>OX276477.1:767500-2017500 GCA_946251955.1 Acronicta psi | reverse complement strand
GCATGCCTAGGTACATCTCAGGGGTGTTCAGGTCGTATCTACCCCCACCAGTTTGTCTAGACTAGAATAACCTAGCCCACTTGGAGACATCTCTACTCATGTAACTTGGATTAATAAGTATTATATTGAAAATATAATACCCATTGAGAGGCTTGAAGTTTTCTTCATACTGCGCAATTGGAAAACGTGTCTTTGCATAACTATCCCGACTTTCAATTTAAAAAGACTTATCCTTCGAAATTATTCGGAATATTAAAATGTTTGCGTATTATCCTTTGATACTTCTATAAAAAAGTACCTAAAGTAAGTATGTGTATCGTAGACAGAGGAACCAATGTGTTTTGTAACCTAACGATATTTTTTTTGTCTCTGGTTCAAATTAATTTCGTGATTATTATGACATTAATTTTTAAATTGTATTTCTTTTAATTCAAAAGTGCTGTGGCGTGATTTTAAGGGAATATAAATGAAAAAAAATTAATCAATAAATAAATCATCTTGAGACTCAATTTTGAGACATTATTATTATTTCTGTGGAGCATGTAAAACCTGCCGCCTGTGTATACCTTAGATAGAGGATATAAATATCATCGATGTTTTTGTTAATGTCAGTAAATTATACAATTAAGTAGATACGTGATAACTAGACAAAGCAATCTGTAATTTCATCATGTTTTTATCATAACTGTTTTATTAATTGGTACCTATACCTAGGTATGTATAATATTGTTATTCCAACAATTGTTTCTCCGTTACATTTGTTTAGGTACAAAAAGCCAAGGTTTCGATTAAAAAAAAGAAGGTCGAATTTCATTTAGTACTTAGAAACTAAATTATAGGTACTAAATCGACATATAAATGTGATAGGAATCTAGTCAAATTTAACTAGTAATTAATATTTATACGAAATTGAGAATGACTGAACGTAAAAAAAAGTATTTTTAAGTACCTATATTTATATTAATTTAAATATAAACATTTATCGTTTTGATAATTATATGGAAATATTGGAACAATTTTGTAACAGGCCTAAAAATGTACCTACCTTTGACCAGAATTAATATTATGTAAGTTTTTAGTAATAAGTAGGTCCCTACATGTTATTTGTGTCTATGAATGTTTACATATACAACTATTGTATAAATACTATGTGTACCTACTGTGCGATTTTTCCCCTAAACGATAAACAATTTCATGTTTACCGAAATCGATAAACTTTTATTTAACTTTCTGAATAAGTAGTGTCAAATAAAGATCTGCTTAAACTCTAAGTAGGTACTCTGTGTTTTGTAGTTAAAGTTGTTAAATAGGTAAGTACCTAAACAAAAAATTTCGTCCATACGCATTTTGTGATATTTTAGGGAATTTCCTGATTATTTTGTGTTACACAAATGTAGTCTTACTGCTGAAGTGTGGAATACGTTTCCTGAATCGGTCTTCCCCGATATACCTACATGTTATATAATCTGTGTCTTTAAATCTTAAGTGAATCGGTTTCTTTTAGGCAAGCTCCAATTTAGGTCCTTTATACATTTTTGGATGGCATTATGAATTAATCAGTCAACCCGATTTAAAGAATATTTAGTAAAGTAGGTAATCGAATGAAGATAACAATAATTATACATACCTACTAAATATACATATTATAGTAACACTGCCCATAAAATATACAACTTTTCTAGGTAAATAGTTGAAAAAATAATAAAAGAATTATAATAATGATTTAAAACGAGAGTCTAAGTAGGTATTATAGTCCAATATTTTTCTTTGCCGGGTTGAAGTTAGCTCGTGGCATTTCAAGCCGGACAATAAGTTCCGCGAGAACTGTAGTTACCTACTACGTTATACCTAAATTACCAGTTTTTTTATGTAATACTAGCTTTCCGCCAGCGGCTTCGCCCGCGTGGTCTTATATTTTTTTCCCCCGTTTTTGCAACTTTTTTCATTACTACTCCGCTCCTATTAGTCGTAGCGTGATGATATATCGCCTATAGCCTTCCCCGATAAATGGGCTATCTAACATGGAAATATTTTTTCAAATCGGTCCAGTACTTTTTGAGTTTATTCGTTACATACAAAAATACAAATCTTTCCTCTTTATAATATTAGTGTAGACGACATCATTAAGTGTATCGATTTCGATAAACATTTTTAAATCCATTGTCAGTGTCAATGTCAAAATATCAAATGACCTGCCCAGTCAAGCTTAATCACATGTTTAATTGTATTCCTTAATTGAAAATTGAAATGTATTTAAAGTAAAAACTACGTGGACTAATAAATGTACTTAGGTATTTAAATAATAATATTGCTGTTGACTGTTAAATAATAAAGAACTTTTTTAATAAAATGAAATGTAATTTGTCTGTATTTTGCCTATGATTTTTCCTGATTAACTTTATCCAATTGAGCTTGTTTCCGTTGTCCTTACAAAAAAAAGAAATAACATGGTTACAATTTTAAAACTTAGACCTGTTTATGTACATTAAATCAACACAATACTAAGGTAAACAACAACCAGCGGACGACATTTAAATTTGACTAATAACACAATCATAAAAACACAGAATCAGATGCCTAGTTTTTCTACATGATGAGTAAGTAGCATCTCGGAGTTTGGATTTATGCCCGGTTAATGGCAATATCCTATCGCCCAACCCCTATTATATGGAACCTCTTAAACAAACTATGAGTTACATTTATAGTAGGTACGCCTCCGAAAAATCCTCCGGGCAATACACGCGTGATGTTAAGTAGTGTATTAGGTAATTATTAAAAGAAACAAAAAACCCGACTGCGTAAAAACTACTAACTAAAAACATAACCCTCCTCCTTCGGCAGTCGGGTAAAAAAAAGATCATTTTCAAAATCAGTTCGCACATTAAAGCGTATAAAATCCGCCATATTGCTTTTTTTTAAATTTCATGTACCCAGTGACAGTCGTGCTATCAAGGCGAATCTAATGAGGTGTCATTTATCTAAATCAGTTGAGCCGTTGAGTAGTTACGACCGGACATAGGAACGGACATACATACATACATACATACATACATACGCGGCAAACACATAACCCTCCTCCTTCGGCAGTCGGGTAAAAAGTAATACTTAACTGTACGTCAACAATGAGTTCTATCGAATGGCTTTCGATAGGTTTTTTACGCATCGAAACGCTGTAATCTCATAGCAGATTTTAGTTCCTTACGTAACCGCTAGAGGCGCTGCGAGTGTTTTCCATAAAAATATTTTACGGCGTCGCTAGCGAGTCTAGTGGGAAAAACTCATGGTCGAGGCACTGAGCCGTTATCAAGACTTTTATAGACAACACGAGCTTTTTTTAATGTAAGTACAAAAAGTAATAATAATAATGCATTTATTTCTCTCGTAAAGGATTACAATATTACTGAGATTATAGAACTAATTCCAATAAGCTCAACCATTATGAGAGCTGGTGTCTGTACTAGGTCAGGGACCTGTATTACAAATCACCAGGCTCCTCTCTTTATGTTAGAAGTAAGAAAAAAGTTAAAAAGAAGTAAAAGTTAGTGTGTGTGTGTGTGTGTTTGTGTATGTGTGGGTGGGTGTGTGTGTGTGTGAATATAATCTCATTTTAAAGTTACAATAATACTTTCTGATTCTGACTCGTCGTAGTTTAGATTAAGGAGCCAGTTTGTGACTACTTTTTTACACTTCGATTTAATTTATAATAAGAATAATTCTACAGATTTTAAATTGATTAGGTAATACTACTTATATTCATCTTATATTCTATTTTAATCTGCAATATTTTTTATATTTTCTGTAAGTACAAGAACGTCTCATCTAAAAGCCTAAAAGGCTAACGACATAATCAATTAGATTTTCGAATTAGAACATTCGACCTCCCAAGGGCACCTAGATACATTTTATTTATGGCCTATCTACTTAGATAATCAGAATATTATATTTCAAAGATGTTACTTTTGATAATCTTAACGACATTGAGCTGCTGGGACGTAAAATCGATGAATGTTATGCCTATTTAATTAGGTAAGATTAGCTCGGTAATAAATCCAATCCCAACTCTCTATGAAGCCTTGTGGTCGTAAGCGCGACTGCCACGCTTGAGATCTTGGCTTTGATTCTCAAGTCATGTAAAAAAAATATTTATGTATTTAGGTATTGTACCTACACGCTGAACTAAACAGAAAGTCATCAATAATTAGGACTAATTTGATTGTGTACCTATAATAAATAGTAAGATAATACCTATTTAGTAAGATAAATACGGTACCAACGATTTAACGTAGTATATTATAGTTTTATATAATGATGAGATGACGGCTAATAGAGATGTATGGAAGAAAAAGACATACTGCGCCGACCCCAAGTGAATAGGGATAAGGGCAGGAGGATGATGATTATAGTTTTATATAAGGGACGCTATAGCTATAGGACCCATGTAACCTCAGGGAAAATTTAATTATAAGTGTTATTTAGGTAGGGAGGTATAGTACTAGATATTTATTTAATTCTTTATGTACATAGGTAATGTACAAAGGCGGTCTTAATGCCATAGGCATTCTCTACCAGACAACCTTAGGGTGGTGGAGAGACGATCACGGTAGATGTACTAAAAGGATGGTAGTAAGAGGCATGAGATGAAGACAATTTTACAGATTATAAGCGTATAAACTTACATAAGCATTACATAGATACGTATTTAATATACATATATAATACAATACATAATATATATATGTACTCACAAAGAAAAATCAGTGCCGAGATGAATCTAGCAGAGTTTTATTAGATATTAAGTAATCTGTGCTTTTGTTCCATTTTTGGAGTCACGTAAACCTATTACGTATCGCTGCGTGATGTCTTAGAAGTAAATTAAGAAGTTAGGTACTTACTACACAGTAGCACACCTTTTTGTTTTTAACGTGGCGTTTTTGGTGGCGGTGACGTTGTGTGTCGGGTCGTTTTATTCCCTGCAACATGGTTGAGTCAAACGGCGCCGATACACACGTCATGCTCGTGAACGGGTGCTGTCTGTCGGGAGTGGTCAGCTCTTACTGCTTATAGCTATCTTTTTTTTTTTAAATAAGTTAGTACTCTTTAATTTTACGTATCGGACTGCACTATCCTCAAAACTAAATGATTACTGTAACCATTTATACATTTTTTTTTAAAAGAGTGACTATGGAGTTTCTTGCCGGCTCTTCTCCATAAGTCCAACTTTTTGGAACCGTGCAACTAGTTTGACTTTTCGAAAGTACCTATTTATATGGTCTAATTGAAATAAAATATTTGAATTTGAATTTGAAATTTGAATAACCCCCGACAAAAAACGACGGGGTGTTAAAAGTTTGACGTGTCTGTGTGTGTGTGTGTGTGTGTGTGTGTGTCTGTGGCATCGTAGCTCCCGAACGGATAAATGATTTTATTTTATATAAAATAATGATTTTGTTTTTTTTTTATTTGAAAGGTTCATGATGGCCGCCGCCACAAAATAGCGAATTACATATGTATGTTGTATAATTTTGTTTCTCGGATTTTTACGGCCGGGTTAAAGTTAGCTCGTGCCAACTTCAACCCGGACAATAAGTTTGGCGAGAACTGTATGTTCAAAACCGATAAAAATTCAGACGCTAAGCACATTTGAAAGGTCAAATAACGTGTTCAGTGCCTCGACCATGAGTTTTCCTCACTCAACTCGCTATCGACGCCGTAAAATATTTGTATGGAAAACCCTCGCAGCGCCTCTAGCGATTACGTAAGAAACTAAAATCGGCTCGAGATTAGAGCGTTTCGATGCGTAAAAAACCTATCGAAACAATTTGATAGAACTCATGGTTGAGGTACTGTAGATACACCAGCTCACTTACCGCGCGCTTTTTGCTATTTCGTGTTGTTACCGTAAATTACATCTATAGAGCACGATGTTAAGTCCATATTTGAATGCTATAGTCTGCGCGGAACTAGTTCCTTAGGTATGTGGGCGGCGGGACAGAGGGGCGGGGTCGCCTGCGCGCGGTGGGACGGAGGGGTGGGGGCGCTTGCTATTGTTTACAGTAACCCGCCGCCTCACCCCCGTCCCTGCCTAAGGCGCGGCCATCTAGTTCCGTGGATCCGTACTTTGATCTGGTGGGAGCGGAGCCCTAAAAGTCGGCGACGGCCTTTCGTCCGATATACTGTGCCGCCTTGATAATGTGGCAAATAAAATTATCCATTAGTAAATTTTCCGTAACCCAAGAGTTTTCTAATTACTGTGACAAAAAGATATTAAATTCAAGAAAATAAAAGTATAGGCATCCTTATTTAAGGTAGGTAATCATTTAATCTAGTACTGTAAATGAATACTAAAATTAATTTACAAACCGTACAGAGCTTGACTATCCTCAAAGTCAGAACAGACTAATTCAATGAAATGTAAATGAATAAAAAAATATTGATTCCTTTACTATCACAAAAATCACAATGTTGTTCTTACATTAGGTACAATATTATTATATATTTTTAATATATCATGTAATGTACACATTGAATATCTACAAGCAAAGGTACCTATGTCATAATTATCATCTAAATAGGTACACTCAGCAAAAGACTTAAGAGTATAGCTTACGACGTTATAATTATGTATTTTTTTATTTTTTGTACAGAAGGCGTAACTAAAGATAATAAAAAAAATAAGTCGAAAAACTATGTAATATTAAAAATGATTATCCATACATGTGTCAGGCTCATATTCAGAAACGAGACTCAACATGAACTTATGCTTCCGTATGTCAAATTTGTATGACAATTTGACATACGGAAGCCTAAATTTATGCTAAGCATCGTCTCTGAATATTAGCCTTGGTGAAATAATGTATAGTTTAAGACTACATTTTTGCCGTGCTTGGAAAGGGCACTAATGGTAATAATCCGATACGATGGTAAGGCTAATATTCAGAGACGATGCTAAGCGTAAAGTAATGCTTCCGTATGTCAAATTGTCATACAAATTTGACATACGGAAGCATTACTTTACGCTCGAAGCCTCAGTTTATGCTTGATATGCCTAAGTGATCCAACGCTTAAATAGCTAAAGTAACTGCTTAGCTTAGTTTATGCAGTGTTCCGAACACCTCTGAGGCTAATATTCAGAAACGATGCTAAGCATAAACTTAGGCTTCCGTATGTCAAATTGTCATACAAATTTGACATACGGAAGCCTAAGTTTATGCTTAGCATCGTCTCTGAATGTTAGCCTGAATACTTTGAACACAAGCACTCGATTTTGACATTCGGAAGCGTAAGTTCTTTACGAGTCTCGTTTCTGAATATTAGCCTAAGTTCTGACCTAGCAAATATTACTGACAGTTGTTGGTTGCAAGTGACATTTAACTGGCTTCAGCAGTGTAGGTTCTTCCATTAAATATTCCGATATAATGAGAATGATTAAGTATGACAAAATATGAAATAACTCTTTTTCTAAATTCACTAATTTTACTTATACACCTAGTAACAAAAATTTACTAAATAATTAATCAATTAAGCATACAATCTAGCTAGATTTCTACAGATTTTTCACAACTTGTACCAGAATTTCCTTAGCTATCTTATTATAATGTAGACAATCTTCCTTTTATTAGATGGACACTTAGCTAATTATGTCATAGTACCTAAACCTTGTTCCTAGCCTTTTCCCAACCATGTTGGGGTCGGCTTCGTCGGTTCGGTCGGCAGTCTAACCAAGTTGCGGCTGAATATCAGTATTTTACATGGAGCGAATTCCATCAGACCTCCGCAACGCAATTTCCGGGCAATACTGATATTCAAAGGCAAGACTGGTTGTTAGGTTTTTTAGGTTTCTGACTACCGGGACCGACGGCTTTACGTGCTCTCCGAGGCACGGAGGGGTCTCGGTCTCATATATTAAGAATGGTCACCCAACTACAGACTGACCGCAGCAAATGTAGCTTAAGCTTGCAGTGTTGATCAGCGTTGTTACAACTTGGCCACGAGCCCCATCATATTTGTCATAGTAAATATAGGCATGTAAAGCAAAAGCTCTCAGTAAAATTATACAAATAATAGGTATTACATTATAGACATATCTTAATACTGTTAGCTGTTAATACAATGATGATTGCACATTAAACCTTTTTACATATTTTTTTATTTTAATTTTCTAAGGAAAAAAAAAACTTTAAATTGTCTACATTGTCTCAAAAATGGTCTAGTAGTCTACAATACTATTCATAATATTTTGTCTACATCATTTCTTAAGACCTCGTAGCCTTAGTTCCATTTCTAGATAAGCCTTCATGGATGGATCTTCAACCATTTTAAGTATTTTTTCGCTAACCTCAGGCCCCAAGTCCTGCATCTTAGCAGACAAGGCATCTGCCCATACTATGAACACGCAGTTTGAGCAGCCAGACTGGCAACAGGCTGTGGGAGGTTCATCAATTGAGGCCTGAAAAGAAATGTGTCTATAACTATAATTTTCTCTTACACACACAGATCACATATGTACAAAAATCTCACAGTATACATTGTTACACCTTTGTGATTACTAATTTGAAGCTTGAAGGTTAAGTACCTATTAGTGTTTAACCAATTTATTTAATGCTATAACTAGCAATAGACACGAATTTAAATGATATTATAAACCTTTGTATCTATCACTCAAGTAGCTATTTCAACCAGTAATTTCATTTTATTTCCATAATAAACTCACATTTTTGGAAATTCTAGCGAGCTCTCGCTGTTTTTCGTCATCTGTAGCTTGTTTCGAGGTGGTGCATGATCTATTGAGATAGTTCTGACATCTAATAATAGTTGGCACTGGTAGACGCAATGAAGGTAATTTCTGAAAATTCAAGGCAAAGTTATGTAAAATGATTTGATATTATGATGAATTTATGATATTGTTTAGAAATCAATAATAGACACTTACGAACATGTTTTTGATTTTTTAGACATAAATTACAGTACTTTGTAACTGGATTTCACAATGAACAATGTAAAAGATTGGGTTTGTTGACAAATACAATTAATACAACCATCTTGTTAGGTTTCATAATTATTTATCATTATTACTGTACACGACGACAGTCGCCAAAACAGCATTTATTTTAAACATAATAAACTGAAAACTCGTGAAGAAAAATTGAATTATAATTCCGATTTCCGATTTTCCGAAAAATTCATGCATGACAGATTATCTGACTTGTTGGCAGATGGCAGTCATAATCATAACACAGCTGACAATGACTTGTGTACAGTTCGCGCCAAACTTATTGTCCGGGTTGAAGTTGGCGCTAGCTAACTTTAACCCAGCCGTAAAAATCGGAGAAAGAAAAATATTAGATTGTAATAAATAAAAACGAAAGCTCAATTCGTAATCTGTCGTTATAAATTATTTTAATCCAATGTTTCTCTTTCTCCGATTTTTACGGCTGGGTTAAAGTTAGCTAGCGCCAACTTCAACCCGGACAATAAGTTTGGCGCGAACTGTAATTTGCAATAACATGACATTGACAATGTCATTTGATTTTGTTGATCATAGAGATTATAGAGAAGACGGAGAAAACATGGGTATTCCGAATAGGAATCTTGGTATTTTAGTTAAATGTTATACACAATTCGTTTATTCAATGTATTAGAAAAACCAATGAATAGTTTTTTTTTTTTTTTTTTTTCTCTCATGGCAATAGATTGTACTTTTTGCCAGTGTCAGGTTAAAAGTTAGGGAAACATTTATCTTATAAACATGTTATTTTCGGAATTTGGAAAATGAATCAGAGGAGTTGGTAGGATTAAAGAGAATTACACATTTAAAATATACTTACATAATAATATATATAAAAGATACATACAAGTTAACTTTATATTTTTAAATTATTGTCAAAAATAAAAGCTGATAGGACATTATAAAACTTACATGGATTTAATAGTAAGCAGGATAAACGGGTAGGAAATGGAACTTTTAAGGTAATAAGGTTATCATAGAAACAGGAACGATCATACAATGGACAGGAAAAGAAAAGGTGATCCAAATCTCCCACATCTGTTCCACATTCACACATATTGGAATCTACAATATGCAGTCTGAATAGGTGGGCAGGTGTGCACACATGGCCTAATCGCATGCGCGTTATTATGCTAGAAGAGGTTCTACTACAGTCTATTTTAGTGAACCAAGGTTTATTTGGGATGTTAGGTTGCACTTTAAAATAATGTTTACCTTTCAATAGACTACTTTCGGCTAAAAGGTTTTTCCAAGAATCAATAAGGAAAGATCTAGGTAGTGAGATTAAATCATGACAATAATTAATGTACGGGTACATGTCTCCACATGTTACTGCTTCTTTAGCTAATAGATCAGCTTTTTCATTTCCTTTTATCCCTTGATGACTAGGAACCCATGCTAAAGTTACAACATAGTTACGAGATTGACATTCTAAAAGCTTTTTCCGTATGTAACAAATAATGGGATAGCATGGTTTCATATTCAAAGGGTATTTTTGGATTGCTTGTAGGGAACTTTTTGAGTCGGTAAAGATCACAGTTTTCTGAAGTTTCATTATAAGTATATATTCTAAAGCTTTAAATATGCCAAAACATTCTCCTGTGAATACCGACGCTTCAGGAGGAAGTTTGATTTTCTCAACTATATTATATTGGCAGTGAAAAACACCTACGCCTACATTACCAGTATCACATTTTGATGAGTCAGTAAAAATATAGTGAAAGCCTAGCCAGTTACTGTCTCTGCTATAATTAAACAATGTATTTGCTTCTATAACATTCTTATCAATACCTATATTATCACAAACATTCGGATTTAAGTAAAGAGTTTCATAAGTAAAATTAAAAATAGGTAATTTAGGCGACCTGTATATGGGAACATTAAGGGCAATAATTTTTCTGTAACTAATGATGAGTGGATAGGGAGGTTTGTGATACCAATATTTGTTATTAGATTGCATATTTTCATCAAGAAGTTTCAGTTTATAAAAGATGGGATGATTGGAAAACTGATAAGCTTTGAATAAAAAGTTATCACTTAGAAACTGTCTCCTTAAGCTAAGAGGAGGTTCTAAGCACTCAACTTGCATAGCATTCACAGGTGATGATTTCATGGCACCTAGGATAAGCCTTAATGCCTTATATTGGACAGCATCAAATTTTTTAAATGCAGTTATGTTACCGCCTTGTAATAAAAATGAACCATAATCAAGTAAGCTTCTTATAAGGGCATTATAGATTAATTTAAGTGAAGTGGGATGGGCGCCCCACCAAACACCACACAGACATCTCATAATATTTAGTACTTTTTCACACTTGGACACGACTAAATCGCAGTGCTCATTACCGGTAAGTTTAGAGTCTAATATAACACCAAGAAATTTTGTATGAGGTTTGATAGGAATAGGTGTGTTATCATAAATTATATGAAAAGATGGCAACACACGTTTTCTCGTGAAAACCACTACCGCACTTTTTTCTACCGATAGTTCTAAACCGTTATCATCCAACCAGCATTTCAATAAAGTTAAAGAGTGATTTAAAATATTACAAGCAGTCGTAATGGAATGATGAGTGGAGTATAACAGTAAATCATCTGCATATTGAAGAATACTTATGTTATTTAGAGAGTGTTCTAAATCATAAGCATATATGTTATAAAGAAGAGGACTTAATACAGATCCTTGTGGTAATCCTTTTCTCACAACTCTAGTTGATCTGATACCATCCTTCGTGTCTAAGTGTATATACCTCTCTGTAAGCATGGCAGATATAAATTTCACAAGGTTTTCAGGAACATCAAGCTGTATGAGCTTATCTAAAAGTTTTGATATAATTACGTTATCATATGCACCATGAATGTCCAGAAAAGAAGCTACAACAAAATCGTTTCTTGAGTAAGCTAAACGGATATCTGTCACTAGAATGCCAATACTGTCTATTGTGCCCTTTCCTCTTCTAAATCCATACTGACTATGGGATAATTTATTGTATCTTTCAATATGCCACTCCAACCGGTTTTTAACCAAATGTTCAGCCAACTTAGCTAAAATAGAGCTTAAGGCTATTGGACGAAATGATAAGGGATCAGAAGAAGGTTTACCTGATTTTAATATGGGAATAATCACCTGTGACCGCCATGATATAGGAACTTCGCCAGATTGTACGATTTTGTTAACCAAATTCAAGTAATAAGTCAAAGTCGTATCACTAGAATTTACAAAAAATGAATAGGGGATTCCATCATCTCCAGGCGAGCTATCTTTAACCTTATCTAGTACTCCTTTTAATTCCCTAAGCGTAAATGGGGAATTAAGATATTCATCTATCACCTGTCGATTTATAAATATTTTATATGGTGGTTCTGTTACAGATGGAGGGGCTAGATTGTCTAAAAAGGCGTTAGCCATAGAAGGAGGGAATGAGGAATGAGATGAGATGGTAAACGCTGAACGAAAACGTTTAATATTACGCCAAACCTCAGAAGGATTGGTTTTGGGCGCAAGCCCAACAAGGGGTTTCTTTTGTTTTAGAAGTTTTCTAGTGCTATTTACAGTTATACGAAGTTGATCGTAGTTTTCAGAAGCCATACATAGTTTGTACTTTTTCTCAGCTTCCTTACGTTTTTTAACAGCTTCCGTGCATTCTCGGTCCCACCAAGGGGGAGAAGGAATTTTACCATTAAAACTTCCTTTGATAGGAAAGGTTTGATCAGCAGCTTCTAGTAAACAATTCGACAAGGCTTCAGAACAATTTTCATTCTGAATAATTTCCGGTAAATTAGAAATTTTCAAATCAACTAAATTTTTAAACTTATCCCAATCTGCTTGTGATAATCTATATTTGAGACGCGGTTTATGGACAGATTCATTAGACTTTTTTATTGGGGTGGATAAAAATAACGGGAAATGATCACTACCATAGCTCGAGGCTAATGTAGTCCAAGTTATTTCTGCAGCTAGTCCAGGATTAGTAATAGAAAGGTCCACAGCACTTACTTTTTCATTAGGCTTAGTAAGACGAGTAGGTGCCCCTGTATTTAAGACACATAAATTATGGGACTCTATGATTTGAAGCAAACCTTCACCATTACTGTTTGTAATTTCACTTCCCCATGAGCGATGATGACAATTGAAATCACCAAGTAGAAGAAAAGGACTAGATAAAGAAGAAATAAGTTGGTCAACTTCATTTTGTAAAATTAAAGATGAAGCATGTGGAATATAAACTGAAATAATTGAAATGTTATTATATAATTTTATACCTACCATATTTACATTATTTACATTATGTGGAGGTAAAATTAGTTGTACATAGGAAATTGTATTATGTACAAGGATGGCTACTCCACCATAACCATCTGGTCTGTCCTCTCTCAGACAGGTGAAGCCTGGAATTCTAAAAAGAATTTCAGTCTTCAACCATGTTTCTGACAAGACTATAATTGAAGGATTATATTTATTTACAATATGAATTAACTCAGACTTTTTAGATAGTGCACTCTGGCAGTTCCATTGTAGAACCCTTAGATCCATTATTATTTGATATTAAATTATTAAACATTTCAATTATGACAGCAACGTTGGACGGTTTCAATGTGGTATTTGATAACAAAGTGTTAAGTAATGAAATTATTGTTTCAGTTATTTTATCATTTTCTACAGTTTCATTTACATTCTGTTTAAAGCCACAACCATTTGCTGATGTTGAAGGCATATCATAGTCTCTAATCATGTTATTGTGAGCAAATTTGTCATATCCTTGAGTTACTTTTGGAGGTGAACGTTGCTTAAGAAAAATAGTTTTTTTATATGAGATATTTTGAGAATTTTTAAGAGGGCTATTGTATGTGGTGGTGTCAACAGGATTATGATTTCTTGCAACATCAGCATATGGTTTTGAAATTGGTGGATGAAGTTTGCAAGCCTCCATATATGAGATACTACTCTGGGACATAGTTAGTTTTATTTCTTTCTGACGATTGAATTCAGGGCAATTTTTATTGGTAGCATAATGATACCCTCTGCACATTATACATACTGCACTGCTTTCTTCAACATTGCAGTTTTCACCATTGTGTTCATTAGAGCATTTAAAGCATCTAGGACGAGAGCGACAAAGAAGTTTGGTGTGTCCATACCGGCAACAATTAAAACATTGAATTGTTGGATAGGTATAAAGTTCCACAGATAAAGCATTATAGCAAATAAATATTCTCTTAGGAAGTACTTGCCCATCAAACGTAAAAACCACTGATTGCGATGGTTTCCATACTACGGCACCATCAATATGAACCTTATAATTTAATCGTCTTATTTTAATAATTTGTCCACATCCAATTGGAACTGAAACATTACTTTTTATTTCCTCTAGTGACCATTCAGGTGGTACACCACGTACTATTCCTAAGCGAGTGATATTATATGTAGGAATGAATGCCCGAAATTTATTTTCTTCTAATTTATGATGACAAATAAAATCATTAGCATCCTGAAATGCTGAAAAAGATACAGTGCATCTATTACGCCCAATTCGTTTGACACTGCCAGTAATAATATTCTTAAAATTATTTTTTTTCAAAAAGTTCCCAAAAGTAATTGGGTGCAGGTATGAGCCATCACTAGGTGAAACCTCAATCCTTTGCACATGCACGACATATGGAGACGCATCAGTAGAAAGATATGCTTTACGACCTGCCTCACCTAATTGAATGCCTTGGGGAACAGAGTGTTTATCTTTTGATGAACGATCGGTATGTGGAACCATGGTAGGCTCTTTAAAAGGTTGTTCAGCGAGTTTTTCATCTAATTTATCACATTTACAGTCATGTTCACTATTGCCATTTATTTTACTAAGATGAGAGTTCCTCTTTCTCTTCTTATTGCAATGCTTGCAAACTTTGTTTGTTCTTAATCTTTTACGAGTGCTAGAGCCATCTACACTACTTAACGACGCATCAGTATCCATTTCATTATCATTAGATGCTATAACTACATTTAAGCCCACGGGGGGACCCAGGCTAGAGCCCAAGTCCCCCGACAAAACACTGGGGTCGGGGGGCTCGCTCATGAAGCTCCCATGTATAAAATATTTACAAAACTTACCACGTAAACAGCAAAATATACACAAATACTATTATTTGACACTAACTACTAAAATATTTACACTCTACACAACTCAACTGACGAAATTTTCAATTAAAAATTTAAATTAAAATTTCCGTAGGAAAAAATATGACCGCCCTGTTCTAATTTTCCCGCGCTTTTTTCCAATGAATAGTTATTAGACAGAAAACATGGCTGCTTGGGATGTTCAAAATGAAGAAATCATTATTCATTCTATTCCATTGAACTCGTTTAATTATTTTTAGAATGTGCATTCATAACCTCTCATGTAGGGAATTGTAATTATAATGAGATTAAAGTTGTTTCTAATCCGAAAAAATACACAAGCTGCATTGCGGCCTTAAGTTGTAGTCTAGCTGAATATGTTTATTGTAGCCTGCGTTAACTGAGCACTCTATCTTATATGTTGAATTTGATTATAAAATTATTTAGTAAGAAAGTCTTTGGTTATCGTAGCCATGGTGGATAAGTTATTCTCGCAGTAGTCGCAGTTCCATCATTGAGTAGGTTATTTTAATGCTGAAGTTTAGTTTACAAACACAGGAAAGGTCTACGAATGGGCTGCTTTATACTTTTCCATAGACAAATTGACACTACCGGATGTTCCATAGTCAAAGTGTAACTGTGGCAACACCTGGTCGGCCTCGGTATAGCTGCCTCTTTCATTTATATTGAAAATGATAGAGATGTCGTCATACATGAAGCGAGATAGAATTATACAAATAGTTGCCAGAGTTGCAAATGTCGTACGGCTATTTCGACGAATAAATTAATTTTGAGAGTTCGATGACCGCCGGGAATCGTTTTGTCCGTCATTTTTGATCTATAGATTTTACAAATCGCTAATTTTCGTAAGTTGTTTATCTTTATTTGGTGCCCATTTGTGCTTATAACAATTGTGTGATTGAGAATTATTGATTTTGTTTGTTCGACCGGCATTTTACATTGAAACGTAAGTTTTGTACAAGTTGTATTACGAATGTCTTGATAAGGCTGCGTCTGTATCTCTCTTGGGCTGTAATGAACAAGCCGCTAATTTCTGTTATTGTACATGTGTATAGTCACTATGCGTGACAGCATTTCTGTATTTTTACACAAATTTTAATTTAATTTACGTCCGATTTATCCGGCAAGTTTATGAATTTTAGTTTTTTTTTGGGCGGTTCCAGAAGCCGCCCTGCCTATTTCGCTTTAGATCTCGTTTCACGGGATCCGTGTTTTAAATTGAATGATTTATCTATGCGCATCGCGTGAATCCGGTGTGAGTGATAATTTTCTTTGAAATGTTTTAACTGAGCATAATTATTTACTGTAGAGGTTAGTGCTATGAATCATACCCATTATAGCAACTGTCGCATCGCATGTGACAATCGACCCATGTCCATAGCTAAATACATCTTCTCTACTTTACTTTTTGGACCAATAATTCCTCCAATACATCCTCCAATCCATTGTAGATATTATTAAAATTTGCACTAACTTTGTGATAAGATATCAATGTTAAATATTATAATATAGATATCAATGTTTGACTATGTATGTGGTCTTAGTGGTTTGAGTACCGAACTGCTGATCACGAGGTTGTGGGTTCAATTCCCACAGGACACAAACATTTATATGATGAACTTAAGTGTTTGTGTTTGTCTGGGTGTTTTTTATATATTAAAAGTGTGTATTTACAAAAAAAAAGTATATAAGTATTATATCCATTGTCTAGTACCCATAGTACAAGCTCTGCTTAGTTTGGGACTAAATGGTGCTGTGTAAAATGTCCCAGGATATTTATTATTTATTTATTATAATCTTAGCTTATTCAAAGAGTACCAACACTCTTGGCCAATATAATGCCTTCTATAACACTTATAACATCATTAAATGTAATGTAACAAATAGGTATCAGCATTGTAATTCATTGAACCACATTTGGGTCCTGGAGCTGGAAAACAATCAATTTCCTAGTATGTCTTTCCTATTGTATATAATTACTAGCTTTCCGCCAGCGGCTTCACCCAAGTGGACTGGGTATTTCTTATCAATTATAGTCTGTGTTATTTGGTAAAGATGTCACTTTTTTTTTATTGATAAGAACAGCAAACAGTTATATTATAAAGACTTACAGTTGATTTAACATACAATCAATTTGGTTATAAAGTAACCCACAACCAGTAACCACACCTGTGACACTCCATACATACTTTCCGATACTGCTGCACATTACAATACCAAATGTCAAACTTGTCAAAATTATGTTTGTACACATGCAAATGTGTGCGTGATGGTGCATAGGGTTTGGTGGGAGTCCAGCAAGAACACCGGCAGGATGCGGGGGACCTGAGGTATATGACGTTAGGGTGGGGCGGAGAGTGGCCATTCTGTTATTATTTATTCTGTGCCACAACACTGTTTCTATTGGGGAAATAATTTTACAAATCTGTCCAGTAGTTTCAGTGGAAACCAACAAAAATTCAAATCTTTCCTCTTTATAATATTAATATAGATTATAATTTATATTTTTCAGCTCTATTCTCTTGAATGTTTGACAGGAGTGACATTATAATGAATCAGGCTCCTGTTCTTTTTAGCTGGCACTGTCTCACTGCTGGGCAAATGCCTCCCTTCCTTCAATATTGTTTACATCACATTATTGTATACTTTGTTGTACAAGTATCTGCTTCTTGGGTTTTGCTGTGGGGATGTAAAATAGGCCCTTAAAACGTATTTTGGATACAGATCATTATTTTAGGACTCAATAAAACCTACTCTGGAAATTATACCTCAATTACAGTTCGCGTCAAACTTGTTGTCCGGGTTGAAGTTGGCACGAGCTAACTTAAACCCTGCCGTTAAAATCGGAGGAAGAAAAATATTGGATTAAAATTATTTAAAACGACAGCCTACCACTTGAGCTTTAGTTTTTATTTATTACAATCCAATATTTTTCTTTCTCCGATTTTTACGGCCGGGTTAAAGTTAGCTCGTGCCAACTTCAACCCGGACAATAAGTTTGGCGAGAACTGTACACTAGATCTTTTTGAACTAGAATACTTCCACTAAGAGTGCCCAAGTAATAAATTAACTATACTTTTATGGATATACAGATATGATTTTTAAAGTAGCTACATACACTCAATTGTGATCTTTAAATGTCAATCATTACAGATAAATATGGCTTGAAGTAGCCTTTCATCATACATTCATAATCATATGACTGGCCATTCTAATCACAGGACATAAAATATTATTAACTGCAATATAATTTATGTTCTCTCTAAGAAGAAAGGATTGTAAATGAGATCAACAAATATGTAGAATATTTTTTACAACAGTACAATAAATAAATCAATAGTTTTGTCTTTATAATCATTTATGTATTTTTTTTAAGTACACAGTTGTTCACATCTTAGGCGATTATCCTTTTTAAGGTTATAACAGTAGAGTTGTAGGGTAACTTGTTATGACAAATGAAGGCTTTAATTCAGACAAAATTATTTACTTAAACGTAAACCAAAATGTCCATAAATACAGTATGTGCATCATAACCTGGCCAGATTGAAATTAGCCATTTGAATTGGAAAGTAATTGTTTAAATAAAAAGTTGTATACTGAGGAGCTATACGGTCAACTTCAGTCTGGCCATGGTATGGCATGTGCATACTGTAATTCACATTGAATTTATGCCTAAGTTCACCACTGAATCTCAGGCTTAGATCCTATAATATCCTGTTACTCGACAACACAATTCTCATAGTGATTTTATTTTTAGAATCCCAACAATGTCTGGAGAACCTGAAGTGACCCGCACTCCTGAGGAGGAGGAGGAAGAAGAAATCAAGTCCTCATACAGGCCACCTCCTGAGAAGACGATTGACGAGATTCTTGCTGCTGACCAGGAGGATGAATCCTTACGGAAGTACAAGGAAGCACTTCTTGGAGAGGCTCAGGCTGGTGCTGTTATTGTTGGTAAGTTTTTTGGTGTGGAAGTCTACAATTATCCCTATTGGGTGGCTTGTACTATGGTAATGGCAAACACCAGTTGATCATTTCACTGACGTGATCGATTTAAAAAAATCTGGTTGGAGAATTCCAAGGCTCGATTTTATAACTTCGAAGACATCAATTTCTGGCATAGACACTAGTCTTAGAAATTCATTTCTAAATATTATGAAAACGATTATGAAGAGGATCAGCTGCCTAATTGATCTAAGGTTGCAATGCAGCTGCTGACTGAGGTACTGGGTTTGACACATAGGTGGAGCAAAGTTTGAATAGGTGTTTATTAAAATTTGAAACATTATTATAGTTCTATCTTTGGACTTGTGCCCATTTAAATGCTTGCACCATATTACATTATTTGACGACGTCTGTGGTCTAGTGGTTCGAGTACCGGACTGCTGATCACGAGGTCGTGGGTTCGATTCCCACAAGACACAAACATTTATGTGACGAGCCTAAGTGTTTGTGTCTGGGTGTTTCTTATATATTATAAGTATGTATTTACAAAAAAAAAAGTATATAAGTATTATATCCATTGTCTAGTACCCATAGTACAAGCTCTGCTTAGTTTGGGACTAGCTGGTGCTGTGTAAAAATTGTGCCTAGGATATTTATTTATATTTACATGTGACCATCGATACAACTCTGCACAACCCTTCGGGTATACTAGCGTGGTGCTATGTTAAAGTTATTACTATGTCAAGATTGCATTGATAAGGTTCTATCAATTAAATTAATGACGTATGTACCTATGTACTCTCAGGAACATTATCAAGCTTCCTCGAATATCCTATCAATTTCATATCAATAAAAGCATTACATTGATATGTAGAAGGTACCTAATGTAGGTATCTTATCTCATACATGTTATACAAACCAATTGATCGTTTTAAACGACACGTCAAAAGTAGGAATTCAACTATTTTCCTTAACTTCGTAGGTAGTTGTTTTCCTATTTCTCATAGTGAATAGACTGGAACATGACCTCGTTATTAATTACCGATGAATAGATCGCTCGTACCAAATGATTCAATTATGAACGAGCCAATGGATGAACTAAGTTTTAAGACGAAAGAAAACCCAACAAAAAAGTGTGGCTTTAAACAAACCTTTTTGCTAGCCGTATGTGTATGTATGAGTACTCCTAAAAACAGATATAATTATAACTAGCGACCCGCCCCGGCTTCGCATGGGTTTGAATTTCTTGTATTTTCTGTACTATAATATGTATGTATAATACATATAAACATTCCTCTTCAATCACTCTATCTTTTTAAAAAAAAACCGCATCAGAATCCGTTGCGTAGTTTTAAAGATTTAAGCATACAGAGGGATATAGGGACAGAGAAAGCGACTTTGTTTTATACTATGCAGTGATGTTGTACCTGTCTATAATCGTCCTATAGTCCAAACTTCCAAATATTATAATAAAAATATGTAGGTATGGTGCCTATTATCGCCCAATCTAATCAAAACCAACGTCAAAATAATTTATTTAGTGATATAAAAAAATATATTTGTTTGTTCGTTCGTCCTCGATGCGTTTTTCAACCATTCATTCGAATAATTATGACGAAACTGAAGATAACAAAGCCGCAGCCTTCGGCCGCGAATGCTTCTGACAAAGAAAAGTTGTCTTCCATTTATTTTAAAAATGCAAACGCCTTGCTTCGTACATCTGTATCTAATAAGATAAAAAATAGGCATTACAGAATGTGCACAGCTGGTGTATGTAGTGAAACAATTGATTTGTTTAAAACCGTTAGAGATAATTTAGTCTAAAATTTTACACCAAATTCTATTAAAAAAATGCAAAGTGGAGAGCATTGCGTGGTAGGACCATTTAACTAATTACGTTGTAATATACATTACATGCATTTTAAGACTACTCACAAGATTTTGTAGTCATTATCTGTGGTAAGACAACTAAGGCTGAGATTCAGAGAAGAGACTCAGCATGAACTTACGCTTCCGTATGTCAAATTGTTATACAAATTTGACATACGGAAGCCTTACTTTACGCTGAGCATCGTCTCTGAATGTTAGCCTCAGGCTAATATTCAGAGACGATGCTAAGCATAAACTTACGCTTCCGTATGTCAAATTGTAATACAAATTTGACATAAGGAAGCATTACTTTACGCTTAGCAACGTCTCTAAATATTAGCCTAAATCTTGCCGCATAGGGCCGCACTTAGGCTGATATTCAGAAACGAGACTCAACATAAACTTATGCTTCCGTATGTCAAATTTGTATGACAATTTGAAATACGGAAGCGTTAGTTCATGCTGAGTCTCTTCTCTGAATCTCAGCCTTAGAAACGTCTGTAGTGGCTACTATATCTTGGCCTATTTTACCATATTTGAGTTTGTTGTCAGTGTACTAAGATATACTGCGTCTATTAGCTAATAATTCATTATGTTAAGTGACGTTTCTGAGTTCGACAAGTAATGGCTTAACTGGCCTTTTAGAAATTCAAAAAAAAAAATATAATAATAATAAAAATTCTTTTGTTCCGATTTGTTTTAAATCAATGACGGCCTTTTTTGACAGAAACTTTTTGAAATATAATAATTGTTTTTGGCTACTAGTGCGCCATTGAATCGGAAGACATCATGGCTTCATTCATCTATGCCAGTGCTGCATATCATGACGTTTTACAGCAGAATGTTTCAGTTCCGTGATAGTTACGCGATACTCCACTCACTAATGTCAAGGTCCTCACGCATGACCTCGGCGCGACAACCTGCATTGCATATTGTACGCTGAACGGACGAGTAATCGATACCTAGTACGTTATCGATACGCTTGGGTGGGTGGCGGAAATCGAGTAAGGTTAATTCGATTTCGAACGTTGTCGTGTTCGATAGATTAGCTTTTCTACTGTTCAGGGAGGCGTTGGGAAAAAGATAATTGAAGTTTATCGTTACTTTTTTCTAAGACAGAGTAGAAGGGAACATGCATCTAGTGGCTCCCGGCAACCTTTATCAGGTCATCCATCCATCTCGTTGGAGGCCGTCCTACGCTGCGTTTTCCGGTGCGTGGTCTCCACTCGAAAGCCTTTTCGAGAAAAACAGAATTACACTGCTTAAATCAAACCTAGGACCTACTGGGCAGTTGTGACCACGAACACTGATGCAGGCTGTTTTTCTAAATACTCCACAAACTTAGAATTTAATTAAAAACCACTGTTTTATCGCAAGTTATTTTTTGCATTACTTGTGAAGAGACAAAAATAAAAACGTTCCGAAAAACGCTCTGATGTGATAATTATTAAAACAAATATGTAGTCTGACTTTTAGAACTTTGGACAGTGCCCATGTTCATAGTATGGTAGGTTCTTGAACCTCTGACCCTACAACACACAATAACACCGCGAAATTCTATGGGCTTCATTGAAATCAAGAATTTCTATACAAATTCTATAGAAACTAACACAGACTCACACGCTGGAAGTTTACCGGGAAGCCGTACAATAATCAAACTAATTAGGTACCCAATAGAAGTTTCTCTGCGTCAAAATCACCAGACAGCCAGATCAGTACTGACATTTAATTTCAGGGCGTATGTAGGTCGAAATTTCAAAAAGGTTTGAACAAAATTCAAAGTCTATTTATTTCATATCAAGTGACTAAATACAAAGTTTCATTGTTTTATCTATACTTAATATTATAAAGAGGAACGATTTGATTGTTTGTTTGTATTGAATAGGCTCCGAAACTACTGGACCGATTTGAAACATGCTTTCAGTGTTAGATAGCCCATTTATAGGGGAACGCTATAGGCTGTATACCATCACGCTACGAGTAATAGGAGTAGTAATGAAAAATGTTGCAAAAACGGGGGGAAAATTTATAAGACCACGCGGGCGGAGCTGCTGGCGGGAAGCTAGTCTTTAATAATGAGGGAGCTAGATACGAAGATATCCCTTATATTTATTAGGTATAGGTATTTTATAGATTTAGAGAGAGCGCTCTATTTAATACAGAATACGCATCAATAATTCACGCTAGATAGCTTCAATTCTCATAAATATATTTTATTTTTCTAACAGATGCTAACGACCCACGCAGAGTGATCGTCAAAAAACTGGCGCTGTGCGTCACGGGACGAGACGACGTTGAGCTAGACCTCTCCGGGGACCTGACTGATCTCAAAAAGCAGGTACATCATTAATTCGATATTACTACTGGCTTATAAGACATTTGAATTGTACGGTCGCGGTCATAAGTGCGTTACCATTTTTACAAGTCTATCGCATGAAACAAGTGTCACTTACGACCTTTTTCTATAACAAACATTTTGCATACATAGACGATCTTGTATATCGTACTCTTCCATAGTTATCTAGTCGGAAAGAGAGTGATGTAATGATCATTCAGTGCTGTAATGTCGCGACGGCGTATGATAGTGGTATTAAATTTTAAATAATTAAGTATATGTTTCTGTATACGCGCAGTAACGTGCAGGCAAATACGATCCTTGACATGATAATGGACTTATGGCCTCTTACTGTACATAAATTATCCCATTTCGAGCACTGCTATAGCGCTTTGTTAATTTAAACTAAATGTGTGCTGTGGTATGTCAATATATTATAATATGTTTATGTTTTAATGTATAATTTTCCTGTCCCCTTCAGGAAAACAGTAAAATAAAAAATGTGTAATTTTTCCTGTACATTTCATATCTAAACTTATAAAATCGTTTGTCCTGACTAAATGATTTAAAATAGTATAGCCAAAACTACTAAGAAATTTGAAGATAGGTTTAGTTTATAACGTGAGTATCCGCTAAGATAGGATTTTGGAAATTCCCACGGGATTGGGCTTGTAACACTGCGGGACCACAGAATAAATAATAACAAAATGGCCACTCTCCGCCCCTCCCTAACGTCAGATACCTCAGGTCCGCCGCATTCTGCCGGTGTTCTTGCCGGACGGACTGCCAACAAACCCGCACTCTCACGCACACATTTGCATTTGCACGTATACAAACGTAATTTTGACAAGTTTGACATTTGGTATTGTAGTGTGCAGCGGTATCGGAAAGTTTGTAAGGAGTGTCACAGGTGTGGCGGGACACTTGTTGGTTGGTAGCACAACAATGCAGTCCGATTAAATACAAAAAAATGTATGGACGTTTGACGTCTGTGGTCTAATGGTTGGAGTACCGGATGATGGTAAAGTCGTGCTGATAACAAAAACACAAAAAATAAAATAAAACATGCATCTGACAACACTGGCCAGTGGAACCTAATTACAGTTCTCGCCAAACTTATTGTCCGGGTTGAAGTTGACACGAGCTAACTTTATCCCGGCGACCGTAAAAATCGGAGATCAGAGATCAGAGAATTATAGGATTGTAATAAATAAAAACGAAAGCTCAAGTCGTAGGCTGTCGTTTTAAATTATTATAATCCAATATTTTTGATTCTCCGATTTTTACGGCCGGGTTAAATTTAGCTCGTGCCAACTTCAACCCGGACAATAAGTTTGGTGAAAACCGTACAATTATAAATACACAATGACTAATCTAATCAGCACCAGCTATGTAGGGCCTTATTTGCCTTATAATAAATATTTTTTTCCTTAAGTCTTCATCTGTCACAACTCACAACAATATGCGACTAATACTTCCTACACTAATGTTCTCTACACAGATAGTTTCAAATACCGATATTTCTGTTTACCCAATAATAGCCTTTGCGCAAGGGCGTCTTTATGTCTGCTAGGGCTGGGTCACAAAATAAAGTCTTTTTCTAGCCATGAAAAATTGCAAAAATACTTATTGATCGCCAACTAAGGCCCAACTTAAGGGAAGTTTTGATTTGGAGACTGGATTTGTGCCCGGTTGATGGCAATAAGCTCGCCCCCTATTACATGGGACCTAAAACATACCGTCGAAATGTGGGTGTACATTAGTACGCCTCTCTATAGCCGTGATGGTATGTAAGTACAAAAGCGGTCTTAATGCCTTAGGCATTTTCTGCCACATATTCTGAGATATAACGGTAGATAAAATATTGTGAAATAAATTACGAATGCCATGTTATGTTCAATAAATATCCGGGTATCTTTATAGTTTATGGTGTAATTTGTGGCTTCATATCGTCTAATTTTAACACTCAGATAAATGTTTTAAGCGTAACGTTTCCTTTGAAATATACCTAAATTGTATGTTGTTTGACAAGTTCTGTTGAAACTGATATTAAATATGATTATTGTATGTAACACAATTGCTTCCGAATCTTGGAATTACTGAATTCATTTCCTTGTTAACTATAAACACTAGAAATGCTTTGTTTATAAATATTTATTTAGAATGAAACCTTAAGTGCAATGCTTAGGTGTTTTGCCATTAACAAATTACCTAGTAGGTACAAATTATCTTTAGGTTTCATATAGTGCAAAACACAAGTAATCATCTGCCCTAACAGACTATTTTCACCTCTATTATAATTAAATAAAGATTATATTTAACTTTTAGGTACTACTTTGTAGTTGATCAGACTGGGGGGCTAGACAAGTTGCATTTTGACATTCGAATCGACAAATAAAATGTATGGAAATGGCACCAGCTTTCGACAAATCGGGCTGTCACTAATGTCATTTACATACATTTTGTTTGTCGATTCGAATGTCAAAATGCAACTTGTCTAGCCCCCCTGCTTAGTCTAATGGACGCAAGCGAGATTGCTACTCTAGATGTCCTGTGCCTCGACCATGAGTTTTTCTCACTAGACTCGCTAGCGACGCCGTAAAATATTTGTATGAAAAACCCTCGCAGCGCCTCTAGCGGTTACGTAAGGTACTAAAATCTGCTATGAGATTACAGCGTTTCGACGCGTAAAAAACTTTTCGAAAGAATTCATGGTTGAGGTATTGAGTTCAATTACCAAATCATCATCATCGAGCAGTTTAATGGATTTTTTCTAAGAAAGGGGAGACCCCTTCACATTCTCCCCAGGTTCATGCCTTAACATTCGTTGTACACTCTGGGGTGGTCTTTTAGGAGGAAATAGTGCCCCCTCCACGTACTGATGGTGTCTACCAGGGTGGTTACTCAATACTTTATTGCATTCCATAATGTTTTACAAAGGTAGAAGGTACAAGACTATCTTGGATCATTATGGACCCTATCGGGTACAGCAAAATTTCGTGGGTAAGTATCCTTCACACCCCGTTCTAATCCCCAAAGACTGGCAGTCTATAGAAGGTTTCCATCTGTGAATAAGAAAAAAATAATAAAGGCTCGCTCCTAATTACATGGGATCTAAACCTTGACACTGCAACCCTTCAATCGTGGAAGTCGCGCGTAGGACTACTAGGCTGTCTATAATTAGGGCCTTTTCTTAGTAAAGAAACAAAATGTCTCCGCGGACATATTTCACATCACTACAAATTAACAAAACGCTAAACGAATTCGCTAGACGCCCCCGTGTAATAAGTCTCCAAATGATTTACGATGCAACGACTCGTATATCATGTCCGTCTGTCTGTAGCATAGAGGTGGAGTTATACGTAGATTCTGACGTCATATGCTTATTGTGTTGGCAGTGGATAAGACGTAGTCGCGGTTTTGAACCGTTTAGCGACTAATATGACAATTTTATATATGGAAGAAAATAGAAAAAGTTAGAAATGTCAGTCTTGTTATTTTGGCGAAAAGACACAGATTTCAACTAAAATCTTGCAAAATCAAAGAGTGGACTGGTGATAGTGGTAACAGAATTTTAATTTAAGCCTTATATCGTCTATCTTTTTCTTATGTTTGTTGTAAGAAGAAGGAACGTTTTTAAAATAAACAAGTTAAAAAAACTAGTACGTGGTTCATAAAGAAGTTCATATTTTCAAATACAACTTGTTTTAATCTTTAGGAAGAGTTTTTACGTATACTTTTAAATGGGAGCAAATATTGTCCCGCGGTTTCACTATAAACCCTTCTATAGGTTAATTTTCGGAATCTGTAGTTCCAAAGAGTACTTTCACACACTTGCACATATAAACAACTTTACCCTATTATAAGTATACATAATATTTAAATAAATCATGCTATTTTATGAGCCAGATCTGGCATACAATACAGAATTCGTATTGCTATAATATCCCACGTAAACGTTTTACGATGCAACAACAAATAGATCACAGCTGTTCGTACGTTGAGTTTACGTAGCTCAAGACGTCATTACGCCTTGCTTATTTGTTGGTAGTACTAACTATGTATCAATATATCAGGTCTTCTCCATAATTTCCACAAGAACTGGATTATTATGCTGCCTGCAGCTCAAGACTTCCAAGCGACCTTTTACCGGGTCGTCTGGCCATCTCGTTGTAGGTCGTCGTACTGCGCATGTTCTGATGCGTGGTCCTCAGTCTAGAACCTTTTTATCCCAGCGGTCATCGTCATTGTAGTCTTTAACAAAGAATATTTAAACTTGGTCCCTAAAATGAGTCCAACATTAGCTGATCAAATGAAATAATGATCTTTGAGGCGCTACCTGGACTTTGCTACGACTTTGACTGGCTACCGCAGCCTGGCAGCCGACGCCAGTAATAACATCTTAAGTCCTCAGTTGTTCAGTCCAAGTAATTTAACTGCCTATTGGAACAAAAATGTTAGCACATTATTGCTTAGTCGCAAAATGTTTGGCAATACTATTCCAAACTGACTCAGTAGCAGATTTCTACTATCTCACAATTGAATTTCTCCTATTCAAACATTAACAAAAATAAAACAAATCTTTCATAACAAGTAGTATCTCATAAAGACACATAAATAATTACTTATGATTTACGACACAACAAATCATATATCAAAGCTGTCTGTACTGGTAGTAGAAGCGTACGTAGTAAAGTGACGTCACTATGCCATGTAAGTTTGTTGGTAGTATCAATAGATAGTTATAATGTCGGTCGGTCTTCGTTATAGGAGTTTGTTTAATCTCCGCTAAATGACCTAAGTCGTGGCTGCGCAATATTTGCGAGTGGACCGGCATCAACAGTGCCGCTGAACTGTTCTGTCTCCCGAAGGAGAGACTGAAGTTTTCCGAAATTACGGCCAACCTCCAGTAATTGGAGAGGCACTTCGAAGAAGAAAATTACCTCATCATCATCATCAGACTGTTATTGTCCTCTGCTGGACGTAGGCCTCTCCTAGTGAACGCCACAGAGGCCGATCTTCGGCTTTCCTCATTCCAGTTGCTGCCAGCTGTTTTCCGCAAGTCGTCACTCCACTTGGGCGGCGGGCGTGCTACAAAACGTTTGCCTAGAATGACCTAGACCCCTTTAAATTAATGACTGATGAAACATCTGCTACGAGGGCTGTAACTAGGGCTGTGCCAGAGATGCCCAGGTACAGGGCGCAGTATCTGATGACCAAACCATTTGTGGGCTCCTCTCCCCCATTTTCAAAAGAAGCTCGGGTGCATAAAAGGTATTCAGACCCTCTGACTCATTCCCTTAGTTTCTGAATACGAATTTATGTGTGAAAAGTAAATCTACTTTAAGAAAAAGTAATAAGAGCGATAATCATTTTTACTGCAGGATTTAGCTGGATTTACCGCGGTTATTCACCACTCTTTACTTCTTGACACGTTAAGGTTCTTCGGAGAGCACGTTAAGCCCTCGGTCCGGGTTGTCAATGTCAACACTAACTGTCGCACTCAGAGACTTCAATTAACGTATTTAATCATTATCTCATAGATACCCAGTATATCTTGGAGACTGACAACAAACTTCACCACGGAAAAATTAGGCCAAGATATAGTGGCATCGTTTTGGTAACGGTTGTTTAACGGTAATTGACGTTTATGAGTGCGGCAGTTAATCGGATTCTTACCAACTTAAAACTCCAGGCTTATTCAACTTCCAACCAGCACCTGCCAGCCGGGCTAACATGCACGCCGCGAGAACATTTTGTCTACGCTTATGTCGTGCTTTTGTTTCGTTTTCGCACAAGAAAGAGCGAGACAAAAGAGTAGACAAAATTTTGTCGTGGCGCGCATGTTAGCCTGGCTGGTCGCTTATCGATCATCCACGTCCAGCCGCGAATAAAATTATTATCTGTATATAATTACCTATACTGATAATAATTTGATAATAATAAACTGCTGTAATCAATAGTTTTCTTAGTAGCTTTATTTATATTCGTTAATATTACCTGCTAGCTTTCCGCCAATGGCTTCGCCCGCGTTGTCCGTGTATTTCTTATAACTTTCGTCCCCCCTACAGCCCCCTTTTCGCATTAAAAGTAGCATATGTCGTTTCTCATGCACTAGACTATCTGTGTACCAAATTTGATTCCGTTGGTTCAGTAGTTTTGGCGTGAAAGCGCGATAGACAGACAGAGTTACTTTCGCATTTATAATTTTAAGTAATGATGATGATCAGCGCCGAGAAAAACTCAGGCGTACTAGGAACAAATCACGCGATCCCTTTCACTAATCATCCGTGTGACAGGTGCATGATGATCGGTGCCCAATAACTCGCTCAGTCACAATTATCACGGCACGCCCAGTCCTGGCACTCCGCCAGCACCGTACGTACAGGATGTTTAGATAACGACACTGTTTTCTAGGTTTAAAGCTTTTGAGTGTGCCGTTTAAGAGTTTTGTTATGAATAGGTGTCTGTAGAGAAAGCATTTACAGGATCGGTCGGTATCTTCAGTTTTTTCTGGTAATTCTCTAGAATCCTGCTAATATTATAAATTTGAAAGTCTGGATGGATGCTGAACGGATCTGGATGAAATTTGGCACAGAGGTAGATTATAGTCTGGAACAGGCTACGTTTTATCCCGGTAAAATGTATGGCTCCCGTGAGATAGATTTGTTTTAAGAAGATGAGTATAGACAACTACGTTGTCCACATAGAATAACTTTAAGCTATAATTTTTAAGAAAAACCCAAACAAAACTGGCGAATCCGCTGGCGAAAAGGTATTGCAATAAAAACAGTACGCAAGGAAACGATAAATAAATTTCGGAAATGATATTCGTCACTGCTTATCAGCTTATCACAATGTTTATCAGCAAGTGTGTAAGTGGAACATTTAATTTACTACATACACTTTCCCACATCAGCGTACACCGCCGTTACTGTATATTTACTAAAACGCCTTCTAGGCAGCGTGTAAATATTTACTAGTTGTTCACTTGCGTCTCAAAAGTTGCATGCACCAGATCTTAGGTTACACCTTCACCAATGCAACAGTTTTGACCCGACTGCTAAAGTTTTATTGCGTGATGCGTTTACAGGCAGACACACAATTTCTGTATATTGAAGCCACCTCAATGGCGCTAGGCGTAGCCGTATAAAGATACTCCTTCGTGCAGGTGTTCGGGCACAATTGACAGGCCAGCAAGTTTTTTTTTATACCACAAGGGCAAACAAACATGCAGCCCGTTTCATGGTAGACGGTTACCGCTGCCTATAGACGTTTACAACGCCGACGCGTCACTCACGCGTTGCCAACCCTGCAAAAACCTCCTTGAGGTTTATGGAGAATTCTTTGCCCCAGCAGTTTAAGGGAATATTCCTCTTGCTGCCAGCGCAACGCATCCTTAGAAGGAGCTCTGGCAACCTTACTCACTGCAGGAACACAACACAAAATAAAGTGTGTTGTTTGGCTGCATTTTTGGAGGTGGAGGTACTTCTCCAGGCGGGCTGCTTCAGTTTTGAGCCATAAATTGCTGTACCCTACCTCTCTTAAAGTGGGACGTAGATTGCCCTAGATCCCTAAGGTAACATTTTCGAACAAAATTTTCCATAAAAGTGAATGCTGAGTATTAAGTAAATGTTTTGCACCCACTGTACAATTCCGTGTGCTATGATTTATGCCAGCGACAAGTATAGTTCGGTGCACGACCTAAAAACTTGAGGCAATCGGTGTCGTTGCGCCGCCGTGTCGTTACTTTCCGAAAACAAATAGGTTTTTGCGGAAATTGTGCAAATAATTCTGACTGATCATGACCTGATCGTGACCATTCTGGCCCTTCGTAACTTGGAGAACAGTCGAGAACTTATGAAGTTTTATGACTCGTTAGTGGTAGTCCGAATCCTGACCAACTTAACAACCGGTCTATTTTGGCATGGTAGAGCGGGCTGTTTCCGAGAGCAGCAACAACTCCACGATATAGCTCGTATTTTGCGTGTTGGCTATTTATTCAAACCTCAAACACCTCAAGAAAGGCCAGAAAGCTATTGACATTGCTACTGGACTTTTGGAGGGTACTTGAGTGAGCTACCGATCTATGTGTATGTACCAGATTGTTGCGAAGGTCTGATGGCAGTAGGTGCTTATAAAATACTGATGTTCAGCTGCTTCTGGTGGTCAACGCACGAAATCCGTAGTTTGGGCCTTCTTTACGGGCGTTTCCTACTCCGTATCACCTACAGACGATGCATGATAACACACTTTAAAATTGTACTTACTCCCGATGTTTTTTTAACCATCCGAATTTTTTTACCTAACACTAATTTAAACGGATTGCTATATCTGACGGAGAAAGGGAGTCGACGCCCTTTTTTTGTCCTCGAGGTTGGAAATCCTCATGGATCTGTGAGGTCAGGGGTCTTTCAGAGTCCTACTGACTAAATCCAGCCCCGTGGTTCCACTCGCACTTGCGTCGGGGGCTACGGGAACAACGCATTCGTCCGCGGCCCCCGACAAGGAGCAGACCCCCTGATGTAAAGCTAAGTAAGGAAAAGTCTTCTATGATAATGTTTTTCCTAAATGTGTCACCATTCACATTTTCAGGTGTTCGTGATAAAGGAAGGCGTGCAGTACAAAATAAGGATTGACTTCATCGTGCAGCGGGAAATCGTGCACGGCCTCAAATACGTGCAGAAGACCTACCGGCTTGGAGTACCTGGTGAGAACACACACTGATTCTTTAAAAAAATCTTAGATCCTGGAATCTTAAAGCAAGATGAGAACTGTAAGGCTCAATAGGCCAATACCCTGGTCTGGCAAGGCCGAGCCGGTTGACTTAACACCGTTCATCATCAACCCATTAACTGTCCCACTGCTGGGCACGGGTCGCCTCTCAGTATGAGAGATATTAGGCTATAGCCCACCACGCTAGCATAATGCGGGTTGGCAGATTTAACATGCCGTCGAGAAAATGGAGACTACTATTGGTCCGCGGACCACCGGTGTGTCTTGCATTTTGGCCATAATTATGCCTTATGCTCTGTAATTGGGAATACACTCGGGCATTTTGGGCATAAATGGCACATTGCCCATCTCTAGTCCAGACAATTACCCTTTTCTTATGACTTTGAATTCGTATCTCAGTTGTTTTTGAATTGATTGTTCTACAACCCAGACACCCACAAAATTTTTAAAAAGTCGTAAGATTGACATTGAAATCTGTGGACGCTCTAATTGTGACGTGTTACCATTGCGGAAAAATTTAAAATGTAAAAAAGAAGGAAAGAAAATGAATGCGCAACAATTTAAAATTATATTTTTTCTTTGTATCTATTCTATGTGAGATAATGAATTGTATACTTTATTAATTAATTCATTACGTGTATATCTGATTATACGTTGTATTTTTTCACGCGACCCCTTCACAGTGCCTGGTACGTATACCTATATTTTTATTCTATATGCACTGCCGATGACACCTCGTATGCATTAAATGTCGTTGTGTATTGTATTCAATATCGTGAATCAGTGTATTGGAATTTTAATACAGTCCTGTTCCGGATTGATTGTATCTTAGATCGAAGTTTGATGGAGCAAGTGTTTGAAGGACGCAGAAAATTAAACTTGTAATTTTTGTATGCCGCGATGTTGTGCCGATATAATTTGTGCCCTTATGCAGATGTAGCTGATAGACACCTCTAAATTTCTCGTATTTTTGTTCATTGAAAAGAATGAAGTCATTTTTTTATGTCGCGATCTTGTGCCGATATGCCCTGATGCGGACGTATAGTCGACCATAAAATAGCTTAACCAATTTTAACAAAAACTTCCGTTCAAATTAAATTTACTAAGACTCATTATCAATCTGTCACTTGGTCTTGTAAGCAAAAATAGACCTTGTTGTTTTGTGATGTGCAAACAACATTCACTCTAGGGGTGGTAAAGCAATTTTATCGTCGACTGTGATGATTATGATTCTAATTTTCTCGTCCTTTTATTCATTAAGAAGAATTGATACTTAACCATCTGAAGATATGTGGTGTTCCGTGTTATCTTAGTTTTTGTAATCGATGTTGTATCTACACTAATATAATAAACAGAAAATGTTTGTATTTTTGTTGGTAATAGATGAGCTCCAACTACAGATTAAAAAACCGATTAAAAAAAAAATTACAGCAAAATGCCGTACCTTATAAAGGAATTACTGTTTTTAAAGTAACATAACATCGACAGCTTTTTGCACAATTTGTGGCATAACCTTCGTATAATAATGCTATGTTGAATGTGTTTTGAGCACAGACATAATAAATATTAAGTCAACTACCTAGAATCAGTTTTAATGTAAGCTAGATAGCAAATGATACCTGAATTAAATTATCACTTAACTATAACACCCTTTTTTCATTTACAGTCGACAAAATGACTCACATGGTCGGTTCTTACCCTCCCAAAACGGAGATCCAGTCCTACACCACCCCCCCAGAGGACGCCCCATCAGGTATGGTCGCAAGGGGTTCTTACTCCGTCAACAGTCTCTTCACCGACGACGACAAAAACGTACATTTGCAATGGGAATGGTGCTTCGACATCAAAAAGGATTGGAAGGATTAAGCTTGGCCGTTTTATTTTTATGAAAAGAATCGACTGGGTTGGGCTCTGTTTTTTAGACTACTCTGTGCCATATGTATTGGTTATGTTTATGTTTTTTACACATAAAATGATTTGATTTGTTCAATGAATGATTCATTTACAAGAGCTTTAAAGTAACAACAAAAGATTGGACGTAACTACGAAACGCACAGAAATAGTTTAGTCAGTTGTATCCGCGAGCCCAAGCCAGTTGTGAGTGTCGAAAATGGTGGCTGACTGAGGATACCTATTGACAAATTAGTGTAAACGCTTCGTCAAACAGAACGTGGGATCCGATGAGAGTTTAAGACAAAATTTAATAAGAAATGTTGCAAATCTTTAAGTATTCTCAGGTATGTGTAGATAATATTTCACACGAAAATTTGTATGTGACTGAACTTGCGAAGTTATCTTCATAGAAGTATATTTTCATACTTTTTCATATAAACAAATAAAATGTACAAATAAATCGCACTATATCATCTATTTGTGTGTAGATCTACGCGAAACTTTTGCCTACATTAACAAAATAAGGCAAGGCGACCATAGACAATATGAATAAAAACTTTATAGATCGACCTTATTCAATCGTAATCCTCCAACTATTTGACGAAGCCAAGTCATTAGTAATACCTATACATAACAAGATAATATGTAATTATGTGATGATTTTATTTCCTAGTATATGTACTTTTTCTGACAGATTTGTGCTAATGTTGGCTATCCGGTAAAAACAGATATAACTGTTTTAAAATACCGATTTATGATGTTATTTAAGAATTTCATATAAATCTGTTTAAATTGTGAATACTTTGGTTTATAGTCTGCGCGCAACTAGTTGGCCTCGCCTTAGGTATGTGAGTGGCAGGACGAAGGGGCGGGGTTGCCTGCGCGCGGTGGGACGGAGGGGTGGGGGCGCTTGCTTTTGTTCACAGTAACCTCACCCCCGTCCCTACCTAAGGCGCGGCTAACTAGTTCCGCGCGGACTACCGCGTTTAATCACTTCACCGAATTGATCGTGGCAAACCACAATGTTGCCAGTATTTTGAATGCAATTTCTAAGTATATAAAATAATTAGTAGATTGTAATACAAAAAATGCAATGTATTTCCATAATTTTTCATATACTTCATTTACAAAAGATGTAGCAATATTATTATTTAGATTATAATTTAGCTTAACATTATTTTAGTTATGGTCAATGCAATTTACCTTAGAAACGTGATTTCTATGGGAAACATCTTAAAGCGTGGGTCAGTTCACTGTCAACCTTTTAGTCGGCACTATATGCTTACACCGGCATTCCTGAGAGCATTTTTGGGCCAAGCTAAGAATTCTGAGGTCACCTTTAGTTTTCTATAGAATATAAATAACAATAACCATAGATATAATATAGACTCTATTCTGATTGAAGCGCAGTATTATGGAAGTAAATATTTTTTAATAATCTGGACCGAAATGTTCCGTTTTCAAATTCTGTGAAGGGTTGAACTAATAAATAATACTGCTCAGTGTTGCTATTAAATTGATGCTAATAAAATCCAATTCCAAAATGTAATAATGTACACTTTGATTTTATTTTTATTTTAAATAAAATGAAAAATTATCTATGATGTATTTTATTTATTTTGAAAAGCAAATTGTGTAGATGTTTTAGTGTGGCTTTTATTTTTTATGGGCAGCACTCGTTTAAAGTTGTAATCAGAATAGGGTTGCCAATCTTTAAACTAGTTTTTAAATACATTTTTTCTCAATTTATGTCATATACGTTTCTTTTATAATAATACCTTTTACTGTAATAAAGTGCTATAGAAAATCATTGTGTAAGTACCAAGATATAGTATTATAAAAATATATAAGGGTATATAGGCGCACCAATTTAAAGAAAAATCTATTTTTAATATTTCACATATTGCTTCCTAATGATATAACAGTGCCAGTAACGTCATGGCAATAATAAGAAAATAAAAGTATTATCTATGTATGGAAGCTGTTCCCTTGATAGAGTAAATTAGACTTTAAGACATTTGATTAAAGTACATTTTCAACCCTAAAAACTCATAGATTCGAGTTTTATAGTTATGATTCCCGATCAAAAAATCCGACAATAACTTACCTATTCGTTGTCGTTTATCGTGTAAAGAGGTCTTGAAAGGGATAGAAATCGGGCATTTTAGATTATAAGATAGGTAATTAAGAAAAAACGCATTATTAAAAAAGCCATAGCTCTGTTTTGTTGCTCACTCTGAAATTCGACATTCGAGGCTATCAAAGATACATAAAGACTCGATAGAAACAAAAAAAACTACCACTTACGGTCGCAATCTCTTTATAAACTATCCCTTTCTAGATAACATTTGTTTAAAATAGTACTGTCGAGTACAGTCGGGCAAGGATTATAAAAAGGTAGGATTCTGAACGACTAGTCGAGCGTAGCGATAGCATAGCATGCATTTTGCGGCAGAAATAAATAAATACAAAATATTGTCGCTGCAGTCGACTGCACACTCGCTGCACCTGCAGTTAGCAGCGTACAGTTCTCGCCAAACTTATTGTCCGGGTTGAAGATGGCACGAGTTAACTTCAGTTTCAATTTAACCCGGCCGTAAAAATCAGAGAAACAAAATTATAGGATTGTAATAAATAAAAACGAAAGCTCAAGTCGTAGGCTGTCGTTTTAAATCATTTTAATCCAAAAAATTTCCAGCTCCGATTTTTACGGCCGGGTTAAAGTTAACTCGTGCCATCTTCAACCCGGACAATAAGTTTGGCGAGAACTGTAGTTCGGAATCGTACCTGAACGTGAGTGAGGGCGCTGGTGTGACAAAAAGTGTGAAGTGTAACAAGATGGCGTACTTATCATAAAATAAGATGGCGGCTTTAGTTCGGTTTTGGCCGCGTTCGTTTAGATTCGTGGTGATATGTACTCGATTATTTAAATCTGTCATTGAGTACAGACGACCGTTTCAAATTAACCTGTAAGAATAACATTAATAAGGCTTATCGCGTTCGCGAAATCGGTGTATGTAGGGTTTGTCGGATATATCTGACAGCTGCCAGACGTGACAGCTGTAACGGCATTTAAAGAATTGGAATTGCTTAACGCGAAAAGATAAGAGGGTGCTTCAGTATTAGAACTGGGTGCTCTTTACTTAAAAATTAAGGCTTCCCTTTATACATTTTAGAATTAATTGTCCCATTTTTTTAATTAACCTTTTGCATATTTAATGGTCAGTGAACGGACCCGATATTTGTCGTCTAGAGAGAATAAAAATACATTAGATTAAGTAGAAAACCTTTTATAATCATTCCCGTCTCGTCGATCTGTATACTTTTCATCTTTTACTAATGTAATTCCATTGTTATGATAATGCCCTAGGGTATTTGACCAAATATTGGGTCCAAACTTGTACCAACAATAAGTTTGTGCTACATATTACAATTATATTTTCTTATGGATTTAATTTGTTATGTCGACAATGATTTTAATTCAATAGATGTGTAAAGGTGCGTACCTACTGCATGGGAGCATTTTATATTGAGTGTAACAATTTGAAATTCGGTTTCGAGCAAATAAATAAATAATAAATATCCTGGGACATTTTACACAGCACCATCTAGTCCCAAACTAAGCAGAGCTTTTACTATGGGTACCTACTAGACAATGGATATAATACTTATATACTTTTTTTTGTAAATACATACTTATAATATATAAGAAACACCCAGACAAACACAAACACTTGAAGTTCATCATAATATAAATGTTTGTGTCCTGTGGGAATCGAACCCACGACCTCGTGATCAGCAGTCCGGTACTCCAACCACTAGACCACAGACGTCGTCGAATAGTGAAATAGATTGATTTAAAATACTAAAGTCTAAGTCACGAGAAGCTATAAATTTTGTAAACAAGTGTTCAGGAGTTCACAACATTTGGACCAACAAAAAAAAAGAATTTGTTTAAGATTTAATAAATTCGCATTCGAAACTCGAATGACGCATTTATTTCAAAATGGTGTCCCGATAGTTTACCATCCCTGCGACGGACGCGTTCCGGTACCAAGAAACACAAACGATAGCGCTTTGCGTCGTTAAAATATGATCCGACTAAATTAAATAGGTTGTTACTTTCATATAACCCGTCTATATTTCATGTCGATTGAATATGGTCAATTTATTATTATCTCGCAGTATAAAATGTTTACTCGTAAAAGATGTTTGTTTACATAATTTATAGCTTCTCGTGCCGGGTACTTTAACTGTCCGAACATTTGACAGACGCGTTCGCCGTACACAGAAACACTAACGCCATCTTTGTTAGTATCGCATGGCATTTGTTTTTTAGCCGATCGCGGACTAGTTCACTTCGGTTTAGAGAAGACCATTTTAAATCCAATTTTGGGGGTGTTATTGTGACATGCAGTCCACCCAATTCTAAGTAATATCAGTCAGTTTAACGTCTAACCGAAAATAACATGCTCGGTGTTTAATGGGGTTGGCAATCTTGAGATCCTGATCTGAGAAAGATGACACGGAATTGTGGATCTCTATTCACTAAAAACCAACCGCCATCATGAATTTACAGGGTCATAGAATTCGCGACGTTCACAGGTTCTGACTAGCTTCGGACAAAAGTAAAAGTTTGAATCACTGATCGAGTGATTAAAACTTTGTTACTTTGAATGAGTCGAAGTGTATGTACCTAGTCATTGCTGCAGCAACTGTAATATTTATAACAATGCTATGCTCGGATTGATGACCTGTAGGCTTACTTTTGAAAACAATTCCGATCCATTGGCTTTGGGATTATGACGTTTCGTACTCTTGAATGCAACACTAGCTAGCGCCATATTGGCTCAATATTGAGCGAATCTTGAGTGACCTAAAAATTATTGGCCAAGTCGCCGAAACCGTATTTTTTTATTTACTTCATCCTTAGGGCACACCGCTACTGTGGATGTTAACGTTGTTAACTTCATTTAGAAGGTAGCTTGAACGGTTCCAATAAAATTTCAATCCATTATCAACGAAATTGGTTTCAAGAGTACGACTTTAAAATAAACCTTGGATTTGGATTGGAATTGGATAACTATTGCGATAGTTTTCAAGAGTAAGCCTGCTACTCGAGTACGGATTGTTACACAAAAATGCTCGTAATCAGTTGGCACCTCTAAGGTGTACGCAATGTAATAGTTTGGCCAAAAATAAAGCTTATTTATTCAATAATTGTTTTATTTTGTAAATAAAATGTTACAACATTTGTTAAGTACCTAAGTACGCATTATTTTACATATCTAATTCTAGGAATACAGACTTATGTAGATAGAAAACCAAGAGTAGGTTTACAAAGACAGCGACAACACACTTCGCAATTTAGTTGCAAATTGCCGCATAAGGCGGCGTACAGAATGCCGTTTTTGGACGATTGATTTTAGGTCATTCCGGTGTCGTTGGCAACTTGTTACACAAGAACACATTCTCGCTAGCTAGATGCTATCTCACCATGTACACGGTTTTCCGCTTAGAGTAGGTACAGTTCTTGCCAAACTTATTGTCCGGGTTGAAGTTGGCACTAGCTAATTTTAACCCGGCTGTAAAAATCGGAGAAACAAAAATATTGGATTAAAATTATTTAAAACGACAGCCTACGAATTGAACTTTGGTTTTTGTTTATTACAATCCTTTTTTTTCTCTTAACTTCTCTTAACTTAATCTTTAGTTAACTCGTTCTAACTTCAACCCGGCCAATAAGTTTGTCGAGAACTATTTACACTCACAGTTCACCAACCATCGTAAATAATCATTTCTCATAAACAATTATCATTCATCGATAACATTTTATTACTTAATTCAAACAAAAGTAAAACTGGGATAAATCAATATGGAATTTCTTCTTACATTTTATTGAAGATAGTCAAGTTAGATGTCTAGCAATTATTTCTTGCTCTATAAAATTGAGCCTTATAGGCACGCATATTTCAGTTATATAAAGTACCTATATCTAAAGTGGATGCTGTGAAGATTCTTCTTCCTACTTACTAGGACTTTCTCCAATATCGTAGGAAGGTTTACAAACGTAAATATTCACATACACAAACACCCAGACTTGGACAATTAATTACCTGTAGGTTATACAAATATTTGTTTCGTGGGTCAAACCTCTCAACTCAACCCTTGATATCTATACATCTATACTAATATTATAAAGAGGAAACATTTTGATTGTTTCTTTGTTTGAATTGAATAGGCTCCGAAACTACTGGACCGATTTGAAAAATTCTTTCACCGTTGTTGGGAAGCTAGACTATCCCCGGGTGACATAGGGCGACATAGACATTTACAAGACATACCTACCCAGACCACGCGGGCAACACCGCTGATGGAAACCTAGTTAGCGATAAAGACATATTTTTACATTGCACGCAATTTAATGTCAATTTTCAAATTCTGGGAACAGATTTCTGCGGTAAAAATAGATTGGTTGAGATTGAAAAATCGATTGGTTAGCAAGGACGATATTAAAACCTAGGTAATGGAGGACCCGTCGGCCTCCTACCGTGGATCTGGTCACCCTGTAAGCGAAAATAGCTCATTTTAATCGATCGATTAATCTGATATACCTAGGTAAGTACTTTGACGATTCTGTTGTTAATCGAAATTGGATAATTTTAATTATCTACACAAAAAATTATAAATGATTTATTAGGGGCTTTTTGTATTTTGTTTGTATTTTTGCAAATGAAATGATTTAAACTTTTTTGAGGAAGAAAAATACGATAGACAGGGTTCGAACCTGCGTCCCTCCGGTTCAGTGCTTCGACCATGAGTTTTTCTCGCTAGCGACGCCGTAAAATATTTGTATGGAACACCCTCGCAGCGACTAGCGGTTACGTGAGGAACTAAAATAGCAGCTATATAAGATTACAGCGTTTCGATGCGTAAAAAACCTATCGATAGGCATTTGATAGAACTAATGGTTGAGGTACCGTACACCTGATGCTGTAGTCCACTAAGCTACCGAAACCACTTATTTATAGATCATTTTGATAAGAATTTTCTGAATGACTTTTCTGACTAATCTTGCAAATTTTAACAGTAAATTGTGGGAGAAAATGTTTTACATATTACCTAAAGTATATACATCACGCGTAAAGCTATTCCCCAAAGGGAATTAGGCCGTGGTGTAGTTACTAATTTAGGTACACTTCACCCTATGTTTAGGTAGGGGCGAGCCTATTAACCGGGCATAAAAGCCACTGGTACTGAGAATTTCCTATAAAAATCCCTCTTGTTCGATAATACTTTTTGTCAAAATCTCCTTATACGCAACAAAGATTTGGATAGATCTTTTTTTCAACTAATATCAGACCTGTTTGCGACACTTCTCCTACATTGAAAGAAAATGTTAATGCGTTATATTGGTATTATTTAAATCCCGTTTTGGATCCTTTACGTGACCGTGGACACTCAGTTTTAATATAAGACCTACTTAGAGGTCTTTCGCAAAAATATAGACCTAGTTAGATAAGCTAAAATTTGTCAGATAAACTTACAAATGAGTAATGTAAAGGCTTGGTTTGTTTGTCTAGCAAGGTGTTAAAATTCTAATGAGTCACTAATTAGTACCTAGGTACTTATGAATCATTTTTGGTAATCTTAGGACAGTTGTGCATACTCTGATTACAGGTTATCGTTCTTTTTAAAATTGATTATTCTAAACGTCATAAATTATGTGCTGTATCTAGAACAAAAGCTTTGATCCCTATTTGATATCTGTTCTTGTCAGGCTATACAAGGTGGAAGGGACATCGACGCACAAACGTAATGACAATGTTTTACTTAAAAAAAAAATGACCTAGGTCAATCTTGTAGAAAATGGTCGGCTATTACAGTGCAGTGTATTGCTTAAAATGCGATTGTAACGCTCCGCGATGTATGTTATCGCGCGCGATCCGAAATAAATAAAATAATGATTTTTTATTATAAGTCTAACTTGGGTATATAGAAATAATATTTTCTTACACGTTCATGTAAAAATTACTGCAATTTTTTTTTTAAATTGATGAAAAAAATTACGGAAAATTTCAACGCAGGGGGGTCCAGAATCATGTACTGAACTCATGGTATTCGGATGTGCGTCGATGTCCCCTTCCACCTTGTATGTGGATGGGCTTCCATATTTGTATTGCAGAATTTGCAGATGTCAACCAACGTCATCACTGGGGGTTTACTTCCTATCTCCTCTCGGTTTCCGCACTTAGTCCTGCAGTGGATCATTGTACATGCCACGGGAAAGAGAAGGTTTTCGATATATTGTTTTTGTATAAACATAAAGACTTGATAAACATAAAGAATTTTGTCAAAAAACATAAAGAAAAATTAAATTACCAAATTATCTAAAGGCTATAATTTATGGAATTTCTTATTTATGGAGGTTGTTCTCCATAAGACCTACTGTTTTAAACCGTGCTCCTAGTTTTTGACAATCTAAAAGTAGGTACCTATCTATAGGTGCTCCCTCACTTGGAGCATTTGCCTGTAATGTAACGTTACACAGTCGAGCATTACATCAATGGGTTAGGCAAATCGAACTTTACAGTGGGCAACCTGGACCTATAGACAATTTACATTGTATCCAGGGCCATAAAATAAAATAAATAATAAAATAGACAAGATTTGACATTCGAATTGACAAAATAATAGAAACAAAATGTATGAAAATGACACAAGCTTTCAACAAATCCGGCTGTCACTAATGTCATTTCCATACATTTTGTTACTATTCGACTCAAAATCGAATCTGTAGCGTTACATAGATAGGCGAATGACCGCGAATGCTTCTGGTGAGGGATAACCCTAATGGTGTAATTGAAATAAAATATTTCGACTTTGATAGCCTGCTTGCTGTACAAAGACAAAAGGACAAATTTAAAAATACCGAAATCTAGCATCCTTCTTTCTTACACGACACAATCTTAGCTCAAAATCTCGTCTAAATTGACATCATACACTCTACTATTGGGTAGCCTCGTCTGCGAGTAGTGGTCCTTCTTCAGAGTCATCACGACGTGAAGATCTGACTGGCTGGCTGGGCAGAACGCAGTCAACCGAGTGGGTACGTAGGGCGCGTTCAGGAGTTTCAGAGGCATTGCTAGGGCCATGCAACCTTGCTCTGTAATAAAAGAAACCAAGCTATTTAGAAATTGACGACGTCTGTGGTCTAGTGGTTCGAGTACCGGACTGCTGATCACGAGGTCGTGGGTTCGATTCCCACAGGACAGAAATATTTATGTGATGAATATAAGTATTTGTGTTTGTCTGAGTGTTTCTTATGTATTATAAGTAGATATGTATTTACAAAAAAAAAGTATATAAGTATTATATCCATTGTCTAGTACCTTAAGAAAAAAATTATAATAATAATAATAATAATAAATAATAATAAATCATTTATTTCAGGCATCTGATGGCCCATAGATATATACCTTACAAGCTAACATATTATATAAAACATGTGTGTAGGTATGTAACTCACTTATGTGTAGGTATGTAACTCACGTTGTGTGTATCATCAGAATCATTAGCTAATAGAGACCCAGTATATCTTAGTACCCCTACACCCTACATTGACAACAAACTCAATTTACTAACCACTGCTTGTTAACGATTCATTAACGTTGATTGGCGTTTCTGAATGCGGCCCTTAACAAATAAAGCAGGTGATTGAAATCGGCCCAAATGATGTACCGAAGGTATGTACACTTACTTATTGATAAAATACCCTGTAGGATTAACTATTAAAACGCTGGTTAAAACTTTTAATTTGAGAAAAATCACGCCATTTTGGCACACTGCTAAGTATCTGTTTCGTAATGATTTCATAGTAAAAACTGTCAGTGTCAGTTTCGGAATGTTAAACGCACGCCATTACGGCAGATTATTATCAGTTTCATATTGATTTCATGTTAAAAACTATCAACTTGACAGCTGTCATGTACCTCCGGTACAAATTTGGGCTGAGTTGTATGGGCTTTTGATGACCTCCTTAACAATACTACATACATTCGCGCCCATAGAAGATTAATGACTAATAATTCCTGAATGAACGGATACCTATCACTAATTAGATCCGATAATAACGTGACAGCTCATAATTACGTGAAGATTGGAAGGTCGATAATTAAAATAAAATCCGGATATTATTAATATTATAAATCTGAAGTGTTGGTTTGGCTGAACGTGCTAATCTCAGGAACTACTGGTCCGGTTTGAAAAAATCTTTCACTGTTAGATAGCCTGTTTAATGAGGATGGTTATAGGCTATATATCATCACGCTACGACCAGTAGGAGCGGAGTATCAATTAAAAATGTTGCAAAAACGGAGGGAAAATTCAACTTCTACGGGAACGAATTCGCGGGCAAAAGCTAGTTTATTATAACTTTTATATTAGATCAATATACGTAAATACTAGATATTGATGCGTCATATTGATAAACCTCTTCGATCCAGTATTCGGCCAAGACTTGGAGGTTTTTCAGGAGAGGAGTCCAGGTTCATCGATTGTCACATATGTGTTTAACCTAACTACTGAAGTTTCACTTGGAGGAAAAAATCTGCTTGCGGGCAGGATTTGAACCTGCGTCTTCTGGTTCGGTACACCAAACGTTTTGACCGCTAAGCTACCGAAATTCTGGGGCTCGCGGTAGCTTAGCGGCCAAAGCGTCTGGTGTACCGAACCAGAAGACGCAGGTGCGAATCCTGCCCTCCAGCCGATTTTTACCTTCATTAAAAATAACTTGTAATCTTAGAATGGAAAACGCTAAAAAATATAAAAAGAAGGACATAGATGTTTTATTCCTTTTTCTACAGTAATATTTATGAGTAAGTGAAGGTGTTACCTGGCATCTTCCTCCTGAAATGCACGTTCTCTATCATGTAGATCCCGCTGCGGCCAAGCACGTTGGAGACGGTCCTGCTGGCGAATTCCCTGGTCTGCTCCGATTCAAAGGTCGGCGTGTCAGTAGCTACCCCGACCACGTGGCTCAAGTTGGCCGCTATCCATTCTGCTAGCTCGTAGCTTAACCCTGGGTAGGAAATTATACCTATGATTTTATAGACTACAGTGTTGTTTTTATTACCCGAATGCCGAAGGAGGGTTGTGTTTGACGTGTATGTATGTATGTCCGTTCCTATGACCGCTCGTAACTACTCAACGGCTCAACCGATTTACATAAATGATATCTCATTAGATTCATCTTGATAGCACGAGAAAGAGAAAAAATGGCGGATTTTATACGCTATTTTATATAATGTGCGAGCTGATTTTGAAAATGATCTTTAGTTCTATCAATTTTGATTTTAAATTATATTTTTGGTTTTAAATTATTTTATTACACCCACATTTCACCGGTTTCTTTAGGTTGGCACAAGTCCAGACTCCGAGCTGCTACTGGGAATTTCACAGAAAAAACCCAACGACACTTCGCTTGACCTGGGGATCGAACCCAGGACCTCTAGCAGTCGCGCTTGTGACCACTAGACCGACGAGGCCGACTAAAATAAATTATTTTACACATTTCATAATTTTGCCTCATTTAATCCAATCTAAACATAGGTGTTAATGACTAATGCAGTTTTAGCGATAAACTTGTCCTTAAACAGTCGCAAATAAAATATCATTATTTGTTATCGTTTAAAGCGTTTTAAATTATCTAAACATGATTGGTGTCAACCATGTTTAGATAATTTAAATGTGGATTGGTTTGTTTAAAAGGCCAATAAAAATGTTTTATAATTAGCAATATTTACACAGGTATATTTGTAAATACTTCATTTATTACTCATGAAGTTATCTGGGGTTGGGTTACCTACAAAATGATAATCTATACTCTATACTAATAGCTCAACCCCAACTAGGTACATATCTTGCAGCTGGGCGCTAGTGTTTTCAGTCTTATCTTATAGTCCAGTGCCGAGGATGAACTTCAAATCGCTTCTTGACGAGCAAAAACTAGCGAGGGAACGAAAGGGTACACAGAGGTGTACTAATGGACACCCACATTTCGCCAGTATGTTTAGGTCCCATGTGATAGCGGGCAAGCCTCTTGCCATCAACCGGGCACAAATCCGGACTCCCAGCTGCTACTGGGAATTTCACAGAAAAACCCAACAACACTTCTCGACCCTCTTCAAGACCTCTAGCGTAGTAGTCGCGCTTGGGACACCACCAACGAGGCAGTCAACAGTGTAGTTGTAGTCGTTATTACTCAATACAGGTGGAGACCGATACGCCCCATCAACTTTCCCGGGCACCGGAAAACCACGAGTCTGAACGGCGAAGCCTCTTTATGGTCGAAAAAAAACTGGATATTTTTTGGGAAGCAGCAGCAATCCTCTTGGATTCTTACCATCTGGGAAGGCGGCTCAGTAAGGCCGCTGCGTTCAACGGTAGGTATGAGTACCTCATTATCATCTTCTTCCGGCTATTATTCCAATTTATTTGGGGTCGGCACAGCCTATCCTTCTATTCATCATCCCTCATTCATTCATCATCCCTGCTAGCTGTCACCTCCTCATTCATTCAGTAGGTTGACTAAATCCTTCCATTCATCATCCCTGCTAGCCGTCACCTCCTCATTCATTCAGTAGGTTGACTAAATCCTTCCATTCATCATCCCTGCTAGCCGTCACCTCCTCATTCATTCAGTAGGTTGACTAAATCCTTCCATTCATCATCCCTGCTAGCCGTCACCTCCTCATTCATTCAGTAGGTTGACTAAATCCTTCCATTCATCATCCCTGCTAGCCGTCACCTCCTCATTCATTCAGTAGGTTGACTAAATCCTTCCATTCATCATCCCTCATTCATTCATCATCCCTGCTAGCCGTCACCTCCTCATTCATTCAGTAGGTCGACAAAAAAAGGCCATTTGCCTTCCTAAGTTCAGCTCAACCATGACAGGTCCGTTGCAACGAACAGACACCCATCATTGCGAAGCCGCTGCGCCTAGAAATATTCAAAACTCACCAGGTATCTTACAAACACATGTCCTGGAGTTAATCTGGTTGTTATCTTCCTCCGTCCAGCCGAACTTGAAGAGTAACAGTGTCGGTTCCTTAGGATCATGTTTTAATGCTGCCCACTGAAGCGCCACATCTAGAGTCAGCACTACTGATGGATTGAGGGTAGTTAGCGTGCTCACGTCCACAACAGACACTGGAAGAGAAAATTATCATGTTATATGGGTATAACCACTAGATGGAGGTCATCGAAATCGGCCCAAATTATGTATCGAAGGTACAGGTATTGGAAAAAATACCCTGTATTTCGTTGGTTAAAACTCTAGTCGTACTTTTTACCCGACTGCCAAAGGAGGAGGGTTATGTGTTTGCCGCGTATGTATGTATGTATGTATGTATGTCCGTTCCTATGTCCGGTCGTAACTACTCAACGGCTCAACCGATTTAGATAAATGACACCTCATTAGATTCGTCTTGATAGCACGACTGTCACTGGGTACATGAAATTTAAAAAAAAACAATATGGCGGATTTTATACGCTTTAATGTGCGAACTGATTTTGAAAATGATCTTTAGTTGTATTAATTTATATTTTAAATCATCATTTAGGATTGAACCTAGTGATGATTTATTCTATGATGATTTATAAACTAAAAAGAAGGAAATAAAATCAATTATTAAAAGAAACAAAAAACCCGACTGCGTAAAAAGTACTAACTAAAAATCTAAAAATAAGCTCTGTGATGTTGGAAAATGTATTGCAGGCGGGACAAGCTTGTTTCTTTGCTTGTTCAAAAAGCAAACATTATTATGTTCCAAATTTCTGCCCAATTCGTTCAGTGGTTTGTGCTGTGCGTTGATAAATCCGTCAGTCAGTCAATGACGTTTTTAACGACGAACGAAAAACCAGAGGAGAAAAACCCTCAACGGTTTACAGGAGTTACCTTGAGTTTTGGTTTATTCATGAGAACTTTATATCTGACAGTGAAAGTAAGGTAACTAAGAGAAGACTGGTGTGGAATTTCAATTCCACGATGGCCGCCACCACAAAATGGCAAATTATATTTCGTGTCGGGGGTTTTTTAAGTTTTTACTTTAGGTTAGGTTATGTTATTATCCGTTTTTCTGGAGACTATCAGACTGGAAATGGAAGAAACTGTTACTTACATCTACTCAGCAAATACTCTGACGGTATGACAGCTGGGTGCATGGATCCGGTGCTTCCCGTATGCTCCAGGTGTATTCCAGTGCCCAGGTCTGGCGCACCACAGTTTATACACACCTTCCTGAAAACATTGGTACGTTTGGTTTTAATATTTTTTGGGACATATTTTTTACATAGCACCATCTAGTCCCAAACTAAGCAAAGCTTGTAACTACGGGTACTAGACAATGGATATAATACTTTTATAAAAAAAATATTTGTAAATACATATAATAAGAAACACTCAGACAAACACAAACACTAATAGTCATCATATAAATATTTGTGTCCTGTGGGAATCGAACCCACGACCTCGTGCAGCCTCATGCAGCACCTTTAACTTAACCATGAGTTCTATCAAATTGCTTTCGATGGGTTTAAACGCATCGAAACGCTATAATCTCATAGCCGAAGTTAGTTCCTCACGTAACCGCTAGAGGCGTTGGAGGGTTTTCCATACAAATATTTGACTTCGTCGGTAGCGAGTTTAGTGAGTAAAACTCATGGTCGAAGTACTTAAGATAGATTCCACTTACCAATGCTTCTCCATGGCTCCGTAATACGTAGACAGGTCTCGCCAAGTCGTAGGCTTCGTCATGTCCACGACATCAATGTGATCTAAATCATCTTTACAGAAATATACCGCAGACATTTGCAGTATTAATGTTGTCAATAGTAATTGTGTATTTTTAAACATATTTAGGTGTTTATTGCAAAATTTCCAATTAACGGTTTTTTTTAAATTCTGGATAAATGATTTTATAAAGAAGTATTTATAGTATTTTTTCACAAGAAACACGAAATAAATTCTGTTTGTAAAATACGCGTGTGATTTATTAATTTATTTTTAGCTGCAAAATATTTTAATATAGTTATGTTCTGTTAAATATCTATAAACAATTTATAATTAAAACTTTAGTAACACAGTATTTAACACCAATAATTCGTATTAATTTGACAGCATTAGTTCAACGATTAGTAACTACTGTTAAGGTCTATAAGAAAATGGCGGGATACATCGACACCGTTCTTATATGTACAAAAGAAAGTATTTGTTTGTTTATACTATTGTTTGTTGTTGTTTTATTGAACAAAGGGTTTGTTACCGTATTTGTGTTAGGTAAGTTAATGATCATTCCTTTCGGCTGACAATGTTGGATGACATCAACCGCATTTCATTGATTTGATACCATAGTCTTCGTTGTATGCGCTGTTACTTTAGAGGTACCGATTTCGATTCGATTCTTGAACAGTGATAATGAGATTTCCGGATTCGGGTGCCCGGGTAATAGACTCGCTCCCTATTACATGGGACCTAAACATACCTGCAAACTTTGGGTGTACAATTGTACACCAGACACCAGTACATTTCTTATATATAGACCTCCACGAGTGTCTCAACGTGAGACATACTTGTGACGTCACAAAGGTACGCAAATTCCTACTTATTTTTTCATTATAGAAATAATAAGATAAATTCCTTACATAATCGTGGATTATGGAATTAATTAGATATAGTAGTAAGTATTATTCCATGATATGAAGTGGTTGACAAAGCCCCCAGCGTTGGTGACTGTAAGTAATCCAGTGCTAAAAGTCAGCTCAGTGTAATCATGACATTTATACATGAATTTATAGTACCCGCAATCTTAGGGTGCGCACAGACTATGTTTATTTAATTATTTTTTTCATAATTTAAAGACTGAACTGCCACTGGACTGCCAAGTCAAATCCAAGGCACGCACCTCTGACTTTTCGCAATCATGTGCGTAATTATCACTCGCTTTAACGGTGAAGGAAAACATCGTGAGGAAAACTGCATGCCTGAGACATTGTCTCGATGGCATGTGAAGTTTGCCAACCCGCATTAGGCTAGCCTTATCCCTCTCATACCGAGAGGAGCCCCGTTCCCAGCAGTGGGACAGTATATGGGTTATTTATTTTAAAGACTTCCAACGAATGACATACATAAATAATTTTATATTTACTCAATTACGTGTAACAACACGTACAACATTATCACTATACTAGCTTTTCCCGCTGATTCCCTCACGTGGAAAAGAAAGATTTTAATCAACAACCAATACTGAAGACCTCTAGTTTCTATGGGTCTGCATACAACAGAGGGGGTATTTTGTATCTCAGGATCTATTTGACTAATGAGGCAAGATGAACGCCAAGTTTGTTAGTTACTATCCAACAGGTAATACTAAATTCTATACTATACCTACTTCCATATAAAATCAACAAGCGAATCATCTCAATTCAGAAACTAAAACAAATTCAATTTTTCTTCCAAAACTTCAAATTCAAAAATTTTTGATGTCAGTTTTATTTCCTTTCATAGTTTTTTTTATTCATTTTAATATTTTTTTTTAATTGCGTAGAGTTTGTACGCACCTTTAGAGAATTTTCTCGGATTTTAAGTAGCCAAATAACTTTTATAATAGTCCAGTAATCTATGAGGCTTATCGATAAATACTTTTATAGCATTTTTACTGCTGCGTTACTGATTTAGATGTCGATGTACGGATTCGAATAAACAAAAAATAACACACAAAAATACTACCGGCTTCACATGGCTGGATATTCATCATTAATCCATTAACTGACCCACTGCTGGGCATAGGTCACCGCTCAGAATGAGAGTGCTTAGGATATAGTCCACCACGCTGGCCTAGTACGGGTTGGCATCCTTCACACGCCGTCGAGTAAAGTTCTCAGACATGCAGGTTTTCTCACAATGTTTTCATGATTAAGAATGAGACGTGCGTGGCTTGAATTCGAACTCAAGACCTAGGACTTGGCAGTTCAGTGGCCATACCGCAACTAACGGGTTGCTAAGACGGGTTGCTAACGGGGGGACAATAATACCTAATAAGAACGTCAACGTCAGTGGTTAGAGTACTGATCATACTGCTGATCACTAGGTCGTGGGCTCGATTCCAACAGGACACAAATATTAATGTGAGTTTGGGACTAGATGGTGCTGTGTAAAATGTCCCAAAATATTTATTTATTATTAGTAAATGAATTTACTTTACAAATGTTCGTAGCGAACTTTTATACACACTTAGGTACCTATATATAAGATAAACATTTACAATACACAAACACAATCGGATTTGGCTTTGTGCTTTGTACATTTTTATGAGCGTCAATTATTGTTTTGTCAGCAGGTTGTTATCAACCTCAATACCACTTTGCTTGATATGGTAACCGAAAATTAAAATCGGTAGTTATTTCTTACTATAAGAGTCATGTGAAAGCCGAAGTAAAGGCCCGATATTTTTTCATACACTTAATTTTTCAGACACAAACGATAGCCGATGTAAAGTTCCGATTTATTTTCATAAACTTAATTTTTCAGACACAAGCGATAACCAAAGTCCCGATATTTTTCATTAACTTAATTGTTCAGACACAATTGATAGCCGATATTTTTTCAAAACTTCATAGCTAGACAAGCGATAGCCGATATATAGTTCCGATTTTTTTTCATAAACTTAATTTTTCAGACACAAGGGAGCACTAGACCGAATGGCGAACGGCGAATGGTTGAAAGGCGATTCGTCGAAAGCTTGTGTCATTTCCATACATTTTATTTCTATTCGTTTTCGAGTCGGATTGTAAAATTGCACGTCTTAAGGCCCCAGTCTAGCTGTGCATAACAAACGAATTCAGTATATTGACAGTTCGCGGGCACGAACCCCGCGAGGCACCCTCTGTATCATCCTGTGATACGTAAATTACAAAGTGTAGAGCAGTGCTACGAAATGAAAGTTGCTCTACTTTACAAAATAAAATATTTCTATTTATTTTTAATAAAGGAAAAAATCGGCTGGCGGGCAGGATTCGAACCTGCGTCTTCTGGTGCGATACATCAGACGCTTTGAACACTAAGCTACCGCGAGCCCCAACCAACCGTAGTGTACCGTGGTGTACCGAACCAGAAGACGCAGGTTCGAATCCTGCCCGCCAGCCGATCTTTTCCTTCATTAAAAATAACTTGTAATCTTAGTATGGAAAATGCTTAAAAAAATACAAAAATATATTTCTATTTAATTATAATAAACAACACTACTGTGGCCTGTGGGATTATACCCTGAAAATGTGAAAAATATATCTGTCGTTTGAAATAATATAAGTACCTTATGATTTATGGAACAGTAGATATTTTTAGTCGAGGTTTTAATTTCGTTTTAACAGACATGAAAAAGAAGGAGGTTGATTCACTATAAGGTCAAGTTCCAGGAGATGGTTTGCTTTGGAGTAGACCTTTGTGTTTTATTTCTTGATCTAAACTGGTTAGAGGAAGAGCAAAATTCAGAGCGAGAAGTAAGAATTTGACATAGAATACACTTCCACGACTGCTATAGCCGTCTGGCTATCATCAGAGGTGTGTAAACTCAGCTTTCAATGAGCTAGATGAACCAGATCACACGGGTTTGAACCGTTGAGCTTATAGCTCAGCAACAAAATGACTAGCCCACGGCTCAATCCAGCTCTTATTGTATTTGTAAATCCCTCCACAGATTAGTCTTGTAATTCTGTTACAAATTTCTTTTAAATTAAATGGGATCATGTAAATCTATTCAGCCGTTCAAAAGCTACAGCTCATGTCCTAGTTGGGATTAGAAATGTTTAACACCAAGAAATCGATCAAAAGACTTTTCTTCTGGGCATATGAAGTGGGGTAAATGAAAAACCGCGTGCAACGGTTATCTATAAATATCTATCTATCTATCTATTCAGCCGGTAAAACCCACTGCTGAGTCAGGGCCTCTTCTCTATTACGCCACTGCCATATTAACCGACAATCGGGGGATGATCTGCCCTGCAATCGTTTACATCCAGCCAGTATATCATATGTCCATCTAGCTCGTGTATGCACACCTATAGGCAATACCTCACCTTCACTTGGGGTCGGCGCATTGTTTTTTTCTTACGTACATCGTCGTCATTCTCACACTATCTATTCATCTTTTCTTTGGTCTACCTCTTCTACTATATCCATCCACATTTATGATCAAAACCTGTTTTGTAACTAGGCTCTTTACTTCTACGCATCATAATATGTCCATATATCGTAGATAAGCGGTCACTGCACAACTTTTCAGTACTTTTCACACTCACTTTCAAACTAAGTCTTTCTCACTTTCTAACTATGGTCTAATGACCCGATAAAGGTAGCTGGGAAAATGGTCCACTGCAGGACTAAGTACGGAATCCGAACACACAGGACTTCATCATCATTGAGAACACAGGAGTGGGTTTTCAATGATGATGAAGGTCGCTGGGAGTCGTTGGAGGCAGGCGGCATATAACCAGTCCTTGTGGAAGTCTATGGGTGAGGCCTTTGTTCCACATGCACAGTGGACTTCTTTTGGCTGATAATTATAATTATATTAGGATAGTAATTATTCAATTTGTGTGATTCAAACCGGGGAGGGTCATAGGTAAATTTTTGGGTGTCGGACAAACTTGTTACCTAGTGGTAATAAGTTAACGGACCATAGTAACGAACTTGTTTCCTAGTGATAACAAGTTAACGGACCATTGTAACAAACTTGTTACCTAGTGGTAACAAGTTAATGAACCATAGTAACAGACTTGTTACTATCGCACTTTACTGCTAACAACACAGTCTATGTCTGTTATTAATGTAAACAATGGCGTCGAGTTGTTTCTGTACCCAGGTGTTAACTAGGGACAGAAGAATCGGGACCATATTTAGTTAGACGGACATCCAAGCGTTTAGGTGTCCAATAAATGCCTAACCACACCGCATTTTTAAAACAATCGATAAATTAAACTGCTTGTGGAATAAAAACGCGCGTGATCGGGAAACGCGCGTCGGAAATAATTTCTGATAAATTGATATAAAAATAATGAAGTAGAGCAAGTTTCAATGCCCGATAGTACGCCAGCAAGGTTAGAGAGAGAGCAAAATTTAGAGCGAGAGGTACAAATTTGAATTTGACATAGAATCCACGTCCAACCGCTACGACCGACTGGCCGCCTCTGAAGAAATTGGCTTGAGATTTTCGTTTATAAACCGTGCCTGTTGAAAACACTATAAAAAATATTTGTGAAGCAGGTACACATTTTTTTTAAATTGGTTGTGTCAGTTAATACATGTACTTTAAAATGATCAAATGATTTCATCAATATTTTGAGTTTTTATTATGAAAAAAAACCGTTTGTTTTGGGACCAAAAACAGGAAAATTTGACGATGTTATGACACTCGGATTAAGAAAACTAAAGGTATAATTAAAAATCTACTCAGCGCATTTTGAAGACGACTATCTGAAGGTAATTTTGCGCTGAGTATTTCTGAGTTCTTGATTATCCCGATTAACGTGCACAAACATGAAAATGGCGTTGCGCGCGAGAGCGCCATCTTTGACGCCTGATTTATATAACATAAGCTAACCAGAGGAACGTGAAAAAAATACGTAGATAAAGCTAATATAACATATATTCTATCGCGACAAAAATATATGACACTATATCCTTCCTTTCCTTAAAAAAACGTTGCGAAAATGAGCTAATAATTTGACAACTGCCAAATTTTGCTAGACTGGGGCCTTAAGGTAAGGGTAAAATGCTTGTTTAAGGTAATTAGTAATTAAAATTAATTTGTCATTGAACTTCGCCGATTTGAAGCTAATCTAATATTACGACGTATGTATGTAGCTGATATCTTATCTATACATATAACAAATATATCTATCAATAAAATCATGTTTGCCCGATGATCCATCAGTAGAAAAGTGGGTGTATTTAATGAGCTTCAAAGAGTTGCAGTAAACTGCAGCCAAATAGCACACTTTATTGTGTGTTGTGTTCCTGCAGTGAGTAAGGTGGCGACCTTACTCACTGCAGGAAAACAACAGAGCTACTTCTAAGGATGCGCTGCGCTGGCAGTAAGAGAAATATTCCCTCAAACTGTTGGAGCAGTGAATCCTCCATAAACCTCTAAGAGGTTTTTCGGGTCGGCAACGCGCGAGTGATACCCCTGGTGTTGCAAGCGTCCATAAGCTATGATAACCGCTTACCATCACGCAGGCCGTATGCTTGTTTGCCACCTTAGTGGTATAAAAAAAAGTTACGATATTTAATTAATCTAGCTATAATAATCTATCTTGTTGACAAGATAATCTTTAATCTTTTAACTATTTGTATGATAAATCATTATTGTGTGTAAGGGCTTAAGTATAGCTTAAATAATTTGAATAAAATTTATGCAAGGAATTATAGCCCAGTGATATGACTGGGGCCTGATGTACCCACAGGCTATTAAGGCTTAACCCTAGGGCGCAAGGACCAAGGGGGCAGCGGGCGCGGCGCTGAACCTACTAACATAATTATTTTATACTATTACATTTAAAGTACATGCATTTTTTTAATAATAATAATACTTTATTTCAAGAAAACAATAAAATATGAATCTATCTTGTACAGAATAAAAAGAAACTATAAAGTAAATTACAAAAAACAATCAGATAGAGTTAACGACGGTGTCTGTGCTAGTATAAACTGTTACAGACACAATGTTGCACCTTTAAGTCAATGTTTCTAGTTTCTTTTCAAAGTTTCTAGATTGTTTTCTCATACTTGTGTAAGTATCCTTAAACTATTGTATTGTACAGATATCAAAATTTATGTAACCATGGAGTTTCTTGCCGGTTCTTCTCCATAGGAAACGACTAATTTGGAACCGTGCACATAGTTTCGACATTTCATAAGTGCCTGCATAAGGTCTATGTGAAAATAAAACTATTTTGATTTTGATTTTGAATGAATAATAGGATAGACATGCTGGGAGGGTGCCTCATATTTATAGGGCGGTCAGAACCCTCAATCAGGTACACGATATGACCTTTAGACTGCTAATTAGTAGGTTCCGAGTTCGAATTAAATCCACCTCCGACTTCCCAATCATGTGCGTAAAATTATCACTCGCTTAAACGGTGAAGGAAAACATCGTGAGGAAACCTGCTCGCCTGAGAGATTTTCTTGATGGCGTGTGAAGTTTGCCATCTCGCAGTACTTAGGCTAGCGTGGTGGACGAAAGCTAACCCTCTCAGCACATGCCTGAGAGATTTTCTCGATGGCGTGTAACGTCCAACCCGCAGTACCTATGCTAGCGCGGTGGACAAAAGCTAACCCTCTCAGCACAGAGTATTTCCTTGTTTACTCATGTGCTCTCAGTCTGAGAGGACACCCATGCCCAGTAGTGAGATAGAGTTGAGAGATATGGGTTGATGATGATTGAGCCTAGTAATAACTACATAGCTGCTATAGTAGAGAGAAATTGGGCAAGTCATAACTGCCGCAAGCCAGAAGCCGCATGGGCAAATGCACACCCTATGGGCAACAGCAATCACGATTGCCTCAAATATGACGTTAGAGGTCCTGGGTTCGATTTGGGACAGTACTGTTAGATTTTTCTGTCGATTTCCCAGCAGCAGCTTCGAGTCGAGGTTCGTACCCAATAAGCTGGATCCGTATTTCATGGAACCAACACGTTGCAGTCGCGTTTGGAACCACGCGATCAACGAAGCAGTAATTTTAGAATCAGTCTACTTTTTTTAAACAAACTCCGTCAAATATCTTACACAAATTATCATGTTCGCCTAATCTATACATAATATTGACGACGATATGATAAGACGCATACAAAAACCGAAGGAACTACCTAAATACTGTCAGTAGATCGTTAACGTGCAATAATGGTGCTTAAGTTCGTACTAATAGTCGCGTTGGCGTCCCTGGCTGGCGCTAGGAGAGCCCCCCATGCCGACTATGTTGAAAGCCTGTTGAAGCAGCAACCATCATTGCGGTACTCTACTAATATCGAAGAGGATGCTCTCTTGGATGCGGTGAGTGAAAAATTTTGCAAATAAAAATGTGAACTACAATAATTAGATAGATATACTTATACGGCTTCGCCCGCGTGATCTGAGTATTTCTTATAACTTTCATCCCCTATTTCAACCCCTTACAGCCCTTTTTTCGCCTTAAAAAGTAAAATATATCCCTTCTCAGGCTCTAGACTATCTGTGTACCAAATTTCATTTTTATCGATTCAGAAGTTTTGGCGTGAAAGCGCGACAGACAGACAGACGAGTAACTTTCGCATTTCTAATATTAGTTAGGATTATTAGCCCGGTTGGTCCCATTGCAGGGCAAAAGCACTCCTGACGGTTTAAGGCTATAAGACCCAATTTTTCAGTCCAACTCTTCCTGTCGTCTCCGTCTCGGTCACTCACGTCGTTTGGACTCCACTCTGTACTAACACAAAAAAAAATGTCGACTGCAATTACTGGACTGAACTGCGTCGTTGGTCTAGCGGTCTCAACGACTGCTACGCTAGAGGTCTTAGGTTCGAGATCCAAGTCGAGCAAAGTGTTGTTTTCCTTTCCAAAGTGTTGTTTAGTTTGGATTTCCTGTGAAATTCTCAGTAGCAGCTCGGAGTCTGCCCGTGTGCCCGGTTGATGACAATAGGCTCGCCTCCTATTATATGGGACCTAAAACATACCGTCGAAATGTGGGTGTATTTTGGTACGCCTCTGCCTACCCTTTCGGGGAATATAGGCGTGATGGTATGTTTGGTATGTACAATACTGGTTCTTAAATCGGAAATGCCATCCTCTCAACCTCCTAGCTTTTGCACCCAGTGAAGTTTGTAAATTTTACAAATGGTGTTTAAACAAGGGCTCACGAAAGAATCACCTTCATCATCAACAATTATTATTGTCCTACTGCTGGACACGGGCCATAGCATAAGAAAAAACTTAGCATTAGAGCTATTGTATAGAAATCCTTATCCTTACTTCCTTACTAACATAAACGCGAAAGTAACTCTGTCTGCCTGTCGCACTTTCACGCCAAAACTACCGAACCGATTTAAATGAAATTTGGCACAGAAATAGTCTAGAGCCTGAGAAAGGATATAGGTTACTTTTTAATGCGAAAAAAGGGCTGTAAGGGGTTGAAATAGGGGATGAATGTTATAAGAAATACCCAGACTACGTGGGAGAAAAGCCTATAATTATTAATATAATGACACATGACTACCTCATTGTATGATAGTCGATCCTGGATTTGATTTCTAGGCCAAGCAGTGTTATTTTTTTTTAATTCCCAGTAGCAACTCTGTGTCTGGATTTGTGTCTGGTTAGTGGCAAAAGGCTCGTCCCCTATCGCTTGGGACAGAGATACACTACACCTCTACTTAACCCTTCGAGAAATACAGGCGTGATGGTAGAGACTGTACACGCAGCTTCGCTCATGTTAAGTTTGGACCCCGTTTCAATTGTTATTCTGTTATTCAAGACGGAGACAAATCCAATTAATCAAAAACCATGGAAAATCGGTCCAGTAGTTCTCGAGTTATAAGTGTTGTAAGAAACCCGACTTTGTTTTATATATCAGATTTATTAAATTTTTGTATTTTTTTAAGCATTTTCCATGCTAAGATTACAAGTTATTTTTAATGAAGGAAAAAATCGACTGGCGAATCATGCCCGATTCGAACCTGCGTCTTCTGGTTCGGTACACCAGACGCTTTGACCGCTAAGCTACCGCGAGCCCTGCGAGCCAGTCGAAATCGAATATAATATTTATTGCTCTTTTTTCTAGCCCGGTCTCATCGCCAAGTACGGGTATCCCATCGAAATCCATGACATCACCACCTCCGATGGCTACATCCTGGAGGTCCACCGGATCCCCCACGGCAGGGACAGCAACAACACCCCTGACCCCAACAAAAAGGTCGTGTTCATCATGCATGGGCTCTTGTCTTCATCCGCTGACTTCCTCGCCATGGGCCCCGGCTGTGCTCTGGGTGAGTTTGAAACATCATTGAAATGAAATAAAGTGGTATCTATAGTCTGCGAACTTTGGTGGTTTGTGAGCGGTGGGGCGGAGGGGCAGGGGCGCTTGCTTTCATTCAGAGTAACCCGCCGCCTCACCCTCGTCCCTACCTTAGGCGCGGCCAACTAGTTTCGCGCGGACTATATATTAAATATAAAAGCACTGAGACAAAGTGTGCTAGTAAAAAATAATAAAAAAGAAAATATATTGGAATAAAAGACATCAAATATAGTATAAATATCAACAAAATTATAATGTTAGCAGCATGGTCACTTACCAGCAGGCGAATTTATAATAATAAAAGAATAAAATCAATAATGAAACATGTCAATTAAAAGGGACTGTCAAGTAAATGGTAAGTAATGTCAAAAAAGCAATAAATAATGCAGACAATGTCAATATAAATAAATAAATAAATGTCAACTGAATATCAATATTGATAATATAAATAAACTGTTCTTATAAATCGTTTAGATTCTACGCTCGATTCAGTAAATATTTAGATTCTCACATAGATGTAATTCATACTAGCTTTCCGCCAGAGCTATACTAGCTCTTTGCCGTCTAATGCCGTAGCATAATATATATATATATATATATATATGTCGGATACAGGATCTGTATCCTTGGCAGGAAGGCAAGATAACGACTATCTTGTGGGCAGCAGGTGGGTTATGCTGGTTCAAACATTAAAACACAGAGCTCGTACTCAAATGTCATTATATTTGGTTTTGACCGAGTACGAAACATTACAATACAGACATCCCCCAAAACGCCCGCCCTTCGCAGCTTCGCTAGTGCTACCTACTGAGGAGAAGAAGCCGCGGAAGAAACTCCTCAAGCACATTTGTCTGTTATGAATTTACGATTACCAAGCTACATTTAAATTACACTTCAGCAATAGCAATAACAATGTAGGTAGAACTATTAAGTAACGTGGGTCAGTCAGTCAATCAAACCAAACGTCCTCACAAGTCGACTACACAGTGTGGAGTGCCGAGAGTACTTGTGCAACCGCGCGAGGCACAAACGTAACTGCTCCCGCTACTGCGCCGCTGCGCCTTTTATGTGAAGTCGTTGGTTCCATTCGACGTCACCAGGGGCGCTGTCATCTCAATAGTGTCACCGGGTGGCGCTGTAGTCTCAAAAGAGTCAATTGAACGTCCGTGATCATGTCCGATCCGACACGGCCATTCTGACAAGGCACACGTCCTCGTGTGTTAGTTAACCTGTAACCAAAAGAAAACAACAGCACAGTATACGTTCGGCCAATCCTGACCAACACAAGTCAGCTGAGCTGCTAAGCTTTTCTAGAACCATCGCTTAACTAGCGGTATCTCTTACGATTTTATAAACAAACAGTCATCGATGTGACCATATAAACTAACACAGTCACCCCAGTGACCGTAGTACAACAAACACAGTCACCCCAGTGACCATAGTACAAACAGAGTCACCCCAGTGACCATAGTACAACAAACACAGTCATCCCTGACTAACACCCATCCTCGGGTCTACTTATGAGCAAAATGTGCTCAGAGAGTAATCTAGCTCGGCTATCCTGCCAGAGCAATCTAGCTTGGCTATCCTGCCAGAGCAATCTAGCTTGGCTATCCTGCCAATAGGAACAGAGGTTCAATAATAATCAATCGTCCTGATTGATAACTGACCCGTTATTAGGGCTTCGTACAAAGTGCTTCCTGCACAACATTATTCATTAGAAAAGGTCCGATCAACAAGCTTTTTAAGCAATGCATATTGAACTCGTGAAATTTTCATTGTATCTGTGCCAAGACACATTTCCCAGACCCATCGCCACATGTTACTCATGAGGTGCGGTCCCGGCCATGTGCACCAACACAGAAGAATCGCACCAGCGATTTTTTTATAGACCCATCGCCATCACGTTACTCATGAGGACGGTCAGTCGTAATCTGTGTACCAACACAGACAGAAATCGCACCAACGATTCCTTATAGACCCATCGCCATCATGTTCCTCATGAGGTGCGGTCCCAAGTCATCGCTGTGCATCAACACATGAATGTACAAGCCATTCTTAATCAGATTTGGTCTCTAAAAATTTCATCAACCATGACATCTAATCCTCGAGCAACTTGGTGATCGGGCCGATCGGGGACCTTCCTCTCATGATCATGGGGGTATTTGAAAGTTCGCTTAAAGCCAAATGCCTTTTTACTTTGGTTCTAACTTGGTTACTACAAAAAGCTAAATTGTAACCTTCGTTTACAATTAAAATCTCAGTGAGCAGAGCCTTCAGGTTACTCGAAAATAAAAGAAACAAGTTTTGCTACTTAGTTTCTCTTACAGCTTCCATCAGGCATTCAACAACAGAGTCTTAAGTAAAACAATATAGCTCACCCTTTATTTTCCTGCGTCTTATGTTAGGAATGTAACGCAAACACAGGTGCACTTCCCGCTCTACACTAGCCACCATACTAGTGTGTCTGCAGCAGCCCAACAGCACCTCAGCTTAACGCCTTGTTTTGAACAGCATTTGGTCCCAGCCAGGATGAGAAACACGATCGGATGTATATCTAAAACAAAAAAATTCTTACGCAGCATCACTTTCATTCGGTTAAGTCGTGACCTGGCTTAATTTCATTAGAGACGAACTGAATTTTCAATTATCGCTGACAAAGCCATGTACCACACACAGTCATTCGACTCACGAGTAAAATAGCCGACCAGCAATCTCATTGCAGTCGTACATCTAGCCCATGAATCGAAACTTTGTACGCATATCCATCGAGGGGATCGCCCGTGTCTATCACCCAGTGACTACACACACTCTAGACCCCGACTTTCGCTAGGGTTAAACGCATACCGCACAGCCACGGACTATTCGAGTTGCCTCAAGAGACCGATTTCTACCTGGCTAATGACGACGTAATAACCACTGGTACGTTCGAACACAATACGGCCACTAGAACCCCTTACTTGGCCTCAAGTCTCAACTTAAACTTGCTCATCAACATCCGAATACCTTTCAAACGTTTGCGTTCTCATCACCACACGCATATGGGGTAACGCATCGTCTCTTGTAGGTCACCCTAGGTACCTACCCACAAATACAACAGAGACGTTAGTCTGCATGATGCAGAGCTAAAGCTACCGACAACGTGGTGTTCTTAAAAACAAACGTCAACTTCACTGTTGTTTGGTACCTACACAATCCACCGACACGTGACTAGACCAAAACTGCGTGTACAGTTTGACACAAAGAAACAGCTGAGACGCACACAAACCACTGCCAAACGACACGGCATTAATTTCACAGTTAAAACCAACACCGCGGTTCGGTCCACCTAATTCAATCAGAAATCTCACAAGATTACAATCACCACCGCACACATACACCGCACATGGTGTCGGTAATAGACATCATCAATGATAAAGCAACCCGGCTTGATCCCACCGGGACACAGCCTCACAACGGCACTCCTCCTTCGGCCCCTCAGCATCATCAGGTTTTGCAACGTAAGAATATGAAGCACTAGACAGCTCCAAGAAGACACCTCCAAAGTCCTTAAATCGTTCAGCAATGCACCCAATATGTAACTACTCAGAAATCCGCAACTTAATCTCACACTTTTGATTAGTAATCCGCCAATGGCGGTAGTTTTTTTATTGCTAAGACTGTTACAAAAAAATTACAACATAAAAATCTCTCAAATGCAATCTTATCGCAACTGTAACGTGAAACGTCATTTACTTCATAATTTACAAGATCAGTACTGATTACTCTAGGGCGCTCGAATCCCATCGATCCCGAACATGTAAGCCACTTAAAAAAAAGGATTACCAGCAATTAAACAAGTGAGAAATCCACACACTATTCAACACACGAAAATAGACTTGCCTCTCTTCAAAGTGGACAAATTAATTCGTAGTGTCTATGAAGGCTATTGTAAACACAAACCAATATCGACATAGGTGACGACAGGGATTACCATATTTACGACCTGACTTCCTATTTACCAAACAAAAATCGCTCTGAATCGAGACGGTCAATTTACACACAACCTATGGACAACCTTCCCCTGGTGTCCAAGACAACATGTAAACAGATGACTAACTCACAGTTACTAAGCAACCGTCTGTACTAGCGTCTGATCTTGACATGGACATACATCCAGCATCCGAAATCACATCACTAACTTGTCACTACACTACGGGGCACCATTCCACGAACGACATGCTGCACAAAATGAAGCCGACTTCGAGAACAATGACTACAGAGCCCGTGGTGAATACAAGGAAACAGCGCAGCACATCCCGTGCGATTACGACGTCCCAGCCACAAAAGCGATGAGTCCGCTCGGCAACGGGTACCCCAGAAGCCAGTAGACTTTAGGTTCTTCTAAGCGGACTAGCCCCATGAACCACTTGTTCAAAGAGCAAGGAATACACGGCAATGGGGACAACACAAAAGATCCCATTGGGTCGAAGTGTTGCTGGCCAATAGAAGCCAGCCCCACAGCAAGATAAGACAAGAACTTTTCACTAAGTTTATGTAGCACGGTGACGTGATGACGTCAATGTCATGATTATCACAGTCGATAGGTCGAAGCACCTTACGAAATCTGTCATGGGCGTACTGTAAGTACCTCATATAATTTCGAATAATTTAACACCTTAGAAGCAGAAAAGTAACGTTCATAACTTCAAATAATATCGGGGGTACGACCATAATCTTAAATCACTGCACCTTCATAGTTTCTCACTAAAATCTGGACTAACAATACGTGAACATTTTTCATCATGTTCCAACGATATGTGCGACTACCCTCGCCTTTAAGAATATGCAATGGCACTGAATTTTTAATCACTATAGGTACTATATGGGAATAGAATCTTCATTTAAAATTCAACAACAATAAAATGTAACAACATCTCTACCAACGAGTACTCATTAATTACAACCTTACAAGTCTGCACTTGGTTTTACAATAACTAACCAACAATATGAAATGTTTTCCACCGGATTTTATAACCCAACTTCAATAATGAGCACTCGGTACTAGAACTGTTGTGAATTTGACAACACTCACCAGATTTTGAAGGTTTCTCAGGTCGCACACTTAACACTGTAGGTACACTTGTCCGAGCCACTTTATGTTTGAACCAACACTTGTCCCAGTTCTGATGTCGGATACAGGATCTGTATCCTTGGCAGGAAGGCAAGGTAACAACTATCTTGTGGGCAACAGGTGGGTTATGCTGGTTCAAACATTAAAACACAGAACTCGTACTCAACTGTCATTATATTTGGTTTTGACCGAGTACGAAATATTACAATACAGACATCCCCCAAAAACGCCCGCCCTTCGCAGCTTCGCTAGTGCTACCTACTGAGGAGAAGAAGCCGCGGAAGAAACTCCTCAAGCACATTTGTCTGTTATGAATTTACGATTACCAAGCTACATTTAAATTACACTTCAGCAATAGCAATAACAATGTAGGTAGAACTATTAAGTAACGTGGGTCAGTCAGTCAATCAAACCAAACGTCCTCACAAGTCGACTACACAGTGTGGAGTGCCGAGAGTACTTGTGCAACCGCGCGAGGCACAAACGTAACTGCTCCCGCTACTGCGCCGCTGCGCCTTTTATGTGAAGTCGTTGGTTCCATTCGACGTCACCAGGGGCGCTGTCATCTCAATAGTGTCACCGGGTGGCGCTGTAGTCTCAAAAGAGTCAATTGAACGTCCGTGATCATGTCCGATCCGACATATATATATATATTATGTAAAATTATGTATAGTATATATTATTACAGTGTTAGTGTAGGTATATATATATATATATATATTATGCTACGGCATTAGACGGCAAAGAGCTAGTATATATATATATAGCATAATATATATATATATATATATATATATATATATATTATGTAAAATTATGTATAGTATATATTATTACAGTGTTAGTGTAGGTATATATATATATATATATATTATGCTACGGCATTAGACGGCAAAGAGCTAGTATATATATATATAGCATAATATACTAGCACTTTGCCGCAGCTTCGCTCGCGCTAAGTTTGAACCCCGTTTTTGTTATTCTGTTATTCGGGGCGGAGACAAATCCAACAAACCAAAAACCGTGACAATCGGTTCAGCAGTTTTCGAGTTTATATATTAGTATATATACATATATATAAATAAATTAATCATAGAATCACTTGACTTGCCGGTCATTAGCACCCATTCTGTGTAACTCCATATTATTCAATCGAATAAAAGGAGTGTTAAGAAATTAACATCAACATTTTTAACACATACAAATTAACTTTACGAAGTGTGTATCGTCTACGGCTAGTATATTGATATTGTTAAGACGATTATAAAGATAAAAGATAAATGTAAAATAACCCTGAAACGCTAGACCTTAAATCTGAACGATAAGTTATTCAGTACAATGCCCTAGGCTGTGTCTTTGACTTCTGGCTTTATCGTGGTAAATAAAGAGTTCAATGCATTCATTTATAATAATGTATGTTTCATCATTCATTCACCTTTCATTCATAATAAAGTGGTGTTTTATTGTTCGCCAACCCTTATGGGAATTTCACATCGTGAAGTAAGTGTAGGTATGTAGGTATGTATGTATGTGTGTATTTTTATGACCGTGTCCTTAAATAGTTCATCAAACTGCATCATCCTCATTACTATTAACAAAAATTGTTACTGTTATCATTCATTTTTTTAAAAGAGTACAGTTCGCGCCAAACTTATTGTCCGGGTTGAAGTTGTCACAAGCTAACTTTAACCTGGCCGTAAAAATCGGAGAAAGAAAAATATTGGATTAGAATAATTTAAAACGACAGATTACGACTTGAGCTTTCGTTTTTATTTATTACAATCTAATATTTTTCTTTCTCCGATTTTTACGACCGGGTTAAAGTTAGCTAGCGCCAACTTCAACCCGGACAATAAGTTTGGCGCGAACTGTATCTATGGAGTTTCTTGCCGGCTCTTCTCCATAAGACCCACTTTTTTTGGAACCGTGCTATTAGTTTAACGTTTCAAAGGTACCTATTTATATGGTCTAGTTGAAATAGAAATATTTGAATTTAAATTTGAATTACCTTTTTTTGGGAAAGCAGCAAGGCATGTCGTACGCATACCGACTAAAAACCGCACTTGCCAGCACTTGCTCTTTTCAACATGGCTATGTGATCAAGAACATTCACCATGACCACAAATAGTTACCTACCTAATTATCTCATTTCCTTATTAAAAGTACCCAAACAAACATTCACCGGTCATGCATTATTTATAGCTACACATGTATGTTACACTTGAACAATCAACCAATCAATGAATTTAAAGTTTTATCGCCTGTAATCTAGACTTATCGATTTTTATCGGCAGTCATTATTATAGATCAATCACATCTCGACAGGAGATTTGGGCATTTTTGGAGCTAAATCTGTAAAATATTGGTAATTAGTGGGATTAAATGTACCGGATTTGATTCATTTATTTTTAATAATGCAGATTAATACGTAATTATGCAGACAAATTTCGTTTGTCGATTTTTGCCTCATTGATCAGTACAACGATTAACTCTTTATTACTTTCAAACTTACAGGCCATAGTGACACTATTAATATAGACTTACATTACCTACATACCATCACGCCGATATTATCTTATGGTCTGGCAGAGGTTTCGTGTGTGAAATTCTAAGTAGCAGCTCGGAGTCCAGATTTGTGCCCGGTTAATGGGAATTATAGGCTCACCCTTGGACATATTGGCGAACTTAGGGTGTACAATAGTAAACCTCTGCCTAGCCCTTTGGAGATTACAGGCGTGATGATATATTATGTTCAATTAAAAAGGATAAAGAATTAAGTACATTTTTCTATTTCAACATTTTTTTTACTATTTGTTTTATCAATTATTTTAATGAAGGAAAAAAGTATTACCTATTAATCACTAGCAACTCGTGCGCAGCTTTGCCTGCGTTTTCCTGCTTTTACTATTTTCCGCGTACCTATTTAAAAAAAGAAATACTCCATAAGAACCTTCCTTAGACTTCATCAAACACAACAAAAAAGAGATTAGCCAAATCGGTTCAGATGTTCTCAAGTTTTGCGCTTAGCAACACATTTTTGACGACGTCTGTGGTCTAGTGGTTCGAGTACCGGACTGCTGATCACGAGGTCGCGGGTTCAATTCCCACAAGACACAAATATTTATGTGATGATGAATATAAGTATTTGTGTTTGTCTGGGTGTTTACTATGTATAACTTTACAAAAAAATATATTTATCCACATATATATATATATATTTTATTATATCCACTGTCTAGTACCCATAGTACAAGTTCTGCTTAGTTTGGGACTAGGTGGTGTTGTGTAAAAATGTCCCCAAAACATTTAGTGATCCATGTTTATTTATATAGATTTCGTTTTATCCTTCAGGTTACATACTAGCTGAAGCCGGCTATGACGTATGGCTGGGCAACGCCCGTGGCAACTACTACTCCCGGAGACACAGGAGGCTCAACCCTGATAGCTTCATCAACCAGAACTTCTGGAAATTCAGCTGGGATGAAATAGGCAACCTGGACTTGCCCGCTGTCATAGACTACATTCTGGAACAGACTGGACAGTCCAAACTTCATTACATCGGCCACTCTCAGGGTGGAACAAGTTTCTTAGTGCTGAATTCTTTGAGGCCTGAGTATAATGAGAAGTTTATATCCTTCCAAGGCTTGGCCCCGGCTTCGTTTTTCGAACACAACAACGTGTCTATGTTCAACTCTTTGGCGCCTTTCGAAAATGTTATTGAGGTACGTATTTTTTATTAGCCTTATATTTTATTTTGTCTTAAGATCTTTGTTCATGGGCTTGTCAAAAAAGAAAATAAGGATACTACTAGTTTCTAATACCTATATTTCAATACTTACTATCTTACTTCTTACTAATATTATAAATGTGAAAGTTTGTGAGGATGGATGGATGGATGTTTGTTACTCTTTCACGCAAAAACTACTGAACGGATCTGGATAAAATTTGGCACAGAGATAGATTATAGTCTGGAATAACACATAGGCTACTTTTTATCCCGGTAAAATCTATGGTTCCCGTGGGATAGCGGGCGAAGCCGCTGGCGGAAAGCTAGTCCTATTATAAAATTATAAATGTGAAAGTTTGTGAGGATGGATGGATGGATGTTTGTTACTCTTTCACGCAAAAACTACTGAAGGGATCTGGATGAAATTTGGCACAGAGATAGATTATAGTCTGGAATAGCACATAGGCTACTTTTTATCCCGGTAAACTGTATGGTTCCCGTGGGATAGCGGGCAAAGCCGCTGGCGGAAAGCTAGTCCTATTATAAAACAAGTCTATGAATTTACTATTCCTATATCTAAACTATTGATTCAGACAAATGATGATTAATTGCAAATAGATATCGACAACGACGTAAAATATAATATATATGTATGTATCGATTATTGTATTAAATAGTTCATACCAAGGTTAGATTTGATGGAAATTAAAAGTCATATACACGTCGAAATACGTGTAGATCCGAATCTATTAATTAGTTTATCGTAATTACAGCATTATTGCTTAGAAAAACCCAAGATATTATCCAGGTGTTAATAAAAATTACGTAGAAGATAAGATATTAAGACTAATATTGCAAATGTAGACGCTAGCTTCTGATGTTACGTAACTCAGCCTTCTAGCCTTTTCCCAATGTTGGGGTTAAAGCAGGGAGTACGAATGTGGTCGCGGAAGAATGTCAACACGTTCCCGCACCCCGGCTGAATGGTGATGAGCCGAACACCCGTCTGTTTTTAGTGGGTAGACGTCCTTTTCAGGGCGGAGTCCCACACACCGCGCCGTCCTCCCCGGGGCGGCGTGACGGTGCATAAAGCATTTTCAGACGCAAAAAAAAGGGAGTACGAATGTACACTCACAGATCGCCGAATAGAACTCCAAGCTCCGAGCTCATACTGAGTATTTCATAGAATAGGTAGCCTAATTAAAGTTCTCCAGTTGAGGTCAATAAATAATGGTCGAGCTACAAGTACACAATGACTGATGAATGCGTGCCGTCAGTTAGACTGGTATACTCAAAACCACTCTCTTTCTTCAAAAGGCCATTTCAGACAAGAGGGGTAGAGAGGGTTAAGAGAGGTAGGGCACAGCCATTTATGACTCAAATCTGGAGCAGCCCACCTTGGGAAGTACCTACAGGAAACTGCAGCCAAATAACACACTTTATTGTGTGTTGTGTTCCTGCAGTGAGTAAGGTCGCCAGAGCTCCTTCTAAGGATGCGCTGCGCTGGCAGTAAGAGGAATATTCCCTCAAACTGTCGGCGCAGTGAATCCTCCATAAACTCCTAAGAGGTTTTTCGGGTTAGCAACGCGCGAGTGATACCCCTGGTGTTGCAAGCGTCCATAGGCTATGGTAACCGCTTACCATCAGGCGGGCCGTATGCTTGTTTGCCACCTTAGTGGTATAAAAAAAAAACATTACCTTACATTTTGTCAGTCACACAAAATATATTTTACTATGTTTAGACTTACAAGAGATGGTTCTCTGAGTTTGTTTCGGTGTTTCTTCTCAGAGGTCGTCAGTTAGGAAATGCCGGCAGTATTTATATAATTTTCCATTGGGAACTTATTATAAATGAAAAAATTGTCTATTAATTCAATTTTGACTGTACCGTTCATTATTTCACAGAGCACGGCCTTCGCCATGGGCCGGGGTGAGATCTTCGGCAACCGGGACTTCATCGTGTGGTTCTCTGAAAACTTCTGCACTGAAGGCTCCATCTTCTCGGGGCTTTGTGGCTCCTTGATCACCGGCATTCAAGACAGAGAGTACTATAATGCCGTAAGTTATTTTTAACCCTCGTCTCAAAACCAACGGAGTGTTATAAATTTGAAGTGTCTGTGTGTGTTTCCGTCCGTGTCTGCATCGTAGCTCCCGAACGGATGAACCGATTTTGAATCGGTCCAAGATGGCCGCGGCCACAAAATGGCGGATTACTGACCTACATATTTTTTTCACAACTCCCTCAATATGGGTATAAATGAAAGGGCTAGGCAGTAGTTTCAGACTCTAGGTATTCAATTCAAATAAACAAACAATCAAATCTTTCCTCTTTATAATATTAGTAGGTAAATATTTACACAAAATGTATAAAATGTGGACGAAGGACAAGAAATATGCAAATATCACATAACAAGTGGCATGATGTACGTAATATTTATTTTGCAGACCATGGTCCCAATACTCCTGTCCAACGTGCCAGCGGGATCTTCTGTCCGTCAAGTGGCCCACTACGGCCAAGTGATCCGATACAAGGCCTTCCGTCGGTACAATCACAATGCTCTCACAAACCTGAGCGTCTACGGCAGACTCACCCCTCCAGAATACGACCTATCCAAGGTCACCACCCCATCGTACTTGCATTACGGGCTCAGCGACAAAGAGGTGAACTATAAGGACCTGTTGCTCCTGTCCGATGCTTTACCCAACGTCGTCGGCACCTACAAGGTCGGCCGGGACAGTTTTAACCATTTCGATTTCATCTGGGGTAGTGATGCTAAGGACCTCTTATACAACAATTTGATCGAATTAATGAAGGAGGCCGAAAGCCGACAATAGAGACGATTATTGTATATAGTGTAAATATGATTTTATAAGAAATGTTGTTTTTATCTTGACTTTTTTTTATACAAATAGAGGCTTTAAGTGGTTGAACCACCAGTGGTAGTTTTTATACTAAAATAAACAATGCAATCAGCATTAGATATTTATCTGGACGACTAAGAAAATTAAAGTACCTATATTTCAATGACGGAAGGTAGGTTTTCGATTGAAGACAGTATACAGCGACTATAATTCTGAAATGAATTTTATCACATTGAGATAAAGTTAATCAATCAATTCTTTAGCCTAGATAATATTATATGCTGACTGTACTGATTGGTACTTGTGATAGCAAACTGACATAGTTTCATACTATAGATTTAAAAACTATAATAAACAATAAAAGATAATAAATATAATTTTTATAAGTATTGCACATCACTAGCTGCCGTTGCTGTAATTTATTATTTAATAAGGTGATTGAGCGCAGGTAGCCCACCAAATTTTTACTTTACTTTTTTTTAGAAATTGTCGCCTTTGTTTTTTAGATTAATTTATTATATTTATAAACAAGTGCAACAATACTATTCGACTTACTTAATTACCAAAATAAATGTATAATCTGAATTATCTGTGTTTTTATTATTTCACTATACCTACATACCAACTTGGCTCTTTATTTCTCGATGTTGTTTCGTCAGCATCAAATAGTATGTAAAATAACATTATGGGAGAGCCGAATATATCTTTTGTCATTTTCTATGCTAAGATTACTAGTTATTTTGGACAGGACTCAAACCTGCGTCTTTTGGTTCAATACATCAGACGTTATGACTGCTAGTGTCGGTCTGGTGTATTGAACCAGAAGATGCAGGTTCAAGTCCTGCCTACGAGTTGATTTTTTCCTTCATTAAAAGAAGGAGATCCGAATGTTTATACTCCAGTTCATGGGCGTACCCAGGTTTTGGCCCAGGAGGGGGCAGTTGAGGGATTTTTCTGTCCCCCCCCCGGTTCCCTCATCTCCATAAAAGAGGCAGTGGAATTTCAGCAGAATTTCGAAAAATCGACAACAATGCTAGCTACACATAAATATATCAGAACCGAATTATTTTGTTAATTTGTTGCCTGTACCTATTATATTATGATGACCCCACGTGGGATGAGTTTAGAGCCAGCAATAAATTTTAGAACTGGAAATCGGATGAAATTCAACCGGTGCGCTTATAGGTCATGTTAGCCTAACGCTCGATTTTACCAAAATAAATAAATAATAAATTATTTGCAGATCTACTTAATTATTGGCTAGCATGACCGGCTTAAAGGGATAGCGTCAGAAATTCACCCGATCTCCGGTTCTAAATTTTGTTGTTAACTCTGACGCATTATAAACCGGTCATGCTGGAACAACGCTCGATTTTTCCGGTATTCATAAAAATTGATGCATGGAGATATCTTTGAGGAGCTTTTCTTAGAGTTTCGGACTATACGGTATCTTTTTATAAACCGGTCATGGTAGTCAAACTCAATTTTTTTCTGGAATCAAATAAAATAGTTTTCTTCCTCTACGCTGCAATGGTTATTGCCGCCTGGAGAGTCAGCATATAAAATAGACCCGACGGTCGGTTGATGAAATTTATTATTGTTGCCCGGAAAGTTATCAACAAAACTCAGAACATTAAATCGGATGAATTTCTGACCGGTATTCTTATAAGGCAGTCATGCTAACTCAACGCTTGATTTATCCGGGACTTATAAATAGAAAGAATTGAAAACTGATGACTAAGAGTCAGCAAACGAGAAGTCGAAAACTTGGGCCACCCACCTTGGACAGGTTAAGTTAGAAGGGTAATTACAATTAGTTTGTTACTAGACCTCCAGTTATCTCACACAGTATGAGCGAGCGAAGCGAGCTCGAAAATTTGGCCACCTACCTCGGACAGGCTTGGTTAGAAAGTTTGTTTACTACCACCAGGTGTCTCATGTAAGAGCGAGCGTAGCGAGCTCGAAAATTCAGGCCACCCTACTCGTACAGGCTGGGTTAGAAGAGTAACTTCAATTAGTTTGTCTACTATCTCAGGTGCCTCATGTAAGAGCGAGCGAAGCGAGCTCGAAAATTTGAGCCACCCCCGCCTTGGACAGGTTAGAGCGGTAATTACAGTTAGTTTGTTACTACCTCCAGTCGTCTCATGTAAAAGTGAGCTCGTAAATTGAGGGAACCCACTTAGGATAGGCGACGTTAGTGAAGGGGGTAATTACAATTACTTTCTTACTACCTCCGTGCGGCTAGTGCCGCCCCTCGAAGCCTGGCAGTCCGGGCCATGGCTCTTTTGGCCCTAGTGTAAATACGCCACTGTAAAGGTCGGATGAGTATCCCAACCGGTATCCTTATAAACCGGTCATGCTAGCTTAGCGCTCGATTTTTAGGGAACCAACAAAATACAATATAATAATTGTGATGCTCAACTTGGTTAATAACGCCTTGAAAATCGGCAATAGGATATTTTCCAGTGATCGCATGAGTTTCTCACCGGTATTTTTATAAGCTCGTCACTCTCAATTTTTCCAAAACAAATAAACAATATAAATTATTTGCGCAGCATAATCTGTTTATTAAAATACCGGTCAGATATATTCATCCAATCTCTGGTTATTTTTTTTGGGGATTTCAGGCATCACTATTTTCACGTGGAGCAAGAAAATGTCTTTTAGGCATCAGTTTATCACGTCGAGCAAGAAAAATTTTAAAGTTAAGCTAGCTTAAGCGGTTTATAAGTATACCGATTGGAAACTCATCTGATCTTCGAAAGATTTGTTGCTCAATAATAATTGCTACCTCAAACAACTGAATTATATGTAACTGGTTATTTTTTAAATTGTTGTTTTAATGAGGTATTAATGAGCAACTAATATTGGTCTATTTGTTTCCTTGATTATATAGTATTTAGCAATTTTTTATGCTTACTTTAAGTAGAGCTAGCATTGTTGTCAATTCTGTAAGATCGGTTTGAGCAACAAAATCGTTTTTGTAGCAACTAATTGATAACAAAAAGCAACAAATAGTGAATATTAGTTTTTTTTAATGAAGGAAAAAATCGGCTGGCGGGCTGGATTCGAACCTGCGTCTTCTGGTTCGGTACACCAGACGCTTTGACCACTAAGCTACCGCGGGCCCCTTGTAATCTTAGCATGGAAAATGCTTAAAAAAATACAAAGAGATAATAAATAGTGAATATTATTCTATTTAGACAATCTGTCACTGCCAGTGTTATATAACTTGTAGGGGACAAGTTTGTTTCGTCCTACACACAACACTAGAAAGGTTTTTTTTATCTTACTATAACTTTTATCTTCGCGGGCATCCAAGTTCCAGGGGTCGGCAGCTGCCCCCCCCTGCCCCCCCCTGGGTACGCCCATGCTCCAGTTTCAGTCATACTACATTCTTTAAAAAAAATTTTTAGGCAATGAAAATATCCTATTGCTAAAAATCAAGCTATAAGGTATCCTATTACCTTCAATCATACGCAATGTTTCTTTTTTTAAATTTCAATATTGATCAAACTTTCTAAAAGTGGGTGAATTTCATCGTGCAGAATTCATAACCCCAGCCAGTTATCAACATTTTTCTTTTGTCTCTGCATAGTGTGTCAAGGAAACAATGAGATTCAAATGAAATTACTCTTAGAAAATTTATTGTTTAGCATTTGTTTTGTATCCTCACTTCCAAAACCGTGATAGAGAGAGTATAAATACGAAGATGTTGATATAAATTAGTACCTAGATATCAGCAAAAATAGGATATTATATTTACTTATGTATTTTACTCTGATTGTCGGAGCTAAATAATTACTTAGGATTTAAAGTGTTTCTCAGTTAAGTGAAATGTAAATTCCTTTATGAGAAATAAAAAAGTCAAGTCAGATGATTAATTAAACCCAAGCAAAAATTCATCGCTAGTGTGAACATTGTCTTTCAGTTTTGAAATAAGCCGCCTAATCTTTGGCTGGGTGGTACTGTCTTTACAGTTCCTCTCTAAAGGCTGCTTCGCAGAGGAGGAAGAGCTGTCAATTAAAAAGTATGTTTTAAATTTAAAAGTAGTTCCTATTGTTTAGGAGACTTCAAAAATATCTGTATGTCATTCCTCTGGTAGTCTTGATAGCGAATAAAGGCAGCAGCAGCCGCGTTCCTCAAAACCTAGAGTCTCTTTTGATAGGTCCCAGGTCCCAGATATGGTGGAGGATCAGAGCGCCACAACAGTACATACCTAATTCAATTTCTTACTAAGTACTCTTTTTAGTAATACAAACAATGAAACATAGTCTCTATCAGATATCGGTAAGTTCCATCTGATCTTACAATCTGATATAATAATCAGTTCGTGATAAGATGCGTTATGACTCAAGTATTTAGTAAACATACCTAGGTACTTACTATATAAAATAACTAGGCTTTGCTCGAAACTTCGTTACCGTAGAAGTTGAATTTTTCCCCGTTTTTGCAACATTTTTAATTGATGCTCCGCTCCTATTGGTCGTACCGTGATGATATATAACCTATAGCCTTACTCGTTAAATAGGCTATCTAACAATGAAAGATTTCTAATCGGATCAGGAGTTCCTGAGATAAGCGCTTTCAACCAAAGAAACTCTTTAGCTTTATAATATTACTATAGATATTTTTTTTATGGACATGATAAGTCATTTCTACAAGAGCTGCAAGATTTGGTAATAAGACTAGATTCCTGGAATTATTACATTTCTAAGATTTTTATAGATAAAACGTACCTATAATTACGCTTGCAGATGTGCGTAGATCTATTTATAAGATTCATAGAGTGGTTAGAGAAGGTTAAAATAAAAGAAATATAATATCAGACAGAATATGAGGCACAACATTAAGGCTGGAATAGTAAAATTATCAATTTAAATAGAGGTCAATAAAACCAAAACAATGCTTACATGTCTTTATTAGAATAATCATGTAAATACAAGAAAATGCTATATTTTAAATTGATATTAACAGCTTTTACTATTTACAAGGAGTAAATAAGTAAATGATACTAGACCAATACACAGATATTTTGATTAAAACATTCGGACTTATTGATAAAAATATTAAATTGAGGTAAGCACTTGAAAGTCGTAAGTGATTTTGATGAGATTAAACTCTGCAATTATAAGTAAGAAGAATTTTATTTATATAAAATTTTGTGATTCGTGATTTAGTGTTGCAAAAATTCGAATATCAATTTTGAGAATTGAATTTGCAGAGCTGTGTTGCAATAATTCTTGCTTTACAAATAAATTTAAATAAGTAGTAATCTGGCAGTGGTGACATCGTGATCTTAAGCCAATTTTGCTAATAAACAAAATTACCAAGATACATAATAGTTAATCGCTAAATAACTAAAAATAAATTAGTAGATGAACAAACACTCATTCAGTTCTGGAAAGCTGACCCAACAAGTTCAAAATTGAGATATTTAGGTATTAGATGATATAATACTTTTGACACACATAGCGACAAAAAGAACCAAATTTTAATTTATGAAATAAGAAAACTAATTAGCTTATCCACTCTTGACAAAATTTATTACGAAAACCTGATCTATGACTGCAGCCAGAGAGTACAATTTTGGGTACTATATTACTATATCATAGTGAATGACTTTCGTAAAGATTCGTTTTTTGATCAGCCTCCTACAAACCGATTGCTTCAATAACAACGATTTTAATTCATCCTAAAGGGCTATATTGCACTAGTTCTATAATTAGGTACGAAACACTTAAATTAGTCGTTGGTTCCGAAAACATATAAAAGAAGCACCTATTAATACAACCCTGAAGGCATATCCGTTACTTTGTGGACACCAAACTTGCTTGAAGCTGAACCAATAGGGGAGAGGGTTCTCTTCAAATCTGCGTGGCTATGGGTACCAGTAACGACAAGACTAGTCATGCTGGCTGGAGCATCTCTCAGCATATGAGGTCCAGAATAAAAACCAGCATTGCTATGACCACGTTTCACCAGGAATGTGGAGCTATTAAAGCCAGTAGGGCTGTCTAATCCAGAATTCAATTTAGATTGGGACATGTAGAATTTCTGCGAGTCTGTTTTGGTTACATCGTCTTTAAGACTTGATTTTGTATCGTAGCGATGGATGTTGGTAAGTTTGCTGTTAGATCTTGTAACAGGGATCAAGGGGCTCTCATTCCCTCCATCACTGCTAGTCCTTGAGCAGGATCTTTGTCGTCTCTCGTATGGCCAGACAGGCTTTCTCGGTTCGGATAACAATACGATATCTACCATTGAATTAAGGCCTTCATCGATCCTATCCAAGCTTTTCGTCAGCTTCTTAGACTCAATCAAGTTTACTATTTCATCCACACGGTTGCATTTAGAATTTGATCTATGAACCGGGGCCACTGAATCAATGAAAGGAGTATGAGTTTCTGTAAAAAACATACTATCAATGTACTCGCGTTGACGAGACCCTTTCTCTGATGTTTGGAAGGATTCGCTTCTTTTAATAGACGTTCTCCTATTTTCTTCCCTCGAACGAGTTCTAGATCGCTTCGTTCTACTCTCATCCTTATTTCTATCAGATATAGAGTTAAATACAGCCCGACACTCATGGAAATCAAAGCTAGATGCAGAAGGCTTCTTGCTAACTGGCTTTGTGTATTTCGAGGCACTTAGTAAAGAATCAGATCCTTCGTCACTAGAATAGAAGTTATCATCGTAAAGGTCAGGTGGTTTATATACTAATCCTTGTTCAACTACAGGAGGGACAAATAAATGTAATAGGCTCTTTGCCTTTCTAGGTGGGTGTGGGACTATTTTGCTTGGAACTATTTCAGATTCTTGATCCTCTTCTACGCTATCGTCTGGGAAATCCTCTTTTCCTTTTATCTGTATGCTGTGTCTAGTGCTAGTAATAGAATCTTCTTTCTCATCTCTATGTTTCTTACATTCTAGAGCGTTAATTGGGACATTGATCTCTGAAGTTTGATTACATCTGGAAGAGCTGTCATCAATGAACCCATCTTTAGCATACTGTTCTGATTCAGCATGATTAACTATGTTTCTTAATTCTTGAATAACCTCATCTATAGTTGTTTCTTCTTCTTCATCAGAGGATTTCTTGTCGTTCTTTTTGCTTTCTAGTTTTTTGTGTAACGCACGTTTGTTTCGCATTAGATCGTATGTTTCGTTTTTAACGTTGAATACTTCATACATCATCGAGTCTCTTTGAGGATCACCTTCAGGGCTTAGAGATCTCTCCGAGGAACTGATACCTTCGTCTTCCGGCGGTGATGATTCGTCTGCAAGATAAATGAAAGTTGTTAAAAAAGTCATCAGGGAGTAAAATGACTTTGAAGTCGAATTATTTTAAATATTAAGTATACATATTAACTTAATATTTAAAAATTGCGTATAAAATTACATAATAGTAATATCATACCTCTGTTATTATGAACAGATGATTTTTTCTTCATAGCAAACGGTTTCTTTCTGTTAGAGTTTCCATGTTCAGACCGTAGTGAGGACACCTCTTCTTGAAGCTCGCAGCATTTTTCCTTCAAGCACTTCTCTAACGATAACAGGATTCCTTTTTCTTCTTGAAGAATCTGTAGAAACGAAAAACTTACTTTAAAACTTCATAATTAGAATTCAATGTAAGTATTTTAATTTATTTTTCATTTTCTTTACCTTGACTCTCTTCTCAAGCAATTCTAACTTGTGTCTCATATCATCCTTCTCCCTCTGTGCTTCGTTCGCCTTCTCGCTCAACGTATCAATATCAATCAACTGCTTCTCATAATCTTCTATCTCTCTTGTCACTTGATCGTTTCCGTTTGGCAGTTTGGCTACCATCTGTTAGTAATATAAAAAATACTTTAGATTATAGGTTGTCAATCATAATCTGCTCACATTAATAATTGAGAACATTTTATTTTTAATACCCATTTTTTAAGAATCTTCTATTGCTACGGTTATGTTTAAATGTGTATCACATCGCCCTCTAATTATCTCGGGTTTTTGTTACTACATATTTATATATTTTTACCCCTGTTCAGTGTTTCTATTCCAAGTTGAGAACTAAGCTTTAGAGGATTAACTCAGTTTCATTTGGGAACTGGTCCATATTTGTATAATTCTTAGACATACGAAAGAATACGAAAACAAAGAGTAGATAAGTGTTGCAAATATTATGACCGTAATATATTTAACTGACAATAAAACTGCGACTTCCTAAAAAGATATTGAGTTGTTGATGGTTTAGGTAAATTTCATCGTAATAGATACTTGCCGCTATCTCAAGTAAACAATGACTTGGAAAGTTTTAAATTTGTATTTTAAGATGACGATAATTATAAAAAAAAATATAAGTATTATTATTGCTTTCGTCATTCTAGACTAGATACAGGCTTCTTATTGTTTCAATAGATATTATAGGAATTTCAGAATTGTTTTAAAATAATTAAAATACCTTTTTCAAAGTAACAATGTCAAAGCCAGCCTGCTCCAGCTCAGCTTGGATGTATAGCTTCCTCTGAGGAGTTGGAGCACTGCGCAATAGTGCGTTGATGAAAGCGAGGCCTGCCGCCTGCAGGTCTCCAGAACCTCCAGAACTCTGCAGCATACCCACTAGGAACCTGAAGCGAACAGGCTCGCCGTATCTGAGGCGGAGCGTCGAGAGGGCTTCGGAAACCATGCTGTGGCCTTTGGCAGGTGGGTAGCATGCTTTTGTGAGGAGCTGTAATAGAAGGATTTTAATAATAATGATGTTAAACCATCACAAGCTAATAAAAAAAGGTTTCCTACTATAGTGATGTCGCTAAGACCATACTTTGATTTTCTTTGGGTTCTTGAGATCGATGAGTTTTTAGTTTTTATTGTCTACTTAAATGCTTGATCCTAGTTTTGCCTGATGGAAAGTAGAAAGCATTTAGATCTTTTTTCTGACTGAATAATTTTGGCACCTTCGTGTCTTGCAATCCATCAAATTAAAATATTACAAACCTGAAGCGCCAGAACCCTGGATTTGTTGACGGTGGACATGATGCATACAGTGAGAGTGTAAACACCGTTAGACCCAGCCACCAGCCTCCGGACACAATCGGGGTATCGGCTGCAGCAACTCCAAAGACATTGTCTGAAAAAAAAACAGAAATTTCTTATTTCATTGAAGAGGTCGTGGACATAATTGAAGAAGACCTCCTTGGGGGTCGTCAGTATTATTTTTAGTTGGCGCCTAACGTCAGGACACGAACATGTTTGTCAACCTCGTACTGATTATTAAAAAAAAATCTAGCTATATATTGTGTGACATTGCATTGCGACTTTAACAAAGAATTATTGAAATTTGAAACTTACAAACACGCCAATTCATCTAGTAGCGGCCTTCTTCTAACAGCCGGAGGCCCCCGCGCCCCCTCTCCCGACTGACTAAGCTGCACGTTGCGCAAGAGTTCCAATAACAACGTCACGCCATCTAGCGGCTCGCAGGAGAACTCTTGGACGAAGCTGTAATAAAAAAAAATGTAATTTAGTTAGCCTGGTTGTCGTAAGAGTGACTGTTACGCTCGAGCTTCGATTTTCGTGTCGAGCAAAGTGTTATGGAGTTTTATTTGAAATTCTCAGTGGCAGCAGTAGGTTCGCCCCCTCATGCCGGCGAACTGTGGGTGCACATTAGTACGTTTCTGCCTACCCTTCGAGGAAATACCGTCGTGATGGTGATATGTTATGAGTTATGTTTCCATTTTAGTTTTAGATGTAACTTGCATGTGGGGTGATCTCTAGGCGATCACTTCTAACGCTATTTAGCTGGCTCAGTCTTAACGCAGGATTTAAATTTTAAACAAGTAGAAAAAGTGTAACTTTCTTAGTATGATAAAGTCAATACCTATCAAAGTTTTTTAATAAAGACGTTATGAAAGCGTACCCTGTTCCATTTTAAAATTAAATAAGGCATACTTACTCTTTAATCGAAAAAAATATCCACGATGTTAAATTTTATCACTTTCCAAAAAACTTTGATCTTGATATAGACATTAAGTTTTCCATTACTGCATTCCAATACATAATATAATTTAAGTGTTGAAAAATTAAAAAAAGAGTCACCACTACCTATATACTATACTACGTCATGATATAGGGTTGTCAGAAGAGGATAATTTTATTATGTTTAGGTCCTATGTTATAGAAGGGAAGTCTATTCCTACTCACGCCCATGACATGGGATCTAATCATACCATCAAAATGTGGGTGTACATTAGTATACCTCTGCCTAACCATTCGAAAAATGAACGTGTGATTTAGCAATCACGCGTTTATTTTTCGAATGGTTAATTCTAAGTTTGGTTAATTCTAGGTTTTTATCCTATGAAAACCTATAATTAATAATATATTAGTAATAATATTATCTTCTTCTAATATATAAAATTCTCGTGTCACAGTTTTAGTTGCCATACTCCTCCGAAACGGCTGGACCGATTTGTATGAAATTTTGTGTGCATATCGGGTAGGTCTGAGAATCGGCCAACATCTATTTTTCATACCCCTAAATGATAAGGGTGACCCATCCCTATATGGCAAAACAACGTTTGCCGGGACAGCTAGTAATATATATAATACTAATATTATATTGTATTATTAATTATAATAATAAAAATACATATTTATAACATACAGGAAACACCCAGACAAACAAACACTTAAGCTCTTGTTTCAAATTTTTTTGTTGAAATCGAAGCCATGATCTCGTTATCAGCAGTCTACAGACGTAGTCATTTGTTTTAAAAAAGTATTTATTCAAAAATATAAAATTGAAGTAATTTGTTTGTAAAGGGACATCCCTAAGTAAGACACCCTCACAGTAATAAACACAGAGGTATAATTTGACAATATAAAGAAAGATTATAGTTACAATTACCCGTGGGACTCACGGGAATGGTCGCAGTTATTCGAAATACAAAAACATTAAAAGTGCGGCCATAAAACGAGCGGAGCGCATAAGCAGGAATATTTTTTATGTTTATAGTTATTAGGGCATTGGCTCCGGGATTTGGTAAATATCTTAACGAATTTCATGGCCTCGGTAAATGTTGCTAAAACATTACGTAGCCAAGCTGGGTCGCTTTGTGGGAAATTCTCATTGGATTGGGAAATAACGAGAATATGGATCAACTTGGCGAGTAGGATTCGCGGTGGCTGGTCATAGTGTCTAAGACGGAAACCCTCCCTGTCTCTTGCTCAAGCCGGCCCGTGCCGAGACAGTAGCTTTAAATTCGTCCCTAAATAATTTAAATTCAGATCCAGCTGTCCCTAGCTGCCCCTCCAGCAACGCCCTAAGCTGAGGTCCGAGTCCTTAGCTACTGTGCTTAGTTCATAAGTGTCCCTGGCTGGAGGCACACGGTGCCTCGCCACCAAGCCCGGTTAAGTCGAGCTAGAAACTATATCCGACAAAAAGAAATTGTGTCCTGCCCGCCAGTCGATTATTTCCTTATTTAAATACCTAGTAATCTTAGCAAGAAAATGCTTAAAAAATACAAAAAGAGAGAGAACATGGATGTTCGGAATGCAATGTAAAACTTTTATCTCTTTCTTTCAATGTACAAAGTTTTCGTTTTCGAAGACCAGGTTTTGAGTGCCAGGTTGATTGTAGTGTGAGTTATGAAATTTTTATTAACAGCTCGGAACTTAGGCTATTCAGAGACGGCGCTAAGCGTAAAGTAACGCTTCTGTATGTCAAATTTGCATTAAGCTTTAACATACGGAAGCATAAGTTTACGCTTAGCGTCGCCTCTGAATTAGCCTTAGATTTGTAACCGAATGATGGTAACAGGCTCAAAAATGTGAGCTTGAGCTGCGGTTGTATGTTGTTTTGTGTTGGATCTTCGATCAGAACACCTCTGCTGAATCCTTCGCATAAACAGGCGTGATGGTATATTATATACTTACTAACATAACAGATATGGAGAAAGATATATTATTTTCCTGCTCACGTTAGTTATCATTTACGACTGATAATAATCAGTAACAGCAGTTAGACAACTATAAGGAAAATAATTATAATCTGCAAGAGATAACGGATATCTAGTAATTCGAAGATAGCGGTACTTTAGAAGTCTAGTATTTATTTTGTTTTCGATTCAAGTGCCTAGATGTTTTTCAATCCTGTGGGAATTCTCTCAAAAAATAATTATGAGATCTTTTTGTATTTTTATTATTATTTAAATTAAGAAAAAATGGACTGGCGGACAAGATTCGAACCTGCGTCTTCTGGTTACATACGAGTCGCCCCAATAAGTGTTATTATACATTTTTAATAGAGTTTTTGTATTTTAAGACGAATATAATGTGCAGTATATATCACTAACTGCAATTTCATCCACACAACTTTTCCATGGACATAACTCTAGACAAAAATAGATTTTTTACGGTACAATAACTTAAAAATATCTTTACTGTTGCTCACGGTTTTTATGTGTAACATAAAAGTCAATTTTCAATTTTTTTGCAAACAACACTGTCAAGCTGACCTGCCAAACACTTTTGTGTCAACGCAAAATCCAGTTTGATCCGACCTTTAGCATGAGAGCCAGTTCTTCCTCACGGTTGCCTTGCAGTTAGTGGGGGCTTTTAAGTGTAGGCAACGCATCAGCAACGACTCTGGTGTTACAGGTGTACCTGGGTGGCGATAACTACCTTACCACCAGGCTTTTTGCCGACAGAAACCATTATAAATGATATTTAAAATTAAAATTGATACAACTAAAGATCATTTTCAACATCAGCTCGCACATTAAAGCGTATTAAATCCACCATTTTGTTTTTTTTGACCCAGTGACACTCCTGCCATCATGACGAATCTAATGAGGTATCATTTATCTAAATCGGTTGAGCCGATGAGTAACTACGAGCGGACATAGGAACGGGCATACATACATATATATACGTAAAACGCATAACCCCTCTTTTGGCAGTTGGGAAAAAATATTTATGGTCAGAGTTCTAATGGCCCTACACCAATTGGCCAGTCCCTATCCGGTGGTGACAAGTCCTGGCCGTAATTAGGAGCCGCTATTGCGTTTAGTTTCTATTATTAGACGAGTTTTGTTCACACACTTATGGCCTCATTTATCTCGTGGCCGCCAGCGCAGCTGAGGATCGTGACGTGTTGGGTTTGATTACCATGTTGAGCTAAGTTAGAAGTAAGCCTTTTTGTGCCACGTCCTTTTTACAAATGTATCGCAAATTATTGGCGATATTTTGTAAATGTATCTCTAGTGTAACTGGGCCTTTTAAAAATGTATCTTTGCTGTATTTTTTATTTTTTTGTGAATGTATCTGTATCTTATCGCGGCCTTTTTGCAAATGTCTCTTCACTGTATCGCGGCCTTTTTGTAATCGCTATGTTGCGGCCTTTTTGTAAACTGTCTTATATCGTGTCTGCCATAACTATATATTTAGCTACTGAGGTGCATTTTTTTTTGCGAATGTAACGCAATAATCTTGCCGGAAAAGTCATAGTTAAATGTTTTTAGAGTAACGATCCTAATACTATATAAAACTGCTGAACAAAAACTAGGACTACAAAATTTAAAGAAGGCATAAATAGTAAATTGTCCGTTTGGGACGTGAGTGACACCAGAGGCAACAGCTTGTAGAACATAATCTTACAATGATAACTAAAGGTAAATAAAAAGCATCCAAGTAAATTTTCTATAAATAACTATACCATTAAAGGTAAACAATAAAGGTCTTTATTACTACCAGCCATAAAATATAAATTTAATGAAACCTACCGATAAAGACTTGAAATTAAAAGCCTATGAGGTTCAATAAAACAATAAAAAGTCCGTAAAAGACTATAAAATAGTTATTTCTGCATTTATTAAGGTAAGGTAAGGCTATGCCTTAATTCCGTGCGCTATTTTTAAAATCACTTTATGAGGTACCTTAATAATTATGGTCTAAATGAAAAGAGGTTGTGCATTCATTTCTTTGGTCTTTGGTCTGTGGTCTAGTGGTCGGGTACCGGACTGGTGATCACGATGCCGTGGGTTCAGTTCCCACAGGACACGTATATTTATGTGATGAAAAGTGTTTGTGTTTGTCAGGGTGTTTCTTATGTATTATATGTATTTACAAAAAAGTATACAAGTATTATATCCATTGTCTAGTAGTCATAGTACAAGGTCTGCTTATCTTGGGACTAGAAGATGTGATGTGTGACGTAAAATATTAATGGTACTTATATATATTCAACCCATATATACTGTCCCACTGCTGGGCACGGGTCTCCTCTCAGTATGAGAGGGATTAGGCTGTAGTCCACCACGCTAGCCTAATGCGGATTGGCAGACTTCACATAACATCGAGAAAATCTCTCAGGCATGCAGGTTTCCTCACGGTGTTTTCCTTCACCGTTAAAGCGAGTGATAATTACGCACATGATTTCGAAAAGTCAGAGGTGCGTGCCTTGGATTCGAACTCGCGACCTTTGACGCCAAGTCAAAGTCCAGTGGTCATACCCCTAGGCTATAACTAAATGGTACTTAATATCCGAAAAATATTTATGGTACTTAAATAAATATATTTGGGATATTTTTTTTATACACCACTGTTTATCGAATGATAAATAAATGTATATTTATAAAATAAAAATGTTTTTTTTTATTTATAACTTTTTAAATTAACTTTTTTATTTGCTATATTGGCCTAGCGGTTGTAACCGTGACTCTCGCTTCATTACCAAATATATATTCTACTTTATAATAGGGTTATTTAAGACCTCTAAGGTTATTTGTCAACTTTTCAGCCTTTTCAACTGCTTTTACTAATAACCTAACCTAACCTAAATTAAAAATTTAGAAAACCCCCGACACGAAAAGTAATTTGCCATTTTGTGGTGGCGGCCATCTTGGATTTGAAATTTATCATAGTGCATAATATTCTACTAGTCATGCCCTTTCATTTGATATCCATATTGAGGGAGTTGTGAAAATATATATAATTCGCTATTTTGTGGCGGCGGCCATCTTGGACCGATTTTCATCAAACATAGCTAAGAACACTCCCGACTAATTCACCTTTCAAATAAAAAAAATTAAAATTAAAATCGGTTCATCCGTTTGGGAGCTACGATGCCACAGACACACACAAACACACACACACACACACACACACACAGACACGTCAAACTTATAACACCCCGTCGTTTTTGATATTAGACGCAGATGATTATTAAGCAGAAGAATAGATTCTAAAACTATATTGTTATAATCGCTTCAGCTTATACCTTAAGCTGCAAGTCATTAGACAACAGTGTAACACGCCATCAAGAGGATCGTAAAGCTAGTAATTTTATATACTCAGCTACCAGTTAAATGCGCGAAATGGCTAAGTGTGGTCATTACTGAATTTTTTGAGCTGCTTTATTTGCAGCCGTTCATGGTGTTTAGAAATAAAGGCAGAGAATATTGTGGTAGAAACTTAATTGTGGCGGTAAAGGCGACTGCTACGCTTGATTTCCTGGGTTCGATTCCCATGCTCTGCATGAGGAAAATATTATAGTAATATCTATTTATTAATATATAAAACAAAGTCGGGTTTGTTATACTATTTGTAACTCAAGAATGGCTTCACGAATTTTCAGGGTTCTTCAATTGATAACTTTTCCCCCCGTTTTTGCAACATTTTTCATTGCCACACCGCTCCTATGACTCGGAGTGTGATGGTTATATAATCTATAATTATCCTTTCCTGATAAATAGGCTATGAAATACTGAAAGAATTATCTTTTTGTATTTTTTAAGCATTTTCCATGCTAAGATTACAAATTATTTTTAATGAAGGAAAAAATCGGCTGGCGGGCAGGATTCGAACCTGCGTCTTCTGGTTCGGTACACCAGACGCTTTGACCACTAAGCAACCGCGAGCCCTTTTTTTTCCTTCATTAAAAATAAACTGAAAGAATTTTTCAAATCGGTCCAGTAGTTTTGGAGCCTATTCAATACAAACAAACAATCCAATCTTCCCTCTTTATAATATTAGTATAGATAAATATATAACCCTTTATGTGCGGGCACAACACGCACTTGACCGGTTTTTAATGATCTTTTATTTGTTGGACCCGAATAGCAGAGCCAAGTCAGTTTTAATCACCTAGTTTTTTTGTAAATAAACTTTTTAGACACATACCTTGGAAAAGACAAACGGAGATCAGTTCTAAGCTTGGTAAGCAACTCGCTGGGTGTGCCGAACTGACGGAGGGTCATCTCCTCACCTAAGCCCAAGCATGGGTTCCTGAAATTTAAAATAAAGTATAATATTTAAATGTTGGTACCTTATATGCATTTAAACATCGATCAAAGATCACAGAAATAAGGCCAATAATCCCTTCTGTTGCATTTTTTTAGAAAACCTAAATAATAAAAAATTGCATTGGAATCTGGATATTTTTGTCAAAGATGAAGAATTTTGATGATGAAATGAAATGAAATGATATTTATTTTCTGTAAGTAGATCCTTTAAAGACACTTTTACAAGTAATTTTTTTTAATGCTAGATGGCCGCCGGCATTTCCTAACTGACGACCTCCGAGAAGAAACGCCGAAACAAACTCAGAGAATCATGGTCTCTTTTAAAGTCCAGACAAACGTAGTAAATATCGGATATGCGAGTTAAACAATGTAGGGCAAAATCTGAAACGGTTTTGAGTTGACCAGTCCTAACGGCATTTGAAAAAATGAACATTCCTAGAAAATGAAAATCACAAAAAATCAAGTATTTTTTATCATACACGGATATTATGTTATTAGGATATACCTAATTAGCTTCGTTATGTAAGTTTTCTGAAATCTATAGATTTTATATTTCAAAATGAGGATTTTTTGTTCTTTTCGCAGTACATAAAGTAAAAGCGACAAAGATTAATGCTTAGCAAGACATAGAAACCGTTTACGCAAGAGTTACAAGAACAGTAATTGTTAAAGCGACACGTTTTGTGCATCCAAACCCATTAATACTCATTAACGTTTACTTGTTCAAACTTTCTATCCGCAAAAAGTACGAGGACCAAACGCCGAAGCTCGAAGGACCAACAAAAGGCCAAGTCTTCCGGAGAACGAAAACCGTTGGAGCAAATACGTTTATGAGTGAAGACCGCGTTTAGTCAAACGTAGTTAGTGTTAGTCGGGGCCGGCGGACGAATATGCTGATCCCGTAGCCCCCGACGCAAGTGCGAGAGGCAACACCGGGGTTAGTTTCAGTAAGAGTCGCACAGCTCCGCCTTCCCCGAAGTGAAGGACATCCATGAGGATTTCCAACCTCATAAGCAAAAAACAAAAGACAAGCGTTAGTGTAGGACGTCGGCCACTAGTAGTTGACGACTGGTGGAAGGCAGCTGGTAAGGTCAGGATCCGAACAGGAAGAGAGAGACAGAGTCAGAAGATAGTTCTACACGAAGGGGCCTATGACCAGCAGCAGACAAATACGGGTTGATTATGATAATGTAGACACACGTCACTGTCACTTTGACACGTCAAAAACTGATGGCACAGACAGGTTCTGGATTGGATACCACGCACTGGAAAGCGCAACGTTGGATGGCCTCCAAGGAGATGAACAGAAAATCCGGTAAAGGTCACTGGGAGTCTTTGAATGCAGACGGAATTTAACTGGTCCTTGTGGAAGTCTATGGGGGAGGCCAATGTTCAGCAGTGGCGCGCTTTTTGCTGATATGACACGTACCTGAAGTCCTTGCTGCCCTGGCTAGGCAGCGTCCTAGACTTGGCAACGTCTGGACTTGCTTCCAGGTCGTAGAGAGTCGCACCACCTGTCTTCTTGCCCCATTTCTTCAGGGACGTCGCGTAGTCCTCAGGGTTGTATATAGGAGGGCGCTGCTTGTCCTGCAAAAAAAACACGTTTTAAATATATCTGACACTAGAAATAGAAATAAATCTAGTTTTTAGTATTTATCTACCCGTGAATGGACGCTGTAAAGGGTCCAAAACGTCGGTATCTAAATTATAAAGTACCAGCTTTCCGCCAGCGGCTTCGCCCGCGAGGTCAGGGTATTTCTTATAACTTTCATCCCCTATTTCAACCCCTCACAGCTGCTTTTCACATTAAAAAGTAGCCTATGTCCTTTCTCAGGCTCTAGACTATCTGTGTACAAAATTTCCTTTAAATCGGTTCAGTAGTTTTGGCGTGAAATCGCGACAGACAGACAGAGTTACTTTCGCATTTATAGGATTAGGTAAGGATAACGAGATAAAATCTGTAAAAGTAGATTATTTTCAAAAATCGGTAAATCATACAATAGTTAAGCGCGGGAGTCGACCCCGCGACCCGTAACTTTAATCGCTCTATCACAACATTATTAGATGTTTCTCATGGTAGCAAGTTCAACAATAGAATAATTATAGAGAATAGTTTTTATTTTATGTAACACAAATTGTTTTATCTGTGCCCTACACTACAATGGTGACCTGTCATAATTGCTGGTACAGAATGAAGGTACCAAACCAGTCATCAGCCCATTAATGATCCAACTGATGTACACAGGTCTTTTTTTATCTTAGGCTTGTGCATGATGACAACTCGGCTGATGTTAAGTATAGATGTGGTCTACGTTGGAGCGCGCTTGCCTTGAAGAAACCGATTCACTCTCGTCTTGACGACACCCAAATTGTAAGTCTCGGGAAACAAAGATTGCGGCAGCTCTCCTCTCTGAATGAGGGGTTAGGCTATAGTCCACCACGCTGGCCTAATGCGGGTTGACAGACTTCATATGTCGTTGAGAAAATCTCTCAGAGATACAGGTTTCGTAAAGATGTTTTCCTTCACCGTTGTAAGCGAGTGATACTCACGAATGATGCATTATTTCGAAAAGTCAGAGGTGCATACCTTGGATTTGAGCTTTGACTTGGCATTCCAATGGTCATATCTCTAGGCTATCACTGCTGCTCTAACTCACTAGATACAGATACCTATTTATATAAAACTAGCTTCGCGCCAGCGGCTTCGCCCGCGTGTTCTTATTTTTGCTTCCGTTTTTGCAACATTTTTCATTACTTCTCAGCTCCTATTAGTCGTAGCGTGATGGTATATAGCCTATAGCCTTCCCCGATAAATGGGCTATCTAACAATGCAAGAATTTTTTTAAATCGGTCGAGTAGTCTCGGAGCCTATTCAATACAAACAAAAAAACAATCAAATCTTTCCTCTTTAGAATATTATTAGTACCTATAGATATAGATAATAATAAAAAAACATCGTGTATTACTTGTATTATGGAAGCCAAGGAACTCTCAAATTATTATCAATACAATTATTTGGGAAAACCAAGATCTAAATGTGTGTGTCGTTTGTATAAATTTGTATTTACAAAAAAAAGTATATAAGTATTGTACCCATAGTACAAGCCCAGCTTAGTTAGGGACTAGATCTCTGCCTTACCTTTTGGGAAATACAGGCGTGATGGTATCAACCGGTCTTAAAAATGTAACAATACATACCGTATTGTTACAATTTTAAGACCGGTTGATGTAAGAAAAAGAGAGGTGTACAATTAAAAATGATCTCGTAAAAAGCACTTTCTCTAAATGTAACATGTTATTACGTTACATTTTGTAATGTAACTGTTTTCTGTGTAATCACCCTACACTATTATTAGCGAAGTATGTTTTCTACCAAATAACTATTGTGTTGCTAAATTGTAGCATGTAACATTGTGTGTTTAAATGATGTTATTATGTAACATGTATAAATATTAGTTTTTGTGAACCCGTACTCTACTAATTTAGGTGTGAACAATGAAACGACTGCTTTGTTGGTCTGGGAGCGCTATTGCTACGCTAGAGGTTCTGGGTTCGATTCCCGGGTCGAGCAAAATTTTTGTTGGGTTTTTAAATTCCCAGTAGCAGCTCAGAGTCTGGATTTGTGACCGGTTGATGGCAATAGGCCCCCTATTACATGGGACCTTAACATACCGGCGAAATGTGGGTGTACATTTAGTACATCTCTGCATAGGTACTACTACAACACAAAATATTCTGAATTCCTGACGTTCAGCTTACCACAATTAATAAAGCTAATATTATTATTGTGTTCTGGTTTGAGTCATCAGAACTTTGTACATAATTATTTGTGTGCCAAGATTTGTCCAATTTTCTAACCTGGCTGGAATTTTTCTTCCAAATTTAAATAGGACCTCCGTGAAGGACCTCTTTCAATAAAAAAAAATTTTTCAAAATCGGTAAACAGTTAACCTCCTCCGGTTTTTCGTAAGACAAACTTCACACCGTTGAAAGAAAACAAAGGAAAACGGTGTACAATAATTTTTAAAAGTTACAAATGTTTACAAACATTCTCATGTCGTAATAAATTTTGTGTAGAAAAGTTAAATTTCATGTTATTATGTCAGTATTACGTGAATCACATGATTAATTGTTGTGATAACGATTTATTATTCAATGGGTGTTTAATTTGGTGAGATTTTAGAGGAAACTAGATGAGGAAGTTATCTGTTTAGTATTTATTTATAATTATTATAAATACGGATGGGTTGTGTAGGTAGGTTAGGGGTTAAGGCAGAAAGTGGCGTTTATCTTTAATTTTATATTTATTTTTTGTTGTATTTTGTTTTCATTTTTCTTTTATTTTTTTCTAACCATTTTATCAACCCTGTAGAGGTCGGCTTTCAGTCTTCCAGTCTAATCAGATGCGGCTGAATATCATCAGTATTTTAATTAAATCAGTAATAAATAGTTTTTTTTTATTTTGGTATTCGATAGACTTTTGGGTTATTGAATACCACTAACAATCATTGTCAAAGGTTTTCGTATGAAAACCGGGATCGCCGGTTTCACGTTCTCTCTGAGGCACGGAAAGGGCCATGATAGTTATATTAAAAATGGTCACCCATTACCGAATACAGCTTTATCTTGCAGATCTAATTATCTAACCCCGTAGCTATCTATTGATTTTAATTACCATGAAATTATTACTTTTTATTCTCTAAAACGTTAATTATTGATTTAATTTACATAACACGCGAAATTAATTTCTTTTGATAACATTGCTTTAATTCGCAGTAGTACAGGAAATAATTACTGCTTTACAGTTTATAATCAGACTAGCTTCCCGCCAGCGGCTTCGCCCGCGTGGTCTTATAATTTTTCCCCCGTTTTTGAAACATTTTTCATTACTACTCCGCTCCTATTAGTCGTAGCGTGATGATATATAGCCTATAGCCTTCCCCGATAAATGGGCTATCTAACATGGAAAGAATTTTTCAAATCGGTCCAGTACTTTTTGAGTTTATTCGTTAGATACAAAAATACAAATCTTTATTCTTTATAATATTTGTGTAGTAGTGTAGATGTAGATGTATACGAGCGCTGAGTCACAAGTCTGAAATGGTAATTACATACAAGAGTATGAATTTATACATCATACATTCATTTATTATTGTATGCAGAAACTTACAGTTCAATATACAGACGATGATATACGTCTAGAAATATATATTGTACACGTTTTAAACAACTATCTATTGCCCTAGATTCACTCGCATCTCAAAGATTTTTAAGTGACAAAAGGTAGCTTGTTGTGCTTACGGGGGACTTTACAAACTTGCATACATCATCATCATCATCATATCAGCCAAAAGAGGTCCACTGCTGAACAAAGACCTTCCCCATTGGCTTCCACAGGGACCGGGCATAATGCTGCCTGCATTCAACGACTCCCAGCGACCTTTACCAGGTTGTCGGTACATCTCGTTTGAGGCCGTCCCACGCTGCGTTTTTCGGTGCGTGGTCTCCACTCGAGAACCTTTCTTTCGTCAACCCATATACTGTCCCACTGACGGGTCTCCTCTCAGCATGAGAGGGATAAGCCTAAAGTTCACTACGCTAGCCTAATGCGGGTTAGCAGACTTCACATGCCGACGAGAAAATCTCTCAGGCATGTAGGTTTCCTCACGATGTTTTCCTTCACCGTTAAAACCGAGTGATAATGACGCACATGTTTTTGAAACGTCAGATTTGCGTGCCTTGGATTCGAACATAAAATCTTTTACTTGGTTGTGACCAGTGGTCATACCCTTAGCTAGGTTCTTACTGCTATATGCTATAAAATGAAACGGATATCCAGAAATCATGCAAATATCGGATGGGTTTTGCCCAAGAAATGGCTCAAGTCATGACTCATGTACTAATTAATTTACCATAGTCGCCATTTCCGTTATCTCTAGTTTTTAGATTGAATCTATAGCATTTTAGATTAGTTACTAGACTGTCGATAAGATTTAAGTGTTTCTGTCTGATTAGGTCTACGAAGGTTGATAGAAAAGGTTAGATAAAATAATTAACACATATCATACCAACACGCATGTGTTCTTCGAAAGGTTAGACAGAGGAATGCTTCATTATCATCAACCCATTAAATGTCCCACTGCTGGGCACGGGTCTCCTCTCAGTATGAGAGGGATTAGGATAATAATATAGTCCACCACGCTGGCCTAATGCGGGTTGGCAGACTTCACATGCCGTCAAAAAAATCTCTCAGACAAGTATAAAATAAATAATATCATGTTTTAGCATTTTTTTTGCTTTTCCAGGCTAAGGTATTACGGTGATTTTAATGAAGGAAAAATCGACTGGCGGACAGTATTCGAACCTGCGTCTTTAAACACCAGTAAGCCTGCGTAAGTCCCATACGCCAGGTCGAAATTTTACTTCAAACGACGTAAATTCGTGTCGCGTCGCGGTGGCTTAGCGGTCATAGCGTCTGGTATATTTACCAGAAGACGCAGGTTCGAATCCTGCCCGCCAGTCGATATTTTCCTTGATTAAAATAAATAATATTTAATACATTACTTACCTACATGGTAAGTAATGTATTAAATGTCTGGTATTCTATACTTCCGCGGAAGAGTGCGTTGTTCCCGTAGCCCCCGACGCAAGTGCGAGTGGGAACACCGGGGCTGGTTTTAGTCAGTAGGAGTCTGACAGACCAGACAGATGGGGTTGGGAATCCTCCGCCCCGGGGAGGGCGGGGGATTTCCATGAGGATTTCCAACCCCGAAAAAAAAGGTATTCTATACTTTGCCTAGGTATTATACAGAATCACCGGTGCGTTCACCAGAGATCCCGGAGCCCCCTCCACAGTGTGAGTCCGACATAACTCTCTGACTTTCCTTTCTGGGGAGCCGGAGGGTCCCCATGAGGCAAAGACTACTCTATGCCATATGGATTTGTACACGAAAAAAATAATAATTTTACAGAATGCCGGATTAAATAAGACTTTAATTTTCGGTTACATATTATACATTATGCTATGCAAATAAAATGATATGAATATGTAATAAAGTATGTTTTTTACAGGCTTTTATTTATTTAATTATAGTGTAGGTAGTTGAAAACTGACAGTGATTATACGGTAGGTACAGTTACGGAATAGAAAGCCTATTATTACGGTGGGTTGTTAGCTAATTGTAGTAGGTAATAAAATTAATTATTTATGCGGTTGTAACTGTATTTTTAGACAAGATGTAAACTAAAAACTGTATTTGAATTAGTTCTTTTGAAGTTGTTTTTTAGATTAGATTAATCTTTACTCTATGGCCCGGAATCCAGCAAAGCGGAGATGGACTGTGAGTTGGTTTGTACACGTATTACTTGAGAATGGCTGAATCCATTAGAATTTTTTGTTAAATATTCCTAATATCATCCTCCTAGCCTTTTTCCCAACCATGTTGGGGTCGGCCTCCAGTCTAACCAGATGCGGCTGAATATCAGTATTTTACACGAAGCGACCGCCTTCAGACCTCCGCAACCCAATTTCTGGGCAATACCGATATTCGTAGGATAGACTGGTTGTCAGGCTTTTTGGGCTTCTGACTACCACTAACGATTGTCATAGGTGTTCGTATGACAACTGGGACCGACGGCTTTACGTGCTCTCCGAGGCACGGAAAATATTCGTAATAGTCAGTGGAAAATAATAATTGGAAAAGTTTCCAGAAAATTTCGGCAAAAACTGAATGACATTAAGACAGGATACGTCAGACAAGTGGAGACCACGTTTAGGCAAGTGTAGCGTAGGACGCCCTGCGACGCGGTGGACCGACGATTTAAAGAAGGTGGCTGGCAGCGAGCTGCCCAAGACGGGGATGGTTGGCTCTCTTTGAGGGAGGCCTACGTTCAGCAGTGGTTGACAATAGGCTTATATACGTCAACTAGTTTCTAATAAAATCGACGAGTACATCTATAATTCAATCACGGTACTCAACTACTCAATGCTCATAAAGTTTCATAATATTGTCGTTGAACTTTAACTGAGTAAACACACACTTTATGGGTGTGGCAACATCACACATACACATCGTGTATTGTATTTGTCAATACACAATTGAATGTCATTCATTGCAAAACTTGATGAGCGTGCATAATTCCGATAGCATGATTCAGTCAATCACTCATTCAGAAAACGACTTGTCTAACTCTAAACAGGGGGGCTACACAAGATGCATTTGACATTCGAATCGACAAACAAATTGTATGTAAATGACATTAATGACAACCCAATTTGTCGAAAGCTTGTGTCATTTCCATACATTTTGATTTTACATTTTGATTCGAATGTCTAGTGTGTCAGACAACAGGGTCTTGGCGAACCTAATGCTTGCCGAGGCATTTTATAGTTGGGAATGTAAACAGTTATACCATTGCTTGTGTGGAGGGACGAGGTGTGATGTCCCTCGCACCAAAGGCATCCTACGACGAGGCGGGTGTTATGCCTGGTAGGCCACTGCCCGACAGTTGATTTCGGGTGGTTGTAATATGCAAGTTGCACGGTAAACTTTACTTGCGCGATTCAGAATTTGTTTTTTTTTTAGGACGGATGTAGATTCTAGCTCAGGAGCTTTTGAATCTTAACCGGGCTTGGTGGCGAGGCACCTTTTGTGCCTCCAGCCAGGGACACTTATAAACTAAGCAACAGCAGCTAAGGGCGTCCCCTAACGGGACTCGGACCTCGGATTAGGGCGTTGCTGGGGGGGCAGCTAGGGACAGCTGGATCTGGGTTTATATTATTTTGGGTCGAATTTAAAACTACTGGCTCGGCGCGGGCCGGCTCGAGCAAGGGGCGGGGAGGGGTACCGTTTCGGGGTCTTCGCGACGGGCCTCGCCGGCGAGTACGGTATATCGGATGGCAAGGATTTACATACATTTACATGTCACTAATGTTATTTACATACATTTTGTTTCTATTCGTTTGTCAAATTACCACTTGTGTAGCCCCCCAGGCCTAAACAAGTTGCAATTTGACATTCGAATCGACAAACGAAATAGAAACAAAATGTATGGCAATGACACAAGCTTTCGACAAATCAGGCTGTCACTAATGTCATTTCCATACATTTTCGTTTATCGATTCGAATGTCAAATTGCAACTTCTCTAGACCCCAAGAACTTTAGACTCCGCATCCCGAACTTTTTCTTTCTTTTATTCACTAGCATACCTTCTATTGAGTGTTATATATAACCTTAGTTCATGTATATGTCAGCATAAAATAACGAATGTATTGTGAACACAAAATATTGCCATCTTCATTATATTCATCGGTAAAAACTGTTGATAATCATTTACGTAATATGATATGTCTGACTTTTTACCGTTTACTACTGAATGTAGGGTAAAAGCACCACTGATTGGTTGTAGAAGTTGCCTTTGTTGAGATGTATTTTGCAAGGACACCATAGGAGTCATTGTCTAGGAAATGTTACCACCATACTTATTTTATATGATTGCTGGCTCTCCAGCCTAAATTATGTAAGTAGGTTTTATTATCATTAACAAAAATGAAGCATTTGGTGGTAAGTAGCAAGTGCATCCTATAGACGTCGCAGCAACACCAGTAGGTATATTCATCGCGTTGTCATTCTGAGAGCACAATTGTTAAATGTCATAAGCCCAGTATTTTCACTGACTACATTTCCCTTGAAAACAGAATACAATTATTAGTACATATTGCTTAGCAGCTAGCTACCATTCGGATGAACTCAGCAGCAGAAATGTACGACCTCAAATAAAGTATTTATGAATGACTACCTGTTCCGTACGGTATTACTCGCGTTCGTCTATTTCTCCCAATCCCGTGGCAATTTCCCAAAATTCTTCCTTAGCGGATGCGTACGTCATAATAACAGATAGTTGTGCTCAATTTGAGCCCAATTCGTTCCGTGTGCGTTAAAAAATCAGTTAATCAGTATTAATACAGATAATCATTTATTTTCATCATTTTCGACTTGCTCAAGAATCGGTGCTTTTACCCTAAGCCACGTCACTGGTAATTTATCACCAGTCGTTCGCACGCTCTCGTTTTCTATGAGTTTTTGTTAATTTCGACACGCGAACTGAATTGCGCCTAACTAAATTAATGGTTTGTGAACTACAATTGTCTCTGGTTTTAGAAGATGGTAATTGTATGGGGAAAGACTGATGAAATTTGAAAGAAAGTGCTCTAAATAGTGCTTAGAAGAAACCGATATATTAAAATGGCGTCTATGTAGCCTGCAACTATATAAATTACATAAATACTTTTACAAACATAATAATATGACAATATGAGCAAATATTACAACATGATAAAATCTGTATTGTAACCTCATAAAAAATGTAATTGTTTGTGATAAACTTTAGTGCCAACCCTATCCCCCAAAATTTTAGGAGTGCAAACTGCCCCACTAAAAAACAAAACTAAGGCATTCCACTTTGCCCCACCAGTGGGGCAGCTATTCATGTAGAAAATGATCGGTTATTACAGATATTGACATCTTTGAGCGCGCAGTGTATTGCCAAAAACGCGATTATAACGCTCCGCGGTGAATGTTACCGCGCGCGCGACCCAAAATAAATGAAATAATATTTTTTTAATTATAAATCTAATTTGGGTACATAGAAATAATGTTTTTTTAAACGTCAAGTAAAAAAAATAGCAGAAAATAGTTACGGAAAATTTCAACGCAGGGGGGTCCAGAATCATGTTCTGAACTCATGGTATTCGGATGTGCGTCGATGTTCCTTTCCACCTTGTATATAATAAGAGACTTGGTGAATACGTACGCTGATTGATCGATGTTCAGTTAAGCTGGGATTGCCGTGGTCAGTAGGTATATGGTGGGTGACCATTATTAGCATATCTCCGTGCACGTAAAGCCCTCGGTCATACATGATGGACAGTCGCCTGCCTCAGAAGGAGAGGACTCGCGATCCTTCCGAGTGGAAAGTAATCAGATTAATGATGATTTGGACATACCTTGGAGACGGGCTCCTCGCTCCAGCCTCCGCAGTTCGCCATACCCTCCAGCAGCGTGAGTTCACTGCAACAAAGAAACAAATCTTGTTAATTAATTTATTAAAATACAATTGGACACAAATAGCTCAACAAAGAGATAAATGGAAGTGTAGGGTGGCCTTTGCCTCAGGATTGGGACAATACAGGTTATATAAAAAAAGTAAAACCATTGCATTTTAATTTGTATAACAATCATAGGTACGTAAATAGAAAATACAGTTCGCTGTGTTAAGCCTGAAAAGCGTAGATTGTATGGTTAATAGAAAAACGGTTATCTACAAGAAAAAATATTATCTAAGTATCGTTTAACGCAAAAAAATATTCTTTAACGAATTCACGAAAGCTTTTTCATGTTGGTTTTGTGAAAGACTAATTCAACAGTCAAATATAAAGCACGCAGGCAGATTCTCTCCATACAAAAAAATGCAGAAAAAGAGACGCAAAATTTCTTCTATTTAAAGAAATTATAACGGTATTATATCATTAAAGAATTCCACAAAAAGTATACATTCTCCGATTCGCGCTAAATCCTTCACGGTTACTCGGCTAAAGGAAATCCACATAAAAATTTATAACTAGCATTCTGCTCGCCCCACTTTCTTCGCAAAACATAGTGCAGTGCGGTAACATCACTGTATTATTGAAATCGCCCGCGGAAAATGAGATTTCTAATAACTGTCACGAGAAAACTAAAGATCTCTTTCCGCGGGTTGTTTTAAAATTGATGACATTTTGCTGTCAGTTGAAATATCTTTGAAACAGAATTAATGTTGGAAAATGTTAGTGTATAAATTTCATTGGCATGTATCTAGTTTTATACAGATTTTAATAAATATGTGATTTAATTTTTTTATTAAGAATTTTAGCAATTTAAGAACCTTCAAAGCACCAGATTGTTCAACCACAAAGCTACCGAGACATTGAGACCCTTAGATATCGTACGTTGGAAGAATAAACGAACAAATTTTGATTTCTTAGATTTAAGGCCCATGCATCCTTTGAAAGAATTTGAAAAGATTGCGGCGTACCGATTCCAAACCTCCGCTGAAGACAAAAGAAGGAAAATGTGGATTTAGTAGTTACGAATTTAACATATTAAATAATAAAAAAAATAAAATAGCCTAAGTTTCTGAATACAGTGCGCGCGGATTAACTTGGCTGGGGTGAAGTTGGCCGTTTGTTTCGGTTATAAATTGTGTACTGCGCAACTAACTGACAAACAGCTAACTTCAGTTGGGCCAAGCAATGTCGCGCGTACTGTAAAGTTTATTTCACAAAATGTTTCTTTGATTTCTGTGTGCCTCTTGGCAAAGGCCTCTTCAATATTACAACAAGAATGCATTAAGTATGTATAACAAATCAGGTAAAAAAAGCATAATATACAAAATACTTTAATTCATTATTACTTTTTCTTTGGGCAGGTACCTAATAAGACGAGCCTAATAGCAATAATTTGTAATAAAAACATCAAAACAAAGTACATATAACAGAGAATTTCTCCAATAAACCTAATTTACACTTCCAATTAACAAGATCATAATTTACAAAGAATTAATCCAATTTAAAAACGAGCCCACTCATAATTAGCATACGGTGCCAATAACCGACTTCCGCTCATATAACATGCGAATCGATTAGATTTACCGATTATGCAACGATCGGTAACGTCTTGTTTGAGGAAATCGAGAATCGATTGCGTAAATATGTGGAGCTTTAGAATAAGACATCTACATAGTGTACTACACCTAAGCATAATCCTTCGGTATGTTCTGAAAATTCAAAAATTCTTAATTCATATTACTATTACTATAAATCAACATGCCAAAGACAAGGTTTATTAAATGTCAGTCCGCTCGTTGACACTGACAGCAGACAGATGTCAAGTTGACAGTTTTAGTGTGAAATCACTATGATACAGATAATAAATAGTGTGGCAAAATGGCGTGATATTTTTAAAATTATTTTTTAAAAGTTATTTTTATCATCTCCCAGTTAACATAAAAAAGTGCGACTAGAGTTTTAACCAGCGTAATACAGGGTATTTTTTTCAATAAGTGTACCTTCGGTACATCATTTGGGCAGATTTCAATGACCTTCTAAATTGAATATAACTATTTTATTTAAATTAGACCATGTAAATAGGCACTTTTAAAAAATGTAGTATGACAGTAACAATAATTTATTTGTTGTGAATAGTATGGGTCTATTGCAGTTTGATGTGTTAGGATACAAATTAGAAAAGAACGCAAATAGCCACAGCAGTAAAAGCTGACCAGTCCCGACAGACAGCACCCGTTCACGAGTATGACGTGTGTATCGATGTCGTTTGACTCAAACATGTTATAGGGAATAAAAAGACCCGACACACAACGCTGACTTGTTTAAAAGTTTTGATAACAAAAATAACTGATCGTATATAATCGTTATTTCCATTCGATCTGAAGTTTCAAAGTTAGATATACGTAATAGGCCCTAGGCCGATATCTAGATAGCCTAGCTTCACTTACAATAATCACACCTATAAAATCTGTTAGCATGATATAATGCGGTAAAATTACAGCTTACTGGCCTGCCGAGCCCCGTGTGGCGGCGCCGTGATAAAGTCATGAACCAGTAGCTAACCTCAGGGCATGTACGGTACATGTAGTGTGGGGCAAGATGGGAGAGACTTGAGAATTAGACCAATAGGAAAGCGGGAATTGCGTTGTTGGTGCTCCAGACCTAGAAGTCTGGGGGGCTAGACAAGTTGCATTTTGACATTCAAACAAAATGTATGTAAATGACATTAGTGACAGCCCGATTTGTCGAACGCTTGTGTCATTCCCATACATTTTGTTTGTCGATTCGAATGTCAAAATGCAACTTGTCTAGCCCCCCAGAGGTGAATCTGGCTAACCGGAGAGGTTAAACAGATTCACCTCTGACTTCTAGCCGATTCTAGATTCTGGTTGGTCTGGTCTGCTCTAATTTTTATCTATTAGTTGCCTTGGTTTGCGACTTCGTTCCTATAGAAGTTGATCCCCCCCCCCCCCCCCCCGTTTTTGCAACATTTTTAATTTATAGCTCTTATTCGTCATAGCATGATGAGGTGACTGACTGATTGACTGAGTGACCTATCAACACAGAACTTAAACTACTAAACGGAATCGACTGAAAGGCATACAGATATTTAGTTACTATGAAATAGGTATCCGTTAATAAAGGATTTTGGCAGATAAGGCAGATTTAGACTGGATGAAAGCGTGTAACCGCGGAGAACAGTCAGTTTATGGGTATAGTAATTATCGTTTCCATGCGGTGACATCCTTCTTGGTACATCATCATCGACACATTATTGTCCCACTGCTGGGCACAGGTCTCCTCTCAGTATAAGAGGAATTAGGCCATAGTCCACCACGCTGGCCTAATGCGGGTTGGCAGACTTCACACGCCGTCGAGAAAATCTCTCAAGGATGCAGGTTACCTCACGATGTTTTCCTTCACCGTTAAAGCGAGTGATAATTTAAATAAATAATAATAAATAAATATCTTTGGACATTTTAGACAGCACCATCTAGTCCCAAACTAAGCAGAGCTTGTACTATGGGTACTAGACAATGGATATAATACCTATATACTTTTTTTTTGTAAATAGCTACTTATTATACATAGGAAACACCCAGACAAACACAAATACTTATATTCATCACATAAATATTTGTGTCTTGTGGGAATCGAACCCACGACCTCGTGACCAGCAGTCCGATACTCGAACCACTAGACCACAGACGTCGTCAATTGCGCACATGATTTCGAAAAGTCAGAGGTGTGTGCCTTGGATTCAAACTCGAGACCAATTAGCTTGGCAGTCCAGTGGTCATTCCCCTAGGCTATCACTACTATCACCCTAGGGGACATACGACATAATAATACCTACCAAGCAATAACTTCTTTCACTGTTACACCATAAAATTACAAGACAAATTCTTCGATGGCGGCACAAATAACATGGATGATAAAATAATACACAGAGAGATATAACAGGATAGGCAATAAAGTTTGCGGGACTTATGCGAGACGAATGGCGCCCCCGATAGCGTAGCGGGTTCGATTCCCAGCTGATGCTATTGTTATCTGGAATTATAGGTTTCATAATGCGGTTTGGAAATATTTATGCGGCCCGTGGCCAAGTTGTTACTACGCTGATCAACCGATCTGCAAGGTTAAGCTACACTTGCCGCGGTCAGTCTGTGGATGGGTGACCATTCTTAACATATCGAGACCCCTCCGTGCCTCGGAGAGCACGTAAAGCCGTCGATCCTGGTTGTCATACGAACACCTATGACAATCGTTAGTGGTAGTCAGAAGCCTAAAAAGCCTGACAACCAGTCTTTCCTTCGAATATCGGTATTGCCTAGAAATTGGGTTGCGGAGGTCTGATGGCAGTCGCTTCGTGTAAAATATTGATATTCAGCCGCACCCTGGAAAAAGGCTAGGAGGAAGATTGCGGTTTGGAATTTGTTATTACTGTCTTCAGATGATAAAGTACTACTTGAATATATATTTTGTCTCGTGAATCTAGTGATTGTAAGTGCGAATGCTACCCTCGAGGTTTTGGGTGATGATTCCCAGGTCGAGCAGTGTTAATTGGGTTTTTCTCTTAAATTCTCAGTAGCAGCTCAGATTCTGGATATGTGCCCAAATAATGTCAATAAGCTCTATTACATGGAACCTTTAAAATACTGGCGAGTGTACAATAGGTAGTATATATATCTCTTCCTATATTTTTATTGGCTTCAAATAGAGAGAAGATTTTCAGTATGAACGTACCTATTTTAATACATATATTCACCGATTTCGATGTAAATACTTGCTACCTAGTTGGTCCCATAATTATAAATGTAGGTAAATATGTAATTCGTGAAAAAATTTGATTAATTGAAACCTTTTTCATAATAATTATAAAAGAGGTTTCAATTTAATCGAACTTTCGAATACTATTATAATAATCATGGTTCACAGGTTCGAAGCCTGGTACAGATGCTGTATTACTTATAAAGTACTTCAAATAAAAAGGAGATACGCTGAGTAATTCATCAAGTACCTAATACTAAAGGGGCATTAGTCTTAACATTACATTAATATATGTGGTTTCTGTAACCACAACAAGATACACCTATCTATCACTATGAGCTGTATCTAGCAGTCATTGAGTATTAAACTTTTGTAGAGCGCTATATTTTGTTGGTCAATTATCATTCAGCTTTTCTCGCAACTTCGCTCACGCCAAGTTTGAACCCCGTTATACCTGCTGTTTTTTATAGTTATTCTGTTATTCGAAGTAAAGCCAAATCCAACAAATCAAAAAAACCAGACTAGTATACCTCTGCCTAACCCTTCGGGTAATAGGAGCACTGGTATGCTTGTCAATTGTTCTTAGTTATGCTTTTTGTTTATGAAACATTAGACTGGATAAAATTAGAATAACAAATGTTACATCGTTGCCATCTATCTCATCTATATAAATAAAAGATGAATCGTCGAAATGTATGTAAGTATGTGCATAACTTCCGAGAAGATTGGAGAATTCTTTTTTTATTGTCAGGACAGATAAGAAGTATTTTTAATCCTCCAACGATACGAAGCGGAAGCTGCGCTGAAATCGCTAGTAAAAATTAATTTGATGTGCACAAATAGTTTGTCTAATTTATACTCTATGTTAATAAACTTGAAATTCAAAACACGCTTAAGGAAAACAGCATGATGGTACATAATTACATACACTATGAAACTTAAGTTTTTCTATCTAAGACTTTATAATAAATCCATTATTTATTCTCGTCACGTCTCGATCGAGAATCGATTTATAATCGATTGAATAATTCATGCTCCGAGAGCCTGTTAACGATTGACACGTTAGGATGCTCGTATCGATTTGATCGATTAGGAAATCGAATGATCTGTCAGGGTTGCAATATGTCAATCTGTTTTAATGTGAATTCTGCCTTCGTCTATACAGGGCCTGTAGACAAGATGTATTTTGACATTCGAATTGACAGACGAATAGAAACAAAATGAACACGAGCTTTCGACAAATCGGGCTGTCACTAATGTCATTTCCATACATTTTGTTTCTATTCGTTTGTCGATTTGAATGTCAAATTTTAACTTGTCTAGGCCCCCAGAAGTACATTAAAGTCATTTTTAATGAAGGAAAAAACCGGCTGGTGGGCAGGATTCGAACCTGCGTCTTCTGGTTCGGTACACCAGACGCTTTAACCGCTAAGCTACCGCAACCCCCTCATCTTATCAAATCTCATCAAATATCTTGTAATCTTAGCATGGAAAATGCTTAAAAACACATTAAAGTCAATTAAAATAGTTAATTATCTTTTATGTGTGGATTTAGATAAAATGGCAGACATAATATTAATGATCAATTTATACACCTCAGCCTCAGCGTCGTTAGCTTCTAGGTCCTAGGCGCGACTGCTGTCGTTCGCGATACTAGATTCCATTACCAGTGGGCCTAGCCAAGTTTCAATCTATAGTTTTGATCGACTAAGTAATAGAAACTATATGTATGGAAATGACATAAGCTTTCGACAAATCGGGCTGTCTGTCGGGTGGCAAGTCAAGCAAAGTGTTTTAATATGAAATGCTCAGGCTCTCAATAAACAAAAAGAAAATTTCAAATAAACTTTTTTATGTACCGTGTATACTTTCATTGAATTTTTTGTGAAAAGCTGTTAATATGAAATTACAAACGGACCCTTTAAATTTTATTTGTTTATAGATGTATGAACAGAACCAGTAAAAGTATGCAATAATCATAGCAATTTTCGGTCAGGTAGATTCTACCTAACCCTGTGTGAAATATGTATGTATTATGCATTGCATACTTCATCAGTCCCACGTCACCAGCAGATAACTATGTAAAAGTTACACAAGTTATTAAATGAAGTGATTCGTAAGCGTCTCGCCGATGCGCAGACGCTACTTATGCCAAGCTTTGGCAGCAAGCCACAGCAATCCAAATCAACACTCTTGTAGTGGACACAATGTTTTGTGGACTTTACCTACACTGTACAAGTATACATCTATACTAATATTATAAAGAGGAAAGATTTGATTGTTTGTTTGTATTGAATAGGCTCCGAAACTACTGGACCGATTTGAAAAAGTATTTCAGTGTTAGATAGCCCATTTATCGGAGAAGGCTATAGGATATATACCATCACGCTACGACTAATAGGAGCGGAGTAGCAATGAAAAATGTTGTAAAAACGGGGGAAAAAGTTAGCAAGACCACGCGGGTGAAGCCGCTGCCGGAAAGCTAGTAACTAGAAACTTTACTGCATATTAACAGTGTGAATACGAGTGTTCTGTCTCTCTGTCTGTTACCTTTTCAAGCTAAGGTCGAAGAACATTTTTTGAACAAAAGAAGCTAGATTTCGGTAAAATTTAAAGTACTAAATTTAAGGTACTAAGCGCCTGCGATGCACGAGGTCCGATTCCCAGGTCGAACAAAATTATATTGGATTTTTCTATGAAATGCTCAATAGCAGCTTGGGGTTTGGATTTGTGTCCGGTTAGTGGCAATAGGCTCGCCCCTTATTACGTGGGACTTAGAACATACGTGAGTAGAAGTCAGAGATGTACCCTTCGTGGAATATAGGCGTGATGATAATACATTTTATTCATACGAAACAAAAACAAAATTGCACAATTTTTTTTTTATTCCACAATAGGCAAAGAAACATGTGGCTCGTTTAATGGTAGACGGTTACCGCAGTGGCGCGTTTACGCCGAAGCGTCACTCACGCGTTGCCAACCCTGCAAAAACCTCTCAAAGGTTTATGGAGGATTCACTGCGCCGACAGTTTAAGGGAATATTCCTCTTGCTGCCAGCGCACCGCATCCTTAGAAGGAGCTCTGGCAACCTTACTCACTGCAGGCACACAATAAATTGCGTTATTTGGCTGCAGTTGAATAACCCCATTCAGTAATTAATATATTATAGTATTCTATAGCAATTGTATCACCCCGGGAACATTGACTTTCAATTCTGGCTTTCCTTTTCAACATATGGCATTCTCTTAAACATATGGTGGTCTATTCTTAGTCACACTATTCTGCATTTCATACACATTTACCATAAAGTGCAAATATTACAACAACTTTAGCGCATCGCAGTCGGCTAAAGCTCGCATATGTAAGATAACGTACCATACGACGATAATGCTTACATTATATCGATTTCGATAGAATGTCAGGGCCATTAGGGACGTACAAAATATCGATAAAATTGGACGAGCAAGCGAGTTTCCAATTTAATTGGTATTGGATAGCGTAGGGAACTAGGGATGTACCGTTAATAAGTAGAATAAATTAATTCAGCGGTATTTTTATTTGTATCGATTTAGATAGGTAGGCAATAAAATCAAGGGTTGATAATTATCATTTTTTTTATGTCAATGAGTATCAGATTCAGATATCTCGATGCTAGAGATAAAATAAGGCTTTAGGGATGTACAAATTAACAACTATATATTTTTTATATACTTAATTATTGTAGGTTCTACCTACGAGAATGCGTTGAGATGCCTTTTTTATTTTTGGGACCTTTTGTGAGAAACATGCTCCAGTGCGGGCACAACTACTTACCAAAGTCAAATCACAATCGGTTTTATTTTTTACGGCACAGATTTTATTTTTATTCATAATAAAATGCTTTTTGTTTAAAATAGAAATGGTTTTTTCTTGCGTTTAATTTCTTGATTCATTGTCAAGAAAACACTTTTCTTTTGACATTTTCCTACAAACTCTGTGGTGGTGGTGGATGTGCTGTGGTAGTTTTCAAATTCTTTATTTTTATATTGGCATTTTAAATCGTGAGACAATTTCTCACGCCCGGGCCCTGTAAAGTACCGCAAAGTTTATAAAAAAAATAAGAAAAGCATAACAAATCACGATTCAGAAACGTGCTTATGGTAATACAGGGAGGGACTCAGGTAATTACTTTAGGTTTATTACTTATAACAGTTTAATATACTTAACTACTTTCTTTTGTTGTTGTAAAATTAGCAATCTTCTTTATGATTAGCTTGTTATTCCTTAAGTATAAATTATTATTCATTGCGTATCCAATTTGTTTTGATTAACAACCAAATTTTTTTCATCATCATCATATCAGCCTACAGAGGTCCACTGCTGAAGAAAGGCCTCTCTCATAGACTTCCACAAGTCAAATTAAACCAACTTAAATAAAATAAAATATTTTTTTAGGTGTAACTTATTAAATACGTTTTGATTTTTAACAATTAAAACGTGAATATCTATGGCTCGTCACACCACTTCTGGACACCCGCTAACGACTGGATACATTAAAAAATGGAACAAAATTTGTATAAAATGATGAAACAAAAAACCCAACTGCGTAAAAAGTACTAACTAAAAATCTAAAAACAAGCTCTGTGATGTTGGAACATGTATTGCAGGCGGGACAAGCAAAGAAACAATTTTGTTTATGAACGAACAGCTTGTGCAGCCTGCAATACATTTTCCAACGACACTCATAAATCATCATTATAATCACTAGATAGATCCTAAATAATAATTAAAAATGAAAATTGATACAAACAAAAATAGATCATTTTTAAAATCAGTTGGCACATTAAAGCGTATAAAATCTGCCATTCTGTTTTTTTTTAATTCATGTACCCAGTGACACTCGTGCCATCAAAATGGCACGAGTGTAATGAGGTGTCATTTATCTAAATTGGTTGAGCCGTTGAGTAGTTACGACCGGACATAGGAACGGACATACATACATACATACGCGTCACATAACCCTCATTTGGCAGTCGGGTAATTATCTGCCAAGTAATTTAACGGCAACTTACTGGCACGTGGTAAATCAGGCCCTTATTATTGTAGAATAATGTGTTTGTAGTCCATCTCTGTATCGCGGACAAAAATTTGCGGTAGTAAGGCTATTAATCTAAGTCGTGCGTACCGTATGGTGGGTCAAATCTGAATAGCGGTATCCCAATGTACACTGCTTGTTTATATTCACGACCTTTACCTTATCGAGAGCTGATATTCTATGTGACATCTTTTTATGGTAAGCCCTATCTCACGACTATCTTTTGTATTATTTGAGTGGTAAGTAAGTGCGACTGCTACGCTAGAAGTCCTGAGTTCGATACCCAGGTCGAGAAAAGTTTTATTGCATTTTTCTATGAAATTCTCAGGAGCAGATCGGAGTTTAGATTAATGCCCGATTAATCGCTATAGCCCTTAGTCCATGGGTCCTAAATACACCGCCGTATTGTGGGTGTATATCAGTACATGTCTGCCTAACCCTCCGAGGTATACAGGCGTGATGATATGTTGGTATTTAGCATACCATACCAATTTATTTATTTATTTAAAAACTTTATGCTCAATTGGTACACAGGTGGTCTTAATGGCATTAGGCATTTTCTACCAGACAACCTTAGGGCGATGCAGACATGATAACACAGAAGATGCACTTTAAGGAACTTAAAGCCAAAACTAACTTAAACTAGAAGTTAAACTTAAACTAAAAATTAATTTAAAGTTAAAACTTAACCAATTTAACATCACGTCGTATTGATATAAATACTGATTTTGATATAATATTATGAACTGTCTCCTAAGATACAGGCTAACAACATAAACCCCTATTTCCTGAACCTAGTTCAGGGATTAGACTAAGTTTAGAGGGTTGGCCTAAGTTTAGGGGTTACTAAGTTTCTATGAATTTGTGATTTTAATGGATTACAAGGAATGATGATTATTATTTTAAGGTTAATAAAATAATAATAATAATTAGGCTAATAAGTTTGTTTTAAATTTTTCAAATTAACATTTCCGCAATAAATATGTTATCCTAAATACGGGTGCTTAAAATAAATTATTGCTTTCTGAGTCCGGACCGGTTTAGGAGACAAAAATTCGCGTCTATAAATCTCAGTCGTGCATACCTTGCGGTAGGTCATGTCTGGATAACGGTATTCTAATGTGGAAGCCGCTCAACTTATTTATATTGATGCTAAGCGCTTAGACGAATTGAATTCAATTGAATTCAATTTGCCGGTCTAATTGGCTTAGTCTCGTGATCACGAGAACAGCTGCGTGAGGTTCCGGGTTCGATTCCCAGGTCGAGTAAATTGTTGTTGGATTTGGATTTGAAGTTTGAATTTTTGGAAGTCTCACCCCTTTTTGTTCGTTGTTCATACAACTGTGACACCAGGGCTCGTAGACAAGTTGCAATTTCACATTCGATTCGACAAACGAATATAAACACAAAATGTATAAAAATTAGGCTCCAAGTTTTGTTTGTTGTTTTCTTTTCTCAGAATCTCATTCTGGCTTAGGGTTATTCTGGGTTAGGCTAGGCTTCGGGGGTTAGGCTTCGTGGTGGACTTATAAGTCCACCACGCTGGTCTAGTGCGGGTTAGTAGACTTCACACCTCCGAGAAAATCTCTCAGCCATGCAGGTTTCCTCACAATGTTTTCCTTCACCATTGTAAGCGAGTGATTACGCACATGATTACGAAAAGTGCATGCCTTGGATTCGAACTCGAGATCTATGAATCGGCAGTCTAGGCTGTCACTGCTAATATAATAGCCAGCCACCACTAAAACTATTAAAGTCCCGTACGATATAATGTTTAATGCTAAGCCATCGCTTCGAGGAAATGTGAGTACTATTGTCTTACCTTAAATAAAAATGTTTTATGGCTTTAGTTCCATTATGTTCTGTTTTAACAAGAGTTCCTTGTTAAACTAAGGTTAAACGGCAGTTTATTTAGGTCTTTAACTTAAAATTATTCTATTGAATTCAGTAAATGACTTGACTTGACGACATCTGTGGTCTAGTGGTTCGAGTATCGGATTGCTGATCACGAGGATCACAAAACACAAACATTTATGTGATGAACTTATTTGTTTGTGTTTGTCTGGTTGTCTCTTATATAAAATAAGTATGTATTTACAAAAAAAGTATATAAGTATTATATCCATTGTCTAGTACCCATAGTACAAGCTTTGCTTAATTTGGGACTGGATGGTGCTGTGTAAAAATGTCCCAAGATATTTAGGTATTTTTATTTTATAGTTGGGACCTGTAGCGTAAAAATCGTCCTTATGGCCACTACCAAAGAGCGGGTAGTCATTGGGGGTCCGTTTTAAGAAATAATACGATATGTATGACTAGCTTTCTGCCAGCGGCTTTGCCCGCGTGGTCTGAGAATTCCTTCCTAGTAATTTTCATCCCCTATTTCAACCCCTTGCAGCGCTTTTTTCGCATTAAAAAGTATTTTAATCTTTTTTAAGTCTTCTTCTTTTAAGTCTTTTTTAAGTCTTTCTGAGGCTCTAGGCTATCTGTATACCAAATTTCATTTAAATCGGTTCAGTAGTTTTGGCGTAAAAGCGCTACAGACAGACAAACAGACCGAGTTACTTTCGTATTTATAATATTATATAAGGGGTGATGGTATCCCTAGCACAGCACCATCTAGGTACAGCACCATCTAGTCCCAAACTAAGCAGAGCTTGTACTATGGGTACTAGACAATGGATATAATACTTATATACTTTTTTTTGTAAATTATGATATATAACAAACACCCAGACAAACACAAACACCTAAGTTCATCACATAAATGTTTGTGTCTTGTGGGAATCGAACCCACGACCTCGTGATCAGCAGTCCGGTACTCGAACCACTAGACCACAGACGTCGTCCAACGTAAAGACCAACTTAAAACTCTTTCTCAAATGTATAAGTATCAGATTGTTTTCAAAAACTTGTATAAAACCTGTTATTTATAAGTTGAAGTGAAAACAGAACGGCCATGTTTGACAATATCTGTGTAAATATAAAAATGTACGTTTTGACTTCATTCGCGTTTTAATTGTTAATAATATTTAATGTAGCAAGGTTTCTTTTTTAACGCTTGTATGTATGAAGTTATTTTACCAAAAAAAGAAATTGTTAAAATAATACTTTCGACAGATTAGTAGGTTACACTCAAACATTTTTGTAAATACCACCTGTATCGCGGGTTTGTTTACGAAAAGAAATTCAGCACCGCAACGACGTGTCTGTGTGTGTGTGTGTGTGTGTCTGTCTGTGGCATTGTAGCTCCCGAATGGATGAACCGATTTATGAAATTTGTTTGATGAAATTCGGTCCAAGATGGCCGCCGGCGACAAAATAGCGGATCACATATTTTTTTCACCCTCAATATGGGTATCAAATGAAAGGGCTTAACTAGGAGAATACTATACACAATGATAAATTTCAAATCCAAAATGGTTGCCACCACAAAATGTCAAATTACATTTCGTGTCGGAGGTTTTCTAAATTTTTAATTTAGGTTAGGTTAGGTGAGGAACTTTTTGTGTGTAATAAATACCTATTTGTAACGTGCGGGAATCAAACGCGCGACTCACGTTTCTAGAGTTTCCCTAACTAGGTATGTTGGTGTCGGCATTAATTCTAAGTATGCTAACCAATGGGTATTTACACGAAGCGACTGCCAAGCAAAATTTCTGGGTAACATCAATATTTGAAGGATATACAGATTGTCAGGCTTTTTGGCCTTCTGACTACAACTAATAATTTGTTAAAATAATTAATTATTGTAACATGAAATAAAAAATATAACGTATTAATTTTATTTCTTATGACATAATCATAAACCGTCGGTCCCGGTTGTCATACGAACACCTATGACAATTGTTAATGGTAGTCAGATGCCAAAAAAAGCCTGACAACCCGGCTATCCTTCGAATATCGGTAATGCCCAGAAATTGCGTTGCGGAGGTCTGATGGCAGTCGCTTCGTATAAAATACTGATATTCAGCCGCATCTAGTTAGACTGGAAGCCGAGCCCGAACATGGTTGGAAAAAAAGGCTAGGTGGATGATGACATAATCACAATTTCATTACATTACATAATTTATAAAACAAAGTCCCCGCCACCGCCGCATGTGTCTGATTCTTCGCGATAAACTCATAAACTACTGGACGAATTTTTATGCAGTTTCCAACAATAAACAAAGTGATTCATGAGGAAGGTCTTGGTGTATAGTTTCTTAAGGTTTTGTATAAATTGACTGAAATATATGGCGAGAAAGGACGCCGGGGGACGGGCCGCTAGTAAAAAATAATTTCATCACAAAGGAGGTCATTGAAATCGGCCCAAATGATGTACCGAAGGTACACTTATTGGAAAAAATACCCTGTATTACGCTGGTTAAAACTCTAGCCGTACTTTTTTTAATGTTGACTGGGGATTTGAGAAAAATAACTTTTAATTAGAGAAAAATCACGCCATTTTGGCACATCTGTTTCGTAATGATTTCATATTAAAAACTGTCAACTTTACAGCTGTCATGTACCTCCGGAACAAATTTGGGCTGAGTTGTAAGCGTTCGACGACCTCATTTAATCCTAATGCATTTTTAGATCTCATATCCTGTATTTCTAGATTGAAACAAATTGACAGTGGGTAATTGTACTTTCAAGTAATTTCCGTTGAAAGTAATAATATTATTAACTTTTTGTAGTACAAAACAATGATGGCGGAAAAAATATAATTATTGTTACGCTTAATCTTGATTGACTTTTTGACCTAGTAATATAGCGCATTCAGATAATCATAATTTCAATCTAAGTTATAATACTTTAGCAGAGAATAAATACACTTTCTTTCTAGCACTAAATTAATAATTAGCCAAGTACCGTCAAGTCGGAGATCTAGTTTTTTTTAATATATTAATAATCTTATTATATAAAACAAAGTCGGGTTGGTTACAACACTTGTAACTCGAGAACTGCTGGACCGATTTTAATGGTTTTTGATTTGTTGGATTTGTCTTAAACCCCGAATAATTAAATCAAACTTGACGCGAGCGAAGCTGTAGGAAAAGGTTAGTATGATATAAAAACGAAAAGGTGACTGATTGATGTATCAACTCACAGCTCAAATCACTGAACAATAATAGACTGCCTCGTTGGTCTAGTGGTCTGAAGCACGACTGCTACGTTGGAGGGTTCTGGTCCTGGGTTCGATTACGGGGTCGAGCAAAATGTTGTTGGGTTTTTCTGTGAATTTCCCAGTAACAGCTCGGAGTCTGGATTTGTGCCCGATTGATGATAATGGGGCCCGCCACCTATTACATGGGACCTGAACATATTATAAATAATAAATAAATATATATCTTTGGGACATTTTACACAGCACCATCTAGTCCCAAACTAAGCAGAGCTTGTACTATGAGTACTAGACAATGGATATAATACTTATATACTTTTTTTTGTAAATACATACTTATTATACATAGGAAACACCCAGACATACACAAATACTTATATTCATCACATAAATATTTGTGTCCTGTGGGAATCGAACCCACGACCTCGTGATCAGCAGTCCGGTACTCGAACCACTAGACCACAGACGCCGTCATTGACACATATTATCGATGATTTGTGTGTGTGTGTGTGTACATGAATTCCCTTAGCTTAGAACACTGCTGCCATATCCGTACCCATTGACAATTACTGCGTAAGGGCTGAGCGGACGGCATTTCACAATGGCACCCCCGAACTTGGTGCTAAAATGGTCTTCTTTAAACTGAAATGAACTCTATAGTCTGTTTTTTAATCTCAGAGACTAGATTGACACATGCAACTGTCAAAATTACAAATAATGATACCAGCTTTTTTGTGTAGTGTTGTACCTACGATACCGGTTTGTTGAATCGTAACTTTTAGACGATTAAATTAAAAGTTTTTTATCCCAGATCGTATTATTAAAGCCCAAATTAATTAAAATTATCCGAATGCACAATACAGTCTATCAAAGGTAAGTCGTCGTAGAGTTTTTTAGTACCAAATGACGTCAAATTACATTAAAAAAAAAACTAAGAAACAACTTTAATAAATTTAGTCTTATGTTCCAACGAGGTAATAAGTATAAGAAAAATATATCAATAGCTATAAAAAAGTTTTAGAAGATAAGTGTTGATTTCGCTGTCGTTATTTAGTCCTTAAAAACTCACTAATCCCACCCATGATTTCCCACGTTTCAAATAAGACCTACGATTTTACGACAGCACCATCTAGTCCCAAACTAAGCAGAGCTTGTACTATGGGTACTAGACAATGGATATAATACTTATATACTTTTTTTTTTGTTGTAAATACATACTTATTATACATACGAAACACCCAGACAAACACAAATACTTATATTCATCACATAAATATTTGTGTCCTGTGGGAATCAAACCCGTGATCAGCAGTCCGGTACTCGAACCACTAGACCACAGACGTCGTCAAAATTAAAAATTATCGTGTTCCGGTTTAAATTATGTATTAGTATGTTTAAGTCACCTATAAAAGGAAGGAAGGAAATCCAAACTCCGAGATGCTGTTAAGAATTTTATAAAAAAAAAACAATGATACTTTGCTCGACTTGGAAATCGCATTCGGAACCTTTACCGTAGCAGTTATGACCACTTGGCTTATGAGACACTTTGAATTTTGGACTTTCATACAATTTCCTTTTGATGTAATTCTGTATTGTTTTTTTGCCAACAATGTTCACATTAAAAAGTTATAATTATATATTATGTACTTTCACTGGTTGGATATAATTTCTACTGTATATTTTTTTTTATAATGTGTTAATGACATGTTCTGTGTGTTTCTGTGATTTATTTTCTTTACTTATGTTAATTTATCCTAGACTGCGATCGTCTGTATTCTTCCAAGGGTCCTTTTTGTCCAGCCTGAAGTTGGCGCGAGCAATCTTCGACCCAGCCGTAAAAATGGTACTTATAGATAAAAAAATAGATTAAATTAAATATTTATACTTAAAAATATTATCCTTACTTCCTTACTAGATAATAATATTATAAAAGCGAAAGTAACTCTGTCTGTCTGTCTGTCGCGCTTTCACGCCAAAACTACTGAACCGATTTAAACGAAATTTGGTACACAGATAGTCCAGAGCCTGAGAAAGGACATCAGCCACTTTACTTACTACTAGGGTCTTTAGTTTTGGCTGTAAGGAGTTGAAATAGGGGATGAAAGTTATAAGTAAATACACAGACGACGCGGGCGAAGCCGCTGGCGGAAAGCTAGTATATTATATAATAAATATTTATTTATTAATATCTTAGATATGATATAACATAATCTATTATTATATCGCTAGTATTCCCCAAAGTTAAGGCAGCGATGTACTAAAGTTCTTCTATAATTTGCCCGTGTGTTTAGGTCCTAAATAAAGCAAGCCCGGGCATACCCCAAACATCACTACTACTACCTACAATAACATTGCTCAGACTGAACTAAATAGCCAGTTACGCTGTTTATAACCATAAGCTTCACTCCATATTTTAAAAGCAAAATAAACATAAAACAGAGGACCGAAGAGACCGTAAAACCGTGTTTCCATTTTAAACGTTTGTCGCCCCAACAGCTAATGAAATGTAGGCTCTCACAACCGGTTGCATGACTCCCGACTTCCAAGTCAGGTTTTAGCCGCAAAAACTTACTATAACGCTACTTTATACGGGAGCTGGCGATATTGTTCCTCAAAAGGTTGTATAAACACGTGATTGCGTATTTATAATTATGTTTGTATAAAAAAAATTGTATTTACTTATGTATGTATTCTTATTTCTTGTTTAAATGTATAAATTATGATAATAATTATTAACGTTTACTTATATTTAATTATTTATTATGAAATATATTTTATTCTTATTAATATAGGATTTAGGATAGATTGATAGGATAGATAAATTTATCTAGGTTGTAGGTAAAAAGCTGCACCGTCCGAATGCAGACGTCATAATGTTGACGCCGGCTGTCGCTGAAAACCAGGGGGGCTAGACAAGTTGCATTTTGACATTCGAATCGACAAACAAAATATATGGAAATGACACAAGCTTTCGACAAATCGGGCTGTCACTAATATCATTTCCATACATTTTGTTTTGCACCTTAGTCTAGCCCCCCAGCGCTGTGGCTCTGCTCCGCGCACGAGTCATAGCATTTAGTTGAGCGATGGCCGTTTTGTGTGGATGTGGCGCATACATCGCATAAGTGTATATTACTTCTGTCTGTGATTCCAAATATTGTATGTGTCTTGTCTATACAAATGATGAAAGTGATGATATTATAGCCTATAGCCTTCCCGGATAAACGGGCTATCTAACACTGAAAGATTTTTTTGAATCGGACCAGTAGTTACTGTGATTAAATAAATAAATATCCTGGGACATTTTCACACAGCACCATCTAGTCCCAAACTAAGCAGAGCTTGTACTATGGGTACTAGACAATGGATATAATACTTATATACTTTTTTTTTGTAAATACATACTTATAATACATAAGAAACACCCAGACAAACAAACACTTAAGTTCATTACAATCAATTTTTGTGTCCTGTAGGAATCGAACCCACGACCTCGTGATCAGCAGTCGTACTCGAACAACTAGACCACAAACGTCGTCAAGAAGATTAGCGTGTTCAATCAAACAAACTCTTCAGCTTTATAATATTAAGTACTATATTAAGTATGCAATAAAGTATTGAGTATTGAGCATTGTATGAGGAGATCCGTTCCCATTAGTAGGGCAGTAAAAATGGGATAATTCTGACGTCAGAGAACTCTACCAAGAGACTTCTTTTAAGACCTTTCGATCCGAAGATATCTTGGGAAGCATTCCTTTGCATGATCATCGTAAAACTCGACGTGAATAATGTTACCTTTTTAACTGTCTGATGATCCGACCCTTGATATTGACGAAGGGATGTTTAAAAACATCGATAATGTCATGCTGCTATTGGCTTAGGTCCTTATTAATTTTTAGGAGACTAAGAACTTTTGCAATTAACGACTTTGCAGATCCTCAATATTATTATAATTATTTGTCAGAAATGAAGTTGTAAGAAAAATAAAAATTAACGAAAATGTTTTTTTTATTTATTTTATAGTAGCTGGTGACTAAGGCTTTACTCGCATACAAAAAAACTTTTTTATATCCATTGTGTTATTCTGATAATTAAGCTATAACACTGTAAAATTGATTAAAATTCGGTCAGTGTTTAATTGCGTGAGTGTTAGGTACAGAAACATCCAATCATCCAAGGTGTGAGTTGTCAATAATATTGGCAGTAAACCAAACACAATACTGTACCTAGGATACTATTCGACCTCATCAATCGAGCCCATCACTACGAAGTTCATCGTACTAATAACAAAACATATTAAAATTCACACGCGCTATTTAACATGCCACAGACGAAATTCAAGCGAAACTGCATTTTACTTAGGGTAGATACACCTGTTTTCGACTAAAGTTTAAGTTTTGTTTGACAGATAAATACTTAAGAAAAATAATAGTAATGTATTCTAGCAGTTAAATAATATACAAAGGATACATTTTCCTTTAATAGTAAAACAAGAAGTTTACATGGACTATTTACTTTATTATTTACTTAACTACACTGTAAAGAATTATATTATGTACCTTTGTATGCCAACGTATTTCTTTTGTGTTGCACCTAGCTCCTTCAAATTCCAAATTAATCGCAATATAAAAAATTTTACAGAAAATAGACCAATCATTTGTGTATTTTAATCTATCATAGATTTAATGTAAGATATTAGATGTAGTGACCGGGCACTTCACCCTACCCATATTTTTTCATCGCCACATGCATACATTTCCATACAAAATCAATATCGGTACGCTGTTGGAATTAATGTACAAACAATATACTTACTGTCGCATGACGGAAAACATAATAAAGAATGTCTACCGCAAATATTACTCATGTTTCGTGCTTATAAATATTTGCATGTATACATAACTTAACATACAATCAAGTAAATAATCCCCAAAGGGTACACAGATCTGTAGGCTTACTCTTGAAAGCAATCGCAATACCAATCCAGTTTCAACTCTTGAAGCCAATTTCGTTGATAATGGATTGAAATTGGAATCGCTCCAGCTACCTTGGACATGAAGTTAGCAACGCTAACATCCGCAGTAGCGATGTGCCCTAAGGATTCAAGGGATTGATGAAATACCTAGTTGTTTTATTATTTCTGATGTAAATAAAAAAATACGGTTTTGGCGGCATTGGCCAATCATTTTTTGTTCACTCAAGATTCGCTCAAGATTAAGCCAATATGGCGCCAGTGTTGCATTCGTTGATTAGAATTGTTTTCTATAGTTACGAGCAAAAACATGATACACTACCAAAAGTGCTAAATCGATTTTCTCCTAAAGTACTAATAGAACTTTTGTGATATTACGAACACAGTATTTATGAACTAATACTATAGTGACATTGATGTTACCACAAAGTTGCTATCGTTCATTCATAAAAAATAGCTTGAGCCCTTGTAAGCGTTCATATGTCTGAGCTCGTGCCTGTACACAGGTACACTCACTGTTCACCAGCACATTTCAGGATAGATAGATTATCAGAACATTTAAGATATACTAGGTACAATTCTCGCCAATCTTATTGTCCAGCGGAGAAATCGGAGAGAGAAAAATTATTTTAAACGACAACCTACGACTTGAGTTTACGTTTTTATTTAATACTAGCTGACCCAGCAAACGTTGTTTTGCCATATAGGGGTGGACTACCCCTAACATTTAGGGGTATGAAAAATAGATGTTGGCCGATTCTCAGACCTACCCGATATGCACACAAAATTTCATACAAATCGGTCCAGCCGTTTCGGAGGAGTATGGCAACTAAAACTGTGACACGAGAATTTTATATATTAGATAGTCCAATATTTTTCCTTCTCCGATTTTTACGGCCGGGTTGAAGTTAGCTCGTGCCAACTTCTTCACGGGCAATAATATTGGCGAGAACTGTACTAAGGCCTTTTAGCTTTCTAGTAATCAAGAAATTGTTAGCGACAGCACTCTCTAGTACTAGCTACTAGTCTATCACCGCAATGTATTTGCTCGGTAAATAATAACATACAATGTTGAAGTTTCATGTAGGCAGAGCCGCAGGCTAACACAAGATCATTTATTATTATAAATACCATGCAAATAAATTCAAACAACGCTCTGCAAAGAATTTTATTTTCAATTCATAACTTTAAATTACAATATCAATGAATGTGATCATATTTACCTGCAATATATCGGCATTAATAATTATCTTCAATGGTATCTTATAGGGTTGTCAAAAATAAGGTTCAAAACACTTAGGTATATTTTTTTTGGTATTATACGAACATTTTGAGATTTTTAAACAATATTTATTATAAAATAGGAATTCATGAAAAATTTAATTTAAGTATTATTATGGGAGTGGAAAGCTTCAAACCCTTTCTATAGACCAGCTAAGGTAACATGCGCGGTGCAATATAACTATTCGATCAATAATGTCATCACAATATTGTGTCTGCACCACGGCGATACATGAGAAAAAGCAACGTCAACGGACACGTGTCACGGACGCCATGTTAACATAAAATTCGCCATAAAAGAAACCACAAAATTCGCTTATTATTTTAAATATTCAAATACTTAAAGATGAACAGCATCTTGAACTAATCCTACATTAATAATACTTACTTGCCTGCCCTATTCTACTGTCTTCAGAGAGGCATTAATCACACGACTGTATCAACCGTCCTATCTGATTATAAATTATGAAGCGCTTCCATTCACAAGTTAAACTACTGCCATTATACTGACTGGCCACTAAACGAGCGTAAACCGCAGATTAATAAAGGGATTGTGCGGTTATCGGTGAATCGGCCGCCGCAGTTCATAAATTCTAACAAGGAATATTATTTTCTCATTAATAAGGATCGTTCTACTAGTGCAAAAGGACTTTTCTATACATCTAATATAATTTAAATTAAATTTAAAAACTTGGAACGTCTAATTTAACGAATTTATCGGATTTGAGGGGTTAAATATGACGTTACTTAAAATTAAATTTAAATCAAGTTATGTTACTATCAAACGGGTTGCATGGTCGTTTGCTACCCTTATGGTATAACAAAATACTGCGCCGACCCCAAATAAATTGGGACAAGGGCTGGAAAATGATGATAGGGCCCTAATGGATTAATCATAGAAATGCGCGAATTGAACCATGGCGACTGTCGCTGATGTGAGGATACCGATGACATTCATTATCAGGGTAATATCTGTAGAGTACAAACGCCATATTGTGTACTTGAATGGACGTTTTCGGAAGATCATCAACGTGTCTCTTATCGCTTCACGTGCACTGTCACCTGAAATATCGTCATCATCATCATCATCATCAACTCTTCTACCTACTGTCCCATTGTCAATAAAATTATATCTAATGTCACGGGTACCCGTTTCCTCTTAGGGTGGTTCTACTTAGGGTGGCAAGCGACCGAGACAAAAGACTGGGATTCAGACCACGGCAAGTGTCTCGATGTCGTCTGCATGTACTGTCTTGTCTCGGTCGCTTGTCTGTGTTGCGACGCAAACCGACGCCTTTAGAATGAGAAGGGTTAGGGTATAGTCTACCACATTAGCCTACTTTAAATGCCTGTCAAGAAAATCTCTCAAGCAGGCGAAGTCAGAGGTGCGGCTGCGTTCGGTTTGGCAGTCCAATATCACTAGGCACTGCTGATTTAAATATTGTAAGTAATTGTGTTCGATATAAAACGGCAGTGCTTGTCGGTCTGAGCACCAATATTATCTTTGCGTACAGATTTTGTAGCAAACACTAAAATCGTCAAAGTATCTACTTATAAAAGCACCAGCGGAAAAAAATCGCAATCGCTTTCAGTAACACCTATTTTTATTCGCAGTAGGCTTTTTGCATACAGTATAGAAAATTATGAATCGTACACAATCATGAGACACAGCAGGGTATGACAGACTTGCCCGACTAAATACAGCCTTTGATCAAAGATGGGATCACCGCTAGTGATACCGTCATAAATAAAATAAAGCTGCAGTTACCACATCAAGCTGCCGATATGCTTGATAGTAATCTTAGTAGAATAGATAAAAATATTCTTGAAATTTACCTCTACATACAAGTAACTGTTTCAAAACACATTGTTTTATTTTATCAACCTCTTTTGTTACCATCTCTGCTAACATTGCAGGTAGAAATGGTACTGTGCAGGCACTGAAGGTTTCTAAATTTACAATCCACTTTTGCTGAAACAGATAATTTATTGCTGTCTGTATTTTTTACTCTATGCGAGAGGCACAAGGTGAAAAATTCTTTTCTAATACTATTTTCAGTTTACAAACACCAGCTGTGATGATAAGCCAAAAAGTATTTACATCCGAGATCCCGAACTTTTTAAATTGCAGTAAATAAAAAAATACCCTGCACTAAATTAAAATAACTAAACATGTAATGAATACTACCAATTACAAATACAACATTGGCACCGGGATCCTAATGTAATTTAGTGAATTGATATTAATAAAGGTTAATAAAAATTGACTAACCTGACTCAAAAAATGATAGTTGTATACACAAAATAATAATTTAGGAAGTGTATGCACTCCAGACAAAAACATCTGAAACAGGCAATAAGCTATACTTAGGGAACATCGGCCAGTCTGTTCTGAATTTGGGTGGTAACGTGCTGTAGTAGATCGGACTGTGAAGAACGGTATTACCAATTCGTTGAATGATTCAATTGATATTCACGTTCAAGTTTATAAGTTATATATTTCTGATATTCACTAAAAATATTCAAGTTCAAGTTTAAAGCTTTTAAGAGCATTTAGGAAAATTTTAAGATTCGAGATGCTTGCTTCCAAAAAGTTTATCCTATGGAGAAGAATCTGGCAAGGAACTCAATGAACACTCTTTTAAAATAGTATGTAGTTTTGTTTGGACAAATACAATTATTATTATTTTTTGTTACCAGTGGTTTCATTGCAACGTCAGTCACACGAGTTGTGTGCAGTAAATCCAGGTAAATATTCACACATTTTCTTAATTCCTTCTTAACGGCTTCTTCACCATCTTCAAATCTTCGTATCGCTAACAAGTGTCGTTCGACTCTTTTGCGGAGCATTGCCATTTGGTTCCATAGTATCTCAAACATCATTATTCTTGTTATGTTAGAGGTCAACATGACCAAATCAAAAACTATTATGATTGAAGAGAAAAAAATACACGACAGACCTCGAATTCCAGTACCACAGAATATCAAACTTACACATATTCTTTGAACCAATAACAGAATAAACACTTTCTGAGAGATTGGTATCTCATCATGTGTTTTAACTACCTCGTCTTCCATAATATTTATTTCCTTTAATTCATTAAGGAAATCTGGGAAATTTTCTCCACCGTAATATAAATTGAAAAGAACAGTTGTTAAGTACAAAGTAGACTGAAACACCAAAAGACAGCCTGCAAGAACATTTTCACTTTTGAGCAGTCCGAAGTTTGCGAGTAGTGAAATATAAGCTGTGAAAAGTATTGTAGTAAAAAGGACATAGTAAACTCTTAATAAGAAGGAAATTAATCTATTAGAGCTGATTTTGAAGTATAAACCGCAACACAAACGAAATAACATAATACTCTTTATGTTGACGATCCAATTTAGGAAACCCATCTTTCTTTAGACTGCAATTCTATGCGATTTTAAAATTTCCTTGGTGCCACGTAGCTTTATTCGTTTTACACATTCTTTGTGTACTATATTATTTTTTCTAACGTCTACCGGTTATAAAGCTACAGGGTTGGTGTGGTTACACTAATTGGTTTTGATATCATCTATTATCTATAAATATAATTTTATTTTTATAAGTAGCAATAACATTGATGATGTTTTCAATGTCATCGTAAACACGTTATTTTAGAAAACTCATTACAATTAGAAAATAACCTTGACTGTATTTATTTTCATCTTTTTATGTTGTAATTTTTCTTATTATTTACTGTTTTTTTGTTGTTGTATCCCTGTCCAAAGCGCGCCTACTACAATTATTTGAATAGATCCTAAGCTTGACCTCTCTTTTTTATTAGAAGAAGAGATCTTCATTGTTGGTTCTGATTGATGTTTTTCTATTTTCACGTTGCGATGTCGCGGGCAGAAAGTAATTCTAAAGTAAGTTCGTTCGAAACAGATTTTACATGTAATACAAGTTGATATTTTATCAAGCTTTTGATAAGGATCTATGATTTAATTGTTTCGTGGTCTGTTATAGTGGCAGCTAGCATTTTAAATGCTTTACTATGTAGCTGGTTCATGTAATATGTAATATGAAAGCACACAGACAGAAACAAACATTGTTAGTCTAATTAAACTACCTAGACTTTTTAAAATAGACCTATAATTATTAGTTACAAATTACGGATTTGTGACTAATAATTATAGGTATTATTTTCTTTGGCATTATTTATTTTAATTTTATTTGCAATTGACTCAAATTATTATTCTGGTTTGAAGGGATCTGTACCTACCCAGTCAAATTACTGTTGCCTTAATATTAAGATTTAGTTAGAGATCTCACTCTTCCATTCGAGCAACTATGGCTCTAACAGCTTCACAAGATGGCAACTTACGAGTGATTGTCATGAAGTTGGCTACGGATATCTCTTACCATAAAGAGGGACGTTTGTTTCTTAGGTAAATAGAATAAAAAACAAATCGTTGAGCTCTGGTTGCACTTCCAAAAGCAAACCTCTTAAGTTAATATTTTGTCAAGGAGGATAAACGAAACGATATTCGCAAATAAGTTTTTATTCATGAATTTCATAATTAGAAATAACAATCATACCCTAACTCTATAATAGATTATTTTTTAATGGTACATAATAGTAATACAATATGACAAATAATTTTCTACTATAACGTAATGTGACCTTCAAACGGCTGGCCTTTGGCTTGCCCAATAAAACTACCCAGATGGCCAGGATAAGCCCATGGAGAGGGAATCTGTTTCCTCTTAAAACACCAAGAACCATCCAGAACATAGAAACTAGTGCAAATTTCAAGAAACTCCATAATGTGCTTTGAAATGTTAAAATAAATAGATACATAGAAAAAACTAGTCATAAAAATGCGCAAACTGAATCATAGCGATTGTATACGTAGTGAGGAGACGGATTGCATTAAGAATCAGCGTGCTATCTACGGAGAACAGGCGCCAAATAGTGTATTTGAATGGATGATGATCAAAGAATATGATTGCGTCCGATATTGCTTCTCGAGTGTCGCCTTCTGAAATATTGTACAACCATTAATTGTGTCATAAAGTTCGTAAAACCTCGCTACCTATTTTTCAAAATAAAGTAAAAAATTATGTATTCTACAAAATAAACTTTGTCAAACACAACATATTCAACAAAATAAAATTTGTTAAAAATGATCATTTCTGCAGAATTAAATTTGTTACAGATGTATTTAACAAAATAAAGTTTGTTAAACAGATAAATGTATTCAATAAAATTAAATTTGCCAAACATGACGTATTCAGATAAATAAAATTTATATAACATGATAAAAAAAATACTGTCATAAATGTTTTTGTTTTTTGTTTCTCAATGAATGGAGTAAACATAAAAATAAATGGAGTAATTATTTGTTAAATAAAAATATATAGATACCTTTGCATAAAATCAAGTGTTTGGTGATACAAAGTTTTATTTTATCCACTTCCCGCACCACCATTCCTGCTACAACTGCAGGTATATACGGTACTATAGAGTCATTTATATTTTCTATAACAACTGCAATATTATCCTGTAAATAAAAATTCTTTGAATATAGTCAATGTGTCTTATGATTTTTTTATTATTATTTGTTTGCGGCTATAATGTCACTGCGACCAAGTCTATTGTGATTGCCGCTTAGTAGTCTAAACTTAGGCTAATATTCAGAGACGACGCTAAGCGTAAAGTAATGCTTCCGTATGTCAAATTGTAATACAAATTTGACATACGGAAGCATTACTTTACGCTTAGCGTCGTCTCTGAATATAAGCCTTAGGCTAAGATTCAGAGACGAGACGCCCCCACTCCTCCGTCCCACCACGCGCAGGCGGCCCCGCCCCGCGCCCCTCACATACCTAAGGCGCGGCCAATTAGTTCCACGCAGACTTTTAGCTCTGCTTAGTTTGAGACGATATGGTGCTTCTCACATGGTGTAGCGTTAATGAGGATGGTCCGCATTTTATAAGGGTAGAATAGTATATGGTTTAAGATTTGTATTGTTGAGTGCAGGTAAGAAAACATGTTTTGACATTTGAAAGAAAAAAATATCTACATTGCCCGAAGGATCAGCAAAGATGTACCTACTTATATACCACTCCGGTATATTTAGGTATCATGTAAAAGGAGAGAGCCTATTGCCATTAACCGAAGCTGCTACTGATAATTTCATAGAAAAACCCAACAACCCGCTGCTCGACCTTGGAATCGAATCCATTACCTCGAGCGTGGCGGTCGCGCTTAGGACCACTAGGCAGTTAACGTGGCAGTTACTAACGAATGCTAAGAAATACAATTAACCGTACTTGACCAACAGCAATGTAGTAATGAAGACTGGTCAATATTTTAGGAAATGTGTTCACTCCAGCCAATAATATCTGAAAAAGTAAACGTTATTTAACAATTAAAGTATTGATGCTGTAATTATTTATTGAGTAATAAGGTAAGGCTTTTTGCTGCAAACATGACTACTAGAATCTTAAAAGAAATACCATCACGCCGGTATACCTCGAAGAGCCAGGCAGAGGCATCTTCAGATAGCTACCGAGAATTTCAAAGAAAAAAATATAATTATATCATTTAATTATCTAGGTATACTAAAATTGTAAAGCTAAAGAGTTTGTTTGATTGTTTGTTTGGTTGAAGGCGCTAATCTCAGGAACTACTGGTCCAATTTGAAAAAATATTTTGGTGTTAGATAGCCCGTTTATCGAGGAAGGCTATATGCTACATATCATCACGCTACGAACAATAGGAATGACATTAGTGACAGCCCGAATTGTCGAAAGCTTGTGTCATTTCCATACATTTTGTTTCTATTCGTTTGTCGATTCGAATGTCGAATTGCAACTTGTCTAGCCTCAGGTTTGGTAACCTAGCGCGGGAGTCAGTGCCTCACTACTGTTTGATCATTTTATATGTCAATAAAGAATTTATTATTATTATACTTACCAGAGGCTTCATTGTGACATCGGTCACATGAGTAGTCTTCAATAAATCGTTGTAGATAATCATGCATTTCTTGATATTCTCCTTCAAAACTTCTTCTCTTTCGAAGCGTGCTTCTGACAAATCCTTCTCGATTCGCCGCCGAAGCAATGTCATTCGGTGCCACAGTGACTCAAACATTATAATTCTTGTAAAGTTGGACGTTAACACGACCAACTCAAAAAGCAGTACATACGGCGAGTAAGACATACAATCGAAAAAACTAGAGAACGTTTGATTAATACAGAAATATAAATTTGTTGATATTCTCACAGATACTATGATTAAAAACAGAATACGGGATACTGGTATTTCATCATCTAGCTTTGCACCTGGGTAAACGTCGATAGCTCTTATTTTATCTAAAAAGACCAGTATTCTTTCACCACCGAAAATCATATTAGTGAGAACAATTGTTACGAAGTAAGTTAACTGAAATATCATACGTGTATATCCGGGGTGTATGGTTATTTTTATATTGTATATAAGCGTTATTACAGTAAAAATCGCACAGTAAGCTCTTAATAGCATTGCGACTAGTCTATTCGAGCTTATGTCATAATACAGGCCACTAAACAGACGAATCCACATAATTGTTTTTATGGAAATTATCGATTTTAGGAAATTCATCTTTATTGCAAATATGTGTTAAAGTTCTTTTTTAAACGGTAGTTTTAAGCAGTGTTATTTGTACTAGTTTCTCTGTTTGACTAATATACTATTGATTCGTTCATATAGAAAACGATACGGTTCTGTTCTGTTTTTAAAATATAACCTTTATATTATTTTTATAATGAGTTTTTAATATCAACACGGAAATACAATTACTTATGTCTCCTATAATTAGAGATAAGATAATTATCCGAACCGTAACGGGTGCATATATATAGAAATAGTATCAAATTATGTTGCTGCACTATCATTAAACCGGGTGGCTTCATATTCTATAAAAAGATATAAACACATACTATTACGCCTGTATTTCCCGAAAGATAAAGCAGAGGTATACCTACTATACACAGTGTACAAGTACACTGCTTACCCACATTTCGCCGGTATGTATAGGTCCCGTGTTATAGGGGGTGAGCCTACTTGCATAATTACTGTCATTAAAATATAGGTTATTATTTCTATCGAGAATCTGAATACAGAAATATAAATTTGTTGATATTCTCACAGATACTATGATTAAAAACAGAATACGGGTTATTGGTATTTCATCATCTAGCTTTGCACCTTAGCTTTCCTCATTTATAAAATCTTGATAAACATTAAGTATTACTACAGGTAGCAACTCATTTGATGACTGACTTAACTGATTAACGTTAATCTTTGTATGCTATTTATTTGAGGTATAAAAACATAATGATTATATGAATCACATACAGTGTGACAGTTACTAAATGAAGTAAGTCGTTTCATCGAATTAAAATTACTTAAATCGAATTAAATTGTTGGGTTGTGTAGATATAAATTGGGATGTATAAACATATAAATAAATAAATATTGTTAATATTGTTAATAAAATATGTAAATTCATTTTTTAAATAAATCATTAAGATTTTTCTACAAAGACATTTTATATTTCTAGAGCCTTTTTTATGAAATGAAACACGAAATTCGCTTAAAATCGTTTATTTTATTTTTTAAAACACTGTTACGAACGCATTCGCAACAACACACAACTATTTAACTCGAACGCAACACAATCCAAAAATGACATAGACAAACCTTAATTTGATATAAATTCAAAATCATTCAAAAGGGCAACGGATTATTCAAAACGAATTTTCACACAAAAGCCACCTCCTGTCTGTAACACGCCTGATTATAATATTATTTCTATCGAATCAGCGCCTTTTTATTTAAGGGATATTCTACACCATCAAGAATATACAAACACATTATTTATTTTGTGGTATATACGGAACAGTAGTATAAACTATCTACGTACAGAAATCTAGTGTATTCCTAAATATAATAGAAATAAAATAATAATAAAATAACTATTTAAAGGAAAAAGGACCTTACAATATGGCATCAAAAAACTCCTCCGATTATTACCTATAAGTATTAAAATTTAATACTGTACCAACTTATGTACTTATGAACAAATAAAATTATTGTTTGTGTTTGTCTGGGTGTTTTATTAAAATTATGTATTTACCAAAAACAGTAAACTTATAAACATTATATCCATTGTCTAGTACCCATAGTAATCTGCGTAGATTGGGACTAGACGGTGCTGTGTGAAAATGTCCCAAAGATTATTTATTTATTGACTAATCATAAAAATGCGAAAACTGAATCATAGCAATAGTGTATGTGGTAAGAAGACCGATGATATTCAGTATCAGGGTGAGATCTATGGAGAACAGTCGCCATATTGTGTATTTGAACGGACGATTTTGCAAGAAAACAATCGCGTCTGTTATTCTTTCACGGGTACCTGTGCCTAAAATATTATAAAATCATCATTATACAATATACAAATTTATATTAAGTAAAATACCTTCACGCTTAATATACCGGTATGTTTTAGAACCTATTGTAATGGTGAGCCTATCTATTGCCAACTCCGAGATACTCCTAATAATTTTATAAAAATCCCAATTTCACGACCTGGGAATCGAACACATAACCTTACATTGTGCAGCAGATTGATAAGAAGCCATGAAATAATATTCCAATAATATTAAATACATGTTACAGTTATCGCAATCACTTGCAATAAATATAATTATTTTGAGAACATTCCGTAAAAAATAATGTCTCAAAATCATTTTGAGACAATGTTTAACAAATATTGCCAAACCTGATAATTATTTTAAGCATGATAAATATAAAAAGAATAAGTTACCTCTGCAGACAAGCAGCTGCTTTATAATAAATAGTTTCATTCTATCGATTTCCTTTATCACCATTTCTGCAAATACTGCAGGTATAAATAATGCGACTCCGCAGTCAACAGATGTCTCGATAATGGCCGTTATACTATGCTGGAACAACAAGCAAGTCTACATTATTTTACAGAAAAATAACAACATCGCGACTGTATTCCCTGAAAGGGTAGGCAGAGGTGTACTTCTTTACACTTACCGTTTACCGGGATGTCCGGTTTTATTAAACTTCCCGACCTGGGAAACTAACCCAAAACCTCTATCGAAGCTGTCATGGTGACGCCAAGTCTAAGACTAGGCTAAGCTAATTTTATTTTTCACCAGAATATTATTAATTTAAATGCCCCTTAAATTAATAATATTCTGGTGAAAAATAAAATTAACATGGGATGGCTTCTAACCCGTGACTTATCTCAGCATGCTTAGTTCAAATACAGACCATGATATAAAAAATTATGAACTTTAAAATTGTGAATTAATTTTGTATTGTTGCAAGTATAATTTAATTTTGTATTTTGTATTGTTTGAATGTGCTAATCTCTGGAACTACCAATGGGATTTGAAAAAATATTTTTGCATTTAATAGCTCATTTCTTGAGGAAGGGTTTAGGCCATTAAACATCACGTTGCGACTCTAAAGCTGATATTCAGAAACGAGACTCAACATGAACTTATGCTTCCGTATGTCAAAATCGAGTGCTTCGTTCAAATTTGTATTCAGAGATGTTCGGAACACTGCTTAAACTTCGCGTAAACTATGCTAAGCCTAAGTAGTCAATATCGGTTACTTTAGCTGTCTAAGCAGTGGATTTAGCGCCACCCGGCGGACAAAGCTGTAGTTATTTTTGGTAGTTTGATATATTTTTATTTACTTAGATTTATTAAATAGCTGTTTCATATCATTTTATATTGTTTTTATAGAATAGATAATATGCCGATGTAAGTAAATATTGTTTGTCAATAAAAACTTTTTATCTTACCATATAACTTTACATTAAATGTGTATGTGGTGCTTTTATTGTGAAACCACATCTACTTAAAAATATTATCATTATTATAAAAAAGATATTTCTTGGCGAAAATAATAGATGTTAGCGCTGTTTACAATGTTGCAACAAAAACAATTTCTATCTCAGATATTGTTGTTTCGCTCACTCTTATGACATTACATATATTGCTATCCTTTATTTATAACAGAGCGTAGGCGGTAGTTAAGACGGATGAAGTTTGAGACGTACTATGTTTCTGAATACCACTTTTTAAGATGCGGTAAGCCGATTCATGAATATCTCTGAATGTCAGCCTGAGGAGTAGAGCAAAGCGAAAAAAAGACGCGAGTGAAACTGCGCGCATCGGCTAGTTTATTATAAAATGTGTGTCTAAAATTGCTTGTGTGTGTGTTTATATGTATAATAAAATATGTATTTACATACCTCACCATTAGCTACAAATCTATGAAATACTGTCAATAACTTAGGAATTGTGGACACGCCAGCCAAAAACATCTGAAACGGTAGTTATATTAGTAGGTAAATAAAGAAAGAAATATGATGAGTGCGTGCTTCATTGACCCTTATTATACTGTCCTACTGCTTGGCACGGGTCTGCTCTGTATGAGCGGGGTTAGGCTGCCACGCTGGGCTAATGCGGGTTGGCAGACTTATTACGCGTACGAGAAAATCTTTCAGGTTCGCTTACGATGTTTTCCTTCACTGTTAAAGCAAATGTGAGCAGATGTTGCTGAATATTAGAACTTTTTTGTGGGTGGGGTAATGCGCCGGGAATGCGTGACAGATATTTCAGGCCTTCCGGCCTGGTGGGCAGCATACCAACTAAACCCACAACCGTCATTACCAGGCCGGGCGACAGACCAGACGGAGTCGGGGACTCCGTCGCCCAATGGCCACTTTGTGGCAGGACAAATGTGGCCCCACAACCCATTTTTACACCAATATACTTATATAGCGCGAGTTGGCGGACTTCACAGGCCGCCGAAAAGTCAATGTGATAAAATAAAACATCTAGTTACTAATGGCTTCATTGCTGCATCAGTTACATGAACCGTGTTCAACAACTTCTCGTAAGTCTTCACGAATTTTGTTATTTTCTCTTTAACCAATTCTTCACTGTCTTCAAACCTCCGTGCAGTTGTCACGTCTCGCTCGAAGTTTTTACGAAGCATTGTCATTCGATGCCACATTACTTCAAATACAATTATTCTTGTAAAGTTTGACGCTAATAATATCAATTCAAATATTACTATCATCGTCGTGTAAGACAAACACTTAGACACGGTGTCAAATTTATGAGTAACACAGAAGTAAGTATTTGTCGCCATTCTCGCAATGGTCACAGCAATGAATAATATGCGAGATAAAGGAATTTCATCGTCTAGTTTAGCATCTGCGCACATTTTTCTGATTTTGGTCAAGAAAAGTGGAAAATTTTCACCACTGCAATAGAAATTTATAAAAGCACAAGTCGTGTAGTAAATTAAATAAAAGATTAAACGAATGTTCAATGGAAAACCGGTGACACAAATAAATCCATAATAATTCATAGAGAATAATACAAGGGAAATGACACAGTAGCCCATTATTAACAAGTTAATGATTCTCTTTGAACTGATCTTAAAGTATAAACCACCAAACAAACGCACAAACAAAATAGTTTTTATAGAAACTAATGATCTTAAAAAAATCATTGCAATATTCTTAGCTACAGTACTACAGCTCTTATAAGATAGTTTTTATTTACACAACAAAACTCGGTCGTGGTCCTCTTTATTCTGAACTAGAGATGGGATTCTACCCGGTATTTTCCCGGGTAAATATTATTTTGGGTAAAAAGCGGGTATTTACCCGGGAAAATACCCAAAAGGTGGGTATTTATTTTTCTAAGAACGAAGTATATAAATATATTCGTAATTACTTTTTAGAATGTTATTGGTGCAAAAATGGTTGCATAGTTAGCAGTTTTCAAAATGCTAGTTATTACTAAACTGCACTGGGATAACGTATTGTTTGTAAATTGTATCAATTCACAAATCAGGCATGTCATTTGGGATATGGGTTCTTGGTTTCACAGAATTTAAGTTTAAATGTAGTAAATACTGTATACTATAGTATATACTGACGTTTCACTTTATATTTAACTAACCAACCGGCCCCGGTTTCACACGGGTACATACTACCGGAATCAGCACGCAACGCCACGATTCGTTTTATGCAACCCTAGTATTCCGAAGTCTCTCAGAACATTAACGTCATACACAGCGCCCCCCGTGACGAAAACCAGTACCTACTATCTTGGTACAGCTTATGCTACCCTAGTACTTTCCATCGGATCTCTTAAGTTTGTCATCAGCTGTCATGGTAAAGTAGTAGTAGTAGTAGTAAAAAGTATCCTATGTCCGTCTTCTGGTTCTAAGCTACCTCCCAACCAATTTTCAGCCTAATCGGCTCAGCTGTTCTTCATTTATAAATAGTGTAACTAACACGACTTTCTTTTATATACATACTAGTCTAGCTCTTTGCCGCAGCTTCGTTCGCGCTAAATTTGAACCCCGTTTTTCTGTTATTCTGTTATTCGGGGCAGAGACAAATCCAACAAATCAAAAATCATGAAAATCGGTCCAGCAGTTCTCGAGTTATAAGTGTTGTAACAAACCCGACTTTGTTTTGTATATTAGATATAGATTTGTTGTATTCACCTATAATGTTATGTTGGATCCAAGGTCGTTTTGCAAGGTCTAGGATTGGGTAAGGCTTTAGGAAAGGAAATAGAAAGCCTTGCAGTTCTTGGATGAAATGAGCAGACTTTTAAATTTAGATAATTATAATGGTGAATGTATTGTGTGTATTCTACCGTTTGTACAAGGGGCTATGTTCTGAGGAATTGTTTGAAATATCAGCCCACGGCTACTTTCTATCACTGCACCTGTCACCATCGAGTAGTTCATCCACATAGGAACCTTAGATCCACTCTGGTCTTATGTTAATAGTGGTATTGAAATTGACCAGACCAATGAGAAGATTCTTTCCAAGTGCACTCAGGTTGTGGAATCAGATTCCCACTGAGGGTTTCCCAAGGGACTACAGAATTCTTCAAAAAGGGTCTAAAAAGATTTTTCAGTTTCGATAACGAGCGGGTGATACCCTTAATGTTGCATAGAGTAGCCGCTTACCATGGAGGGCCGTATGCTTGTTTGCCAACTTAGTGGTATCAAAAAAAGATATCTTTGTAAAATAGCAACTAGGTTGTTGACTTCTTTATGTACCTTGGCCGCAACAGAAGGCTCACTTTGTTCTCTGTCACGTACAATGCCAAGCGGAACCGACTAACTAAAGAAATGAAGACAAAACCCTCAAGTCTAAGAAGAGACTGCCGTCTAATGTGTGTTTTACTGCTTGTATAATGGGCAATGTGTGGAATAGATGATGTCGACCTAGCACCGATGTGGTCGTGTTTCAGAGGCATTTGTTCCTACGTACGCTTAGGTCAGAGACTGGTCCCATAAGTTTAAAGTCGCATAGTGAGCTATGGAGAGAGCTATGCTCGGGGTCTCTATAAGGGATTGATATCGCAATGAAGTTACCCGTCAAAGAACCAAAGTAACCGAAATAGCTCTAAAGCAAAAAGGATTAAGCACGCAATTGGCCTGCTCAAGTCTTTCAGAGAATCGATAACCGTTGGGGCAAACGAGTGGTTGGGTGAAAACCGCGTCTAGGCAAACGTAGTGTGGGACGCCCGCCGGCTAGGTGGACTGACGAATTGCGAAAGGCAGTGACTGGATGGAAAGAGATGATTGATGATTTTGCCTCTGTGGTGTTCACTAAAAGAGGCCTATGTCCAGCAGTGGATGAGTACGGGCTGATAATTATGACGATTACGCTTAGGTTGTACAAAGAATCCCTGCAGAGGTTTTCTTTAGAGATTAGAGCATGAGATTTTACAAGAAGGAAGTTAAGAGGTTTTTTCAGCTTGATGCTTCGGTATTGGAAATTTCCTTAGACTGTGGTAATTGCTTATACCATTGGTTTATACCCAAGGGCAGCAAATAAGCGTTTGCCACCCTTGTGATATAAGAAAAAACTATCAAGACTATTTCCTGAAGGGTCAGGCAGAGGGTTAGTTCAACGTAAAAGAGGGCAAGCCCGAGCAAAATTTCAAACTCCGAGCTGCTACTGAGAATTCCATAGAAAAACCAAAAAGACTACTCGACTTCGGAAAAAAAACAGGATCTCTTCTAGCTTAGCCGTCATAGAGGAGCTTATCAGGAATTAAAAAAACTACTACATAACTAACTTCATCCTAGCGCAGTGAAAACTGCTAGTTTTGCAACCCATAACATGCTAAGAAGTAATTACGAACATATTTAAATACTTCGTTCTTAGAAAAATAAATACCCACCTTTTGGGTATATACCCGGGTAAATACCCGATATTTACCCAAATGGGAATTTACCTGGGTATTTTCCCAACCACCCATCGCCCATCTCTATTCTGAACTCAATTTTTTATTTTTGTATTTACAGAAATAAAATAGCCTTAATGAATATTAAATTTAGGTAGATAATGTAATGAGTTTCAGTGGTATTTTTGGACATACACTTAGCTACTAATCATTTCATTGAGTTAGAGTGGTGACAGTGGGTACATTTGTCTCTTTCTATTTAGATGCTAGGTTTATGATTTGATGATTTACAAAGAAAAACTCTCCTCGAAGTCTTGAGAGTTTTCCCCAGTAAATGTAGTTTGCACACCAAGTGTGCAAAAAAATGGCGATTTTTTTTATCATGGAAATTCGTAAAACTATATTATTCCTGCTCTAATTTGCAAAAATTGTAGGGAAACGAAAAGGATGGCAATAATAGTCATATATGCACCTGCATACTGCACATTTTTGCATAGGTTGCATTCTAATCGTGGGAGAGGGTCACACAAATATGCTACGGAGTTTATTTAAAGTGGTAGCACCACATTGGCAAATATTCTGCCACAATAGGCTCGCCCCTACAAGATATAGCATTTTTTCTCAAATGAAACAGAAGAGTCACTTAAATTCGTTTATTTTTTATCATAAACCATCAACAATCTAACGAAATACACAAGTTGATAACAGTGTCTGTGTTTGTTTGCGTGATTCTTATAATACTATAACTATGTATTTACAAAACAAAATAACTATTTAAGTACCTTTGTCTAGTACCCGTAGCACAAGCTCTGTTTAGTTTAGGACTAGATGGTGCTGTGTGAAAATGTCTCAAATATATTTATTTTTTTATTGACTAATCATAAAAATGCGAAAACTGAATCATAGCAACAGTGTATGTGGTAAGAAGACCGATGATATTCAGTATGAGGGTGAGATCTATGGAGAACAGTCGCCATATTGTGTATTTGAACGGACGATTTTGCAAGTAAACAATCGCGTCTGTTATTCTTTCACGGGTACTTGTGCCTAAAATATTATAAAATCATCATTATACAATATACAAATTTATATTAAGTAAAATACCATCACGCTTAATATACCGGTATGTTTTAGGACCTATTGTAATGGTGAGCCTATCTATTGCCAACTCCGAGAAACTCCTAATAATTTTATAAAAATCCCAATTTCACGACCTGGGAATTGAACACATAACCTTACATTGTGCAGTAGATTGATAAGAAGGCATGAAATAATATTAAATCCATGTAACAGGTATCGCAATCACTTGCAATAAAAATATTTATTTTGAGAACATTCCGTAACAAAATCATTTTGAGACAATGTTTAACAAATATTGCCAAACCTAATAATTATTTTAAACATGATAAATATAAAAAGCATAAGTTACCTCTGCAGACAAGCAGCTGCTTTATAACAAATAGTTTCATTCTATCGATTTCCTTTATCACCATTTCAGCAAATACTGCAGGTATGAATAATGCGACTGCGCAGTCAATAGATGTCTCAACAGTGACCGTTACATTATGCTGGAACAATAAGCAAGCCTACATTATTTTACAGAAAAAAAACATAACAGCGCTACTTTGTTCTCTAAAACGGTAGGCAGAGGTATACTTCTCTACACTTAACACACACAACTGCCCGACCGGGCGACCTGGGAAACGAATCCAAAACCTCTAACGTAGCTGTCATGGTGACGACCACTAGGCTAAGGGTATTCTGGTGAAAAATAAAATTACCACTGGCTGGCGTCAAACCCGTGACTTATCTCAGCATGCTTAGTTCGAATACAGACCATGATATAAAAAATAATTAGGTTTAAAATTGCGAATTAATTTTGTATTGTTGCAAGAAAGTACGAACAGAAAAACAATTTTGTTTGAATGCGCTAATCTCTTCAACTACAAATGGGATTTGAGAATTTCTTCTTGCATTTAATAGACGATGTCTCGAGGAAGACTATAGGCCATTAAACATCACACTGCGACTCTTAGCCAAGCCCAGCAAAATAAAATAAAAAGACGCAATTAAAAACTGCGGACATCGGATAGTTTATTATAAAATGTGTGCCTAATATTGCTTGTGGGTATGTGTGTGTGTTTATATGTATGAGAAAAAATTTATTTACATACCCCACCATTACCTACAAATCTATAAAATACTGTCAATAACTTAGGAATTGTGGACACGCCAGCCAGAAATATCTGAAACGGTAGTTATATTAGTAGTCAAATATAGAAAGAAATACAATATTAAGTGCGTGCATCATTAACCCATATTAATGGTCCTACTGGTTGGTACGGGTCTCCTCTGTATGAGCGGGATAAGGCTATAGACCACTATTTTTTGTGGTGGGGAAATGCGCCTGGGATCCAGGACATTATGTTAGCCTCCCAACCTGGTGGCCAGCAAACCAACTAAAATCACCACTGTCCTTTACCAGGCCGGGTGACAGACGACGCCGAATCCGTCGCCCAGTTGCCACGGACAGATGTGTGGCCCATAACCTATTTTTTACCGACCCATTACTGGACACCAATATAGCCCGGGTTGGCGGACTTCACAGGCCGCCAAGTCTACGAGATAAAGTAAAACATCTAGTCTAGTTACTAATGGCTTCATTGCTGCATCGGTGACGCGAGCCGTATTCAACAACTTCTCGTAAGTTTTCATGTATTTTGTTATTTTCTCTTTAACCAATTCTTCACTGTCTTCAAACCTCCGTGCAGTTGTCACGTCTCGCTCGAAGTTTTTACGAAGCATTGTCATTCCATGCCACATTACTTCAAATACAAATATTCTTGAAAAGTATGACGCTAATAATATCAATTCAAATATTACTATCATCGTCGTGTAAGACAAACACCTAGACACGGTGTCAATTTTTTGAGTAAAACAGAAGTAAGTATTTGCCGACATTCTTGCAATGGTCACAGCAATAAATAATATGCGAGATAAAGGAATTTCATCATCTAGTTTAGCATCTGCACCGATTTTCCTAATGTTGGTTAAGAAACGTGGAAAATTTTCACCACTGCAATAGAAATTTATGACAGCACAAGTCACGTAGTAAATTAAATACAAGATTAAACGAATGTTCCATGGAAAACTAGTGACACAAATAAAGCCATAATAATTAATAGAGAATAATATAAGGGAAATGACACAGTAGCCCATCACTAACAAGTTAATGATTCTCTTTTCACTGATCTTAAAGTACAAACCACCAAACAAACGCAGAAACAAAATGGTTTTTATAGAAACTAATGATCTTAAAAAAATCATTGCAATATTCTTAGCTACAGTACTACAGCTCTTATAAGACAGTTTTTATTTACACAACAAAACTCTGTCGTGGTCCTATTCATTCTGAACTCGCTTTTTTATTTTTGTATTTACAGAAATAAAATAGCCTTAATGAATATTAAATTTAGGTAGATAATGGAATGAGTTTCAGTGGTATTTCTGGACATAAACTTAGCTACTAATCATTTCATTAAGTTAGAGTTGTGACAGTGGGTACATTTGTCTCTTTCTATTTAGATACTAGGTTTGTGATTTGATGATTTACAAAGAAAAACTCTCCTCGAAGTCTTGAGAGTTTTCCCCAGTAAATGTAGTTTGCACACCAAGTGTGCAAAAAAAATTGCGATTTTTTTTATCATGGAAATTCGTAAAACTATATTTTTCCTGCTCTACTTTGCAAAAATTGTAGTGAAACGAAAAGGATGGCAATAATAGTCATATATGCACCTGCATACTGCACATTTTTGCATAGGTTGCATTCTAATCGTGGGAGAGGGTCACACAAATATGCTACTGAGTTTATTTGAAGTGGTAGCACCACATTAGCAAATATTCTACCACAATAGGCTCGCCCCTACAAGATATAGCATTTTTTCTCAAATGAAACACAAGAGTCACTTAAATTCGTTTATTTTTTATCATAAACCATCAACAATCTAACAAAATACACAAGTTGATAACAGTGTCTGTGTTTGTTTGGGTGATTCTTATAATAATATAAGTATGTATTTACAAAAAAAAAAAAAATTAAGTACCTTTGTCTAGTACCCGTAGTACAAGCTTTGTTTAGTTTGTGACTAGATGGTGCTGTGTGAAAATGTCTCAAAGATATTTATTTTTTTAATGACTAATCATAAAAATGCGAAAACTGAATCATAGCAACAGTGTATGTGGTAAGAAGACCGATGATATTCAGTATCAGGGTGAGATCTATGGAGAACAGTCGCCATATTGTGTATTTGAACGGACGATTTTGCAAGTAAACAATAGCGTCTGTTATTCTTTCACGGGTACTTGTGCCTAAAATATTATAAAATCATCATTATACAATGTACAAATTTATATTAAGTAAAATACCATCACGCTTAATATACCGCTATGTTTTAGGACCTATTGTAATGGTGAGCCTATCTATTGCCAACTCCGAGATACTCCTAATAATTTTATAAAAATCCTAATTTCACGACCTGGGAATCGAACACATAGCCTTACATTGTGTAGCAGATTGATAAGAAGGCATGAAATAATATTAAACCCATGTAACAGGTATCGCAATCACTTGCAATAAACATAATCATTTTGAGAACATTCCGTAACAAATAATGTTTCAAAATCATTTTGAGACAATGTTTAACAAATATTGCCAACCTGATAATTATTTTAAACATGATAAATATAAAAACAATAAGTTACCTCTGCAGACAAGCAGCTGCTTTATAATAAATAGTTTCATTTTATCAATTTCCTTTATCACCATTTCTGCAAATACTGCAGGTATAAATAATGCGACTCCGCAGTCAACAGATGTCTCGATAATGACCGTTATATTATGCTGGAACAACAAGCAAGCCTACATTATTTTACAAAAAAAAGCAACATCGCGACTGTATTCCCTGAAAGGGTAGGCAGAGGTGTACTTCTTTACACTTACCGTTTACCGGGATGTCCGGTTTTATTAAACTTCCCGACCTGGGAAACGAACCCAAAACCTCTATCGAAGCTGTCATGGTGACGCGGTCACGGTTAATAATATTCTGGTGAAAAATAAAATTACCATGGGATGGCTTCTAGCCCGTGACTTATCTCAGCATGCTTAGTTCAAATACAGACCATGATATAAAAAATCATGAACTTTAAAATTGTGAATTAATTTTGTATTATTTGAATGTGCTCTGGAACTACCAATGGGATTTGAAAAAATATTTTTACTTTTAATAGCTCATTTCTTGAGGAAGGGTTTAGGCCATTAAACATCACGTTGCGACTCTAAGGAGTAGAGCAAAGCGAAAAAAAGACGCGAGTGAAACTGCGGGCATCGGCTGGTTTATTATAAAATGTGTGTCTAACATTGCTTGTAGGTATGTGTTACATTGTATTTGCACACCCCATCATTTTATAAAAATCACAAATTCACGACCTGGGAATCGAACAGATAACCTCACATTGGGTAGCAGACTGATATGAAGGCATGAAATAATATTCAAACAATATTTAAAACCCATGTAACAGGTATCGCAATCACTTATGATAAACATAATAATTTTGAGAACATTCCGTAAAAAATAATGTCTCAAAATTATTTTGAGACAATGTTTGACAAATATTGCCAAACCTAATAATTGAAACTGCGGGCATCAGATAGTTTATTATAAAATGTGTGCCTAACATTGCTTGTGGGTATGTGTGTGTGTTTATATGTATGAGAAAAATTGTATTTACATACCCCACCATTGGCTACAAATCTATGAAATACTGACAATAACTTAGGAATTGTGGACACGCCAGCCAAAAACATCTGAAACGGTAGTTATATTAGTAGGTAAATAAAGAAAGAAATATGATGAGTGCGTGCTTCATTGACCCATATTATACAGTCCTACTGGTTGGCACGGGTCTCCTCTGTATGGGAGGGGTTAGGCACTTAGGCTATACATCGCCGCACTGGTCTAATGCGGGTTGGCAGACATATGTCGTCTAGAAAATTTTTCAGGCATGCAGGTTTGCTCACGATGTTTTCCTTCACCGTTAAAGCGAATGTGATGTCAGCAGATGAGGCTGAATATTAGAGATATTTTCTGGGTGTGGAAATGCGTCAGGGATGCGGAACGGTTATGTCGGTCATTCTGGTCTGGTGGACAGCATACCAACTACCGCCCAATGGCCACGTTGTGCCAGGACAGATGTGTGGCCCCACAACCCATTTATACACCAGTAAAGCACGGGTTGGCGAACTTCACAGGCCGCCGAAAAGTCTGTGATAAAATAAAACATCTAGTTACTAATGGCTTCATTGCTGCATCGGTTAAGCGAGCCGTGTTCAACAACTTCTCGTAAGTCTTCATGAATTTTGTTATTTTCTCTTTAACCAATTCTTCACTGTCTTCAAACCTCCGTACACTTGTCACGTCTCGCTCGAAGCTTTTACGAAACATTGCCATTCGATGCCACATTACTTCGAATACAATAATTCTTGTAAAGTTAGACGCTAATAATATCAATTCAAATATTACTAATGTAATTGTGACAGACAAACACTTGAACACGGTGTCAAATTTATGAGTAATACAGAAGTAAGTATTTGTCAAAACCCTTGTAATGTTGACAGTAATGAATAATATGCGAGATAAAGGAATTTCATCGTCTAGTTTAGGATCTGCGCCCATTTTCCTGATTTTGGTCAAGAAAAGTGGAAAATTTTCACCACTGCAATAGAAATTTACAAAAGCACAAGTCGTGTAGTAAATTAAATAAAAGATTAAACGAATATTCCGTGGAAAACCGGTACGAAAAATGATGCTAAAATAATAAATAGAGAATAGTATATAGGAAATGACACAGTAGCCCATTATTAACAAGTTAATGATCCTCTTTGAACTGATCTTAAAGTATAAACCACCAAACAAACGCACAAACAAAATGGTTTTTATAGAAATCAAAGATCTTAAAAAAATCATCGCGATAGTTTTTTATCGATATTCTTAGCTACACCTCTTATAAGTTAGTTTTTAGTTACACAACAAGACTCTGTGATAGATCTATTCATTCTGTACTGTTTTTTTAATAATTCGTTCTTGGTTACAAAAATAAAATAACCATAATGAAAATTAAATTTAGGTAGATAATGGAATGAAAAGTTTCAGTGGTATTTGTGGAAATCGACTAAGGTACTAACTAAACTTTTCATTGAGTTAGAGCGGTGTAATACAAGGTGGAAAGGACATCGACGCACAAACGACGTAACAAGGTTTCACTCAAGGTCAAAAATAAAATGACCTAGGTTATTCATGTAGAAAATAATCAGGTATTACAGATATTGACATTTTTGAGCGCGCAGTGTATTGCTTAAAACGCGATTATAACGCTCCGCGGTGAATGTTATCACGCGCGCGATCCGATATAAATGAAATTATGTTTTTTTAATTATAAATCTAATTTGGGTAGATAGAAATAATGATTTTTTACACGTTCAAGTAAAAAAACTGCACAAAAATTAAAAAATTGATGAAAAAAGTTCCGGAAAATTTCAACGCAGGGGGGCCCAGTATCATGTACTGAACTCATGTTATTCGGATGTGCGTCGATGTTCCTTCCACCTTGTATATTTGTGTCTATCTATTTATATGCCAAATGACGATGGAAAGAATGAAACAATGTATGGTATATCATTATTTTCTTTATAGTAAGGTCGCCAGTGTTTCAATGTGATTAAATTTTATACTAACACCTAAAAGTACTCATAGTAATTATATTATACTTATAGAACAATTTGATGGTTATCCGACTTGTGCTTATAATAAAAATGATGTCTCTAACCAGGGCTTTTTTACCACACAAGTTCCCGTTAATTTATTTGGCAGATAATAAATTCATAAAATTTTGTTAAATTTTTTAATTTATCCTGCAAATACCGTCTACCCAGACTTGACGAAACGGCCTCTTGATATATAGACCGAAATATTTTTGTGGTCATTTCTTCTTCCTCCTAGCCTTTTCCCAACCATGTTGGGGTCGGCTTCCAGTCTAACCAGGATGCGGCTGAATATCAGTATTTTACACGGAGCGACGGCCATCAGACCTCCGCAACCTAATTGCTGGGCAATACGTTATTCGAAGGAAAGACTGGTTGTCAGGCTTTTTAGGTTTTCTGACTATCACTAATGATTGTCATCGGTGTTCGTAGGACAACCGGGACCGACGGCTCTCCGAGGCACGGAGGGGTCTCGATATGTTAAGAATGGTCACCCATCCACAGGTTGACCGCGGCAACTGTAGTTTAACCTTGCAGATCGGTTGAACAGCGTAGTTACAACTTGGCCACGAGCCTCACTTTCTCAAAGCACGAGTTTTGAAGTCATAGAAGAATGCTGCTGAACCGAGACCTAGGACTTGGCAGTCCAGTGGTCATACCCTCAGGCACTCAATACTTATCCACGCAAAAATACAATTATCAAAGAAACAATTATTATCTTTTGAAGTACTCTCGTTCTCAACTTAAACCGTTCGATATGATGGACGATGCAGGGTAGAGGGCAGGGCGTTGCTATCAGTTTATGGTCCCGATTCCATGATTTGTGGTGTCTGTTAATACCTGCGTTGGCGCTTATTTCGTTGCGAAACGCATAAAGTTATGTAAGTTAAGTGATTTTTAATACAAGCATACCTGTACTAATATGATAAGGGCGAAACTTTGTTTGGATGTTTGTTGCTCTTTCACGGCAAAACGGCTGAACCGATTTGACTGAAAGTTGAAATGGTAATGGCTTATACCTTGGATTAGCACATAGGTTACATTTTAATCCCGAAAAAATCAAAGTTCCTACGGGAAACAGATTCCAAGTCCCTAACTCCACGCGGAAGAAGCCGCGGACAAAAAACGCGGGCCAGTACGTATTTACAAATCTTGACTGCTAAAACTCGCGTCGATTTTTCAGATACCTTTTGGCGGCGTACCTACCTACGACAATTTAGAAATCCAATCATGAGAAGAGTTAAACTCAGTGTCAATGTTTTTATTTATATTCATATTATTTATTTGCATTCCACAATGTTGACTTAGACTTACTTAGAACATATAGCAAGCTAACGATTTGATATTACTGCAATTTCTCGATCTATGTTAACGAGTACCATCTAGATTCTAGATCGTGTGATCTCATGATCCATCAGCCACTGTCGCGTAAGCAATGGCTTGTCAATGACTTTCGATCTAGTTTATATAATACTAGCAACCCACCCTAGCTTCGCTTCAGGTACTATTAGTATAGAGCCTATATTTTAAGAAAAACCTCTAGCGGTGAAACATTCTGCATAAATTGCGCGATGTGAGTAGAAAACTAGAAACATACAGACAAACAGACAAAAATTCTAACTCTGTTGAACTCGTTTTTTATTAGAAAATAAAGACTTCCGTTTCCGTGATAGTTCTTTTTTCAATATTAAAACGTACGGATATCGGCCTGTTACATCTATTTATATTAAAATTTACTTTATCATACGACTGCTTCGGAATTGGGTTAAAATGCTATAATATTTTGAATTTACCTCCCACAGCGTAATCCAGGAATAGCAATTATCTGGATGGCAATTCACATATTCCACGAATGGCAACCGACCAAAATATATAAAGTTGCCATTCGTGGAATATTTTTATACTAAATTTTATTCCACGACTGGCAATTTCGTTATAGTAGCTACTGTATAAAATATTGAAAGTTGGCCTTCGTGGAATATGTCAATTGCCATTCGTATAATTGTCATTCAAATAAAATCCCCATAACTATCTGCAATCATTGTTAAGATGAATAAAATCATATTCATCAGAATCTGAAAATCTTATTCTACAATTTCCTTCTCACCGCACAGGCTTTATCTCTAATTCTTTCGCAGTCTCTGCTGTAAAACTATGGAACGGACTTCCCCTAGATATTAAAAAAGCTTCAAGCAATTTCTCTTTTAAATGTAAAGTCCGTGAACACTTCATGAAGTCGTTGCACTAGCAAGTATATATATATATATTTTTTTTTTTTAGTTAATTTAAAGTAAAGTTTATAATATTCATAACTGTCACTGACATATACTTATTGTTATTCATACGTATGTATTGTATTTATATATAAATATGTATTTGTATTTATCTCTATATATATTTATATTAAGTTCGTATTTTATAGTTTATTACTAGATAATATTTAAATGCTTATTTTTGTACCTATTTTAGCTTTATCACCCACACCCAAAGGTTGACTGGTAGAGAATGCCATAAGGCATTAAGTCCGCCTTTTGTACTACTTTGTACATTAAAGTATAAATAAATAAATAAATAAATAAATAAATAAAACATAATTATTAATGATTTAAATGTAAACTAACCAACAGGATATAAATAAATAATAGTTTATCAAACAGCAGCTGTAGTCAAAGGAAACATCTGATGTAGATAACTCTACTTTATGTTCAATGTCGCCGTATTTTTGTACCACCTGCGGCGGGAGCTATTATGTTTGTTAGGCTAGTGCTAGGCTTGATCCTGGGTTGGATTCCCATGTCGAGGGAAGTGTTATGGGGTATTTCTATGAAACGAGGTCATTAAAAGCCCATACAACTCAGCCCAAATTTCTACCGGAGGTACATGACAGCTGTCAAGTTGACAGTTTCTACCATGACATCACTATGAAACTGATAATATTGTGCCTTATTGGCGTGCGTTTAACATTCCGAAACTGACACTGACAGCAGATAGCTGTCAAGTTGACAGTTTTTACTATTAAATCATTACGAAACAGGTATTAGTGTGCCAAAATGGCGTGATTTTTCTCAAATTATTGTTAGAAAAATTTGAAAAAAAAAATTGAAAAAAAGTTATTGTTCTCATCAGTCAACATAAAAAAAGTACGGTTCGAGTTTTCCCAATAAGCGTACCTTCGGTACATCATTTGGGCCGATTTCGATGACCTCCTTTTTAGTAGCAGCTCAGAATCAGGTTTTGCGTTTTTGCACGCATTAGCGCGTTTAACCAAACAAACAAACTGTTCAGCTTTATAATATTACTAGCTTCCCGCCAGCGGCTTCGCCCGCGTGGTCTTATAATTTTTTCCCCGTTTTTGCTACATTTTTCATTACTACTCCGCTCCTATTAGTCGTAGCGTGATGATATATAGCCTATGTTACTCGGGGATAATGTAGCTTTCCAAAGGTGAAAGAATTTTTGAAATCGGTCCAGTAGTTTCGGAGCCTATTCATTACAAACAAACAAACAAACAAACAAATCTTTCCTCTTTATAATATTAGTATAGATTTCACTGCTCTCGTTAACGATCGACATGGCAGTATAAACTTTTACTTCTATTATCAATCAGCCCAAGAAATTATGGGCAAGTACTTCACACAAAATATGTAATTATATTGAATTTTTTAGAAAGTTTTGGAGAGCTTCTGATGGTTATGAATACTGGATAGTCAGTTTATGTATTGTCATCCGTGCTATCTGAATGCCTATAGAAGTTCCGCTCAGTTGGGTTAAAAGAGAAATTTAGATGACTGTGCGAAGATGTGGTAATCCTACTAATCCTACTAATATTATCCTACTAATATTATAAATGTGAAAGTTTGTGAGGATGGATGGATGGATGGATGTTTGTTACTCTTTCACGCAAAAACTACTTAATAGTAGTACCTAGTATTTTTATAAGGCTCTCCCGTAACCTTACGACCGTTACGGGGCTTGCTGACTGGTTCATTCATTAACCATATAATAAGGATAACACTTATAAAACTTATTTTGGCATTCATGGCCCTAAATGGCTTCAAGGTCCACCATACTGCAGGCGACCCACGCCACGTGCTTCGGTCACCACGGTGAGTCCTTTATACTCCCATCTATTCCGCTTCCCGTCGCGTAGTGAACACACTCAGCATACCTTACGCTACAGTTCACTTTTATTGGTCCTTCGATTTATTCCCTTGGTTTTTTTGGCTAATATAAAATACTGCCTCTTTGGTTTAGTGGTCCCAAGCGTGACTGCTACGCTAGAAGTCCTGAGTTCGAGCAATGTTGTTGGGATTTTCTGTGTAGCAGAAAATTAGTTCCCACCTACGTCAACCATGAGTTCTATCGAATGGCTTTCGATAGGTTTTTTACGCATCGAAACGCTGTAATCTCATAGCAAATTTTAGTTGTTTACGTAACCGCTAGAGGCGCTGCGAAGGTTTTTCATACAAATATTTTACGGCGTCGCTAGCGAGTTTAGTGAGAATAGCTCATGGTCGAGGCACAGCTCAGGGTCTCGATTGTACCTGATTGATGGTAATATGCTCGCCCCATATTATATGGGATCTAAGCATACCGGCGAACTTCACGCGAGTGTACATTAGTCTGCCTAATGTGATGGTAGCTACTTTAAAAAAAATATTTATACACAGAAATTGCACCTTAGTACTTTCGTGGGCACCTTTACATAGCGAAAAGTTTAAATAAATGTAACAGGGAATCTGACACAATAGTTTTTTAAATCATCCTCACTTATGTTGGCCTCTTATTTTATTTGATATTTTATGTGCGTCGGTACTAAGCATTTTGATCGTTAGTAATGAATAAATATCAAGAATACTCGTATACGGGTCGATCTCCAGAGGCATTTTTTTTCGTGTCGGGCTGGATAAACCCATTTTAAAATCGAAAAACGTTTTACAAGTATTTTTTTATATACAGTTCGGTGTCTAATCTACGTGATACAAGGGTAATATTATGAATAAGTTTATTTCAAATGCTTTAAAAAAATCTTAAACCCTAAAATCCTGATCGCTCTGCGTTGACCCAACTCCCGATTGAATGAAAAAATATTCTCTAACTTTTTTAATGAGTAGGTTCATATAAAACAACTTATTTAGATTACCTAGCAAATAGTTAATCTTCATAGTAATAAAATATTTTTAGTTATATTAATAATACTTTTGGCACAATTTGAATTTAAAATCGTGACCGGGTATTTTATCTCATCGCTCTGCGCTGAGGTAAAACATCGCCCTCATCCCTAGTTACGCGTTATACACACTCTATTCTTCTCCCACGGGGTAACGCCAGTAGTGGTCTAACCACCGAGGAAGATACCTGTGTGCCACGTTCCCGCGCTCCAACATTACGAAGGTAAGTTTATGACTGCTCTGGATTTGGTTCTCGAATTTTATGATTGCTATGGCACGTTATTTAAATGAAATAGTAAGCCTCTGAATGTATTTGCTATGTGAATTAAGTGATCGTTATGATGTTTTTTATGAGACGTAAGCACAACATTCTACTGCTTTTAAATTCGGCTATATTTATGATTTTGTGACTTTTTCTGATCGCTGTGGCTGTGATTGCTCTGTCCAAAGCGACCAGAGCGATGATATTTTGTATTAATTGTACATTATAAATCTATTTTAAGTAGTAGTACCGGCCTGTAACAATGACAAACGAAGAACTATGCATATATCCTTTAATTTATAACCTTTCCTGGGTTTCTTTGGGTAACCTAAACCCATAAACAGATATGACGTATTTTACCTTGATAATATTATTATATTGGCATTTAGCTTACCACAACTGTAACTCTTTCTTCTCTAAAAATTAATGGCAGCTATTGTTGCAGATTGAAATCATGCCTCGAAATAAATTATCTATTGAAGTTATTTTTAATAATGAAGGAAAAAATCGGCTTTGTAAAAACTTTACAGGTAGTTCAAGAACTACCTATAAAGTTAGTCGTGTCGGTTGTGAAGCATTCACAATAGATGTCGCTACGTCACCTTTAAGACGTAAATTAGAATGTGGAGGAAGATTTCGACTGGCGAGCGGGGCGAGCGGTGGCTTAGTGGTCAGAGCGTCTGGTGTACCGAACCAGAAGACGCAGGTTCGAATCCTGCCCGCCCCGATTTTTTCCTTCATTATTAAAAATAACTTGTAATCTTAGCATGGAAAATGTTAAAAAAATACAAAAAGATAGTTATCTATTGAAGAAAATAAGACATACTATTGGGAGAAATATTTAAATTAACTGTAGATATATACAGAACTGGCAATATACCATCAGATTACTGTATGAGCAAACTAATAACCTTGCCTAAGAAAGCCAATACACTGAAATGTGAAGAGTAAAGAACCCTTAGCCTCATAACTCACGCATCAGAAATATAACTAAAAATTATTCAAATAGACTACAAAATAAAATAGAACTTGGTGTGTCCAGACCAATACGGATTTCGTAAAAACAAAGGAACCAGAGAAGCTATACTAGCACTGAGGATGCTGATTGATTGTCGCTTAGACATAGGACTAAATACATATATAGCATTTGTAGATCTAGAAAAAGCGTTTTTAATTGGAATAAAATGATGAAAACTCTAAAAGAAGTAGGAATAGATTACAGAGACAGACGAATAATATATGAAATTTATAACAAACAAGAAACTACTAAATATGGAAAAATAGGTCAAGATATAGTAGCCACTGTTTGTTAACGATTCATTAAGGTTAAGTGACGTCTCTGAGTTGGGGTGTAAGTAATTTTGTAACTACATAAAAGACTGTAGCTATTAATGATTGATTTCAAAAGGTTTTTAATTTTGTCTCATTTACATAGAGGTGATTTAATTAAGTCCAAATAAATGAAACTAACCCAAAAGTTGATTTTTATAATTTTGGTAATTTGTTATTTTAGCAATTATCCTTACATATTATAAAACAAAGGCCTCCGTCGCGTCTGTCTGTCCCTATATATGCTTAGATCTTTAAAACTACGCAACGGATTTTGATGCGGTTTTTAATAGATAGAGTGATTCAAGAGGAAGGTTTTTATGTATAATACATGACCACGCGGGCGAAGTCGCTGGCGGAAAGCTAGTTTTATATAAAAAATACGGAATATATTTTTGATATATATGACTGATAATATGCCTTGTCCTTTTTCTAAAATTATATATTTCTCTTACATATAAAATTTTCATATAATCTTGTTAACGTACACTGACTATGACTGAAAACGGCTACATAAATAATATTTTATCAATATATTTTTTTTTGTTTCACTGATTTCACTATTTATGATCGCTCTGGCACCAATTATGATTGCTCTGGTCGCAAAAATTTTTGATCTTAAATATTTCCATAACTGTTTGTGTAAATTGAAGACCAATAGTAAAAATGTACTATTTGAATATCATTCTTTTTACTGAGATACATAATTACCATTAAATATCAATATCTGAAAAGCACCAGAGCGATCACACGAATACGCCCGTTTTGGAGATTGACCCATACTCACTATGCCTCCTCCAATGCATATTAATAAGACTAGTGATGACCCCAAACTTTCTTTCAGTATCGATAAAATACCAATTAGTTCTGTACTATAATTTTAATCGATTAGTTTGAAGCGAAAGTGTCGTTGTAAATTCTTATTGATTGAAGCAATGGGTGGTAAATAAGTGAGTAAAAATTTACCGGTTTGCTTCTAGTAAATCTGTGATTGGGCGTGAAGTAACCTATCGATTTTGCTTTGGGAAGCAAAGGGAAAAGTGAAACGAAAAGTTTGTAGTTCACACCGAAGCGTATAGCCTACTTTGAAATTATAATAACTATGTGTTCTTAGATATTCAAAGTACTTTGAATAAGGCGTAGTGTAGGATGCCCTGCGACACGATGGACCGACGATTTGAAGAAGGTGGCTGGCAGTGGATTGATGCGGGCTACCCAAGACCGGGATGGTTGCCGCTCTTTGGGGGAGGCCTACGTTTAGCAGTGGCCGGCAATAGGCTAGATACTCTGAGTACTAATAATTGACTACTGTTTTTAAAGATGACTTCTGTTAGAGAAATGAAAATTAAACTTGTCTATAGTATTGTTTGTCTGTGGTAGTTTCATTGTTTATGTTTGCCTTCTTTTGTTTTGTACCTAATAAGGAACATGTCTTCTTGCCGGTTTTATTGTATGTGCGTTTTATAATAAATAGTATTCTTCGTTCTAAAGATTGTTTTTATCAAGAAACCCAATAGGTTATGGGCCCAGGGTACTCTGGAAACAAACTGAGAACGAAAGAAAGCGGCAAAGAAAAAGTTAACATTCATTGTTGAAATCACCTCAAAATGGATCCCACCCGGCCATTGCATTTAGAAAAATTCGATGGAAATAACTTTCGGCAATGGAAGTTCCAAATTAAATGCGCTTTGAAGGCAAAAGGAATTGATATTGAACTGCCAAAAACAGAAAAAAACTGTGTTGAATGGTGCAAAAATGATGGCATGGCAATGTACATTATAACTTCGTCAATGGACTTCAAACAAATCACATTAATAGAAAATTGTGAAAATGCAAAGGACATCATGACGAAACTTGAGTCGATATATGAACAAAAGAGTGAGCTATGCAAAATGTTTATTCATGAAAAGTTTTATCAGTATAAAATGGCACCAGGCGACAGTGTAGCTCAGCATATCTCTAAAGTGGAAACATTAGCTAAGCAACTAAAAGAAAGTGGCGAGACAGTGAGTGACATGGCAATCATAACAAAGATATTGGGAACATTACCAACCAAGTACAGGTCACTACGTCAAGCATGGATGTCACTAGACTCGAAACAACAGACTATCGTGAATCTGACTGCTCGTTTGTTGGACGAAGAAGCAAGCTTAGCAGGAGATGATGAGCAAGAAACAGCTCTTCTTGTTGCTAATAAAGGTTGGAGGATGAAACCAAAACAGAATGAACCAATGCCGGGAAGTAGTGCTACAAATCAAAATAAGAATACCAAACACAGGTTTGAATGTTATAATTGTGGGAAAAGAGGTCACTTTTCCAAAGAATGCCGTGCCCCAAGAAGATCTAAGTTTAGAAAACCTCAACAAGAAGGTGCAGATATGTTAGCATTTTATGTAGAGAATAATGCATGTGAAAAAGAAGAGAATACTTGGATCTTAGATAGTGGTGCATCCGCACATATGACTTTTAGAAAGGATTTCTTTTTGGAATTGTTGGAATGTAAACAGAAATCATTGACACTAGGAAACAAACAATCAGTAGAAGTGTGCGGCATAGGCAAGGTATTAATAAAGAGATATGTCAATGGACAGTGGGAGACTAGCGAACTGCATGATGTTTTATATGTACCCAGTTTGAGAAGGAACCTATTTTCAGAGGGTGTGATAATACGAAAATCTTACTCTATTATCAAGAAGAATACAAATGCTTTAATTTACAAAGACAATAATGTAGTGATGAGTGCTAAAATCACAGAAAACAATTTGTATCAATTAAACATAAAAACAGTGGTTCCAGATACTTGTAACTTAGTGCAAGACAATCATAATGATATTAAAATATGGCATGAAAGACTGGGACACATTAATATGAAACAAATTAAAACCATGAGTGCAAATAATAAGTGCAAAGGCTTAAAAGTGAATGACAGTGAGCTAAATGGTTTTGTTTGTGAGGCCTGTGCTTATGGAAAGCAGTGCAAATTTCCATTTCATAAGTCAAAGCGAGGAGAACTACAGCCAGGTGACTTAGTATACAGTGATGTATGCGGCCCAATGAGTTGCCCGTCAATTCAGGGTAAGAAATACTTTGTATTATTCAAAGATGCTGCAACAAGTTACCGGCATGTATATTTTATTAAAAATAAAAGTGATGTTATGGAAGTTTTTAAGAAATATAATGCTATAATAAAAAATAAATTTATGCACAGTGTTAGAATATTGCATACAGACAATGGTACTGAGTATGTAAATATAGCATTCCAGGAATATCTTGACAAGGAAGGAATAGTTCAGGAACGCACTGCACCATATACTCCTGAACAGAATGGACGAATAGAAAGGGAAAATAGAACAATAGTAGAGAGTGCACGTTCTATGTTATATGCACGAGATGTTCCCTTGTTTCTATGGGCAGAAGCAGTAAATTGTGCAGTATATCTGTTAAATAGAACTTCATCTACGCAAACTCCTAATACAACACCTTTTGAACTGTGGAATAATATCAAGCCGCAGTTAAGCCATGTAAAGGTGTTTGGTAGCGTTGGTTATGTATACATTCCAGACCAACTAAGAGTAAAATTAGATAAAAAAAGTGAAAAGATGTTACTAGTGGGCTATGACAATACCAACTATAGAATGTATGATACAAATACAAGAAAAATAAAGATATCAAGAAATGTTATATTTGATGAACATCAGATTCCAAATACAAGGAAAAATATAGCACAAATAAGTATTATTGGGGAAACAGAAAATACTGGTCAGTGTGAAGACCAAGTAATTATTAAAGATAATACTTTAAATGAACAAATATCAACAGATACTGAAGATAGCTTGTTGAGTTGTAATAGTGATGACCCATCATATGAACCGTCTCAAGAACTAGAGGATACAATAATACACAATATAAATTTGAGACCACGAGGTAATAGAAACTTTGAAGCGAATCTTGTGGAATTATCTTTGCCCCAATCATATACTGAAGCATTGAAGAGTCCACAGAAGAGAGAATGGTCTGAAGCTATTAAAGAGGAATTGTTAGCACACAAAGAGAATAATACTTGGACTGCAGTTAAGAGAACTGATCAGCGAACACTTACTACAAAGTGGGTGTTTACTTTGAAGAGGAATGAGAATAATGACATTGTACGGTATAAGGCTCGTTTATGTGCACGTGGTTTCAATCAAATTAAAGATATTGATTATCAGGAAATATTCTCTCCCACGACAAGGTATGATTCTATAAGAATAATGCTTTCCTTAGCTGCAAAATATAATTTAGAAATTCAACAATTTGATGTGAAAACTGCATTTTTAAATGGGTACCTAGAAGAAAACATTTTTATAGAAATACCTGAGGGTTTGTTAATTAAAAATGATTGTATTTTAAAATTGAATAAATCACTATATGGTTTGAAGCAGGCATCTCGATGTTGGAACAAGAGGTTCACTGAGTTTTTAATGAGGTATGGTTTTGTACAATCTCAAGCTGATAATTGTATTTATATAGGGACTTTTGAACAATGTAAAGTATTCCTTATAATTTATGTTGATGATGCCCTTGTAATATCTTCAAATAAACAACTTATCAAAGAAATAATAGAGTACTTAAAGCAAGCTTTTAAAATAAAAGAATTAAACTTGAAATATTTTGTAGGCATGCAAATAGAGAGGGCAGATAATTGTATTTATATTCATCAAGAAAATTATATAAACCAGATAATTGCGAAGTTTTGTATGTGTAATGCGAATCCTGTCAGCACTCCAGCTGATGTCAATGTTATTATGACAAAAAAATGTGGATGAATATGTTGTTAATTTTCCTTATAGAGAAGCTATAGGTTGTTTATTGTTTTTGAGTTCTGTGTCAAGGCCGGACATTTCATATTCTGTAAATGTATTAAGTAGATATGTAAACAATCCTGGTCAACAACATGTAAATGCTGTTAAGCGTGTAATTAAATACCTGATTAATAGTAAACATTTACGTATAAAATATGGAGATAACAGCGGTCTTACTGGATATTCAGATTCAGATTTTGCAGGTGATATAGAATCACGTAAATCTACCACAGGGTATATGTTTATAATGAATGGAGGACCAATCACATGGTCCAGTGAGAAACAGAAGACCATTGCTCTCTCCACAACTGAAGCAGAGTTTGTAGCTGCTAGTGAAGCTAGCAAGGAGATAATCTGGTTGCAGCAATTAATGTCTGATTTGAGTGAAAATGTTGATTGTATTACACTGAATGTTGATAATCAAAGTGCCATAAAATTGATTAATAACCCTGTTTATCATAAAAGAACTAAACATATTGACATCAAGTATAACTTTATAAGGGAAAAGGTTAATTTGGGCTTGATTAAACTGAATTATATTTCAAGTAAGAATCAGTTAGCAGACATTTTAACCAAAGCATTGCCTGCTCAGACATTTGCCTATCTGAGAGATCAGTTTTTGTGTAGTAATGCATAAGTGTTATGTTTGTTTTTCTTTTATGCAAGTTTAATTTTAGTGGGAGTGTTAGAGAAATGAAAATTAAACTTGTCTATAGTATTGTTTGTCTGTGGTAGTTTCATTGTTTATGTTTGCCTTCTTTTGTTTTGTACCTAATAAGGAACATGTCTTCTTGCCGGTTTTATTGTATGTGCGTTTTATAATAAATAGTATTCTTCGTTCTAAAGATTGTTTTTATCAAGAAACCCAATAACTTCGATTCGACTGCCTCGATAGCTTAATGGTCTTAACCTGATTACTACGCTCGAAGTCGTAGGTTCGATTTCTAGGTCAAGCTACGTGTTATTGTTTTTTTTATGAAACTTTCAGTAGCATATTGAGCCTATATTCCTAGGCATAGGCCTCTCCTAATGACTCCAGAGCTTTTAGTTTTTGAACGTAAAGATAACATCAAGCGAGAAAATACTTTTATAATATGCTGTTCATTTATATTATATTATTATTTACTTATTCTAATTGAATGTAAGTAGGTGAATAATAAAATATTTATGATGCTATGCAAACAAGAAAATGAATACGATAAATAAAATCACACGCATGCAGTTATTTGCTTATTTGTAAAACTCTCACACAAAGTTAACGGTTAATTAACTAAGAAGATAATGTGTTAAACGTCACCACTTAGAGTTTAATTAAAAGGCCTTAATAGTTATTTATTAACGTCATTTATTTTGTCAGATAACAAGTTAATGAGATATATTTTTCATGCTACTCTGCTACAACAGCGTTTTCACTGAAGATGAATTATAGGTACAGATAAATTATTTGACTTTTAATAATAATAAATAATAATCAACCTATACATACAACACTGTCCCATTGCTGGGTACGGCTCTTCTATCATTAATGTTAAATATCAACATTTTATTTTACTGTAAAACCACTACTTTTCCTTTCTTTTGATATGTAGTAAGTATTCACGTAAATATCGATTATATAGTTTACATACAAATCGAGTATATAGTTTTATCACAAACGCTAAAATTGCGACAATATCTTTGCGACTGTTTTCCCGAAACCCCTTTTTCTGACTTACTAGGTACTATATTCAATGTCAGTGCAAAATTATTACAATAATTTACCCACTAATTTACGCATTTTAAAAAGCAGTGAAACTTTTTACTACAAATAAAAAACTTTTCGATATAATCACGTCCCATCCCTAGTGGTTCTCATGGTGCGCTTCACGGTCTGCGCACACGGCGGCGTAAGTAGTTATTAGTAAAGGGCAACGGCTTAAAAAAACAACTACCTATCTGTATGGTACATCTCTTTTATTCTTTTTATTAAACTATGAAGGTAATTTCTCAGAGAAGTACCTACGGGAGTTAGTGCTTTTTTTTGTTAAGTTTCCTAAAGGTGTCGTCATGCAATACAACTATTAATATTAAGCCAGTTTTTTAATTACGATTTTAATTAAAGATTGTAAAAAATTCTAAAATAAATTTCTGAACGGAGTGCTGCGGTCCTTTGATGAGTCCCATAGATGGTAAAAACCCCAATATAAATATCCCGGGACATTTTTTTTTTGCATCATTTTTCATTGCTACTCCGCTTCTATTAGGCGTAGCGTGATGGTATATAGCCTATAGCCTTGCCCGACAAATGGGCTATAAAACACTGAAATATTTTTTCAAATCGGTCCAGTAGTTTCAGAGCCTATTCAATACAAACAAACAATCTTTCAAGTCTTTCTTTATAATATTTGTATAGGAGACATAGAATCAATGTGAAAACTTCACAGCATGAATGAGCTTTTCAATAGGTACAGAAAACCAAATGAAATAACAATAATCGTCAATTTATTAGAAATCACGATCACGTCTCCAATTTCTAAGTAACACGTCAAAACACTGTCCATTCACGCTCCAACTCCTAAAGTTTGGTAACCCTACCCCCATTATAAAGAACAATAGCGAATTATAGTAGGAAGTGTCGTTTCGCGGTACCCACACAATGGGTGGTTCCTGGGACACCACAATGACGATCGTTACCGATTCACTTCAAGAACAATATGTACAAGGAGCGAGAATTGACGTCGAAATAGATCTTAAATTAATACTTGTACTTTCCCGCGGCTCTGCCCGTATAAAACTATTTTCGTAACTAACCTAACCTAAATTAAAAATTTAGAATACCCCCGACACGAAATGTAATTTGTCATTTTGTGGCGGCGGCCATCTTCGACCGATTTTCATTAAACATACCTAAGAACACTCCCGACTAATTCACCGTTCAAATAAAAAAAAACTAAATCAAAATACGTTCATCCGTAAAACACTTATAACAAAACTTATAACACCCTGTCGTTTTTGCGTCGGGGGTTAAAAATGAATGATTTAGATTAAAAAGTTAAAGTATCAATTGTGTTAAGACAGGGTATATACGGAACAAGTATCCGTCCAGCGGCTGCAGCGTAAAGTAGTAACAAGCATCTATGCAAACTTTCTTAGTATTTACAATGTTATTTTTTCAGAAAGTTTGTACTGTCTCTAAATGTGTTTGGAATCCTTCAAGCTGCAAAAAAATTTAGGACGGTTGATTATTGATTATTTTATCCTGTGCCACAAGGATACTTTAATGTCAAAATCTGCTATTACATTAGATATGTTATTGTCATAGGTAGTTGTTGCAAGAGCTACTTACTAATCGTGAAGTTATGGGTTTGATACTCAAGTCCGGCAAAGTGTTAGGCTAACATTCAGAGACGATGCTCAGCGTAAAGTAAGGCTCCCGTATGTCAAATTTGTATTACAATTTGACATACGGAAGCGTAAGTTCATGCTGAGTCTCTTCTCTGAATCTCAGCCTTAGATTTTATCGACTAGATCACTAGATAACGACGTCTGTGGTCTAGTGGTTCGAGTACCGGACTGCTGATCATGAGGTCATCCTGTGGGTTCGGTTCACACAGGACACAAATATTTATGTGATGAACTTAAGTTTTTGTGTTTGTCTGAGTGTGTCTTATACTATAGATTAACATAGTTATTCATCGACACACACATCGATTCGGGACCTGCATGTCCTGGTTACATGCAGGTCCCGAATCGATGTGCTTAGAATAGTCACCCATCCACAGACTGACAGCGGTAAGCGTAATTAAAATTTTATTTATTTACAATACTGAAACAAAACACATTCCCACGTTTACAAGTAACTGGAGTTCTCAAAAACCGTTGGATGCATGCACGATTGATGAAACCAGATCAATTTTGTGGGGCAATCACTTATACCGGTTTTTATCGATAGGATGTTGTTGATTCATAATATTTATATCGAGTACTGGTACAAACCAGATATATTCTTATCACTTTCCCATCAATATGAGGTGTTAAAAAAATAAATGGTTTAAGCCAAATGCAATATTGGTAGCTGTGTTTATTTTATTTAAAACGCAAACGAAAGAAGTTCAGATATTTTGTTGAACCATATTTGCGATTAATTTTTGGCTCTAACTTATTACAAACAAGGTTAAAAGTCAACTTTTAAGTTATTATGTTGAAGATTATCTCCCTGGGTTTTAAGTAATTATTATTTTAAAACCTAAAATAAATCTTGTTATTTTATTTAGTAAATTATTGACATCAACTCAGGTACCTCCTTAATAAATCTCATTTACCGGAGAAACTTCTTCAAAATCTTACAATAACAATAAATAATGCTGATAGCACAATTCGACAGAAATACGACAAGCGACAATACACCCACCACTACTTGCGCCTCACGACCACTTAAGGACAAAACCTAAGATAAGCCTATCTGCCCCGAAACAATACCCTAAGGTCACAAAATGAATGTCAGCACAGAACATCAGACTCGTAACAATGGCTCTTTGTCAAAATGTTCCCACACGGTAATAGTATAACTGTTTTCTTAAGTACAATCGAGCACAAAAGTGAACACTAGAAATAAATTCGTGTACATGTAATTGGTTTTCGAAAATAGTTCATTGATGAAAGAGGCTTATCGATGTGTATTGAAAAAATAGGTTAATAGTGTGTTTTGATGGACTATAATCTGGTTTGTACCTTTTTATAACGCTTTTATTAGCTTGGTATGTATCTATGAGTATATATCGATGTAACGAAATCTTTGAATGTGATTTTCACCCCTTTCAAAACGATGGATTGATTGTGCCAAACTTTGCATACTTATCAAAGACCGATGACAATGCAATAATTTGTATAGTTTGTCTTGTTGCCAATTCAATGGTCTCGAGTTCGAATCCAAGGCACCTCTGACTTTTCGAAATCATCTGCGTTATCACTCGCTTTAACGGTGAAGGAAAACATCGTGAGGAAACCTGCGTGCCTGAGAGATTTTCTCGACGGCATCTGTAGTCTGCCAACACGCATTAGGCCAGCGAGGTGGACAATGGCCTAATCCCTCTCAAACTGAGGAGACCCGTGCTCAGCAGTGGGTCAGTTAAAGAATTGATGACGATTATGATACCTTTACCTCCTACAAGCATCAGAAGATACAAAAGTAGAACTACATAGAAATCTCATAAATTTTACAAGCGAGCGTGCTACCCAATTAGTTTTCTAGGCAACTTTCTGAAGTCACTTTTGCCTAACACGTTTTTCTAGTTAACCTAAATAGTTAAATACTCGACAAGTAGCAAGCTAGTAACCTAGCAATTAATGTAAGAACCTATTACTCGCTTGCTGCATCTTATTCTTGATTGGATGTGCTGTATTTAAAGATGGAATATTTTCCATCGCATAAGGGAAAAAATCATTTTTGGTAATTTAGGAATATTTTAGAATAGTCTCTAGTTATCTTTATGTATTTTTTAAGCATTTTCCATGCTAAGATTACAAGTTATTTTTAATGAAGGAAAAAATCGGCTGGCGGGCAGGTAACTTAATAAACTTAGTAAAATAACTGGTAGTCTCTTGTTATTGTGTTTTTATCTGGGTGATATGATTATGTATAAAAAGCGATGACATTGAATGTTGAAGGACGAAGGGATAGAGGAAAGCCAAAGAAAAGAAATATGATAATAAAAAACGATGGATGGATTGTGTTAAGGTCGATATGATGGAAAAGGGATTGAATGAGTATGTGACGGCTAGCAGGGATGAATAGAAGAAAAGAATAGGCTGTGCCGACCCCAAATGAATTGGAACAAGGGCAGGTCATTAGATATTTTGCTACATTCAAAGAAGTTATAAATGTCAAGGAAAGTTACTCCTAGGCTACACCTAGACAAACACAAACTTAATTATGTTTATCACATAAATAATTGTATCATATGGGAATCGAACCTTAAACAAACAAGATCATCCAATAATCGATACTACTAAACCACATAGGTACGTTACTTGATGTATATTTGTGTATGTACAGTCAACAAAAATGATAACTGTTAAATCTGTGTTTTCAAAAAAAATGTCTTATAATATGTCATAGGTGTTGTTAGCTGTCTACGTACGAAACCCTTAGTAGTTTTTTTTTTAAAGTATATCACTATCTTTGCAGAAACACAGATTGCCTGTATAATTATTTCTTTTGTTGACTGTACAAATAATATATTATATTGTCTAAACATCGGTGAACAATAATTATTATTATGAGATATCTAGAGAGAATAAATAACCTAACGCTTTTGTTATCGACTGTATGAGAATGAATCCAATAGAAGTTTATACCAATGAATGGTATTGAGAATTTTGTACGCGACTGTAGCATTGATTTTAGTTAGTATACTTTACAATTTCCTAGTTGCTGTTTCAATTCCTATTGTTTTAATTTATTTAATGTTTTGCCTGAATGGGAATGAGAAATGTACTAGTATGAATAATTTTGTGTTTGAGTGACTCATAATAGCATGAAAGTCGTGTGCTGGATGGGAACTTCCTTAAATTGACAGACACAAACATACATTTATTATACAATATTTATAATAAATGTATGTTTAAAACCCTGTCCGATCCGAAAGGGGTAAATAGGTATCCCAATCAGGTACCAAATAAAAAAAAATCAAATAAGTGAAGCTAGCTGAAGTGAATCTAAGCTAAAGTTTTAAATGCACGATTTTTGTACAAAAGTACCCCAAAATCTAGCAATTTTCTTGAATGCCCCTGTAGCTGTGAACCTAAGTTTCCTTATTTTATAACCTAACCTAAATTAAAAATTTAGAAAACCCCCGACACGAAATGTTATTTGCCATTTTGTGGTGGCGGCCATCTTGAATTTGAAATTTATCATAGTGTATAGTATTGTGCTAGTTAAGCCCTTTCATTTGATACCCATATTGACGGAGTTGTGAACAAATATGTAATCCGCTATTTTGTGGCGGCGGCCATCTTGGACCGATTTTCATCAAACATAGCTAAGAACACTCCCGACTAATTCAACTTTCAAATAAAAAAAAAAAATCAAAATCGGTCCATCCGTTCGGGAGCTATACACGTCAAACTTATAACACCCCGTCGTTCTTGCGTCGGGGGTTAATAAAAAAAAACTTATTCGGATTTTTTTTTATACTTTATACGATTTGGCTCTATAGCTCATATAAATTGCATAGCATACCATCACGCCTGTATTCCCGAGGGTTTAAACAGAGATGCACTATTATGTAAACATAAATCGCCGGTGTTTTCGTCCGATGTAGGTAATATCTAATAGGTAACAGACTCGCTAGCCTTTTGCCATTAACCGGGCACAAAATCCAAACCGAGCGGTTACTAGTAATTTAAAGAAAATCCAAATAACTTCAACCTGGGAATCAAACCCACCATCTCAAGCGTAACATGCGATAATACTGCAGTTATCAAAGAGGTATTATGACTCGTCGTACTAAATTTCGACTGCCTCGTTGGTCTAGTGGTCCGAGACGCGACTGCTACGCTAGAGGTCCTGGGTTCGATCCCCGGGTCGAGCAAAGTGTTGTTGAGTTTTCTGTGAAATTCCCAATAGCAGCTCGGAGTCTGGATTTGTGCCCGGTTTATGGCAATAGGCTCGCCCCCTATTACATGGGACCTAAACATACTGGCGAAATGTGGGTGTACATTAGTACGCCTCTGCCTACCCCTTCGGGGAATGGGCTTGATGGTATGTTTATGTGTACTAAATTTTGTGTTTCGACCACTGGAACAACATGTATATACTTCGAAATTGACATTCCGCACCGGTAATGATGTACCGATTACAGTAATCTTGAGACTTATATCCAGATGCATGCGATATTATTTGCGAGTGATTTATACGGTACTTGGATTATCAACCATAATCATTTTGTTGAGCAAGGAATGAGACAGTAGGTCATTGATCTAAGGCTAATATTCAGAGACGACGCTAAGCAGAAAATAACGCTTCCGTATGTCAAATTTGTATACAATTTGACATAGGGAAGTTTAAGTTTACGCTCAGACTCGTCTCTGACTAAGCACTGGATCTTGGTTGCTTTTTTATATCGTTTTGGCTTGGGTTCGATATCTAGCTAACGAAAGTGTTACTGGATTTTTCTGAGGATGAAAAAAGTTACAGCTTAATGTACTCTCCGAGACAGAAGCGATGTGATGAAAATGCTCACCCATCCATTAACTGACCACGACAAGTAAAGGTACATTATTTAACCACGTGCTACAAGCAAAAATATAAATTGTTCAATGTATATACCAACGTTTGGTTTAGCGGTTAAGGTAGTCGTCTCGCCACTACCGTATGGATTGTGGGTTCCATTCCCACCAAAAATATTATGTGTGTTTTATGGACCTTTGTTTCGAGTTTGAGTGTACTTACTGGTTTCTGACACTGACGCGAATATTGAAATAAAACTACTTTTTACGGATTTTATCGCGATAAATTGATAATATTTATACCAACCAGTGATAAGGTTAGAAATCTGGGTATTTTTATTGACTCAAGTCTTTCTTGGGGTCCTCAACTACAGGAGGTAAGTCGCAAATTATTCGCATCAGCTGGATCGTTGAGGAAATTGCGAAATTTCCTGCCAACTGCCACCAAAACTGCGTTAGCACAATCCCTTCTTCTTCCTATCCTCGACTATGCCGATGTCAGTTATCTCGATCTCACCGAAGCACAATTAAATAAACTTGAGCGACTCCAGAACTTCTGCATAAGATTTATATTTGGCTTGCGCAAATATGATCACATATCTGAATTTCGAAAAAAGCTTAAGTGGCTTCCAATACGTCTTCGCCGGGATTCACATATATTGTTCCTTCTGTACAGTGTTCTGTTCAATCCTGCAACTCCTCCCTATCTTAAAGAACGTTTTCAGTTCCTTCATGACACACATACTAGATATCTGCGATCATCAGAGAATCTGAGACTGAAGATGCCAATGCACGCTACGACGTACCTTGATAAATCTTTTACAGTGCAAGCTGTACGACTATGGAATGAGTTGCCTGTGACTGTCAGGCGAGCACAAACATTACCTGTTTTCAGAAGAATGGTTAAGGAGCATTATCTGACATTATAGTTGGAATGTTGTCCTTGTCCAAAATTTCATTTGACGGTTATTACTTTATTTATATTTATATTTTATTTATATAAATATTTATAAAATTTGTATATATTTATCTATATATATATATATATGTATATATGATATGTATGTAAATGTAATTTAAACTGACATATTGTTAATTTAATTTAAATTTTTAAGTTTAAGCAAATATTTTAAAAGTACCTATTTTCTTTTCTGTTTATGTACGCCAGACTACCTAAGTATCGTTTTTCTATTCACATAAGTCCATCCAAAGGTTGTCTGTAAGAGATCGCTATTAGCGATAAGACCGCCCATTGTACCATTTATTATTTATAAAATTGTTCTTTAAATTGGTTTTGGTGTGCAATAAAGAATATTCTATCTATCTATCTATCTAATATTTTAATCCCGACGTTTCGGACCCATTACGTCCATGGTCACGGGCAGACTAAGCTGGTAGGCGTCCGTCTTATTATTACTAACAGTTAGATATTATATAGATCTTTAATCTGAGCGCTAATAAAAATGTATTTTTGTAGTAATACAGGGCAAAAAATACGACATGTTTTTTTAACCACCGACGCAAAAACGAATGTGAATTAGTTGGGAGTGTTCTTAGCTATGTTTGATGAAAATCGGGTCAAGATGTCCGCCGCCACAAAATAACGATTAATATAATTTTTCACAACTCCCTCAATATGGGTATCAAATGAAAGGGCTTAACTAGGAGAATACTATACACTATGATAAATTTCAAATCCAAGATGGCCGCCACCACAAAATGGCAAAAAAATCATTTCGTGTGGGGGGTTTTCAAAATTTTTAATTTAGGTTAGATTAGGTTATTAATAAAAACAAATTGAAAAAGACATTTATTTCACATACTACAGCAAAGCTATCAAAGGGCAGACCATTGAGTTAAAAAACACGATCTTAACAGTACTAGGAACGTGACATTTTTTTTCCAAAGCAAATAACAACACCCGTTACCCAGGCGACCATAACATCGTAAGGAGGTAGTTGACCGTTACGAACACAATCATAAACTATCAGTTCAACAAATTAAATAAACCTTTATCAGTATCCTCATAAGGTCGTCATTGACGGCAAATGTAATATTGTTTGACAATGTTATGTTTTGCGGTTCTAAAAATGGATCTGTAGAGTGTGTTTGAAGGTTTGTGAGTGATATTGACGGCAAAGTTATGTTGGTTAGTAGTAGAATGCTTCTGTGTTGGCTTTTCTTGTGGGTTCTAACATAATGGTGTGTCGAACGGGGCAATTCGATTTTTTATTGTTTTGTTTTTAAAAACATTGTGTTCATAAAAACAGCGGGAAAAAATCTGTTAGCTCTAAATCTAGGTTTAAAAATTAATTAAATTTTACTTTAAGATTAAACTTTTGCGCTTTAGTGACTTCTTTACTTATATTTTTTTTAATACCTAGGTACTACTTAGTGACTGCCTCGTTGTTCTAGTAGTCCCAAGCGCGACTGCTACGCTAGAGGTCCTGGGTTCGATCGACCAGTGTTGTTGTTCGTTTGGGGTTCATGAAATTCTCAGTAGCAGCTCGGAGTTTGAATTTGTGCCTGGTTAACAGGCTCGTCATGTCTGTCTGTGTGTGTGTATACATTTTCCGGGAATAATGTGACAGTTGTAGTAGATCACACATTAAAGGCGCCGCCTGCGCCTGCGCACGTCCCGTGTTTGACATAACTGTGCGTGCCGAGTGTGCCGACGATGGTGCGGTACGGTCTGATCGGTGAGTTTACGTCACAACAAAGATCATCATGTTGGTTTGGTAAAGGAAATAAATAGGTTGTTGGTTATGTGAGAAGTTTTGCAAAAACTGCCTGTTAATCTTGTGGTCATATCTGATTGGATTCGACTCCCAGGTCGAGCAGCATCATTGGGTGTTTTTATAAAATACTTCATAGCAGCTCGCAGTCAAAGATGGAACCGATCCGGTTCATGGTAATAGGCTCGCTCTAATAACATGGATCCAGGAACTTTCATCCTGATTTATGAAATACTAGCTTTCCGACAGCGGCTTCGCCCGCGTGGATTGGGTAATATTCTTATAACCTTCATCCCCTTATAGCCCCTTTTTCGCATTAAAAAGCCCTAGCCTATCTGTGTACCAAATTTCATTTAAATCGGTTCAGTAGTTTTGGCGTGAAAGCCGGACAGACAGATAGAGTTACATTCGCATTTATAATATTAGTAAAGATAAGGCTTTTTAATCCTTCATCTATAGGTACTCGCCCTTTTCCAAATGTATCTGTTTGGAATATTTAAAAGGCTCTCAATGTATCAGTTTACCTACTAGCCTTTGCTATCATATTAAAATTTGCTTAGCATCATAGCGAGTGGTTATTTCTACCTATCCCTGAAGAACAAAGCGTGACTGTATGTATATTATAAACTAAACTTTGTTCCCGTAGAAGTTGATTTTTTTCCCCCGTTTTTGAAACATTTTCATTGATACCTACTCCATTTTGTTGTAGCGTGATGATATATAATCTAAAGCTTTCCTCAATAAATGGGCTATGTAACACTGAAAGAATTTTCCAAATCGGACCAGTAGTTCCTGAGATTAGCGCGTTTAAACAACCATACAAAAAAACTCTTTAGCTTTATAACATTAGTATAGATTATTATTTTTCTTACGTTTTTATGTGAGCAAAAGTATCAAGATTGCTTTTGAAAAAAGAACCGTATTGTCGAGACGATCACGACCATCTAGCGGTTTTAAAGCTCGTCTTCTATGCACGTTGATTCAACATTAATTCTGAGGCAGTACTGACTTCGAGCTTACAGATTATTACTTGCTTTTTAACGGTTAAGGAAAATATTGCAGAAAATTCGCATACCTGAATCGACCTAGTTTTTATGGTGTTCAGATTCTGATGAACGACACAAAGCCAACGTGGTGGACTATTATTTTTTGAAGGGGAGAGGACCATAATGCGTTAAATTAAAGTAGGTCATCAAAAGCCCATACAACTCAGCCCAAATTTATACCGGAGGTACATGACAGCTGTCAAGTTGATAGTTTTTACCATGAAATCACTATGAAAGTGATAATAATCTGCCGTCATTGGCCATAATGGTGTGCGTTTGACATTCCGAAACTGACACTTACAGCTTTTACTATGAAATCATTACGAGACAGATAATAGTGTGCCAAAATGGCGTGATTTGTCACAAATATTTTTTTTTCTCATCTCCCATTCAACATTAAAAAAGTACGACTAGAGTTTTAACTAGCGTAATACAGGGTATTTTTTCCAATAAGTGTACCTTCGGTACATCATTTGGGCCGATTTCGATGACCTCCTTTTGGTGTCAAAAGTTGCGGTGGGCCAATTTTACAAGTTTTTTGTTGTTGTTTCTTTTAGTTTTTAGTTGTTTTAAATTACGAGATCGTAGAATCGATTCTTAGATATGGCAGAGTGTACCCAATTAATCGTTTTTTAATAGGAGTTTTTGTGGATACTTTATTGGCTTTGTGCTCGGTTAATGGGTCCTTCTTGGATTGTCCTTTAGTATAAGAGACCTAAAACCAGCGAATCGTCGATGTAAGAAATACATCTGCTTATGTTTTGGCAGAATACTAACGTAATAGTACCACATTGAGTAACAAACTATATCTACCGGTTGGAATATTGGATCACACACATTTTTTCTGGCGACATCAGAAAAAAAACATGCCGAGCCGTGAGAATGATACTTCAATACTTACATAGCTATATCAACGTACGTGACAGGTGCGCGGGCGCAGGCGGTGCCTATGATGTCGTATACCGTGCGCCTACTTCGACAAAGATCTTTAAAATTGATATCTATAATATTTTTGCATACCGAGAGAATGGATGAACGGCGATTGACATAACCTAACCTAACCTAAAATAAAAATTTAGAAAACCCCCGACACGAAATGTAATTTGCCATTTTATGGTGGCAGCCATCTTGGATTTGAAATTTATCATAGTATATAGTGTTCTCCTAGTTAAACCCTTTCATTTGATACCCATATTGAGGAAGTTGTGAAAAAATATTTAATCCGCTATTTTGTAGCGGCCATCTTGGACCGATTTTCATCAAACATAGCTAAGAACACTCCCGCCTAATACACCTTCCAAATAAAAATAAAAAAATCAAAATCGGTCCATCCGCTCGGGAGCTACGATGACACAGACAGACACACACACACACACACAGACACGTCAAACTTATAACACCCCGTCGTTTTTTTGTCGGGGGTTAAAAAGGGTAATTTATAAGCCGAATGTAACTGGAAGCGCCCGGAGGGGACGTCCTAGAAAGATCGACCTTATTGGTGAGATCCATCAAAAAGGTCAGATGCGTAGTACTCACAACCAGCGCGTGTGTATGACAAGATGTATAAACATGGAGGACGCTGAAGAAGTACACAAGTAATCTCTAGTTTCTGCCTAACCCTGTGCGAAAACGACGTGAGTGTATGTATTGTGGAGACTCTTGACCTCCACAGTACTCGGGAAAATTATAAAGAATACTCATGTTTATATTTTTAACCCCCGACGAAAAAACGACGGGGTGTCATAAGTTGACGTGTCTGTGTGTGTGTCTGTGTGTGTGTGTGTGTATGTGTGTATGTGTGTGTGTGTGTCTGTGGCATCGTAGCTCCCGAACGGTCAACTCCCTCAATATGGGTATCAAATGAAATGGCTTAACTAGGAGAACACTATACACTATGATACATTTCAAATCCAAGATGGCCGACATCATAAAATGGCAAATTACATTTCGTGTCGGGGGTTTTCTAAATTTTTTATTTATATGGACTTTGTTTATTGGGAGCACTGAAACAATATCACATGTCATGGTGTCGGTGACACAACTATTTCTAGAACATTCTACGTCAGTTACTTCAATCATAATACGAATGCTTGTTAACGGCCAGTAATATATCAAATATTGGTAGCGACCTTTGTAGTCTCTACAGTATGTATCATCACTACATAGTATAAAACAAAGTCGCTTTCTCTGTCCCTATATCCCAATGTATGTTAAGCATACATCTTTAAAACTACGCAACGGATTTTGATGCTGTTTTTTTTAATAGATAGAGTGATTGAAGAGGAAGGTTTATATGTATAATACATACATATTATAGTACAGAAAATACAAGAAATTCAAACCCATGTGAAGCCGGGGCGGCTCGCTAGTATACAATATTTTACGCTTACGGTATTGGTCATTCTGAAAGAGGACCCGTGCCCAACAGTGAGACAGTTAAAGATTACTTAGGAACATTGGGAGCATGAGATGCGCTCACGCATGTTCCACGCCCCTGACTTGTGAAAGTATCGAAAAATGAAAATCATTCAATGCAACTTTCGTTTATATATTAAAAGATATGAGTGGCGTCATGCATGACTAGTCGGTCTTGAATTGAGTTCTTTATAGCAATTTTAATATGAATAAAGATAGATACAATATGCTTTTGTACATCGAAAGTAAGTACATAAAAAACAAACAAGACTACATAATTTACTGTCCCTTTTACATTATACAAGGTGGAAGGGACATCGGTCACAAACAAAAAAAATAAAATGCCCTAGGTCATTCATGTAGAAAATGATCGGTTATTACAGACATTGACATTTTTGAGCGCGCAGTATATTGCTAAAAACGCGATTATACCGCTCCGCAGTGAATGTTATCGCGCGCACGATTCGAAATAAATGAAATAAGGTTTTTTTAATTATAAATCTAATTTGGGTAGATAGAAATAATGTTTTTTTACGCGTTAAAGTAAAAAAAACTGCAGAAAAAAATGAAAAATTATGAAAAAAGATACGGAAAATTTCAACGCAGGGGGGTCCAGAATCATGTACCTACTGAACTCATGGTATTCGGGATAAACAGGATACTTACTTAAAAATATGTTAGTCGATCATTCAATTCGCGCCAGAAATTATGTTGCATTTCTTTTAACGCAGATTTATCGTTAAAAATCTCCAATTTCAAATGTAGAACGAAAGTCTATCGAATGTCACACTGTTTTGCGCATCCTACACCACGAGACCCAACTTCGTGTAACACTTTTTCTAAATTCAAATCCATTGCGCGATTTATTAGATTTTATCGGAATGACGTGCTATGGTATGCGGTAATGTATTATGGAGTACGAAGTAAGGTCGTTTTCTAATACTGTTCTATAATCCAATTAGTTATTTGCGATCGCGTGCGCTGAGTGCGGAATGAGTGAAAATGTGCGAGTGGCTGAAACTGCAGCGTCATTTTGTTAGGAGGGTAAACAGAAAATAGTAACAAATTGATTTCCAAGAAAGCAATGATAGCTTAGTGACCATCTAGGTTTCAAGTCGCACCCTAGGCACGGTCCTCTGGCTTTTTGAATTCATGGACATCGTGAGGAAATGCAGGTTTTTTCATGATCCTTTCATCACAGTTCAGAGTTGCGGGACCGTTACCTGAATATTCCGGAGTCTTCACTGACTGGAGCAATTTTGAAAATGAGATAATAAATACTAAGCAGAGCTTGTACTAGACAATAGATATTACAACACTTAGGTACTTTTTGTAAATGTACCTATAAGAAACACCTAGACACATATTGTTTATCACTAATATTTGTACCCTGTGGGAATCGAACTCATAACGTCGTGATCAGCAGTCCAACGAACTATTAGAACAACTCGTCATGTGAGGACAATTTAAGTTAATCTTTATTTAAAAAGAATTACAAATAAATATATAATTGTCGGCACTTAGTAGAGTATCTTCTTTATATATAAAAAAATATCTCATTAAGGCCTTAACAACAGTGAAATGCCTAAATTCTTGGGTATTCAATTAAGATTGTCTCAATAACTGTTCTTTTAATCTGTACAAAAAAAATATATGTGATAGACAAGGATTTGACAATTTTTTTCACTTGAAAAAAATTGTATTTCCGCCAAACACTTTTTGGAAAAAAAATCACCAAAGACTACCTATTTTTGTCAGAATTTTCAAATTGTTTGCTAAACGGCTGAAGCTACTTACTTCGCATTTTCATACAAAAATAGGTCTTCAAAATATTAATGTTTTCACTTGAAAGTATTATTTTTATTTTGCATTTTACTAGTGAAAATATTCATTTTCCTCGAAATTGAGTCTATCCACGCGAGCGTTCCCTGCTCCTTCACCCGCGCAGTCCGTCTCCGGACGTTGTCGAGGGTGGACCGCACGTCGGTGTTTGAGCGACTATTTTAAAATACATTTTAAGTTTTGAAGACTTTATACTTATTGATAAATATTTATATTAACAGAAATGCTTAGTTTAGTTAATATGTATATATTGCTGGCTGTAAATGTTTATTCCTAAACAAATTCATGTTTTAAGTGCATAAAGAGTAAGATCGCAGAATGGCTAAAATCTAATATGTATCGCTCCGCACTTTAGGCACAAATATATTACTACGGCGCTCGCCTTATTCTTATTTAAAAGTAATCTTATAGTTACTTACCGTTGGTACTTATCGCAGAATTTTATCGAGTTTTGATTTATTTAGGTATGGCTATTCGAAAAACCACATAGGCATCAATTGTAAAGGTAAATAAGGGTATCAAATCCTAAGGTTCCTTAGGGAATTGGGATTACGAAAATTGCATTATTTCTTTGATCCAATACGGCGGACATATTTTTGAATTTTAGAATTATGATATGGGTATCAAATTTAAGATTCTTTAGGGAGCTGATTATGAAAATAAGCTTTATTTTTAAATTTAAGATGGCGGATATTGTTTTTAATTTTTATGATGTTTTAAGATTCTTCAGGGCGCTGATGATTATGATTATAATAGATAAAGATAAAGATAAAGATAAAGATATATTTATTTGCTGTAACATGTGTGAATTACAATACAAAATTATATGCATGCAATGGTGTTAATATTTAAATATGAGCTACATGTTATACCATTGAAGGTGTACAAATATGTAGTGAAATTGTAAATTAATAATAATTCAGTTAAGGAAGTCAAATATTAAAACAATACATTAAATTATATACTTAATATCAAATTCTAGAAATCATCATTAAAATTTATCATTCAGAAAGTCATGTACATTATAATAACATTTCTCAGTCAACATCTTTTTTAGTTTTACTTTAAATGAATTTGAATTTAATAGTTTAATGTCCTTTGGTATCTGGTTATAAATCTTTGGACCCATGCATACAATGCTTTTATGTAACAGTGTAGTTTTAGCTGGATGTATACAGAGTTTGTCATTATTTCGTCGACTACGAACAAAATTTTCAGATAGTCGTGGAAACAAATGTGGATTATTTTTAACAAACAATGCTACTTCATAAATATAGATTGACGGAAGTGTGAGAATTTTGTACTTTAAAAACATTGGAGTGCAGCTGTCAGTACTTTGTAGCCTAAACATAGCCCGTACGCATCGTTTTTGTAATCTAAAAGCAATCTCTTTATTAGTTGAGTTACCCCAAAAAATTATTCCATATCTCAAAGTAGATTCAACTAGGCCATAATATGCTGTAAGTAAAGTATCTGGATTAACTGAAAAAGATAGTTTATATAGGGCATATGACGAGCTGCTGATTTTTTTGCTAAGTTCCTCAATGTGATTTTTCCAATTTAATCTTTTGTCTATTATTATTCCCAGAAATCGGGCTGTATCTGCTTCTTGTATAATATTATTTTTGTAAACTAAATTAATTTGTGATGAGTTGCATACCCGTTCACGTTGACTAAAATGCATAATTCTAGTTTTATTTAAATTAATTAGTAGATTATTATTATTAAGCCATGTAATTATTGAATTTAATGAATTATTTATATCAGAGTTATAAGAATTTATATCTTTGGAAGTTATGGTTACAGTACTATCATCAGCAAACAGTGACATGGGTTGCATAGTTGATTTAGGCAGATCATTTATATATATAATAAATAGAAGGGGACCCAAAACACTACCCTGAGGAACACCATATGTTACATTACGCTTTTGAGAGGAGTAGATTTGTTCGCTTTTCGTTTTTAAATTGAATTTTGTAATCTCTGTTATGTGTTGCCGATCTTTTAAGTATGATTTAATTAATTCTAAAACATTACCTCTTATGCCATATGCCTCAAGTTTACTAATCAGAATACTATGGTCAACATAGTCAAATGCTTGAGACATATCACAATAGATAGAACAAACAGGGGAAGAATTGTCAACGTATGATAAAACATTTTTTAAGAAATCATAAATAGCCATGTTTATTGTCTTATGCTTTCTGAAACCTTTTTGCTCTTTACACAGAATGTTATGCTTTTCCAAATAATTATTAATTTCAATATACAAATATTTTTCAATAATTTTTGAAAATATAGAATTTAACGCAATGGGTCTGTAGTTTTCCATGAAATGTTTATTATCTTTTTTATGTAAAGGTATTACAATGGTCAATTTTAGATCTGTCGGAAATATTCCAGTCGATATACAAAGATTCACTATATAGCTAAGGTGGTGACATATAAGCTCATTAACTGCTTTGATTATTTTAGTGGAAATTCCATCATGACCGACACTATTAGTGTTTTTTAAGCTTTTTATAATTTCATGAATCTGATAAGGTACACTTGGCAATAGGAACATTGAGTTCATTTGGTGATTTATTAGGGCTGTTGAGACAATTCCAGCACCTGAAACGGGGTTAACCTTTTCTATAAAATAGTTATTAAACGCATTAGCTATATTTGAAGGATTTTCAATAAAGTTATTGTTAATTTTAATCTTATCTATTAAGTCTCTCGGAATATTTGTTCTATTATTTTTTATGATTTGCCATGTTGTTTTACATTTATTACTTGACATTCTTATTTTGTGATTGTTTTGAGCACGCTTGGTAAGATTTATTATGTTTTTTAGCATTTTTGAATACTTAACAAATATTTGCTTATTTGGAGTTGTCGGTTTCCGTCTAAAGTTCCACAACAAATCTTTTTTTCTCCTACTACAGATCTTTATCCCACGTGATATCCATTTTTGCCTCTTATTTACATTTACAATAATTTTAATCTTAGGAAAGCACAAGTCGTACAATAATTTGAAAGTTTCAATAAAGTGGCGAAATGCAATATTAGGGTCATTTGTTTTATATATTTCGCAAAAAGATAAGTTTTTTATGTAAGCTTTAAATTTTTTAATATTTTCTATACTGTAATCACGCTTATATTTATACCAATACTTTAATTTAAATATTCTTTTAACAGGAAGTTTTATTACTTGAGCAGTATGATCTGATAAACAAAATTCAAACACATCAGTCTTACACTGTTTTTTAAAATTATGTGCAAAATTGTCTATACAAGTATTACTAGCTAACCTTGTTGGTTGTTTTAGTGCTAATCTAAGATTATAACTTAACAATAAACACTCAAAATCTAAAGTAACATTATTGCTTTTCATTACATCTATATTGAAATCACCAGTTACTACAATATTTTGACCACTACTTTTTGAAATACACTTTAGGACATTGTCAAGCCTGTCGAAAAATAAATTCAAATTGCTTTGTTTAGGTACTCGGTACACACAAATTATTATAATTTTATAATCCAGTAACTCAACTGCACAACATTCAAATACATTAGCTATTGACATTTTGCTAATATATGAAAGTTCTTTAAACTTATGTTCACCCTTTACTAATATGCAGGTTCCACCTCTTTTGCAAGTCCGGCTGAAAGATGCTGCGAGAGTGTAATTTTGAATATTAAGATGTTGTTCGTAGCCTGCCAACATGAAATGCTCGGTAATACATATAATGTCTATGTCGATATTCTTGTCTTTAAGTTCTTCTAAATTGATTAATAGTGCATCAGATTTGTTCAAAAGTCCTGCAATGTTTTGATGTAGAACATTAAGATACTTAATATCGAAAAAACAATGAGTTAGCCTCTTCTGTGTCACACTGTGACACATTGTTATCTACATCATTGCAGTGAGTCGTATTGATAATATTAATTTCATTAATAAATTCTTTTAAATTTCCAAATATGTTACGCATCCCATTATTGTTAATATTTCCTGTTCGTTTATTAAACATGCTGTAGTCATAGTTTAAATTATAATTCGAATCCAAGTAGTATGCATGTTCATGGGTTATAAGATCCAAGTATAATAACTTATTAAACGATTCTATCCTACAATTATAAATGTTATTGTATTTTCTAAAAGTGTAAGTGGGATAGCAGATAATGACATTGGTGTGCTTAATTTCCTTAAGTATGTCTCGTATGTATACGACTGTGTTAAAATAATTACTTGCACTTTTAAATTCTTCTTCCCCAATCAATATTATGCAATAGTCCGTCATTGTATAATTACACAATTTTGTTTTAATACCACTAAGGAGTTGGCGTATTGTTCCATTCGGTGTGAGGTAGTGACATATATCGAATGTATTGTGTAGTAGATCTTGCGATATAGATAGTATATTATTCTTCTTATTCGTGCTCAATATACATATCTTATTTTTACAGGCATTATTTATGCTTTTTCCATACTGTCGTGGTTGTAAGTTTTTGTTATTGACATTTTGATCTGCTTGGTTCATATTATTTTCAGTTATATTTTGTTTGTATTCGTTTTTTGTAGTATTAGTAGTTGGTTCTAGGTAGTTTTTTTGAATCATCTCAGTTTGCGTTTGCTTTGTTTTTTTATTTATATTTGCTTTCCTAAAAGGAGATTGTTTTGTTTTAACCGGGCTATTGGTTATCTTCTTAAATAGCTCATTTCTTTTTGATAATTCCTCATTGGACTCTCTAAGTTTATTATTTTCTGATGACAATATTTCAATTTCTCTGTGAGCACTTTGTAACTGCTCTTCAAGGTCTAGTAATTTGTTATTTAATATTTTAACTTGTTCATCTTCGTCGTCTGATAATTCAGGCATACTACTCGCCGTACACTCAAGTGTTTGTGAAATGATGTCACAATCGTCATTTAATGTATGAGATTGAGTTCTGGTCCGATTTCGTCGGAAAGTTATATTCTCTAGAAAATTCATGATACAAATAAACAATCACAAATCACAAAAAGACTATATTTAGGAGACCGAGGTTTGAACTTAGTAACAGTCCAAGCGTTCGTAGTAAGTCACGTACGTAACCGCAGCGCCAACTGCACACTTAAGTTTACAGTTGAAATAGGTGTTCTACCTCTACGATGAATAATTATAAAAACGTTACGATGCTGTATTTGAAATTTTATAAAAATGAAGACACCGTCACAATTTTTTTTTTTACAAACTATGAAAGTAATTAGTTTTTGTAATAGTTTAAAATCACTGTTCTAGAAAGCGGTTTATAGCACTGCACTGTTTCTCAATATAAAACGATGGTTATTATTGTTTTTGAAAGTATGTAAACAAAACTGACACTGCATGAAATTTGTACACAAGTTTATACACTTTATTTGAGTTTTTACTTCTGTGATAACACTGTCACATGGAAATTAAGCGATACTTTTAACGTTTAACTATAAAAAAGTTTAATACAAAGAGTTTTACTATTTTTTTAACAATAAAATATACGGAGCCGATGTTGCGCGTGGCACTAACGCCATCTGTAATGAAATATAATATTGATATCAAATTCGTGGTTTCTTGGGATGCTGATTACGAAAATGGCATAAGTTTTTGAATACAAGATGGCGGACATTATTTTTTAATTTAATATGATATGGATATTAAAGATACTATAATAGAATATATATACTAGAATAGATTAAAGGACTAGGTATTTAACGAGACCTATGTAGCACCTATTCCATCTTTTAAAATACTCGATCCTCCTAGACTCACTGTGACTAAGGGTACGCGGCATCCGAGGCCCGCTCGAATTGAGCAACGCGACGCGGCGAAGCGCGGTACAGTCACTTGAATTTGAACCATATTTCTATGCACATAAAAGTAACGCGACGCGTACTTGTGTCGTGCAAGAATATACTGTTTTTTTTATTTAATTTTACACTAATAGTATTTTCGCCGTAAGATGATATGCCTGACAGTTCTAATTTTTTACCCCTAACGCAAAAACGACGGGGTGTTGGTTGTGTGTGTCTGTCTGTGGCATCGTAGCTCCCGAACGGCTGAACCGATTTTGCATTAGTAATAGGTTTTTTTATTTAAAAGGTGAATTAGTCGGGAGTTTTCTTAGCTATTTTTGATGAAGATTGGTCCAAGATGGCCGCCGCCACAAAATAGTGGATTAGATATTTTTCGACAACTTCCTCATTATGGGTATCAAATGAAAGGTCTTAACTAGTAGAATATAATGTACTATAGTACATTTCAAATCCAAGATGGCCGCCACCACAAAATGGCAAATTACATTTCGTGTCGGTGGTTTTCAAAATTTTTATTCGTGCCGCGCATACTACTTTAAACTAATCAATACTAATAATATTATAAGATTTTATTGTTTGTTTGTTTGTATTGAATAGGCTCCGAAACTACTGGACCGATTTGAAAAAAAATCTTTCAGTGTTAGATAGCCCATTTATCGGGGAAGGCTATCGGCTATATATCATCACGCTATGACTAATAGGAGCGGAGTAGTAATGAAAAATAGTACACAAACGGGGAAAAAATTAGAACGGGGGCAAAACAGCTGGTGGAAAGCTAGTAATAAATAAACTGGTGTAGTGCCACCTACAGTTTAATTATTTAAAGTACCATGACCCTCCAGAGGGTCGCAACAACTTATTTATATTATGCCCGATAATCGTCCTTATTAATTGATATTAGTTTATATATAATAACAAATAATGATATTATTTAATATGTAATTAAATTAATATAATAATAATATAATAATGTTATAATATAATAAATAACAAAATGTTTTAATAATTATGTGTGAACAACTAAATTTATTTTGTATAAAATAAATATGGCATTGGTAAATGAACACACAATAGCTTTTATATAATATAATAATTTGCAGATATCAATAATTGTTTGTTACGCACAAACAGATTTTTGTATTAGTAGTTAGCTCATCACTAATGAGGCGCGTGACAAACCGTCCGGCCGGCCGCAGTGGCGGTACTTACATCGAAATACAACGGCGCGGTGCCAGCGCCGGTACCCACATTGTAGGATACTGAGCTACATGGTCGGCGTTCGGCGAGTTGAGTTAGTCTGTTTAGTCTGCTGTACCCCGCCGCTTACAGCGCGTTTATTGTTATAATTCTCGGATGCGACTTGTATTCTTGTAAACTGTACCTAATCAGTATTTTGTATGCATTAAAACATACGAAATACTTATGAGTTAATAAACTTTGGAAGTGAGATTTGGTTCTCTAAACTACACAAATCATCTACACACTCACTTCACTGGCAAAAAAAATATTTTTTTATTATTAAATTAAACATAAAAGCCGACTGCGTTAAACTAGTGCTAAAACGTTACTAACTTAAAATCTAAAAGCAAGCTCCATGTAGGTAATATCGGAAATGAAGTACTTCACGTTACGTCATGTCACCAATAAGAAAACTTACTTATCTTACACACAATAATTGAACGTACCGCTTTAGTCACTTAATACCGTGCACATGACGTGACTCTCAGTGATGCTTAAACATAATAGGCAGTATTCCAAATAATACCACTTATTCTCTCTGCGACTCTAATCTTTGAACTATTCAGATCCGTGTCTAAGCAGTACAGAGCGTCTCCGCTAGATGGCGACTTTTTCAAATTAGCTCCATTTCCTCAAGGTCATTCACGCATGTTAAGGCCTTAATTCTAAAACCGATGTAATAATTCAACGTCTCAATCGTACATTCAATCGGTCAAGTTTGTTTTTTGTGCCGCCATCTTTTATTTAAGTAGAGCAAAAAGTATTATTCTGGACCGGTGTAGTTATAAATACGTACAAGTTTTTGTCGATGTATTTGGTATAAAGGACTTTGCCTAGTTTAGCGTACCATGTCATGTTCTTGGGGCATGACAGGCATTGCACAGAGGGATTCTGGGGTGGTGTTTTAAGAGGAAACAGTGCTTACAAGTGCTGGTGGTGGCCATAGGTGTAGTTTTAGACGGTGAGAATCCCAAACCCTGTCTCCCTGTTGTAAACCCTATAGACCTGCAGCTAAAAAAGTTGGTTCTTCCGACTGCGTATTTATCGGTAACCACAGAATTTTCAGAAAAAACATTGGATTTTCTATTGTGTAGTGGGTTCGTTTCGTTTGTATAAAAAAATAACAAAAGAAACAATAACAAACATAAAAAAAACTCATGATTGATAATCTCACGATGATGATGCGGTTGATGTATGGATGTTTAAAAAATTGTAGGTATCATCATTTTATAAGAACTTATGTCAACGGAAACATCTTGAATAACAAAAAAATTGTTGGTCTATGGAGCTCTAGTAGCCGTAGCATCTGCTGCGAATACAGATTGCACGTGTTGATCAGGGGCTTTAGCCAAAATACGATCTATTGTTCGGATCGACGCAGGAATCGAAACAAAATTTGACTTAAAGACATATGCTTTCGACAAATCTGAAGTTTGACAAATGTCATTCCCATACATTTTGTTTCTATTCGTTCGTCGATCCGAACGTTAGATTGCAACTTAGCTAGGCCAGCAGGTTACATAGAATGTTACGGTGTACTGAGCGTCGACCCTTAATTTGTAAAATGCTTCAATAGTTACGTCATATAAGGAACTTCGATTTTTTTACGTGCTAGGTAGAATCTGGATATTGGAGTTCCCCAATAATTAGGATGTAGAGATCTAAAGGCGGTTGCTTCGTATAAAGTATTGATGTTGCAATGGGTTTTCAACATAAGAATTATTTAAACAATATAAAGCATAGATCTAGTTGTCGTAATCACGACTGCAATGGCAGAGGTCCTAAAATTCGATGCCTTATTCGTCCAGTGGTGGCCGTAGGCCGTATTGTCGTTAACTACAAATACAAACTACGGGCGGCTATTTTATAGAGGAACTCAGTAACATTTTGCCCGACCTGGGTATCGAACCTAAGACCTCGAGCAAAGCAGTCGCATTTAGGACAACTAGGCTAACGAAGCAGTCATTTTTTGTACTAATCTATAGTTATCTATTATATAAAACAAAGTCGAGTTTGTTACAACACTTATAACTCGAGAACTGCTGGACCGATTTTCACGGATTTTGATTTGTTGGATTTGTCACCACCTCGAATAACAGAATAACTAAAAAAAATTGGTGTAACGGGGTTCAAAAGCGAGCGAAGTTTCGGGAATCAGCTAGATATTAATATAACGCTGAAGAGTTTGTTTGTTTGGTTGGTTGAACACGCTAATCTCAGGAACTACTGGTCCGATTTGAAAAAGTTTTACAGTGTTAAATAGCCCATTTATCGAGGAAGGCTATAGGCTATAAATCATCACGCTACGACCAATAGGAGCGGAGTATCAATTAGAAATGTAACAAAAACGGGGGGAAAATCAACTTTTACGGGAACAAAGTTGCGGGCAAAGCCTAGTTCCAAATAAATCTACTGATATTATCTTCCATACAAATTATGCTAATCAGTTCAAAAGCTAATAGCTTTCCGTCATCGATCATGATCGTGGCTGAATGATTGATGGACACAACAATAGCTTGCGTCACATCTTGAATGTAACATTAGTGTCGTGATAATATTGTCGTGAGAAAGTTAACTATGTATGTTTATTAAACATTTCTATGTAGATATTATTGTTATGAATGTTCACTTGGGTATGGGAGAAATATTTTTGTTTATAGCAACACTAGGTGCTGGTGTTAGCCGCGTTAATCTATTTTTTCCCAGGCCCGTGGGAATTTCCTAAAATTATATCTTAGGATAGCAAAACTACGTGTGCTTTTCAGCCCAATTCGTTTAGTGGTTGGAGCGGTGCGTTGTAACTTTAGCATTTATACAAGGTGGAAGGGACATCGACGCACATCCGAATACCATGAGTTAAGTACCTGATTCTGGACCCCCCGATGATTGCGATGAAATTTTCCATAACTTTATTTCATATATTTTTCTTTTTTTTTTACTTGAACGTGTAAGAAACATTATTTCTATCTACACAAATTAGATTTATAATTAAAAAATCACTATTTCATTTATTTCGGATCGCACGTGCGATAACATTTACCGCGGAGCGTTATAATTGCGTTTTTAGCAATACACTGCGCGTTCAAAAATGACAATATCTGTAATAACCGATCATTTTGTACATGAATGACCTAGGTCATTTTATTTTTGACCTTGAGTGAAACCTTGTCACGACGTTTGTGCGTCGATGTCCCTTCCACCTTGTATAATTACTAGGTTTCCGCCAGCGGCTTCACGCGCGTTCATCCCCTATTTTAACACCTTACAGCCCTTTTTTCGCATTAAAAAGTAGCCTATGACCTTTTCCAGGCTCTAGACTATCTGTGTACCAAATTTCATTTATATCGGTTCAGTGGTTTTGGCGTGAAAGCGCAACAGACAGACAGAGTTACTTATGGTAAGAGATCGTCAGAAACTTTAGGTACCTAGGTACCTACATCGGGTCACTCAGCAGTGAGGAGATTGAAGGAGGAAGGAGGAAAACATTTCCAATAAACTGTGTGTATTAACCCTCTCTAAACCTCTGCTGAACCCTTCGGACACAAAATGCGTGATCGTTTGTAAAAAGAGGTACATAGCGGAAATTGTAAACCGTTTACAATGTCATTTTATTGTGCAATTAGTCGAAAATCGATATAAAACTAGAGATCGAAAGATGTCGAATTGATTTTTATAAATTAAAACTGATATTTAAATATCTAAACTTGTTCGGTCATAATAAATCCCTACTTTTATTACGTGTTAGGGTTGTCAAACTCGCGTTTTTTGCAGGTAGATGCTATGTCAAAGTTAAGTTAGAGTGTATTATCTTTTTGTATTTTTTAAGTATTTAAGCTTTTTAATCCTAAGATTACAAGTTTATATTAATAAAGATTTTCTTTTTTCCTTCACTAGAGTTTATGCTATACTAATATTATAAAGAGGAAAGATTTGATTGTTTGTTTGTTTGTATTAAATAGGAAACTACTGGACTTATTCGAAAAATTCTGTCAGTGTTAAATAGCCCATTTATCAGGTAAGGCTATTGGCTATATGCCATCACGCTACGACTAATAGGAGCGGAGTAGCAATGAAAAATGTTGCAAAAACGGGGGAAAAATTTAGTAGCTAGTATTTTATATTTGCGATTTGTGGGTGTATTCACAAATAAAATTTTTCACTTACACAAACACCCCGACATAGAACCAGTTCGCCGGTATGCTTAGGTCATATGTAATAGGGGGCAAGCCTATTGCCAACCGGGCATAAATCTAGACTCTCGAGCTGCTACTGGGAATTTTATAGAGAAACTCAATAACACTTTGCTTGACATGGGTATCCTATAATAGGACTGTATTTATTTTTTTACCAATGCGATTTTTTTTTATGCTTTACTATTAGTAGGTAGTAGAATATATTTCTATTGATTGTTTAATACATTTTTTTTTTTTTTATATTCGACTTGAAATCATGACAAGAACATGTAGTGAGGAAAGCATTAAGAATACCTGAACATAAGAGAGGTAGAGGACGACCTCAGGCTACGTGGTGGACTAGCATGACGAAACTTCTATTGGAGGAAAAACTGCCCGACCCGACAACCCAGGACAGATTGTCCTGGCGCCAGAAAATTAGGAGAGCCGACCCCACCTAAAGTGGGATAGAGCTAGGAAGAAGAAGAAGACTTGAAATCAGGACAAATGGACATTATATGTTCCTAATTCAATCAACGAAAGCACGCGTCTTGTACCTCAACTATGAGTTTTTCTTTCTAAACTCGCTAGCGATGCCGTAAAATTATTGTATGGGAAACTGTCCAACGCCTCTAGTGGTTACGTTATTCTTACTATTATTATAAATGCGGAAGTAACTCTGTCTGTCTATCTGTTTCGCTTTCACGCCAAAACTACCGAACCGATTTAAAGGAAATTTGGTCCACAGATAGCCTAGAACTTGTGAGAGGACATAGGCTACTTTTAATGCGAAAAAAGGGCTGTTAAGGGTTGAAATAGGGGAAAAGTTATAATAACCAGACCACGAGGGCGAAACCGCTGGCGGAAAGCTAGTGAACTATAATCGGCTATGAGATTGCAGCGTTTCTTTACGTAAAAAACTTATCGAAAGCAATTCGATAAAACTCATAGTTGAGGTACTGAGGTGGGATACGTGCCAAAGTTTGGGCACTGGTATTTTTTTTTTTCTGAATATAAGGTCAGAGGAGATGGCGAGACGACTTGGATGCCTTCCAGGATAACTGGACACAAATAGCCCAACAAAGAGATAAATGGAAGAAATGGGGGGAGCCCTTTGCTCAGAATTGGGACAATAGAAAAAAAAGAACTAGTAAAAAAATTAAATAAGGTCATAAAAACATTTTGCCAACCCTAACTCCAAATCTTACCATTGGGTTTTCAACACCGGGCTTTATTAACAATCCATCTTGATACATTCCAGACCGGTTATATTAACATATTGAACACTAGCTTCCCGCCAGCGGCTTCGCCCGCGTGGTCTTATAATTTTTTCCCCGTTTTTGCTAAATTTTTCATTACTACTCCGCTCCTATTAGTCGTAGCGTGATGATATATAGCCTATGTTACTCAGGGATAATGTAGCTTTCCAAAGGTGAAAGAATTTTTGAAATCGGTCCAGTAGTTTCGGAGCCTATTCATTACAAACAAACAAACAAACAAACAAATCTTTCCTCTTTATAATATTAGTATAGATATAGATTACATCATGCTTAACAAAACAGATCTATCCATACTTATAAATTTTATCAAACCTGTCACCGCAGTTTTGTTGGTTACACAATACAACCTTCCGCTTTCGTCTGCTTGGTGTATTTATATATTAAGCTTTTACGAGTATTGTCTTAATAAATAGAAATACGTATTTCACGAAACTATTTGACTACTTCGAAACTTTTCATCACGCCAAGGATTAAGCAGAGGTGTGGTGTTTCTGGTTTGCTTAGGTCCCATATAATAGGGGGCGACCCTATTACCACTAAACAGGTACTACTCTAAGCTCCATGCTACTAAATTAAGCATAACAATGGGGAATCGAATCCGAGATCTCTAGGGCAGCTCTCGCGCTTATGACTATTATTATGAAGCAGTTTCTGTAACTTTTAATAAGGAAGATATCTAATTTTTGAAATGCCTTGCTGCCATATGTTTAAAAAAAACACAGTCTTTAAGATCCTAACAGGGTCACTATAAAAAAGTAAAATAAGGAAAATTCCTACGGAAATGAGAAAAACGAGATCAATGCAGACAACACGGGGTACAACAAGTATTGTGTATGATTGGTTGCCAGAGCTCCTTCTAAGGATGCGCTGCGCTGACAGCAAGAGGAAAATTCCCTTAAATTGTCGGCGCAGTGAGTCCTCCATAAACCCCTAAGAGGTTTTTAGGGTCAACAACGCGCGAATGATACCCCTGGTGGTGCAAGCATCCATAGGCTACGGTAATCGCTTACAGTTGTCGCCAAACTTATTATCCGGATTGAAGTTGGCACGAGCTAACTTTAACCCGGCCGTAAAAATCGGAGAGAAAAAAATATTGGCTTAAAATGATTTGAAACGACAGCCTACGACTTGAGCTTTCGTTTTTATTTATTACAATCCAAAATTTTTCTTTTTCCGATTTTTACGGCCGGGTTAAAGTTAGCTCGTGCCGACTTCAATCCGTTCAATAAGTTTGGCGAGAACTGTACCATCAGGCGGGCCGTATGCTTGTTTACCCCCTCAGTGGTATAAAAAAAATGAATAGTAAACTTGAGACACCTCACAGTGTTGTGTGAACAGTTTTGTCATACATTACGAGTTTGTTCAAGCGGCACGTGATAAATATCAACTCATGCGCAGCGGGATCTATGCCTAGTGTCTGTTTACATTGCTGTTCATATTTATAGCAAACTAGCTTTCCGCCAGCGGCTTCGCCCGCGTAGTCTCGTAAATTATAGCATAATGTAACCTATGTTACTCGGAAAAAATTTAGCTTTCTTATGGTGAAAGAATTTTTGAAAACGGTCCAGTAGTTTTTGAGTTTACTCTTTACAAAAATATTCTTTTTTCTTGTTTTAATATTAAATAAATAAATATCTTGGGACATTTTTTACACAGCACCATCTAGTCCCAAACTAAGCAGAGCTTGTACTATGGGTACTAGACAATGGTTATAATCAGAGATCGGCGTAGGTAGTGCTATTCACGGGAATTAGTGACCGTTAACTTAACATGGATATGCCGTCTAAATCCCGGCATACATGTTTACATACTAATTTATATCACATTGACGAGCAATTGTAAAGTAATTGTAGTTGTACACATGACGACATATCATGCCACCTGTTTCGGGTATAATCAGATCCTACCTATTGACCAGTAAGTAATATGGCAAACAGCACTGTGCGGGACCAGTTAAATAAGTAGTCTGATATGACGCAGTGCATATTCATGGTATTTTTAACAGTATAACTTCATTTACATCAACATTCCGAAAAATATTCCCGTGAACCCCGAAAATCCCGGGACATGTCCATATTCACATAATCATTCAGGGTCATTGACCGAAAATAGCACTACCTACGCCGATCACTGGTTATAATACTTATATACTTTTTTTTTTGTAAATACTTACTTATAATATATAAGAAACACCCAGACAAACACAAACAGCTAAGTTCATCACATAAATGTTTGTGTCTTGTGGGAATGGAACCCACGACCTCGTGATCAGCAGTCCGGTACTCGAACCACTAGACCACAGACGTCGTCATATTAGTATATATTAGTATAGATAACCTGTTGTCTGTCTGTCCTTCCTCAGTATGCAATCTATCTCCATGCCAAAATGTATCAAAATCGGTTCAGTGGTTTAGTATGTATGTTCGCACAATGTTTGTCGGTATGTTTTAGGTCCCGTGTAAACGGGGAGCCTATCTACCGGGTACAAATCCAGACTCTCAGCTGCTCCTGAGGATTTCATAGATAAACCCAACGACACTTCTCGCCCGGGGTTCGAACCCAGGACCTCTAGTGTAGCAGTCACAATTACCGATGAGGCAGTCCATAGTATTTATACCGTCTTGCATTTGTACTTAGATATAGTAAGTTTGCCTAGCTTACTTTAAGTACGAATGAAATATAGGACAGGGTAAATTTAATGAAAAAAATAATGATATAACCTTGAACGGTACTGTGTAAGATTAAATCATTTCTTCTTTTAGTCCATTTGTCCCCGTAATTAAATAAAATTAATAAGTTTTGATTTAGGTATGTCTGGAATTGTAACCACGCATTTTACATTTCTGAAAAAAAAGGTGTTGATTTTTTACGTGTAGGTACATAATATTATAAAATATTAAATGTCAAAGCGCGAAAAATACTCGACTCTTTCTTATAAACCGGAATGAGGAGAGCAACAATCGGAAGATTAAAATGAATTTATAATTTATCTGGGTAGGATAATCTGATACTAATATATAATCGTATAAGAGCGGTGTCTGTACATTGAAGCAAAAATAAAAGAAAACCGCCGACATAAAAAAAAATGTAATTCGCCATTTTGTGGTGGCGGCCATCTTGTACCGATTTTCATCAAACATAGCTATGAAGACTCCCGACTAATTCCCCCCCACACACATACACACACGCAGAGACACGTCAAACTTATAACACCCTGTGATTTTGGCGTCGGAGGTTAAAAACAAGTGGGCTAGACTCGGCTAGAGTAGCGTCTTCAAATCCAAAAAAGTATGTAATTTTTGGGACTATTGTCTGTTTTTAGGGGTTGGAAAAATGTCTACTGAATAGTTTTTGAATAGGCTATGCGATTAACTATTTTTTATGGCCTCATTAAATAATTCACCATAAATAGAGCCGATTATCAAAAACAAAATTTAAACTGGTTCAAAAATAACGAAGTTAAAAGCAATTTAATTTTATGCTAGACAGAGAGCGCACTATACTTACAAATGACGTCAAAAGTAGCGTGCGCCATACTAATTCTATACTAACACTCGTTTTGTGGGAAAGGGACAGAGCATCCCCTCTCAATCCCCACCAAAAACTTTTAACGCATTTATCTCAGAAATGTCTTGGTAGATTGTATTTATTTCCAATATACGAAGTATGTTAGTGATATTTTTCAATAAGCGTGTGATTATTAACAAATTCAACATTCCCCTATTTTTTTTACCTGTGTTGGAAAGCTATGACATCGCATTCATCTCAACGATCTTGAGATAGTGCTTGACCTCTCTGTTGAATGCAGCCCCATGGAAGCTAGAGATCGTCATTGGTGGATACAGATTAAATCCTATAGATCAATTTCTTGACGTGAGCGAAGCCAGAGCCAAAAGCTAGTTTATTTATGTTTTATATACTTATAAGTGAAAGTGTGTAGCTTGATTTTAACACGACACGTACAGGAATATGATATTAAAAATCAAATTCTTTACACATAATATTTGAATACTAATACATTATTAGAATTGCAAAGGAAAGTTGAATGACATCCTTTCTATGTTGTTGTTTTTTTCTGTAGTAAACAAGGCAGCAAAAGCTGACTGGTTTCGGCGGGTTATATTTGAATTTGGAACTTATTTTAATATTTTGTTTATTCCTTTTTTTATTTCATAAATTGTGGAAAAAGCATAGCGCGTTAAAGAAGGTATGATTAAAAAGTTTCGGTATGCTTCGTTTAGTATTTTCTTTAGTTGAGCAGTAACTTTTTGTACATATTGTACTTAGATATTTAATTATGTTAATTGTTATACAAATAAATTTAAATTACAATAAAATTAAACACTCACCACCTTTGGATTTCATATTATCTTACCTGCAATAAAAAATGCATAATTAGTATATTTGTGACACACATGAAATTTTGTCACATAGTGAAATATAAACATATAAAACATGGTTAAATAGCCTAGCGATTGAAGTGCTAAGTCAGGCAAGTAGGTCTTGAGTTCGAATACAAGGCACGCACCACTGACTATTCGAAATTAAGTGCGTAATTATCACTCGGTGAAGGAAAACATCGTGAGGAAACCTGAGATGCATGCCTAAGAGATATTCTCGACGGCATTTGAAATCTAACCCGCATTAGGCTAGCGTGGTGGACTACAGTCTAATCCCTCTCATACTGAGAGGAGACCCGTGCCCAGCAGTGGAACAGTACATGGGTCGATGATGAATGTTAGCTGAACGTTTCCTTTTTTTTATACCACTAAGTTGGCAAAGAAGCATAAGGCCCGCCTAATGGTAAGCGGTTACTTATAGCTTATGGACGCTTGCAACACTACGGGTATCACTTGCGCGTTGCCGACCCGAAAAACCCCTTAGAGGTTTATGGGGGATTTACTGCGCCGACAGTTTGAGGAATTATTACTCCTGCTGCCAGCGCAGCGCATTCTTAGAAGGAGCTCTGGCCACCTTACTCACCGCAGGAACACAACACACAATAAAGTGTGTTATTTGGCTGCAGTTCTGTAAGGTGGAGGTACTTCTCCAGATGGGCTGGTCCAGATTTGAGCCATAAATGGCTGTGCACTACCTCAAAATCTTCCTGTGATGATAATGGTCACAAAAACAACACTTTCCAGGCATACAGGCGTTCTTTACGTCATAATGTTACATTTTATTATTGTATACAATTTCACTTTTCACGTAAAGCAGTATTGGAAGCCATCTTACAAAACGAATAGAACCTTTCTATTCAAATACTCGCTATTTTTACTTTTTAAGGTCAACCATTGAATAGGAATGAGTCGTCAATATTTCCAGCTATCACCAATGACTAGCGATTTAGCGGGGAAAGTGGTTATTGTCATGTATATGTGCCAGTTTTGTGAACGATTAGAGTGAATGAAGGAGTAATGAGTGAGTTTGCTTAAGTTACTTTTTACGCAGCTTTGTTACTTTTTAGGGTTCTGTAAGGAGAAATGGAGCCCTTTGAGCACTTTGTTGGTATGAAGCAAGGTCTCACAAAATATTGATCGTTATTGTTGAACATTAGTAGGTACTCCGAGGTCGTCAGTTGGGAAAAATGTTTAACAGTTTTCCCCTAAAAGTGTTTTTATAAGAAATATTTACAGAAATGTTTTCATGATTTTTCTATTGCCTATTCTACGGGATTTCTATCCCAACTGATGTTCTCTGAGTATGATTCTAGATAACTTAAAGACACCTTTGTCCGTGTCTTTAAAATAACAATGTCATTGAAAATCCCGACGTTTCGGACCCTTTACAGCGTCCATGGTCACGGGTGACTTCGGATTAACATAATATCAATATAACGCGATAAAATCCGTAAAAAGTAGTTTTATTTCAATGTCTAGTATTCGCGTAAGTGTCAGAAATCAGTATAATAATGTCATTTAACAATTTATTAGTATTCTAGCTAGAATTGTCGCAAAATTGAGCAAAGACCTCCCCCATTTTCCCAGAGAGTAGTATAAAACCTACAAAAACTACAAATTGTACGTTTTTGCTAATTAAACATTCATTTTTAGTTGGATTTTTAATAGGAGAGTATAATTACAAAGTTAATTTTGATTTTTAGAGTGAGAGGAACGGGTACGGAACCGCAGTGAGTCCATGGCGTACTTGACCGTTATTTTTTCTATAGATAATATAGTGCGTACCATACTTAAGTTAAAGAAAAAGTTAAGAGTCTTTTGCATTTCGTCAGCACGTATATTTGGCATTTTAGCGGTAGTTGTTGTGCGGGCGGCATGCGGTATCTGCGTCGCGGATCGCAGGTTTGATTCTCATAAAGAACATACCATCACGCCTGTATTCCCCGGAGCTGGGTAAATAGATGTGTACTAATTTGTTCGCTAATTAATTGTTTGTGAACCCACAGTTCACAAATAAATTAGCGTTTAGGTCTCATATATTAGGGGGTGAGCCTATCTAAACTTTGAGATGCAACTGAGACTCATAGAAAAACCCAAGAACACTGCTCGACCTAGGAATCGCATCACAGACCTTTTGCGTAGCAGTTCTGCTTATGACCACTATTATTTAATTTATAAAACCAGAATCTTTCTCCATATAAATAATTTCACATTACCCTCATTTATAAACAAAATCGGTTTACAAACTTACACACTCCATAGCTTGATGTTATGCGATATTGAAAACCGGAGCTGTAATAATGAACAAACCACAACCATTTTGATGCAGCACCCCGCGTATAATGGAACACATTTACGATGCTTTTTGAGTTTCTTTTTACGCAGTTTGTGGTTGGTAGATGGATAGATTAGAAAAGGAATCTTCAATATCTGGAGACTAAAGGATTATTACTATCTTCGTTCTCCTAGCCTCTTTTACAATATTGAGGTCAGCTTCCAGTCAAAACAAAGGCGCTGAATATCAGTATTTTATCAAAAGCGACTGCCATTTGCGATTGCCACTTTCCGTTACTCAAATATTCTGGCAGCATCGAGAGAAGCTGCCACCAACTGCACATGCCACTGTCGCGACCTAATACATACAAAGCAGTGCTGCTGCAGTCGACTACAATTGCAGTCTGCAGTTGAAGTTGGCGTAGTTAGGAATGATAGGGACCGAACTACTGTTACTAGTAGAATATACTATGTAGAATATACTATATACACTATGTTAAATTTCGAATCCAAGATGGCCGCCACCACAAAATCTTGAGTTACATTTTTTTTTCATTTCATTTTGTGTCGGGGTTTTCTTATTGATTTAGAGGTGCGAAGGTCCTTTTCGGGGCGAGAGTCGCGGAGTAACATTAAGTACAATCTCGAGCGGGAAAATATTCTCAAGAAAGTATCTATATTGTGAAAGTTCTATCACATTACTTTATCGGTTTTGAGATGAGCACAGTACTTACATCATATTGTTTAACATAACATTAATGGAGATTTTAATGCGTAGGCTGGCTATAATCTCCGTTTAAATCGATTTTTAATTTCGATAAAGAGCAACCCACCAATAGATAGTTTTAATCATAGTTCTCGTGTGATTTATGAAAGGTTTATAAACTTTCATCATACTATCTCCTGTATTTATCGCCGAAGGGTTAGGCAGAAACGCACTAAAAGCGTGCGGGAAAGCCGTGATATCCGCGAAACTCATTTATTTTTAACCCCCGACGCAAAAACGACGGGGTGTTATAAGTTTGACGTGTCTCTGTGTGTGTGTGTCTATGGCATCGTAGCTGATTTAGTTTTTTTTTATTTGAAAAGTGAATTAGTCGGGAGTGTTCTTAGCTGTGTTTGATGAAAATCGGTCCAAGATGGCCGCCGCCACAAAATAGCGAATATTATATTTTTTCATAACTCCCTCAATATGGGTATCAAATGAAAGGGCTTAACTAGAAGAATACTATACACTATGAAATATTTCAAATCGAAAATGGCCACCACCAGAAAATGGCAAATTACATTTCATGTCTGGGGTTTTCTAAATTTTTAATTTATGTTGTTTTCAGTTACCTAAATATATTTTATGTCTTGCGTGGATAATGTACTTTTAATAAAATTTGCTTTCTTTCCTTGTTTCTTTCTTTCTTTCTTATTAATGTATACCCACATTTTGCATGTTTAGGTTCTATGTAATAGGGGGCGACAGCCTACTGATGTATATGCTACAAGTTCTTAAAATTTTGTTCTGTATAATATCTTTATCAATAAAAAGAAGATTAAATAGGTAATTTTAACAAAATACTTAACTGCTACCCCGTTACCTTTTGAAAATCCAATGACAGAATTAAGATATTACCGCACTCAAAGACATCAATTAATATGAATAAATCATCAACAGTGGTCACTAAGGCACTAATATCTTGGCTTAATAATCCATATTTGAATTTGTTATTAGTGCTTGTGCACTGAGAGGTAAAATAATTATTAGTTAATGACTTATTAAGTTTGATCTATCTGAGTGAGGCAGTTATAGATATATACTTTCTTGTGTAGTAACCGGAATTAAGCACCAAAAAACAGAGATGGAACAGCGTGTGATACCGTTCAATCCGTACTTAATCCAGTTCAAAAACATCGCAAGCGCCACAACAGTTACACATTAATTTGCCGTTATTAAAATTGCAACACACTTTCAAACAAAGATACTTTTTGCGCACACCTAACTAAATAACTCCACGAATATCAGCTCTATTTCCTTTCATATAAGGATATGTCTACACGCGAATTTGGTTTTTAAGATGTTATATGAGTAAGCAACAATAGAAAGTCACGTGGGTTGATTCATGTAATTTAATTGAACATTCGTGATATATAGTAATAATTGCAACATATATATGTAACGGAAAATGTCTGACATTAAATATATTGAAGCGCGCTGATGCGATAAAATGGTATAACGTTTCTGCGCATACGCAGAGTGAAAAGATTTATACAATCTTGATTTACAGGCTACTTTCAACTCACTTGAATTGAAGTACCTACTAATCTAAATATTATTTTTTCTAATGAGTACAAAATATGAATAGTTTTAGATGTTTCATATAAATTCATAAATACGAGCAAAAAAATGTATACACTAACAAAGGTGCTAAATCGAGAACTGTTGTGATATTACGAACACATTATTTACGAACCAATACTATGGTGACATTAAATAATTAAATATTTTGACTTTTTTTTTACACAGCACCATCTAGTCCCAAACTAAGCAGAGCTTGTACTATGGGTACTAGAAAATGGATATAATACTTATATACTTTTTTTGTAAATATATAATACTTATAATATATAAGACAAACACAAACACGTAAGTTTATCACATAAATGTTTGTGTCTTGTGGGAATCGAACCCACGACCTCGTGATCATTAACACTGATGTTGAGTGATCGTGACATTGGTGTTATCATAAAGTTGCAATCGTTCATTCATGAAAAGAAAAATGCTTTAGCTCTTTTATAAGTGTTTAAATGGCTGTGCTCGTGTCTGTACAAGATTTTGTTATTCACCAATCTGGTGCCACTTTGGGCACTAAGGCTGATATTCAAGACGGCACTAAGCGGAAAGTAACTTGACATACGGAAGCGTAAGTTTGACGCTTAGGCTAAAATTCAGAGACGATGCTAAGCGTAAAGTAATGCTTCCGTATGTCAAATTTGTATTAAAATTTGACATACGGAAGCGTAAGTTCATGCTGAGTCTCTTTTCTGAATCTCAGCCTTAGTGTCGACTCTGAAAATTCGCCTCTTTGCGGGGGGTTTAGCATTCTATGCCAAAGCTCATACATTGAGGTATTTTAAACAGAGAACTGTACAATATTTTAATCTGCCTCCATTTTAAATATTAAAATTTATAGACCACCTGCACTAAATGTTGTATTTTTTTTTATTCAAACATCGTTTGAAACGACATATTTATCTTATGAATGCATACAGCCGACTAAGGTTTCCAGATGCAATTATTGCTATGAATATGGGCAGATGTAACCCCATAGGAGTCCGGTTTAGCATATAAATTGGCGGCATTTCAACCGCCATGTTTGTCAGCCATTTTGTATTATATTCAAATTAAGAATGCATTGCACGTTCGTTTTAGAAATGACATTATTTGAATTGTTCTTGGTCCTGTATTTATATGGTATTTGATTATGGGGTTTTATGATTAGTGTGAGGTGCTTGATTCGATTCTCACGTCGAGGAAAGTATGCGTTTGATTATTACCATCACGGCTGTATTCCAGGAAGTATTTAGCAGAGGTATACTGCTTTAGACGAACAGGTTGACAGTATGTTTAGGACATATAAATGTAATAGGGGGCGAGCCTATTGCCATTAACTAGGCACAAGTTCAGCTGCTGTTGGAAATTTCACACAAAAACCCAACAACACTTTGCTCGATCCAGGATTCGAAACCAGGACCTCTAGCGTAACAGTCGCGCTTGGGACCACTAGACCAACGAGGCAGTGACTAAGAATAAGATATACCTTTTATGGGCAAATTCATTTTATGCCCTCAAATTATGGGCATTTAACAGTAACTCAAAACAGTATATATTTTAATTTACTCTAGAAATATCCTCAATTTATGATCATGCGCAGCAAGTATATTAATTTACTCCATTTTCTTAGGGCTGCGTAGAAATGACTTTATAACATCTAATCACCGTCATTTACGGGATTAAACGCCACAATTAAAATATTTAATATCCTTTAATAAACGGTTAAGAGCCTATAAGTATGGTTTATACCACCATAGATTTAATTTGCTATTAGTTATCATTAACCGGGAATGATCTATTAAAAGCTAGTTGCGCGGGCGCATGTGCCACTACGTGCAGAATATAGAAGGTACACTGTTTCATTCAGTCAACGTAATAAAAAGTATATTTTTATGTAAAAGTCAAATTTAAATACAAATATTTTATTAGAAGTCTATGAGAGAGGCTTTTTTTCAACAAAGGAGCTCTTTGGCTGATAATTATGCAGATGATGATGAAGATATATACTACTTGAAGCAGTGATAGCCTAGGAGTATGACCACTGGACTGCCAAGTCAAAGGTCTCGAGTTTGAATCCATGTCCGAAGTAATGTGCGTAATTATCACTCGCCTTAACGGTGAAGGAAAACATCGTGAAGAAACTTGCACGCCTGAGAAATTTTCTTGACTGCATGTGAAGTCTGCCAACCCGCATCAGGCTAGCGTGGTGGACTATAGCTTATCCCTCTCATACTGAGAGGAGACCCGTGCCCAGCAGTGGGACTGTATATGGGTTGATGATCATGATGAAGATATAGCATTTGAGTTTCACTGAGATTTTTTTATTTTTTTTGTCAAAGTAGTATTTCTGTTAGACATTAAATACGGCAGTTGAAAAAGGTGTGATTATTTTGAAAGACTATGTAAAATAAAGTTGTCGGTGCTTAGTACCTAGTTTATTGTTAATAAAACTTAGTTTTAGCCTCCATTTTGCGAGACTACTTTATTATTTTTACCTTACCTACATAGTGCCGTCATCTTTATAACCTTTATAATGCCGTCGTTATTACACCGAAATAAGTAGAATATGAGATACATTATTTTTATTTGATCTTTCTGTACGTTGTAAGCGATTAATGATTTTGACTAGTTCTGGTATTCAAGACCTGTATTGAAATGAAATGAAATTATATTTTTGCAAATAGGTCTTTCAAGGACACTTTTACAAGTCAATGTTTTAAATATATTTGTTTAAACTAGATGGCTGCGACATTTCCTAACTAACGACCGCTGAGAAGAAACACCGAAACAAACAGAGAATCGTGGTCTCTTTTAAAGTCCAGACATAGTTTATGGAATGGAATTCTAAGTATCTTTTATTTGCTTTAGACGAATTATCTGTACTAATCATCACCATTATCATCCTCCTACCCTTATCCCAATTCACTTGGGGTCGGCGCAGAACGTTTTTTTCTTCCAGACATCTCTATGAGCCGTCATTTTGTCATTCATTTGTTCCTTTGTGGCCATATCCTATCTCACTCAGTAGGGACAATATTCTGCTACTTAACATATCCTGTTGTCTATCGGTAGTACCAAGTAACCAGCAAGATATGGAAGACATTAAAAGCATCCTCCAGTAGCATCACTTAATTTCTTATGGTAAAGGAAACTATCGATATAGCTTCACCGCTAAACACATCCGCCCATTACTCAACGTGGACATTTTACCGTCTCCCCTGCTGTTCCACATAAAACCAAGTTAATATATTTTAGTCACTGAAGTTATCTCGTGAACTATCTTTCATTAAATGCACGGTTGGTGCAGCGGTTAAGGTGGTCACTTAACAGTACCGTTGCATTGAGTATTTGAGACCAATATTAGTGGGATACTTTGTGCTTTGGAGAGCACGTCAAGCCATCGGTTTCGGCGTCACCTATGACAATTGTTAGTGGTCGTCAGAAGCTCAAAAAGCCTGACTACCAGACTATCCATCGAATATCGGTATCGCCCAGAAAATAGCGGAAGTCTGATGGCAGTCGTTGCATGTAAAATACTGATATTCAGCTGTATCTGGTTAGACTGGAAGCCAACACCAACATGGTATGTAAAAGACTAGAAAAATGGTGATGACTTTATGGTACTCTGTGCCCATTAATTGTAATTATTGTTGAAAAGCAAGAAAAAGGTGTGAATGACAGCCACAACACAAGACAATAACAAGACAAGACAGCGAAAATGAAGACCAAAGGCGCGGAAATCCTGCTGCAAGAGTAAAGAGATCCTATAGAAAATACAAAATGATTGAAAGAGAAATCACTCGCTAAGCGTAAACGGTTGACTCGCTACTTTAACCATTGCGCTACATAGAGCTAGAGTCAATAATTTTAGTCATGCCTCATCTATCTTCTAGTAGAAAATACAATTAAGTCCATTACTTACCGATTTGAGTACCCAATGTAATGGTTTCATTACTAAAATCTAGAGCGGGACAATCTATAATTAGAGAGGTGCCTAGAAATGGACCCGCAATGATATCCGTTACTGGGTACGTTTTCTTAAAAGGTTTTTTAGTAGGTATATAGGTATTTTCTTTATATTACATACCTATCATTACGTCTGTATTCCTCAAAGGATTAGGCAGAGGTGTACTAATTCTTTCGCCGGTATGTTTGAATTCCATGGAGTCGAGCCTATTGGTAACCGGGCACAAATCCAAACTCTAATCACACATTACCTGACCTGCAAATCGAATCCTCAAGGGCCTCAACCGTATGAGGCAGTTTCTAAGTATTATTTCTAACCTTAGTCAAATACTAAGGTTAGAATGCCTAATTCCTATCGTAGTAATAAATAAACATTATGACCTCAATAAACTTAGACAGATAACTTTTCCTTCATCCAATCCTGCGCATCGCTGCTGACAATGATGAGAAATAAACGTCAATTTCTATAATTTCCAACAATTTCTTCACTATTATTTCCGTGAACCATTTTTCTAGCGGCGTGCGCGCGCGCATGGTATGCGTGAGAGTACATTAATTAACTTTAATGAAGATCAGTATCTTTATACAAAAATCTCTTTTAGTATTGGCACGAAAAATGGCGGTATTTTATGTGTATTTTTGTTGGTTATGAAAAAAAAATACCTACTTACATTATTTATTGGCTGAAGTAAAATACAAAATAGTTTGATATTTTGTTGGATCGAGAATGGGTGACCATTCTCAATTCATAGTGACTGTTCATTTGATTCATCGATGTCCGATGGTTTGACCAGATTCTCACCTCTCTGGATCGTCAAAGACAGGTATAAGTAGCGATAGATTCTCAACCGTATGATCACCCCAAGTGATAATCACGACCCTCAGCAAAAGGAAAACAATTTGAGGAGAAAATGCTAAATACCTTAACATTACAGTATTTACTGGCTGAAGTAAAATACAAAGTAATTTGATATTTTGTTGGATCCAGAATGGGTTTCCACCACCATTCTTAATTCATAGAGAATAGGGGAGAAGATTGGTGTTGAATTTGTTAATAAACACACGCTTATTGAAAAATATCATTAGCATACTTCGTATACCTATTCAAATTCAAATTCAAATATTTTATTTCAATTAGACCATATAAATAGGTACTTTCGAAAAGTCAAACTAGTTGCACTGAAAATATTGAAAGTAAATATTAAATCGACAAAGAAATGTTTGAGATAAATGCGTTAAAAGTTTTTGGTGGGGATGGAGAGGGGATGCTCTGTCCCCTTTCCCGCAAAACGGAAAACTCGGCTAAGTTTTCAAGGGGTCTTGGCTCGTTTTGGAGAAAACTAATGACTGGATGGACTGACTTGGGTATAATTTGTGATTTCACGCTATTACTGCATGTGACTATTTCGAAATCGATATGCTTGTGGTCCCAAGCGTGACTTCTACGCTCGAAGTACTCGATTCCCAGATCGAGTAAAGTGATAGGTACTATGTTTTCCTATGAAATTCACAGTAGCAACTCGTATGCCTGGGTAATGGCAATAGGCTCGCCTCTTATTAATAATAATAATAAAAATAATAATAGCCTTTATTTAACAATCACACTAAAATCTATTACTTTGTTATTACTTAATTGTTTGACACCGGTATCTGAATGTCTTGCTTACTAGCATAGGCCTCCCCTAGAGCTTGCCACAGTGTACGGTGTTGCGCTTGTCTCATCCACGCAGTACCCGCAGTTCTTATAATGTCGTCCTCCCACCTCCGACGCTGTCTCCCTTTCTTTCTTTTGTATTGCCTTGGGCACCACTCTGTTATATTCTTGGACCATTTATCTATATGACTCCGAACCAGCCGGGCTAACATGCACGCCGCGTGAAAATTTTGTCGATGCTTATGTCGTGCTTTTGTCTCGTTTTCGCACGAGGAAGAGCGAGACAAAAGAGTAGACAAAATTTTGTCGTGGCGCGCATGTTAGCCATATGACTCGCATATGACTCGCCCCTTATTACATAGGACTTAACTAGTGGTGACTCTCAAAGTAAAAAACTTTCACAATGTCTATAATCCTATAATTTCACATCCTATCTTCACGCTTTTCGATATTAAAGTCACGACCAGTAATAATACGCATATTGACAGGTAGTTGTTAGTCATCCTGTTGTAACAAGTTTCTTTGGTCACTTGTATGCCCTTGCGCATGAGCAATGATAAGGTTATTACACGTAGGCTTGTATTGCAGGGAGTTAGAATATCGAGTTGTTATTTTATAGCTAGTATATGTTTTGCAAACCTTATTGCTGTGTTTTGAGTATTTCGGAACCCGTAAATAATACACGTTATTTTTAATGAAGGAAAAAATCGGCTGGCGGGCAGGATTTGAACCTGCATCTTCTGGTTCGGTATACCAGACGCTCTGCCCCGCTCGCCAGTCGAAATCTTCCTTAACATTCTAATTTTACGTCTTAAAGGTGACGTAGCGACATCTATTGTGAATGCTTCACAACCGACACTGGTGTACCGGACCAGAAGACCCAGGTTGGAATCCTGCCCGCCAGCCGATTTTTTCCTTCATTAAAAATAACTTGTAATCTTAGCATGGAAAATGCTTAAAAAAATACAAAAAGATAATACATGTTATATTAGGTATACGGCGTTCTTTAATACTTTAAAAAAAATACAACATGGCGGATTTTATAGGCTTTAATGTGCTAGCTGATTTTGTTTGAAAATGATCTTTAGTTGTATCTATTTTAATTGTGAAATATTATTTAGGATCTGTCTAGAGATTCTATGATGATTTATGAACTAAAAAATAGGAAATAAAATCAATTATTAATGAAATAAAAAAACCCGACTGCATAAACTACCTAACTAAAAATCTAAAAACAAGCTGTGATGTTGGAAAATATATTATTGCAGGCGGGACAAGCAAAGAAACAATTTTGTTCATGAACGAAAAGCTTGTCCCGCCTACAATATATTTTCCAACATCACAACTTGTGAAAAATATTGGTTTGTAATAAATGAAAACGCAAGATTAAGTCGTAAAATTTCGTTTTACATATTTTAACCCAGCATTTTTTTCACTCCGATTTTTACGGCCGGGTTGAAGTTAGCTCGTGCTAACTTCAAGCCGGACAATAAGTTTGGCGAGAACTGTAACTTCGAATAGTTCACAATGTTACGTCGTTTAAACCATTAACTTTGCAAAGGAAATACTTATTCGTTTAAAGAAATGCCCGTAAAGTCACTTAGTACATTTTTATCTTCTATTAAAGACTACGGGGCATGTCCGTCCAATGGCTAATTGCCGACACATGGCCTTTTACCGAGCAAACGATCTAAATAGTGCAACTGCCTCACACTTTCTAGCTAAATAATTATTTATAGTAGGCGTTATTTTAGTATTTATACCTAATGATTATGGTACCTGATACTGGTTTAAGATAGTTTATAAGGCGTCCGATGAAGTTATACAAAGTTTTGCGGTAATTTTGATTATAAAATCATCTTCCTAATGAAAATAGAGAAAAACGAAGGCCAACTAATGTTATACTTAATTAACATAGAGATTTGGCCTAATTCCCGATCAAAAATGTTAAAAAAATATATGATAATAAATAATAATTAACCCATATACTGTTTCCTCACGATGTTTTCCTTCACCGTTAAGGCGAGTTATAATTACGCATATGATTTCGAAAAGTTAGAGGTGCGTGCCTTGGATTCGAACTCGAGACCTTTGACTTGGCTGTCCGGTTGTCATATCCCTAGGCTATCACTGCTTAAATATATAAAAATGAAAATATATAAAAAGGTAAAAATATAATCACATTCATATAATTACATAACAAATTGAAGCAAAAACCCTGGTTCTAGGTTAGGTCTTATCTAGTAGTCTAGTATTAAAAAAATTACGAGAGCCCATTTACATTAAATCACAAGTTAAAAAACTGGCAACAACAACCATCACAACACTTCCTTTTTTCCCTAAAAAAATCACCAGTTACTTTGAAAGTAAAAACTTGAGAATCAAATAAAAACTATTCACCTGACCTTTTTATTCGTTCTTTTTATTAAAAAAAACTCGAACAATGCCAGTCTATACCTAATTACCGGCGACGTACGGAGCTACTGTGAGTTTATTTACCTCTCGACGGAATAGCGCCGTGAGCACAGTTGTTAAAACGGTACCCATTGGCTACCGTGGACCGCTGGACTAGCCTACATATTTTGTGCTGGCAACTTCAGATGTGAAGGTAGTGTGTATTATAATTCTTGATTTATTAATAAACCGCATTCAAACTCCTTTACTCATATTATTTTTAATAAAGCAATTGACATTTAAATTTCAAATTAAGAATTGAATTTGAATTTTGTTTCTTTTAATTACCTAAATCTGGAAAGCATTAAAGATGTTACCATAGCCTTCTTGTAGATTCTTATTTAAAAATTAAATTAAAAAATACTACTAAAATAATTGAGCAACATTTTGATTGGATGAAATAGATTCCGATTATGACACTAAACATAAAAATATTAGCTTTATCTTCAAGCAAATAATTCTAAAATCAAAATGTTTTTAAGTTGAACACGAAGGTTGAGGCGAAACAACGTTATAGTCTGAATTAAAAATCATTAATTTCAAATTTCGAATGAATAGACGGCGTCAACATTTTGTGTTATGTACAAAATCATACAATTTATCGTACATATTAGTGTTGAATTTAATTAACGCAATCCGAATTATGCGAATACAGTGAAAGTGACTGTCACTTTTACAAAAACAGAAGTATTTTTATTGGCGGCGAACGCGACGAATTTTAATTGAACGTGTGTCATTGGATGATTCTAAAATGTTGCCATACTTAATTTATAAAGCAAAAACAAAACGCTTCTTAGGTAGTTGAAATTAAATACTTAGGTTAGAAACGCGTTATCCATAGAAAATATTGTTTTAGTACTTAGCATGTAAAAAAATGTGAATGAAAAATTCGACCTAGGCAGAGTATGAACCAGATGAACTCGAACTATACTACTAGCAGCTCGGAATTTGGTATGTACCGATTAATGGCAATAGGTTCGACCATTTAAGGACTTAAAAATTCCGATGAATATTAGCACACCTCTGCCTAATCCTTTGGAGAATACAGGCTTGATGGCATGTTAATTCATTATTGAATAATTTTAAAACAACAAAGCCTCTTTAGAATAGAATAGTCATTAAATTTGTTCATTTTCAGAATACAAAATGCATTCCCTAAGCCCATTATTACCTCAAAAGAAAAAAAAAGTACATAACCTATAAAAGTCCCATTAGGCAGGTGTTGCCGAACCCTTAACTACAGTTAAAGTTTTTTACTTTTTACCGCGACGAGTTGCATTCCTGCAGCTTCCTTTGACGTTAGAATTACTTACCATCGCATTTTTTTTGCCGGGACGGATATAAGCAGTATCAACGTCAGCTAGTTATCGCAGCATGTAACTATTTGTAACTGATTTATCAAGCTTGAAGCGTCATTTGTAAAGGAAGCGGAAAATTTTATGATAGGATCAATTTTTCAGATTACATTTTATTTAGTTAAGTAACCTATTTACATATTAAAAGTGAAACTATATATTAAAAATAACACTCATTTACTGAATCGTTAAACAAGTAGGTTTCTTAAATATGTAATTAAAATTACGGTAAAATTAGAAATTAGGTAAGGTTGTCTGTTACGCTATTAGCGTTAAGACCACCTATTGTAAATTATACCATTTATAATACATAATTATGAATTAAGAAACTCCACCTTTTTTTAAAGTTGATTATAAATATTTTTTACGAAAATAATGAACAAATAAACATAATATAGGTAAACACACAACTCAGATCTTAACACAAATTAAAACGTTGTACTAATATAAACAAGCTGAGACTAATTTATACAATATTTATTATAACTAAATATAAATTCACAACGCAGCTCTACGTAAAAACTGGAACAAAACTACTTTCGACGTTCAAACAAAATTAATTAATTTGTGTAAGTAGGTAAGTATTAATATTAATATTTTATTTTTATTTAGATTTTGTAAACAAAAAATATTCATACAAAAGAAATTAAATAAAACGTGAACAATTTAAAAATTTAGCACCGAAATAAAATAATCGTTCCGTTTTTTAGCGATAACTGTTTTAAAACAAATAACATTAGTTCTCTCTGTAATATTTATTTTAATTACTCTCACACGCGATCCATTTCGCGATAATAATAAATATCGTAATGATCTTGATGTAGAGATGATGATTATGACACATCTATGGCTATTCTGTTTATGGGAAAATGGAATATTTTAAGTCAGTTATTTTTTTAATTATGTATGAGGTCAAGTGCGAAAACTGATCAAACTATTGCTGAGTAATTTTTAAATTATGCATTTTTTTTCTTGATCATTTTATTTAATTTGAAATCAATAATTATAGCTATTAACCTGCTTTAACAACTGGACCTATTTACCACGGTAAGAACGTTAGAAGATGAAATTGTGAAGTTAAGGAAAAGTTTTAAATACTGCCACCTTTTTAGCGTTAACCTAAAAACTAGCATCAAATTATTTTAAAATTGGAATTGTGAAGACCGTTAGCCAAAAATAAATTAAAGTAGTTTACCTCAATTAATTTAAAAAAGTTCTTTTTAAACAAAAGAATGTAATAAAAATTTTGAAAACAAATATTTTCCGTAAATAAAGTTAGTGTTGATTTGAGTGCATTAACAAAGACAAATTGACATATGCACGAAATATGTTAAGTACACCTCTGAAAACCAATATTTGTGCCCGTTATCGAACCGATTGCTCAGATAGCTACTAACGTCAAACATAACTATTAGATATCGTTAATACAGTCTATTATACTCTTCAAAAGTTAAATAAAAGTTATAACCTCTCCCTCTCCTTACTATTTTCCACAGTCGTTCTGTTTGTCTCCGAGTGTGAAAGAGACAAAAGCACTTAATATAAACGCTTATTGTTTTTCTGCATAATTATCACGATTCCCACAACCTACTTTAAACAATGCTAGTCCTTGTATGAGTAGACAGTAAGTATCAAAATTATACTTATTACAAGAATTACTGATCATTTTTAAAATACATTATCATTGACTTGGAGTGTCTTATTGTCAGGCAATAGCCTTTTTTCATTCATCATCAACCTCTTAATCGTTCTACTGCTGGGCACGGATCTCCTCTCAGAATGAGAGGGATTAGGCTGTAGTCCACCACGGTAGCCTAGTGCGGGTTAGCAGACTTCACACGCCGTTGAGAAAATCTCAGACTCCTCTGTTGTAAGCCAGTATTTTTTTTATAAATATCTTGGGACATTTTTACACAGCACCATCTAGTCCTAAACTAAGCAGAAATTGTACTATGGGTACTAGACAATGGATATAATACTTATATACTTTTTTTGTAAATACATACTTATAATACATAAAAAACACCCAGACAAACACAAATACTTATATTCATCACATAAATATTTGTGTCCTGTGGGAATCGAACCCACGACCTCGTGATCAGCAGTCCGGTACTCGAACCACTAGACCACAGACGTCGTTAGTGTTAATATTTATTTATTTATTAATACGCACATGATTATAAAAAGTCAGAGGCAGCGTGCATTGAATTCGAACTCGAGACCTTTGATTTGGAAGTCCAGTGGTCATATCCCCAGGCTATCATTGTTATAATCAAACATAATTATGTATAGATACTATATATATTTATAGATATTTTTTTTGCTCGCTATTCATACGCTGAAAATTTTAAATTGCTTCAATTACTCTGTACCGAAATTAATGACAGTATCCATATCTATATAAATCATAATAACGTAACAGTAACTGCTACTGATCCATAACTAGCTATTGGATAACCGTTATTTGTTGCCGCTCTGTCCAACGGGAGAGGTTACTTTCACCTGACATGTGAACTCATCAATCATGTTTATGAAGCATATTGTATCTAGTAGCAATATAATCATGTTTATACCGCATTCTAGATTTAGAAAGATATAACAAAAACTACGGAAGGTAAGTGACACCTTATATATACAGTACCTTTAGGTCCCATATAATAGGGAGCGAGCCTTTTTCCACTAACCGGACACTAATCCAAACTCCGTGCTGCTACTGAGAATTTTATAGAAAAACCTAAAACCCTTGTTTTCAGAAAAACAAAGTTCGATTCTTAGGTCGAGCATAGTGTTAGTGAGTTTTGTATATCAAATTTATTGTAGGAGCGTGATTTGTGCCCGATAATTACAATAGGCAAGCCCCATGGGGTATACCGTAGGCATTTAGAGTGGTATACTCATAACACTTCTATTACAGTTTAAATTACCCATTCAAGGATATAAACATTAATAGAACGATTATGTTTTTTCAATCAATCAACCGAATGACGTAAGCGTACCATTAAACACCACATTTAACGGTAGTTAAACTGACGAAATGCTGTGCAATCCGCCCGTTAATTGAAGTTATGTCAATATTGCCGCGATGGTGTGTTGAAACAGAAATAATAATAATTAAAAATAAAACTTGTTGATGATGATAGATACTATTAATACGAGCGATTTTATTAGTATTAATAATAATATGATCTATAACTATGGAATTATTATTATTATTATTACTATAACACATATAAAAATAATTATTTGTTTTATAATGTATAATTATGCCCAATTTAAATTCGATTTCTCAATGAGGTTATGTATTTCTGAAAATGTGATCGAGCTTATTGATTTTATTGAAAATGAGTATTATTATTATTATTACTATAATACATATAACATTAATTATTTGTTTTATAATGTATAATTATGACTAATTTCAATTTAAAGATTACGTTCAAACTTTGTTATGGTCCCTGTCTGAAATAAATGATTTTTTTACTTGATCGGTCCATCTTGTTGGTGAACGAACGCGCGATCTTTTACCGTCGGTGTTCCCAACCACAGTTTTTCCAAACTTACGTCGCCTCTACGCATTGTGTGGCCGCAATATGCAAGGATGCGTTGTTGGCATATCGTGTACATGATAGCCATAGAAAATACCATAAGAAACAGTTATAAGCTATACTAAATAGCGACACGTAGCTCGACCAGTCATTACTTATTAAAATGCTCGGGGCTTTGACGCCCGTCACAATCATAGAAGTTACTAGCTAAGACGTGATCTGATTTTATGTCAATTTTGTTATTATTTGTCGTGAGTAACACAGTTCATCATACCATCATGCCTGTATTCCCCAAAGGGTTAGCCCCTTGACTGTCGATAGGCCTTTAAAAGCCGCCATTTTGCTATTTTTTTTTTTACAATTGAGAGGTTATAAGGCAGCTGTCAGTGATTGGATGGGGCTCTAGAAAAAAGGAGGCCTACGTCCACGGTGGACAGTACGGGCAAATGATGATGATGATGATTATAATTATGTAACCTAAATACCAGCGAATTGTATACCACTCTGACTTACCCTTCGGGAAATACAGGTGTATCTTCTTTCTCTAATACATAAACAAAGTCTTGTAACTCGAGAACTGCTATACCGATTTTCATGATGTTTGATTTGTTGGCTTTGTCTCCACCCCGAAAAACAGATTAGATAACTATTATACACTAATAGGGTGTAACCGGGTTAAATTTGACGCGGGTAAAGCTGCAGAAAAACGCTACTTAGTACGAATATAAAATGTATTTTTTTCAACAACTCTCCATAGATACAAAATACATAAATTAATAAAAAAAAACAACCCATATACTGTCCCACAGCTGGGCACAGGTCTGCTCTCAGTATGAGAGGGGTTAGGCTATAGTCCAACATGCTAGCCTAATGCGGGTTGGCAGACTTCACATGCCGTCGAGAAAATCTCTCAGGCATGCAGGTTTCCTCACAATGTTTTCCTTCACCGTTAAAGCAAGTGATAATATTACGAACATGATTTCAAAAAGTCAGAGGTACGTGCCTTGGATTCGAACTCGAGACCTTTGACTTTGCAGTCCAGTGGTCACATCCCTAGGCTACCACTGCTTACATAAATTAATAAATTAAAATCTACATTAAAACACGCGTTCTAATGCCGGAAGTTGTAGGAGTTTTTACATAAATATCATTATATGCGATTGTAAATTATGGAAACGTCGTGTTACACAATTCTGACTTGGATTAGTGATAATTATGCATGGTTGGCGGTTCTCTTTGTTGAGACTGTGTTAAATCTTTCTCTTTTTAACCGACTTCAAAAAAAGGAGGTTCTCAGTTTGACCTGTATGTATGTTTGTCTGCGATTATCTCGCGTTTGGCTGAACCGATTTTTTTACGGTTTTTTGAAAAGTATTTGTTACTTAGGAGAAGGTTTTGGTATTATAACCGTCTTAAAAAAAAGCACCATATTTTTTAAAATAAATTATATAGTATACCTACAGCCTTCTTAGTCGGAAACGCGGTTGCTAAGCGTGAGGTTACTAAGTTCAATATCTAGATTGAGCAACGTTAATATACTGGTTTCTAACACTTAGTATCTATCCGTTAAAAAAAATCCGTAAAAAGTAGTTTTATTAAAATATAATATTCGAGTTTTTAATAAAAACGACTTTTTACGGATTTTTTCGCAATACATTATTACAATTTAGATCCCAACGTTTCGGACCATTTTCAGCGTCCATGGACACCGATAGACTAACATGGTAGGCGTCTTGATGTTATGGTATTAACAGTTACTACACTCACCCATTGAGACCCAAGTGCCCTACCAATTAAACAGAAGAAAAAGCGTGAAGAATGGATTACACAATGATCGTGTAAGTTTCCAAGTTGTTACCTAATTGAACAAGGTTATGTATAACGTATGGTAAAGACATACGTTGTTAACTCTATAAATTTTACTGATTTCTGACATTTACGCGAATACTAGACATTGAAATAAAACTACTTTTTACGGATTTTATCGCGTTATATTTATATTATTTCGAAACGTCGGGATTAAAATAATATCAATATAACGCGATAAAATCCGTAAAAAGTAGTTTTATTTCAATGTCTATAAAATTTGTTTGATACGGTTATTTAAAGAGTAATGTTTTTTTTATGGTAATAGATACTATAGTGTAGTTTTGGTAAGAAATATGTGACGGGAATATCATCACGCGTGTATTCTCCGAAGGGTTAGACAGAGGTGTTAATACACCCGCAGTTCGTTGTATGTTATGGATATTAGAATAAAATTTTATAAAATATATGTGAGATAAAATGACTGTAGACAAGGTGGAACATCGACGCACATCCGAATACCATGAGTTCGATACATGGTTCTGGACCCCCCCGCATTGAAAATATCCGTAACATTTTTCATGAATTTTTATATTTTTCTGCAGTTTTTTTTTACTCGAACGTGTAAATATCATTATTTCTATCTACCCAAATTCGATTTATAATTAAAAAATAATTATTTCATTTATTTCGGATCGCGCGCGCGATAACATCCACCGCGGAGCGTTATAATCGCGTTTTTAGCAATACACTGCGCGCTCAAAAATGTCAATATCCGTAATAACCGATCATATTCTACATGAATAACCTAGGTCATTTTATTTTTGACCTTGAGTGAAACCTTGTCATGACGTTTGTGCGTCCGATGTCCCTTCCACCTGATATAATATGTATGTACTGATTTTATCTCACGCAAACGTGTGATGCCCTCTAAATCATTAACTTAAAGTTCAAATTTCAATAATTTTACGTGAAATAATAGTGGTAGGTATACGTAATTTAAATATCTTTTGTAAATCAAAAAAGATATTTTATAATACTTATGTGCTTACATGATTAAATTTATGTATGGACAATAATTTATGTCATTTATAGCTTTCTCTAACAGCAAGCGTGTGTTGTCTGCCGTGTCGGTTAATTAATAATGAGAAAACCTGTCGTGAACTAAGTTTTATTTACTTACTTTATATAGGTACAATGTTGTGAACTTAGGCAAAGAAATAGTAGGATAAAGCCTTAGCATTATTAGCTTAATACTATCTCTCCTACACATTCAGAAAAAAAGAAAGAAAAGACAAAAAAAAATATTTGATGCAGTTTGCATAGTTACATAATTAAGGTAAGCCTATTGTCGTAATTAACGCATTAACAGATTAGGCCTCCGAACTTCACACTCCAAGCTGCCACTGGGAATCGTAGATAAACCTGGGACCTAATGCTCATTGGCCTTGCAGCTGCTGAAGATTATGATTTCGATTCCAGGGCGAGCAGTGTTAATGGGGTTTTCGGTGAAATTCTCAGTATCTAGGGATTTGTGCTCATGACATGTGTGAGTTCATGACAAAGCGGCTAACCTGGGGGGCTAGACAAGTTGCATTTTGACATTCGAATCGACAAACAAAATGTATGGAAATGACACAAGCTTTCGACAAATCGGGCTGTCACTAATGTCATTTACATACATTTTGTTTGTCGCTTCAAATGTCAAAATGCAACTTGTCTAGCCCCCCAGCATTAGGCAAGCGTGGTGGACTATAGCCGAAACCCTTTCATACTGAGAGGAGACCCGTGCCCAGCAGTGGGACAGTTAATTGCATGAAATCATCTTCAATCGTGTAACTGAGCCTATTATAGGGTCGCCCTCTATTAGATGCTGTCTAACCCTTAGGAGAGTGCAGGCGTGATGGTATGGACGGTATTATTAAAGAACATTAAATTGGCAATGCCGTGGTATCCAGATGAGAGCAACAGAGCCACCTCAACGAACGCTAGGAAAGAGGAAATACAACGGGTCATATTTTTTACACGGAATATTGCGATTCCAAGTAGGCATCGCGTGCCAAAATATTAAGCAATTAGTCGATACAGACATTAAAATCGTTTCAGTCTGTTAACGCTTTTTATTGCTTGGAACATGAACTTGTTAATTGGCAAGCCTAGTTAGGCAGTAAATACGGATGCGAATATTTGGAATCAGCGTTGTTATGGGGTTGGTTAGCAACACAATTTAATGTGAACGAGAAATCTTGGGTAGGTAGTACAGTTCTCACCAAACTTATTGTCCGGCTTGAAGTTGGCACGAGCTAACTTCAAAGGTTTAGTATTTTTCTTTCTCCGATTTTTACGGCCGGGTTAAAGTTAGCTCGTGCCAGCTTCAACCCGGACAATAAGTTTGGCGAGGACTGTAGTCGCGCTTAAGAGGCCGTGCACAAATTTGACTCAATTTTTTAAATTTTGATTCAATCGACTTCTATGTTTCGGCTCGAAGTTGGGCGTAGTATCGTATAAACAATTTTGATCTGTTCAATAATAATTATTACAAATAAATGATGGCCCGATGGTTACTGGCGCGATCGAGTTTTTGCGCTCGATAATATAGCTCAATGTATCTATTATTTTCACAGTGAAAATATTATTTTTTTGAAAATATAAATTTACGTTATAAACGTATCTATAATAAATAGACATACATTACACGAAATTGCGGGTAACACCGCGGTCCACTGCTATTCAAAAATAAACAAAGAAAGTAATCAAACCTCATTTACATAATACTCACATCGTATAACTCACATTTCATCCCACAGTTGGGCAACAACTCCCGTTATTTTAAGAAGTCGATGACCACAAGGAAATAGAGATTAAAAATTATAAAATTACTAGGTAGTAGTACCTTTATTGTCCGTGAATTCACTTGCATCCCAAAGGAGGTTTTAAGACAAAAGGTTGTATTTTCTTGCCCAGGATGCAAACTCCTTGCTAAGTTTTATAGTATAGGGACTTGGGTTAATATTGCGATAACAGAGACGATGCCAAACGTGTAACGCTTCCTTATATCAATTTTGTTTTACAATTTTGTTCGTATTTGAATATTAGCCTAAACCTTTTGCCCACCAGTGAAACATAGGTTTCTTTATGTAACCTACATAAAAAAAAAAAGACAATACTTAATAAATAAGAGACTATTAAAGTTTATTTTAAAGGCTAGTGATCCAAAGGTACCTTATGGTAGTCGCTTCAAAAATATTTTGCCTACGGTTAGACTTCAAACCAGCCCCAAAAATAATAGTAAGAGAAAATAATAATACCCGTGACCATGAACGCTGTAAGGGGTCTGAAACGTCAGGATCTAAATTATAATAATTTATCGCGATAAAATCCGTGAAAAGTAGTTTTATTTCAAGAGAAAATAAACTGAAATTTGCCGACAGACAAAAAAAAACGATCAGACATTGCGAATCATGAATCACAATTTTCTCCTACAGTAAGTAGAGCTTGGAAAAGCAGTTGTAAGTGATCATCTTCATAACAGCACGCACACGCCACACAAACTTAATTTAAAAGTAAAACAAAAGTATCGATGCACATGGGAATTCCCTGAGAAGACTCTGACCCCAGTGGACGAGAAATGGTTAAAGAAGATAGAGAAACTAGTAATAAAAGAAAAGAAACGGACCTCATTTCTTGAAACTCATCAAATATATTGATTAATGATAATACTCGTTTTGTCTCTATAGAAAGCAGTGTCTATTCAAAGCTTTTGACCATTTTTCTTCAAGATGTCACTGCAACTGCAAATAGTTGCTTAACCGTTAAAACTGCACATTCAAATAATGTTCTAATTAACAAAAGAAAGAAACCCACCTTAACAAAATTCACCAAAAGGGGACAAAAACAGCAATATCCTAATTCACTAAAACACTTTATTCACTACACAAACACGCACACATCTTTTACCGAGTTCGAAACTTGCGACAGACGTGCGCACGCGCAGCTTGCGACTTTGCGACTGGTTCGATGTCAAGTTTACGGAGGTATTCGGGTTATGCCGCTTCTGTGTCGTTGGTATACTGTGTTATGTTAGAGTGTTATGTCAGGAAGTATAATGGCCGTAGTTCATGGTACTATTATTTGTGTTCTAGAAACAAGCTGTGCCCCGCTGTGTTACTCGCGTTAATCAATTATTCCCAATCCCGTGGGAATTTCCCAAAATCCTTTCTTAATTCAAATTCATATGTATTTAGGTATTTGCTCGAATATGGTAATTTAAACACCATATAAACACCGTAAATATAATATTTTAATGTATACTTTTTTAATGGGCAATCAATTTGCAAATGATGCTAAACCCTCTTCCTCTCTCCTAATTTTGCTGTGCCCGACAGGGTCCATAATGATCTAATTTATCTATAGTCCACCTTTATAAAACATTATGGAATGCAATAAAGTATTGAGTATTGAATTTTTCTAATCGGTCCAATAGTTTTGGAGCCTATCCAATTCAAACAAAGAAACAAAAAATCTTTTATTACTATTGGTATAAGAAAAAAGATGAAAGCTACCCCTTTAGCTTAGTGGTCTGACTGTTACGCTGGAGATAAAGAGTTCGATTTCTGGCTCTAGCAAATTGTTATTGGGTTTTTCTAAGAAATTCTCAGTAGCAGCTCAAAGATTGGAGTTGTCAATAGGTTCGCCCTTCTATAACATGGGTCCTAAAAATCCCGGTAAACTGTGGGTGTACCTTAGTAAGTATACCTATGCCCAACCCTTCGTGGAAAACAGGCGTGATGGTATGTCTAATTATGATAGGTTTCTCGCTAAATGCGCATGGACCTATGATACAGAAAACGAAATGCAAAATCTTTCTGCATAGTTTCAGCGGCGTTTGTGTGTTGTGACTTGATGAGTTTTTGGAGTACCCACAACTTTAACCATATTATTTTTATTAGGTATTTTACTCTGATTTTCGGAGCTAAATAATCACTTAGGGTTTAAAGTGTTTCTCAGTTAAGTTAAATGTAAATTTCTTTATGAGAAATAAAAAAGACTTTAACCAGAAATGGGTTTTAACATTGCCGTCATCTTGCCGTCTGAAAGTGTAAATAAGTTACGTTGGCCTTTAAACCACTAAGGTGGCCGGCATACGGCCCGTCTTAGCCTATGGACGCTTGCAACACCACTATACCAGGGGTATCACTCGCGCGTTGCGGACCCGAAAAACCTCTTAGAGGTTTATGGTCGATTCACTGCGCCGACAGTTTGAGTGAATATTCCTCTTGCTGCCAGCGCAGCGCATCCTTAGAAAGATCTCTGGCGACCTTACTCACTGCAGAAATACAACACACAATAATGTGTGTTATTTGGCTGAAGTTTTCTGTAAGATGGAACTACTTCCCCAGGTGGGCTGCTCCAGATTTGAGCCATGAATGGCTGTGCCCAAACCTCTCTTAAAACTTTACAAGTAAATATTCTTTTGGTCTCTGTGTCTTATACTGACGATGGTATACAACTTTTAAACTTGTGAGGGTGGCCAGCGAGGCGGAACATTAAATCCTACCACCAATGGATATGCCCTTTCAGTTCACCGGTATGTTAAGGTCCCATGTCATAGGGGGCAAGCGTATTGCCAATAACCAGGCACAAATACAAACTTTGAAGTGCTTGTTACTAAGAATTTTATAGGAAAACCCAATAATACTGCTCGACCTGGGATTCGAACCTACTTAAATAACGACACTATAAGTAGATCTTTCTAAATCAGATCCCTCAATACGCATATACTTTTTAACCCCCGCCGCAAAAACGACGGGGTGTTATAAGTTTGACGTGTCTGTGAGTGTGTGTATATGTGTGTGTGTGTCTGTCTGTGGCATCGTAGCTCCTGAACGGATGAACCGATTTTGATTTTGTTTTTTATTTAAAAGGTGAATTAGTCGGGAGAGTTTGATAAAAATCGATCCAAAATGGCCGCCGCTACAAAATAGCGAATTATTAATTATTAATTCCACAACTCACTCAATATGGTTATTAAATGAAAGGGCTTAACTAGAAGAATACTATACACTATGATCAATTTCAAATCCAAGATGGCCACCATCACAAAATGGCAAATTACATTTTGTGTCGGTCAATCCTTACTAGTCCTTACATCCTTAGTAGATAATATTATAAATGCGATGCGAGTCTGTCTATCGCGCTTTCACGCCAAAACTACTGAACCGATTGAAATAAAATTTGGTACGCAGATAGTCTAGAACCTGAGAAAGGACATAGGCTACTTTTTAATGCGAAAACAGGGCTGTAAGGGGTTGAAATAGGGGATGAAAGTTATAAGGAATACCGAGACCAGGCGGGCAAAGCCGCTGGCGGAAAGCTAGACTTGAATAAAATTATTTTGAATTTAAGCGCCAAACCGATTTCAACCTTCCGGAAATTAAAAGCATTGAACCTTGATCCCGGAATAGAGTTACGCGCCAATGCATATTTGACCTTAACTAATAGTTTGTTGATTTAGGAAATGACGCTTCCCTCTGTCAGTTTGCCTTGACCTCAGAAGTGCATCGTTGCATCACTGGGTAGTGTAAATAAGAATCAATTTCCATTGACACAAGGTATGGAGAGATCCCAGTCTCGATTCTCAGTACAGGCAGCATCAGATATATCGAAGCATACAGTGTTTAATATGATCAGGACAACTAAGAAAATTAAACTTTATCTCAATATGGTAAAGTTTATTTCAAAATGACAGTTTCCGTGTGGTGTGTTCGTTCTGGAATAGTCCTTGTAACATTGAGATATAGGCAGTAAACCACACCGGATTTTTGGCACCCAAAAATAGTACCTATTGGCTTTTCTATGAAAATCTCAGCAGCAACTCGGAGTCTAGATTTCAAGTTCAAATTCAAACGTTTTTATTTCAAATAAGCTTTTACAAGCACTTATCCCTTTTGGTGTTACGGCGCAAACTGCGAGAAAATCTCGTGATTTCTCCGCGTTCACTAAAACTACCGACAAGAGGTTATGAAACGTTTAATGATCTTCACTTATGAACGTTAAAAGTTGATCCTATGGAGAAGGATCCGGCAAGAAACTCTGTGGACACTCTTTTATAATAAGTTGTTACAATTTTTCACTGTTACAACTTTTACAATTTGACTTTGGAAAGCCAACAAAACTGTTGTGCACTTCGAAACACTAGATTACCGAGGCGAATCACCAATCGGCGATAAAAAAAATAAAAAAAAACCCGACTGTATTAAAAACTGGATACATACATACATTTCAAACACATAACCCTCTTTCGGCAGTCGGTAAAAAGACTAGAATAAAAAAAATTCAAGTTACCACTTTCAAATAATCCGTTTTTTTGTTTACGCTACCTACTTTATCAATCATCTTATTGTTGCTTTGCATATTGTTTCATGCAATAACTTAAACTTTTTGGAGTGTAGGAGAAGAGATTAGTAAGAAATGCGTGTAGAACTAGTTATTATTTTGTTGTTGGTCTTTATATTTCAAGGAAATAACGTTATTTTTTTTTCTAGTTTAGATTAGTTAGAAATGCGTGTATCTGATGGTTATTTCCGAGTAACTTATGTAGATCATCAGCGTTTTTGGGGTATTTTAAGAAGTAACTGAATCTTTATTGTCATCTATTTAACCTTAAAAGGTAGCTTTTTATTTTCCTCTGGCGTAGCAGTTGCGCTTGGGACCACTGGGGACCAACTAGGCGATCAAGAAATATAGAAATACCAATCTTTACATAATTAATAGAGAAACAAAATCGCTCCCACTCTTTGTGCGGTTAGATCTTTTAAACTACGCAACGGATTTTAATGCAGTTTACAGCAATAGATAGAGTAATTCAAGAGGAAGATTTAGGTGTATAATTTGTTAAGATTTTGTGTAAATTGGCGGAAATATGACAACGAAATGAAAGTGGAAGATAGATCGCTCCATGCGAAGAGAGGGCCGCTAGTAAATAACAAACTACTAACTCTAATCCTGTTATTCTCGTGCATTTAATGTCGCTAAAGTAAAACTATCCATGCGGAAAGACTGTGGAAAGTATGTAAGTAAACATGAAATCGTCGCCTCACCGGGGGGCGAATATGTACTGTAAGGCAAAGGCGCTACAGAACTATAAGCGGAAGCGATAGCGGGCTCTGTTGAATTTATTTTCTCCTAGCATAAAAACGACATACTATAATAACGCTTTTCCAAAGGGGTTCCCAACGTGGGCGCTATTGTCCTCTTGTTGACACATTCAGGGGGGCAGGTGAAGATCCCAAGAAAATTTTAGGGAAAATTTTAGGGAAAATTGTAGACAAAATTAGAGGGAGTTGAGGACTTGAGGTATTAAGGACACGTTTAAATTATAATCCTGGCAATATCTTTTTCAGAACAGATATTAAGAAATATTGGAAAGTTCTAGTAAAAATAATATTTCAAAGTTGTCTGTACAATAAGGTTTTCAACCTTTTTCGGTTTTTAATCTGTGGGATAAACGTAGGAAGAAGTACTGATAATGGCTCCAACAGCATCCACGCGTGCCTTAGGTAGTGAATGTTTCTGATCCCATGGCCATCATAGCCAGGGAGGAGGATATACAGTTTGTAGTCAGCATATAGTATCCGACATAAACTGCCCTCCCCCAGGTGGGAGGGATCTATTACGATTTCCCGCACCTCAAAAACGTCATTCATTTACGCGAGTTGACACAGTTTCAATATATTTTAGGTCCCTTGTACCTAATAGGGGTCGAACCTATTAACATAAAAAACGAGACTAAGAATGCCATTAAAAGGCTTGATTTGGTAATCGCATTTAGGACCTCGCAATACGAGGTCCTAAATAAATGCGATTACCAGATCAATGGCTCAATCAGCACCCTTTGTTTCGATCAATGAGACAGTTTAATTAAACTACATATAGTAATAAATAATAATAATAAAATATTCTGGGACATTTTACACAGCGCCATCTAATCCCAAACTAAGCAAAGCTTCTACTATGGATACTAGACAATAGATAATATAACATAGATTACTTACAGGCTTGTAGATTTGATATCAATTAGAGAACATATTACGTTACATAACAGACTAGAGGAAATCCTGCAAACTGATGAAAGAAATAAATTGCCTGGATATTGATAGAAAGTCCAAGGTTATGTCAATTTATAAATAATATTCTTTTAAATGCAGCATTCTGCAACCTGCTTTTCAAGGTCCTGTAATGGTGATCTATGTTGGGCAATAAATTGCAGATTGACTGTGTTGAAACAAACGGATTCTGATATCCTCTTTGTAATTATATATTCAATTAAGAATAATATCGTTTATAACTTGTTTGCCTCTGTAATTTAATATGTAAAACATATTTATTTTAGGATTATTGATTGATAGACTAGATTATTATGGGTGGGATTTATAAGCCGAATGTCTGTGGAAGCGCCGGGAGACGCCCTAGAAAGAATTTATACCGACCTTATTGGTGAAATCCTTCAAAAAGATTAGGTGCGTAGAACTTACAACCGGCGCGTGTGTATGAACGTGGAGTAAGCTAAAGAAAGAAAGAAAGCAAGTCAGGTGTCTTTTTGCCACTCACGAGATGCCAATCTAAATGGTAATGAATAATAAGGAATGATTTCTAATCCATCCACTCTCATGTTATTAAAACACAATATTAATAACACTAGGGTCTCGTTTAAAAAGTTACGGAAACACCTCTAAGATAGGAACTCGGCGGGTCATCATCTCAACTTTGACCTTTCTAAAGTCTACTTATGTTTATGTAGGTATATATTATTTAAGTGCATCTGTGTTGTATGGTGTGTAGTTTAAGTACTTATAGTATTTTATCATCTTTTAAAGTTCTTTGAAGTGCATCTACTGTGTTCTTATTATCTCTGCATCGCCCTTAGGCTATCTGGTGGAAAATGCCTCATAAGGCATTAGGCCTCATAGGATGCCATAGCATCAAGACCACTTTAGTACCAACAGTGCATAAAGTTTTAAATAAATAAATATTTCAAGCCCGCTCCGCTTGTGGTGGCACCGCACCCTGTCTAACCAATCATTATAAAACCAATAGACGTGGTGCAGCGGCTTCCAATCACGCGATACCGTTGTGTTTATCTGCCATCGCGAACGGCTATAGGAGTCTCAACATCTTCACGCTATTTAGAGCATTTTATTGCCGTAACAAACATAACTTGATCAAGTGTCTCATCAGTGCAGTGGTCGTAAGGATAAATGCGGCGCTAGAGGTCTTAGGTTCGGTTCCCAGATCGAGCTGCTACTGAGAAGAGCATAGAAATACCCAATAATAATTTGCTCGATCTGGGAATCAAAACCAAGAACTCAAAGGTAACAATTGCGCTTCAGAACACTAGGCTAATTGTAAAATAACTGTTAAAAGTATTATTATGATTTAATTTAAAAAAAAATCTCAGAACCAGTCTAGGTATTGCGCAGAAGTTGAGTTGCGGAGTTCTGATGGCAGTCGCTTCGTGTAAAATACTGATATTCAGCCGTATCTGTCAGACTGGAAACTGACACCAACATGGTCGGAAAAAGGTTATGAAGAAGAATCTCAGGTCATCATGAATCGATGATACAATAGAAATCTGCGGGGCGAACCGAATTTAATCCAATGATAGTTGTAAACGTCAGATTTGTCGAAAGCTTGTGTCATTTCCATACATTTTGTTTCTATTCGTTCGTCGATTCGAACGTAAAATTGCAACTTGTCTAGAAGAAAGTGGAAGATTTCTACCCATTTCTTAAACCTAAAACCTAAACCACAGAAGCCGCGACGGTGTTCGATCAACAAACCAATATTGCCCCGTCAAATAAGCTATTTCGCGGAGCAATAACAAAACGAAACGATGCAGGTTTCCGGGAAAGCGTACCACAACCACAATACAGTTCAAGAAATCGCTTCATTTTAAAGATTGGTAATAAAAGATTTGCTATTGTTATGGAACTGTTCGCAGAAAAAAATGAATCTTTGTTCCCCGACTTATGATTTGGGTGTCTTCAAGACGAGAGTGAATCGGTCTCTTCTAGGCAAGCGTGCTCCATCGTAGACCACATCGTTGCTTAACATCAGGCGAGTTGTGGTCAATCGCAAGCCTATCTAAGATAAAAAAATCTTAATGTTTAAAAATTTCTCGTAAGTGCGATTGCTTCGCACGATGTCTTAGGTTTGATTCCCAGGTCAAGCAAATTGTTACTTAACAGGTTTTCCTATGTTATGTTTCTCAGTAGCAGCTCGTAGTTTGGAATTGTGCCTAGCTTCAGCACTAATACATGGGACCTAATAAACATACCGGCAACCAATAGGTGTACATAAGTGTACCTCCGTCTTCGGGGAATACAAACGTGATGGTATGTTCAAAAACATAGTTTTATCTAAAGGTTAATTCGGTTAAAAAAAGTTTTTATTGTTCTAATTTGAGTGCCAGAAGTGGCTGAATTGAATGAGATCGATGATTTAATACTTAATTAAGTATTTGAATCACCCATCCCGATAACACTTACTGATGCTTAACATGCGCACTTGAGACTGCTTAACAAATAACTAAAGTAAACTATAAATAACATTCAAATTTTTAACCCAAAAAATTTTTTTTTATAGCCTTGGCCTTGCCGCTTAGCGCCATCTATCAACAGAACTTTAAACTATTTACTTAACACTGTACCACAAAATGAAAGTGAAGAATTAGAAAGCTCTACCTCAATGTTATAAGGCGTCAAGGGAATTTAGTTTATCAAGCAACCGTAAGATGGCGTTTATTTAAATTACAGTTTAGATATTATACATATGGTATTTACATATGGTAATGATAGACAAAACTAAGGATAAATAAAACCTCCCGAGAAAGAAATACGTATAAAAACCTTATTGGAGAGGTCCTTCAAAAATATCCGGGGCCCCGGATAAACAAAAAAATGAAACGTATGAAATTATCTGCCAAGTAATTTAACGGAAACTTATCAGGAGGTGGTGAAAGAGACCCTTATGCTAGTATTACAATAAGCTTGCAAAAAACATGTTTTAATATTAAACTTTTCAGTAAAAGTTCCATAACTTTTACGATTTCTTTTTATGAATGAAACAGAATCTTTAAACGCTCTCGAAAGCTTTTAGAAATATTCTTGATATTTGTTCGTAGCAATTCCTTTTAAGAATTCCTTTGAGTCCTTTGTGAGGTCGTAGAACATGCTTCTTTGCTTTGAAGTCCTAAGCTGGTTCCCTTTAAGGTATTAGCTACTTAGTTTGCCTGAAAATAGAGTTCAGTTGTTGTTATTCTGGGATTATACTTAACTAGACTAAGAGCCCGCGTCGATCAGACCTTCTTCTATACTAATATAATAAAGAGAAAATATTTGATTGTTTGTTTGTATTTAATAGGCTCCGGAACTACTGGACCCATTTGAAAAAATCTTTTAGTGTTAGATAGCCCATTTATCGGGGAAGGCTATAGGCTAGATACCATCACGCCACGACTAATAGGAGCGGAGTATCAATGAAAAATGTTGCAAAACGGGAGAAAAAATCATAAACACACGCGGGCGAAGCCACTGGCGGAAAGCTAGTTATTTTATAAAAATCTGACTCCTTCTGTATACATGCCCCTTCCTATGAAGCTTTGATTATAGTAACTTTGGTAGGTAAGAGTTAAATAACAAAAAAAATTAAAATTGCACCCTGAATTTGATTTGTTGTACTTATTTAGTTTCTAAAACCTGTCGTAAAATATCCTTTTAAAACTAACTTTATTAAGGACAGTCTATAATATTTTATAGTGCTCAAGCGTCGGATCCACGTCTCTGTGTACTCTAGGAACCAATATCGTGGTTCGGTCGACTATGGAACCAGGGTGAAATTATTTTCCGACTAGGACCCTAAAAAAAGCAATCTGGCAGCTGCGGTTCTTGGATAGAACGGTCCATGTCATTGGCAACATCATCCTATGTGGAGATCAAAGCGAGCCATAGTCATCATGGTAATAAAAGGATCTCATCGCACTGGAACCTCCTTATAGGACCCGCAACCATGCTAACCCAAACTCTCATATACGATCTCTTACCTACCCAACTTTTACCAAAGAAGTAGTGGAAATTGAAAAAATCTCTTTGAAAGAAAATACTTGAAGTAAATAATGTTTACTCTCCAATAAAACCAACACCCACATAAAGACGGTATGTTAGTAACGAAGTTAGAAAGGAATTATAGTAACAAAGTCAATCGAGCCACAACCAGCTGGCAATGTGTGTAGATAACCGCTGTTTTACTTCAACAGTACTCAGCAGACTACACTGGAATTTAATTGTTTGGTGTGTTAGAATGAGGTGTGGTCACAGTAACAACGGAAAATGTTTAAAGAAGAAAGGCTACTTAGGCTATGTATGTACTGACAGGTGACTTGTTTAGCGCCTAGTGCCTACTTAGTCGCCTAGTGACTAGCTTAGTTAAACGAACGTACAATAATGTTAGCAACCAGCCGCATGCGCGCTTGACGCCTACGCTGGTCTCCTGACGTGTCTCATGTAACGCAGTGCAGCCGGTTGCTATTTGTTAACATCTAGTACGTTCGTTTAACATTAACAAAGTTACTCACTGGGTGACTAGCTAGGCGTTAGGCGCTAAGCAACCCACCAGACCTGTCAGTGCGAACATAGCCATAGACAATCTCAATAAAAATATTACCCAACAAGTATTATTTAAGAAGCCCAATTGTGTCGACCCACCGAATCCATTCGCATTGCAAAAATATTGCGCTTCAATCGAATCGAAATATTGCGCTTCGAAGAAAAATATTTAGATCAACAAGAGCTGAAAAGCATCTTGAGCCATGTATATACAACGTTAGGTTTTGTTTACACTTAAGCCGAAACACGTCATTTTGATTACGTCGTCATTTTGATTACATAGGCAAAAAAAAGATGCCCCCAAAGTTAGTAACCCCTTCGGTGCACCGCAGGCAGGGGGCGGTCTGCGTGCGCGCGGATATGCCCTAAGTATCTAAGGGCGAGTGAGTTCCCTGTTCGGTTTTTTCGCCAACTTTCTTAATAAAAATGTGTGTCCTACTTGAATATTTTTTTGACAAAAAAATATAACATAGGTAAACCATTGCAAACGATTCTGTTACTGATTCTGAACAAACTACTTTCAGCTTTCGTATAAACAAAAACTAACGTTGTATAGATTTTTGTAGGTACATAGTTACAACAGTCTCACATGAAAAATATGGAAATGTTAAAATAAGTATAATGTATTTCGCAAGTAAAATCCTTTCTCACCTCGTCCCATAAACACATTTTATCCCCCATAAATTTCGCTGAAATATAACCACACCCTGAAACTTTTGCAGAGGGGTAGAAGTAAAAATAAAAGAGCTTCTAACACTGTAAAGTGCGGGCGTTGATTACGTAATAGCTCTAATACTGAGCTCCAACTCCACTAAGCCAATGAAGGAAAAAGAGTTTTTTAGATTCTCCAAAAGCATTTGAAACGGGTAGCCTTGTTACTTTGTTTAACGAGGTCAGTAGAATGCAACTATGTAGAGATTGCAGTTCTAAATTTTGTTTTAAATTTTGACTGCAGTATTTTTTTGTGGAAATTGAAGTTTATAACCGTCTCCATTGATCTGACCAGCCCGATCCGACCGATTGCCCCAGGCAAGTTTGTCAACCATCAGAAGACACTCATGGGTTAACCAAACCAATTCTGCCTGATTTCGTGAATCGTTACCTCAGAACTTTCGAGTGGGTTAACTGATTTTGATGATTTTTTTTATTGGTGGTGCTCCCCATGGCCAAATGGCATTCATGAGAAAATCACAAAATATCTTCTTTCCACTAAAAATTATAAATATTTTTAATTTTTTTGTTTCAGGGTGTTTCTGAAGGCGGTTTGTTTTTTATTAAGATGTCATAATGACGTTACAGACAGCCAGAAATATATTACGAGTAAGAGTTTCTGCTCGTTATCATTACTCTGCCACCACTAATCACCTCGGGAAGCTATGCGCAGTTCCACATCGTCAGTAGGACTCTGGCCAAATACTACTCCATCCGTTCTTCTAGGATATTTTTTTCTTACCTGGAACGAAAAGAAAATCACTGTTAATGGCTATTCGTTAAAACTGCGACCGTTATTGACATTTACCATAGTGACAAATTGTTAAATATTTTACTAGTCAACAATAGGTATATGGACAGATTTGGCAAATTTATTATACATATATAGCGTGTATGGTAACTGTAATGTTGTGATGGGGTACAAAAAAAAATATTTAAAGAAAAAAAGGAAACAAGCAGTGATAGCCTAGGGGTGTGACCACTGCACTGCCAAGTCTCGAGTTCGAATCCAAGGCACGCACCTCTGAATTTTCAAAATCATGTGCGTAATTATCACTTGCTTTAACGGTGAAGGAAAACATCGTGAGAAACCTACATGCCTGAGAGATTTTCTCGACGGCATGTGAAGTCTGCCATTTAGGCTAGCGTGGTGGACTATAGCCTAATCCCTATCTTACTGAGAGGAGACCCGTGCCCAGAAGTGGGACAGTATATAGGTTGATTATTATTATTGTATTATTAATATGAATTTTACTTTTCATAAAAAAAAACAAAAAAGGAACGGACTTAGACTGTATTTTGGCCTTGCACGCTACTTTATGTTTTTTTATTTTCATTTTCTTTATGTTATCTTGGGAGGACTTCAAAGTAAAAGTAGTGCATTTTTTCTAAATTGCTTACTTTAGTTTTAAATATGCCCAAAGAATAATAATAAGATTAAAAAAAAAAAATATCTTAGACAAAAAACATTTTCTAACAGGTTTAAGAAATAAAGTAAAGTAAAAAAAATAAAAATTAATGGAGTATACATAGAAAAGTATTGCACAAGACTCGCTCAAGATAATTGCTTAGTGCTTATTTGTTTGTCGTAAAGGAAATTGGACCTCAGAGCAATTCTTGCAGCTCCTATGTACCTTTATTGTCATTTCGTTTTTTTTTTATGTGCATGGTACTGAATCTTTTATGACGTAGTAGCTGAGGAATCGGCTCCTGAGGCATGATGTTCGTACAAAACAAATATTTAAAGGGTCTATAGGTCGTAGGTATGGTATATTCTCATGCCAGTTTTTGTTTGTAATTTATTCTTTAAGCCAAGTAATTCATTCTGAAATAAACTTTATCACATTGAGATAAAGTTTAATTTTCTTAGTTTTTCCGATTATTTTGTATGTGCTGATAGATCGGATGCTGGCTACATCTCCTATCTTGTCCTTTGTCCTACCTAGAACCTGCATTCAAGGCGACCGGACCCCTGTACTGTCTGTCAATGATGACACTGTGAAAGTGGCTAAGTTTTGAGCCAATTCTTCAAAGAATACGAAGAAGAAGAATTAAAACTCACCTGACACAATTATGGGCGCACTCCCTCAGCTGACAGTAGCTGCAACTGCACGTGGAGTAACAGGATCCTGCATCAGTATCAGCTATGCTGACTGATTCGAACCTTTGGGCGAGACCCTCGCCAGAACTCGGTTCTGTGTGAGAACCGCGCCATCTGAAATCATTGAGGGACAGGCTTTAATGATCATCATCAATCTGCTATCCCACTGCGGGGAACAGGTCTCCTCTCTGATTAGAGGGGTCTGGAGTCCACCATGCTGGCCTAGTGCAGGCTGGCAGACTTATAGTCCGCGTGGAACTAGTTGGCCGCGCCTTAGGTAGGGACGGGGGTGAGGCGGCGGGTTACTGTGAACGAAAACAAGCGCCCCCGCCCCTCCGTCCTACTGCACGCAGGCGAACCAGCCCCTCCTTCCCCCTACTCACATACCTAAGGCGCGGCCAACTAGTTCCGCGCAGATTATAGTTATATTTTTCACTTACCGTATTATTTTTATCTTATTTTTTTATGTTTACAATTATTTTTTAAGTACTTTTAGGCTGTGCCGACTCCAAATAAATTGGGACAAGGGCTGGAAGATGATGATTATTTTTACCCGACTGCCGAAGGAGGAGGGTTATGTGTTTGACGCGTATGTATGTATGTATGTATGTATGTATGGATGTATGTATGTATGTATGTATGTATGTATGTATGTATGTATGTATGTATGTATGTATGTATGTATGTATGTATGTATGTATGTATGTATGTATGTATGTATGTATGTATGTATGTATGTATGTATGTATGTATGTATGTATGTATGTATGTATGTATGTATGTATGTATGTATGTATGTATGTATGTATGTATGTATGTATGTATGTATGTATGTATGTATGTATGTATGTATGTATGTATGTATGTATGTATGTATGTATGTATGTATGTCCGTTCCTATGTCCGGTCGTAACTACTCAACGGCTCAACCGATTTAGATAAATGACACTCATGAGATTCGTCTTGATGGCAGGACTGTCACTGGGTACATGAAATTTTAAAAAAATCAATATCGCGGATTTTATACGCTTTAATGAACTGATTTTGAAAATGATCTTGAGTTGTATCAATTTATATTTTAAATCATCATTTAGGATCTATCTAGTGGTTCTATGATGATTTATAAACTAAAAAGAAGGAAATAAAATCAATTATTAAAAGAAACAAAAAACCCGACTGCGTAAAAACTACTAACTAAAAATCTAAAAACAAGCTCTGTGATGTTGGAAAATGTATTGCAGGCGGGACAAGCTGTTCGTTCATAAATAAAATTGTTTCTTTGCTTGTCCCGCCTGCAATACATTTTCCAACATCACAGAGCTTGTTTTTAGATTTTTAGTTAGTAGTTTTTACGCAGTCGGGTTTTTTGTTTCTTTTAATAATTAACGAATTCAATACCTACCAGGCATCTGCCCTATTCCATGACTGTCATAAATACATTTAAAAAGAAATGTGTTTGCCTTTCCGTGTATTTCACGACATGCACAGTTCATAATGGTGGAAGGGACATCGACTCACAAAAGTCGTGACATGTTTTCACTCAAGGTCAAAAATAAAATGACCTAGGTCATTCATGTAGAAAATGATCGGTTATTACAGATATTTTTGAGCACGCAGTGTATTGCTAAGAACGCGATCATAACGCTCCATGGTAAATGTTATCGCGCGCGCGATCCGAAACAAATGAAATAATGTTTTTTTAATTATAAATCTAATTAGTGTAGAAAGAAATAATGTTTTTTTACACGTTCAAGTAAAAAAAAACTGCTGAAAAAATTGATGAAAAAAGATACGGAAATTTTCAAAGCTTGTTTCAAAGTCCAGAATCATGTACGGAACTCATGATATTCGCATGTGCGTCGATGTCTCTTCCACCTTGTATTTGTTTATTACTGTATAGTTCTATTTGTATTAGGTACATCTACTAGTTCCACCGCAAATACCAGACATGCGTCTAATTGAAATCGTGTTTGTGAACTACCCTCAAAGCGAACACACATGCATTATTAAAGGAGTTTAGGGCAAATAGCTATCAGACTACTATATTAAGCACACGCTTTTGCCCGCGACATAGTTCCCTTAGAAGTTGAATTTTTCCCCCGTTTTGCAACATTTTTAATTGATACTCCGCTCCTATTGGTCGTAGCGTGATGATATTTTTTTTATTTTATTTTATTACAGGAGCTTACAGCTAAACACAAATGGTACACAATTTAGATAAATAAATGCCAATAGCAAGCTTCCACAATTAGTTTGCAACATGATTAAAAAAACAACAGCTTAAGCAAAATTTGTTATGGTAGGTAATTAGTACAAAATAGATGTTTTATACAAAAATTGAGTCATTATCTAACATTTAACATTTCAACATCATCCACAAAGTATTTGGTTAAACATGATCTGGCAGAGTGTTTACTGGTAGTAAAAAGGTCAAAACGACTGTTGACATTCAACTTGTTAAACTCGTTAAATACTCTAGGCAGAAAGCTATTCCCTCTAAAATTGGTGTGACATGGAGCTCTGTATAACAAGAGATTTTTTCGCAATTTCCTTACCGGTATTTTAAACTTTAATTTGGAAAGAAGCTCGGGCCTATAGCCTTCCTCGTTAATCATCAACATCATCATCGTCTTGCTCTTATCCCAATTCACTTGGGGTCGGCCTAGTATGTATTTTTCATCCAAACATCTCTATTAGCCATCATCTCGTCATTCAACTCCTTTGTGGTCTCCTTTCTCACAAAGTCCATCCATCTTGTCTTTGGTCCATCCACATTCATGGAGAGGTGCATACAAGGTGGAAGGGACATCGACGCACATCCGAATACTATGAGTTCAGTACATGATTCTACACCCCCTTGCGTTGAAATTTTCCGTAAGTTTTTTCATGAATTTTTAAATTTTTTCTGCAGTTTTTTTTACTTACACATATAAAAAAACATTAGTTATTTTTATCTACCCAAATTAGATTTATAATAATAAAAACATTATTTCATATATTTCGGATCGCGCGCTTGATAACATTCACCGCGGAGCGTTATAATCGCGTTTTTAGCAATACACTGCGCGCTCAAAAATGGCAATATCTGTAATAACCGATCACTTTCTACATGAATGACCTAAGTCATTTTATTTTTGACCTTGAGTGAAACCTTGTCACGACGTTTGTGCGTCGATGTCCCTTCCACCTTGTATAATATACACTAATACACATCCACAGTTGGCCGGAATGTTTAGCTATACCTATAGGGCGAAATTATTGCCAGTACTGGGTACAAATCGACACTTTACTACACACTTTTTAACACTTTTCGACACTCTGAGCAACTAGAAAGAAAAAATGTTTATTTCCTCAACCAAGAACACACTACAAGGACAACTACTGAGAACGACAGAGAAAACTATTTTCCCAGTAGCAACTCGAAGTCTGGATTCGTGCCAGGTTAATGGCAATAGGCTCGTCCCTTATTATATGGGGCCTAAACATACAGGCGAACTGTAAGTCACATTAGTACATCTTTGCCTTACCCTTGGGCGTGAAGGTATGTTATGGTATGTAAAAATAATTATGGGCCGCACTCAGAGACGTCACTTTACCTAGTGAATCATTAGTTAGCGAGACCCAGTATATCGTAATACACTGACAACAAATTTAAATATGGAAACATAGATCAAGATATAGTAGGCACTGTTTGTTAACGTTTCATTAAGAAAGAAAGAAAGAAAGAAAGAAAGAAAGAAGGAAAGAAATATGTTTATTTGGCCAAAGCAAAGGAAAACAATCAATTACAATTAGAGCAGATAGGGTAGTACAGGTAATCATTGCGGTCTATATTGTATTCCAGCCCGACCAAATAGGCATCCAGATTCAGCTACTGTCAAGTAAGTATTATGGTTAAGTGACGTCTCTGAATAAGGGCTTATGTAAGGTTACCTGGCACTCTTAGAATCAACATGTTCGACGACTACATTCCAAGTCCTGTGTATGAGGTACAGGAGGAACAGTACTCTGGAGGACTCGGCGTGAGGAGGGGGCTCTCGTTGCCGCGGTTTGCGGCTGGCGGCGCTACTGAAGCCGCTACCCATTTTGAATTTGGAATTAGTTCATTTTGTTACGATGTCTCGGTGGGTGTTGACGTGTTCTGAAAAATATAGTTTAGTCAATGTTAAAAAAGTTGAATTACGTTTTTTTAATATCTATCTATCTATCTTTCATAATAAACAATAGCAGAATTATCTGTTATGGGTTCATAATTTTTTTATTAAGAGATAAATAATATTGTATGAATCGTCAAAATTATTTGCCCTGTAAGATTGAAGTAGTTTTTAGGGTTCCGTGTCCGAAAACAACGGACCCTATCACTAAGCCTCCGCTATCCACCCGTCCGTCTGTCTGTCAGCAGGCTGTATCGAAGCGGTTATATGGAACCCTTGTGCGAATGTGCGGTGGATGTGTGGTCCGACTCGCACTTGACCGTAACGGTTACGAAATGAATAAAAAATCAATTAAAAAATAATAATATTTAGTAGAGGGTGCATTTTAAAAGAGACCTTATTTATTTTCTTTATTTTTTTTTGACTTGTTTCCAATCCATCGCCCTAAATAAAACTGCAAAGAATTCCTTCACACACAATTCTTCAATAATATTCCCGGCATTGAATTGGTCAAAAGAGAAATATCTCGACAAATGTGAGTTACCCGCGCGTAAGGGTTTCCGGATCATCAACCATAAGTATCATTTTCCTTTGAAATCTACTTGTAAGTCTCTACTTATTTCTATGATATAATATAATATTTTACTAGCCACTGGTGCGTAGTAATTTGTGTATTCCCGGTAGATTTTCAGACAAATCTCTCATACAACCCATTTGCTGACAATGATTAAAAACAAAATACAAAAAACCCTAAACCGACGAGCATGCATGGAGAGGTTAATGAACATAGACGAAGCGAAAGTGGTGTGCCAGGATCGTAGCAAGTGGAAATCTATAGGCTCTGCCTACCCCTATGGGAAACAGTCGTAAAGCTATGTATGTATGTATGTAAAATACAAAAAAATCCAGAATAACCGGTTTAGATTTTTGATACATTGGCAATTAATTATTCTATAAATACTATATTTTCAATAAGGCTTTGACGCGACTGCTACGCTCGAGGTCCTGGGTTCGATTCTCAAGTCGCGCAATTTTATTGTTTTTTTTTTTAATTTTAGATTGGCTTGCGCTTGACTACTACTCGAAAAATTATTATTATTTTTTTAGAAAATTCTCAATATCAGCTCGGAGTCTGGATTTGTGTCCGGTTGATGGCAAAAGGCTCGGCCCCTATTTCATGGGACCTAAGTGGGTGTACATTAGTACACCTCTGCCTATCCCTACGGGGATCACAGGCGTGATGGTATGTTACATTAGTGGAACGCTTATTTAACAATTCGTACAAAGAATTTCATTATGAACTAGATATGGTTCATCCTCTTTATGAAAAATGTTTATAACTAGAAAACTCGCTTATATAAACGGGGATTGTAATAAAATGCAATTTATCTACGCCGGGCTGTATAATCTGGATTTTTATTACTCTGTGCCGCAGAGAAATTATTTGGAGCAATGTAAGTTGGATTTGCTTTCGTAATTCTTGTATATTTTTATTGATTACAACTAACGGTTTGTATTCAAACTTAACACAAATTTATTGATTTCTGACACTTACGCGAATACTAGACATTGAAATAAAACTACTTTTTACGGATTTTATCGCGTTATATTGATATTATTTTAATCCCGACGTTTCGGACCCTTTACAGCATCCATGGTCACGGGTGACTAAGGTGGTAAGCGTCTTGAAGTTTTAATTACTAACAGCTACCACCTACCTTAAGACGCCTACCACCTTAGTCACCCGTGACCATGGATGCTGTAAAGGGTCCGAAACGTCGGGATTAAAATAATATCAATATAACGCGATAAAATCCGTAAAAAGTAGTTTTATTTCAATTAACACAAATTCTTATGTACCTAGGTATCTCTTCATTGCATTGTATGCCCTAATATTATTAATGTGAAAATTTGGATGATTGGATGGATGTTTGTTACTCTTTCACGCAAAAACTACAGAATGGATCTGAGCACAGAGATAGGTAGATTACAGTCTGGAATAGTACATAAGACTATTTATCCCGGTAAAATTAACGGCTCCCGTGGGATAGATTTGTTTTAAGAAGATGTGTTTTTTTAGTATAGACAATTATATCGTCAACATAGACTAATCAACATGCATCGAAGCCGCTGGTGGAAAGCTATAGTTTGCGTGGAACTAGTTGACCGCGCCTTAGGTATGTGAGCGGCGGGACGGAGGAGCGGGGTCGCTTTCATTTGTTCACAGTAACCCGCCGCCTCACCCCCGTTCCGACCTAAGGCGCGGCCAACTAGTTTCGCGTGGACTATAGCGTATTAATAAGATAAGTAACACTAGTTGAGTCGTATTAAGAATCTCCAGGCGGTAACATGCCTAAAGAAATTAAACAACTGCCTTACATTTACCAATAACTCTTAGTTCAATTATGAAAACTAAATATTTACCAGCGACGATAGTGTTAATGGCTCACTCATTCCTATTACATGGGACCTAAACATACCGTGCATTAGTCCCATCTGTACCTAGCCTTTAGGGAAATACAGGCGACATATTATCGTCCACTCAATTAAAGTTACAAGCTCTAGTGTTCATGTATTGTGCCTGGGGGGGTCTACTGCCTATCTCCGTCAACAAAGTTACGGGCTCGTCCGAAAGTAGCCCAGGGGGCTAGACAAGTTGCAATTTGACATTCGAATCGACAAACGAATAGAAATAAAATGTATGGAAAAGACATTAGTCATTGTGTCATTTCCATACATTTTGTTTCTATTCGTTTGTCGATTCGAATAAAATAATACAAATAAAATAAAAATCTTGACATTTTTACACAGCACCATCTAGTCCCAAACTAAGCAAAACTTGTACTATGGGAGACAATGGATATAATACTTAAGGTAAACGCAGGTATTAACGACCCCTAAGGCAATTTGAAAATCAACCATATTTTTTTAGTATACTGGTTCCTCTAAAGATTAATAGTTTCATTTTATATGCTAGTGTTATGTATAAAAAATGTATTTACTGAATCAAATACATTTAAATAAAGGAGTATCTTGTAAAAAATAATTTATAATGTGACTTAGTCGATTGTTGCAATTACCGACCCATAAAAACGGCTGTGAAGCTATTAACGATTTTTATGCAGCTATCCCCGATCGTGCCTTCTTCCAGCAATGGAATGTATTGATATAGCTAGTGATAATGATGATTACCGATCTTAATAAAATAAAAATGCAAATATTTATTCGTATTTTTTTATTATCGTTATTTTTAATAAAACAAATTAGTACTTCTTAGTAATACCTATGAACAAAATAATTATAAACTTTTAAATTAATCAACATATTACTATTAAAACACATATATTTTATTATATATATATTATATATATACACATAGGTATATATTTTATTATATGATGTTAATCTGCCCGTGACCGTGGACGCTGAAAAGGGTCCGAAACGGTAATAGCTTCTTATAGTTGCTATTGCCGACCCTAATGGGTCGGTAATACAGTATGTAAAAATAAACGTAAATTGTATTACCGACTCATAAAAAATGGTTATTTTAATTCAATTGACCTTCGGACTATAAAATTGATTATAATTGATTAATGTCACAAATAATATGAACAAATGCACACTGTTTTAAACACAAAAACAGTGATTTATTACTGTAACTTTTCAATATCGATCCGCGAAAAATATCATAACTTTGGTTAAATTGACAACGCTAAAAGGTAAAAACTAGACAAAAAAGTTTAGTCGCTAATAGATTTTTATAAAGACTGATAGCTTAGATTTAAACTGGTCCATAAAAATACTTGTGTTAGTGTGATATAATAACATAAAAGAAATAAAAAACGAAAAGTTACGTTTCTGCCATTGCCGACTTATGGGTCGTCGATAGCTGCCCCGACTAAAACTGATGAAGCTAACACCATCCCATTTTAATTTAAAGTTTTATCGTTTCAAATTACTTTTTATTTAAAAAATGTCGTAAGGAATTAAGAGTTGACACTTAAATGAATACATTTAGTAATATAAGATAAAGATTAGACGTCATTTGTTTGTATAAATGTCTTAAGTAGAAAAGTCACGTACTTATTTGAAGGAACAAGGGAACCGTACGAAATATCCTGGGTCCACGCTGCCCCGCAGTAACTGAAGTATTTTATGTATTTTTTGCATAGCTACTCACACTAACGTAAAAGTAAACGATGCTCAAGGAATAAACGCGTGTGTAACTTTACTTACCTTTAGCTAGAATAGTTCGGTCACGTAAATATTTCGAATTACTTTTATAGGTCGGTAATAACTACAGATTTTCGATGGGTCGTTGATAGCTGCGTTTACCTTATATACTTTTTTTTGTAAATACATACATAAAACACATAAGAAACACCCAGACAAGCACAATCATTTAAGTTCATCACAATAAATGTTTGTGTCCTGTGGGAATCGAACCCACGACCTCGTGATCAGCAGTCCGGTACTCGAACCACTAGACCACAGACGTTGTCAAATTGCAACTTGTCTACAGGCCCAAATTTGTGGCAAAAATTGAACCAGAAGACACAGGTTCGGATTCTGCCCGCAAGTCGATTTTCCTTTATTATTTTTTTTTATACCACTAAGGTGGCAAACAAGCATACGGCCCGCCTGGTGGTAACCGGTTACCATAGCCTATAGCTTGCAATACCAGGGGTATCACTCGCGCGTTGACAAACCTCTTAGAGGTTTATGGAGGATTCACTGCACCGACAATTAGAGGGAATATTCCTCTTACTGCCAGCGCAACGCATCCTTAGAAGGAGCTCTGGCGACTTTACTCACTGCAGGAACACAACACATAATAAAGTGTGTTATTTGGCTGCAGTTTCCTGTAAGGTGGAGGTGGACACAAATACTTCCCCAGATGGGCTGCTCCAGATTTGAGCCATAAATGGCTGTGCCCTACCTCTCTTAAAATAGTAGGTACAACTGTCAAATTGTGTTGTCATTAATTCTTAGTTCGGGCCCGAACGAATCAACGGTCCATAGGAGATACAGAGTAGAAAACGCCCGTAACGAGGGCCGCAACTACGGACTTCGGGGTTAGGTAGTAGACCCCCAGTGGATAGATAATAATTATAATATGCATAATTATATTACCCCGAAATACAACAATACTGCACACTAAAGAGTAATCTAGCTATCTGGAATTCAATTCCATTGTGGATTCTGTAACGTCAGTTTGACATTTTGATTAGAATTGATTTCGGAGAAGCCCGTGTTCATTCGACTTTGATAGAGACTGATTGGATTGAACAGGATTGGTCTGAACTTCGCAATCTAAGGATTTCTGAACACATTTTGCTGATTGTCAAAATCGATCTGTTATCCGCTACGCATGAATACATACGAGTACAATCACGTCTGTATTCTGCGAACTCGAGTTGCCTAAGGAGGGAAATAATAAATAATAATAATAATTATTATTATTTATTATTCAGCCATTATCGTCCCACAGCAGGGCAAAGGCCTCCTTACCCTCTTTCCATTCCTCACGGTTTAAGGCTATTTGGGACCAATCCTTCCAGAAGGAATCAAGCTCATCCCGCCATCGTCGAAATGATTTTTTTTTCATAATAAATAATAGTAATAAATATTTCGGGGACACTTTATACACAGCACGTGTCCCAAACTAAGCGGAGCTTATACTATGGACGGTTACTTATTCCTCACATAAAAGTTTGTGTCTTGTGAGAATCCACACGACCTCGTGATCAGCAGTCCGGTACTCGAACCACTAGACCACAGACGTGGTCTACTACTATTGAATACTTACATAATATGAAGGAATACTTAATATATCTATACTAATATTATAAAGAGGAAAAATTTGTTTGTTTGAATTGAATAGGCTCTGATACTACTGGACCGATTTGAAAAATGCTTTCACCATTAGAAAGCTACATGTTTACCTAGTAACATAGGCTATCTATACTAATATTATAAAGAGGAAAGATTTGATTGTTTGTTTGTATTAAATAGGCTCCGAAACCACTGGACCGATTTAAAAAATCTTTCAGTGTTAGATAGCCTATTTATCAGGGAAGGTTATAGGATATGATAGGAAAAGACATACTAGGCCGACCCCAAGTGAATTGGGATAAGAGCAAGAAGATGATGATGATGATGATGCTTAACGAGGAAGGCTATATACCATCACGCTACGACTAATAGGAGCGGAGTAGCAATGAAAAATGTTGCAAAAATGGGGCAAAAATTCATAAGACCACGCGGGCGAAGCCGCTGGCGGGAAGCTAGACAGAAGAAGCTAGATAGAATCACAGAAAAACAAAACCGTATAATATATCTACGGTTATGAGAGAAATTGGCACAAAATAATGTTAGCCTACTGTTGATGGTACCACTATGTCCACATATCGTGCTCACCCTCCACATTAATTATGTCACAGTGTAAAAATAATGGACAGAAGTTTTTGTCAATGCAGCTCCACGAACGCAGTTTTTATTTATAAAGGTACTCGTCCATTGTACTGTATCATGCTATGACCGAATTATAAGTGTATGAGAATGCTCTAAATATTAGCACAAATTGTTGGTTGATGATGTATGTCTGAATTACCTCTTTAGTCGCAAGCGCGATTGTTATTGGAGGACCTAGGAGGAGGCAAATTACCCTAGTCTATTGAATTTGCAATAGTGGTTTTCCAAATAAATGGAATGAATTCAATTGTAATTCAATTAATGTATGTTTTGCGCAAATGACTGCATCATTCATTAGTCTAGCGCTTGCAAGAGCGGCTGCTTAAAGTGTAGGTCTGGGTTTGATTACCGGATCGAGCAATATGATATTGTGATTTTCTACAAAATAATTGTTAGCTGCTAGAAGTTGGCTTGTGCCCGGCAAATGGCAATAGGCTCGCCTCCTACATGGAATAAGCATACCGGTGAACTGTGGGGGTGTACATTGTATAAGAACACCTCTGCCTAACCCAATGAATACAAGCGTGATGGTATGTCTTGTAAATCAAGGTCTTATAATAATCAACCCATTTACTGTCCCACTGCTCGGCACGGGTCTCCTCTCAGTATGAGAGGGATTAGGCTATAGTCCACCACGCTAGCCTAATGCGGGTTGGCAGACTTCACATGCCGTTGAGAAAATCTCTCGGGCATGCAGGTTTCCTCATCAAGGTCAAAACATCAATATACACAAACAACATCAACATAGAAAAATATCATTGCAACGTATCGAACATTCCTTTATGAAAAAAAAAAACAGCCTTCCATCTGCAAAACGACCACAGCGAGTGTAGCTTGCTGATTGATCGATCTGCGAGGAAACAGGATAATAGGCTTACTTACAGTATCTATGTAATGTAATCTGTTAACTATAAATAAATAAAATTGTAGTGCCTGTTTGTATTTTTTTCACTAAATGCATATTATGAAAACACTACGGTACTTACAACTTACTTTTTAATTTTTGTCTGTCTGTCTGAAACGGCTGGAACGATTTTGACGGGACTTTCACTCGCAGATAAGTAATGATAATATGGAGTAAATTAGGTAAATTTTTGTTTAGAAACGAGGTCATCAAAAGCCCATACAACGGAATCAGCCCAAAGTACCTGAGGTATATGACAGCTGTCAATTTGACTGTTTTTACCATGATATCACTATGAAACTGTATAAAATGTGCCTTAATTAGTATGCGTTTGACATTCCGAAACTGACACTAATAGCAAATAGCTGTCGATGGTTGTTGATGGTTGTTGATAGCTGTTGATGGTTTTTACCATGAAATCAATATGAAACTGTTATTAATCTGTCGTAATGGCGTGCGTTTGACATTCCGAGACTGACAGCAAATAGCTGTCAAGTTGACATTTTTTACTATAAAACTTTGTCAAAATGGCATGCGTTTTCGTTGACTAGAGATTTAACCAGCTTAATACAAGGTATTTTTTTCATGATGTGTTGTACCTCGGTACATTTTTTGGGCAAATTTTGGTGACATCCTTTATAATTATAGCGAGTAGCACCGGGGGGAAAAGCTAGTCTGTAGTATAATCTACGGTAACAGTTAGCCCCCCGAAAAGCTGCCAATTATTATCATCAATTAATTCAGCATGACGTAATTCCTAACTCACATAATTCGCACTTTTGAACTTTATGAATACAGTACATCGATATTTTGAACTCCCAAGTTCAGTAGGATAGTCTACTACACCTCTGCCCCTTCGGGGAATACTCGCGTGATGGAATGTTTTCCTATCACAATATAACTAAATATTGTGAGTTATTTTTAACGAAGGAAAAAATCGGCGGGCGGGCAGGATTCGAACCTGCGCCTTCTGGTTCGAATCCTGCCCGCCCGCCGATTTTTTCCTTCATTAAAAACAACTTGTAATCTTAGCATGGAAAATGCTTAAAAAATACAAAAAGATAGTAAATATTGTGAGGTTCAGATACCCTCACTAACATAACGATAGACCCAACTAATATTGAAGTAGAAAAGTCCGTTGTCCATAAGAATGTTTGCACCGTCGACCTGGTTGGAACTGTGCCAATTGGAGCAAACTCCTTGCTTTGAAAGACGTTGTGCATTTACATTGAGAATTAGGAACTCTGCCTTCGCCGCAGTCTTAAACTCCACTTTTACGTTTAGGATCTAGATTCCGTTCCCAGTTCGAAGAGTGTTATTGAGTAATTCTTGAAGGTTGTGCATATCATCATAATCATGGAAGTAGGCCTCTTTCAATGACCGCCATGGATCTTCAGCTCTTTTCATCTAGTCACTGCCAGCTGCCTTTCGCAAGTCGTCAGTCTCTGCCTTATCGCTTGGGAATACAGGCTTAATGTTATGTTATATCAAAGTTAGTTTGTAACTCCTTCACGCTGTAACAGTTGGACGAAAAAAAACAGCTTTCGCAGTGTGCAAAACTCTAAAAGTATTTGATTTAAAATGTTATATTCTGAGACTTTTTACACAGCACCATCTAGTCCAAAACTAAGCAAAGCTTGTAGATACTAAACAATCAATGTAATATTTATATACTTTTTTGTATATACCTATATACCAAACGTATTATTATGATCAATATAATTATAATCATGATACCTAAATGGAAATGTACTTTTGAAATAAATTACTAATTAAATACGCTGATCAACCGATCTGCAAGGTTAAGCTGTGCTTGCCGTGGTCAGTCTGTGGATGGGTGACCATTCTTGACACATTGAGACCCCTCCGTGCCTCAGAGAGCACGTAAAGCTGACGGTCCCGGTTGTCATACGAACACCTATGACAATCGTTAGTGGTAGTTAGAAGCCGAAAAAGCCTGACAACCAGTCTATCCTTCGAATATCGGTATTGCCCAGAAATGGTTTGCGGAGTCTGATGGCAGACGCTTCGTGTAAAATACTGATATTCATCCGCATCTGGTTAGACTGGAAGCCGACCCCAACATGGTTGGGAAAAGGCTAGGAGAATGATGATATATATATATATAGTTGTTCCCTGTGAGAATCAAACCCACGACAGGACAGCAGTCCGACACTCTAACTACTGTACCGCAGACGTCAAACGTACCTACGTAGTAAAAACACCAACCTTTAGCACTGCTTACCCCATTACAGCTTAATAAGGCGTTATGTGGTATTTGTACTTTCTAACGGGTTCCGCACTTAAAGCACTTTCCCCTAGCTCGCGATCTAGTTGATTTACCCGGGTGGGGTTGACTTTTTACCCGACTGATGAAGGATGGTTATGTGTTTGACGTGTATGTATGTATGTATATCCGTTCCTATGTCCGCTAGTAATATTCAACCGATTCCGATAAATGATACTTAAAAAAACAAAATGGCGGATTTTATGCGCTTTAATGTGCGGTCTGATTTTGAAAATAATCTTTAGGTGCATCATTTCTCATTTCAAATGATCAATTAGGATCTATCGAGTGAATCTATCATAATTTATAAATTAAAAAGTATAAAATTACATAAATTATTGAATGAATAAAAAAACTGAATCCATTACAAGTCTAACTAAAAATCTATAAACAAGATCTGTGATGTTGGAAAATGTAATGCAGGCGGGACAAGCTATTCGTTCAGTTTAAATTTTAAATAATACTGAACTTTAAAGTAAACCTGCCATACATGATTGTCATCAGATGGGGTCTGGTATTAATACTGGACTGAGCCCTACCTAGAAAATAATTAATATCTACCCAACAACCAACCAAGCTAGTATACCCTGCGCGATAACTATAAATTACAAAAACACATCGATTCGTCGAAAATGCCTGCAACCATTTATCATTCCCGCGCCACCGCCCTCCGATCACATGACACCCATTTTGTGGACGTAGTTTATTCGAGTACTATTTATGATCCACTGGAGGTCGTCATCTGTTTTTGGGACTGTTTGAGAAGAATCTGTGTTCAAATAGTCTGCTGGAAGTGGCCTTCAAACCCCGCATTGAATTTACCGACTTTTACATATCATCACTGGTATACTGTACAGTCACGGGCAAAAACATATACACCAACAAAAGTGCTAAAACGATTTTCTCCTAAAGTAGTGATAGAACTTTTGTGATATTTCGAACACAGTATTTACGAACAAATACTGTAATGACATTGGTGTTATCTCAAAGTTGCAATCTGTTTCTAGTTTTTTCAATCAGACCGGCCTTCCTAAAGGGTAAGATCGAGTAAGTTTGTAGGTTCCATATGATAGGGGGTTAGCCTAATGCCTATTTCCACAAATCCAAAGTCAGAGCTGTTACCAATGACCAAATAAAAATCATAATAACACTTAGAAAATTGAGTTTAAAGGCGCTTCAACCTATTTTAACCGACTTAAAAGAAGAAGAATTCATTTCGTCCATATATTTTATAGCCTTTATAAATCCGAGGCCTGTTTATGTCCCCGGGGGAGTGTTCTCCATATATTGTTGGCCTGTTTTGTCCCCGCTAATTTCCGTCGAGACATGCTAATACCATTCAATTGTCAATTTATAGCTTATTGTTGTTCAAAGATTTATGCTCAACATTGTTCTGGAAAGTTGGAATTAATTTATTAACACTGTCATCGGTTTTAATAGAATTTCAACCCTAATAAGGCGTATTAAAGTTTAAGTTAAAGAGTAAGAGAGTCGTAGATAAGTTCTTTCGCAATAATAAGGTATTATTGTGACAGGTTTTAATTGTTTCTCTCCGCTTTTTGGTTTTTAAATGGAGAATGAATATACCGTATTAATGTATTGGGATTTAAATCAGTTTAGGACATGAATACCAAAGAAATAAAAGAATAGAAATAAAGAAATCAAAATTATTTACATAGACAAGACGTACACAACGTATTTTGTATTTATCCGAAATTAAGTGTCACGTCCACACACAAAAAGAATGGTGACAACTGACTGCCGGGTCTAAAGCAATAGGCTTGCCCCCTATTACATAGGATAGGACCTAAATATACTGAGGCACTGTAGCTGTACAACAGTACTTCTATCCGCCTTCGGGTAACGCAAGCCTGGGGGGCTAGGCATGTTGCATTTTGACATTCGAATCGACAAACAAAATGTATGTAAATGACATTAGTGACAGCCCGATTTGCCGAAAACTTGTGTCATTTCCATACATTTTGTTTGTCGATTGTGTAGCCCCCCTGATGGTATGTAAGTTTAGAATCTCAAAATGCAGTTAAATTGTATCCTCTTCACAATATCAGCTTTATAATCAATTGCAGTCTTCCTCAGTAAGATTATTCTCAGAATCTAATGAATTACAAACTTTTTGAACTGAATTCTGATTTTGATTTGCAAAGTAATTTCCAAGTAGTAATTTTGATTGAAACTCTCGGAACTAGCGGTTTTTGGTCAGTCCATTATGTAAATTCGAACAAGTTTTTATAGTAATTTCATTGATGCAAATGAATAACGTAAATTCAAATGATTTTTCTTTTGGAACAATATATTAAAACGGATCTAGAGATACTGCAACTCGATTTAACTGTAATCTAAAATTAAAATTTGGTATTGATGGATTTTAAATTGATTTCTGTTTTTTTAAACAACAGCCAATCATAGCGCCCCATTTAATTGTTAGGTACATACAATAATACAATATAATACCTAATAATATTCTACGCCATTTTACATAGCACCATCAATTCTCAAACTAAGCAGAACTTGTACTATGGGTACTATAGATAATGGATAAAATACTTTTATATTATTATTTGTTAATACTTAGACTACATAAGAAACACCTTCCTAGCCTTTTCCCCAACCATGTTTGGTTTGTGTGTAACCAGATGCGGCTGAATATATCAGTACTTTAAACACCCAGACAAATACAAAAATCTTCACATAAATATGTGTGTCCTGTGGAAATCGAACCCACGACGTGACCCAGTCCGGTGCGTGTGCGACTGGACCACAGACGTCGACAGTAATACTAATTATTTTATTTTCAGCCGTGAACGTTCCACTGGTCTACTGGTACTGGTTCAAAGGCCTCCTCTTCCTCTCTCCTCTTCTCCCGGCTGAGAGACTTCCACATCCATCTTAGGCCTCAAGACTTCAATAGTGTGTCGATCGAATAGTTTTACACATTGGCAGTCTGCTCTTGATTTAGAACTAGTGTCGTTCCTGTGACTTTCTATTGAACTACCATTCAACTGTCATTGAATAGACAAACAGACAAAGCTTTTGTTAGATCGGTCGTCAATAGTTTACGTCTGTAAGCAATGATGGTAAATTAAAATGCTCTAAGATTACAGAAGCCATTTTAGCGACACTCCACTGACACACTATTGGTAGGATATTTAACATTAATAGATTACTCAATCTATAAAAACATCAATAGAATCTCAGTAGAGTGTCGGTGGAACGGTAATCTTAATTTAAATAGCAGAATTGGGGTCTGGGTCTATCGCGCTGTTTTTTGAAGTGTTAGTCTGGGTATTTCTTATATATTATTAGCCTATATGTTACTCGGTAACCATGTAAGGTTTTAGCTTCCTAATAGTGAAATATTTTTTCAAATCGGTCCAGTAATTTTGGAGCCTATTCAATTTAAACAAACAAATAATCAAATCGTTCTTTATTTATAACTACTTACTACTAGTATAGATTTTATTTATTTAGGCACATTAAATTATAATTTGGTATTATCCGTGGTCACAGAAAACAATTTTTTTCTCTAAATATAGTAAACCAAAAAATTTCATTCACTACTCAAAGCACAAAAAACTACTAGAACCCGCAAGAGATTTCAAATAAAATTCTCTAAGTATTTTTATTTAGGGATACCAACGTAACTTTATAAAAAAACTGGTATTTCACCTGCAATGTAAAAGCATTTTGGCTGCAGCGCTACCAATCTGAGTAATGAAGGGGTAAGTTTTGGCAATGTTCCCAAATTTAGATCACACTGTACACTTAGATTGAAAAGCGTAAAACATACATTTTAACGGCAAACTTTATCGAGTCTTATAACACACTGATTTTGATGATGATTATGAAAAAGTTTTACTACACTTTTTATTATGTTTGCCCCTTTGACTTAAACTCAAAAACTACCAACCAGATTTTCATACCGTTTCCACCAATTTTACATTCATTTTTCATTCATATTAGTCAAAAGAGGTCCACAGCTCAACAAAGGCGTCCCCTATAGACTTTCACTAGGACATAATATGCTGCCTGCATCCAACGACTCCCAGCGACCTTTATCAGGTCATTCGTCCATCTTGTTAAATGCCGGCCTCATTTCGTTTTTCTGTGCGTGGTACTCTATCCGTCATCATCTGTGGTCACTCCATCTGTGGTCATTCCACTCGAGAACCTTTCTGCCGCAGCGGCCATCAGTTCTACGAGCTATGTGGCTCGCCCACTGCCACTTCAGCTTGCTTATCCTTTGAGCTTATGTTGGCAACTTTGGTTCTTCTTCAGATCTCCTCATTTCTGATTCGTTTTTTTTATACGGCCATACAAGCATACGGCCCGCCTGATGGTAAACGGTTACCTTAGCCTAGGGACGCTTGCAACACCAGGAGTATCACTCGCGCGTTGCCGACCCGAAAAACCTCTTAGAGGTTTTTGGAGGATTTACTGCGCCGACAGTTTGAGGGAATATTCCTCTGGTTGAGTAGAGAAATAGCAAGCATAGCTTCCACCAATAGACAGAGTGATTCATGAAGGTTTAGCTGTATAATTGATTACCCATTGTATGACTAATATCACCGACCTGACGATGGAGTCGTCTAGAAATAACCCATTGACTTGGAGACCCATTATGATTGCCATATAAAGCAACATGAGAACTTAATTTTATTGATTTCCGACATATATAACTAGAATTATATACGTGGTTATTAATTGCACAGCGCTAGTTAAGTTAACCGGTGTTTATAGTATTAACTGCAGTTATTTATCGGTTCATCGATTATAATCGGTCGTTACTGGTCGTTCAACCTGTTATCTTACTCGTTCATGCATTCCAATGACACAAATGTACGATTGTGTGTGTGTATGGGGTGTTGCACACTGCTAAAAATCAAGCTATATACCCAGTATCAGCTGATCTCTTGTATTGAAGGCCTATAATATATCAGAGCAGTCTATATGAATTCGCATACGAAAAAATGTATCCATATGCTGGGCCCGGGTCTCTTCTCAAAACGAGAGGGGTTAGGCTATAGTCACCACGCTGCCCTAATGCGGGCAGTCTTCACATGCCGTCGAGAAAATCTCTCAGGCATGCAGGTTTCCTCACAATGTCTATGCGAGTGACATTACGCACATGATTTCTAAAAGTCAGAAGGTGCGTGCCTTGGATTTGATAAGTATCAATAGGCAATTACTGCTTTGAAATCATTCGATCAATACTCCGATAAATGAATTAAAAAGTATAATTTCTATGCCTAAATAATATTAGGCAATAGTGTCGAACAACAATAATAGAAATACAAAGAAAGTAATGATATGCCGTGAGAAAGATAAATAAACTAGATTGTATACATAAACAATGGCTAAGTAAAAGAATACTTGTCGTGACGTAAGTGTCATAATCATCAATGGGTAATGTCCACTGCAGTAAAAACAGCTTCCTATTATGGCCACCGTACTAGAGTTTGACTTGCGACCTTTTTGTTCGAGAGTCCCCATTTTTTTACAAGGTAGTAATTTTTTTTACAATTGGCATACGGCCCGCCTGATGGAAAGCGGTTACCGTACCCTATGGACGCTTGCAACACCAGGAGTATCACTCGCACGTTGACGACCCTAAAAATCTCTTAGAGGTTTATCGAGGATTCACCGCGCTGAATGTTTGGGGGAATATTCCTCTTGCTGCCAGCACAGCGCATCCTTAGAAGGCGCCCCATATTAGAATGTGTGATTCTCTGGACAATGTTTTTTGTAAACATAGCTTTGGAGTATAATTATCAAAAGTTGGTAATACCTCATTGCTAAAATGCTACCGCTAAGCAATAATGTGCTAACAATAATTTTAATGACAATCATTGATGAACAAAATTTGAAAAATGAAATCCCTAAGCTACTATTGAAAACTTACACGATTATTAGACATTTTAAAATAAAAATACTTTTTACATCAATAAAAATAATATCAACAATATGCGTTAGAAGCATCAAAGTAGTTTTATTTCAATACTACTGATTTTTATTAGAAATCCCAATACCTCCTACTGCTCGAGTTAGAAATTAAACCCAGGACTTTGGGTTTAGCAGCTATATTTACGACTGTAAACCAATGCCGCAGTTAGATACTTAAAATTAGTAATAACACTACAAATATCGTACTCTAGAACGCTGAATATATTCCGCAAATTATTCAGGCACATCCCATGTTGAGCTACATTTGCATAAAGAAAGAAAGTGATAAGCCGCGTGAGAAAGAAAACTTCGTGATTTTAAGTAAACTGTTGAAATAATAGTGAACTAAAGATACTGTTCTTATCGTGAGAGTACCTCTATTATGAAGGTTGGTGATGTTTTGGAAAGTTTTATTCTGTTTTACATACTGAGAACCTTCATTTATGAATCTTGAATACGGGTTAACTATGAACATTAACCCACAATGTCCACACAACATGATATCACAAAATTGTACGAGAGAAAAATTGTATCATCTCAAACTTAATTGAAAAGAGTGTCAGTGGAGTTTCTTGCCGGATTCTTCTTGATAGGACCAACTTATTGGAACCGTGCAAGTTATAACGATTCGTAAAATGCTTTTAAATGCGTGCTTAGGTAGATATATTTTTATACATCTATATCTATACAAATAAATAAAATTGAAGTGTATCTTTAGAATTTCAAATTAACAACTTTTCACTAAATGCACTATAATAATTATGAATTATAAAGAGGAAAGATTTGACTGTTTGTTTGCTTGTATTAAATTGGCTTCGAAACTACTGGACCGATTTAAAAAAATCTTTTAGTGTTAGATAGCCCATTTATCGGCATACGGCAATTTACTGCAGTTCGAGCTTTTACAGTAACATATATATCATCACGCTACAACTAATAGGAGCATAGTAGTCATCAAAAATGTTGCAAACACGGAGGAAAAAATTATAAGACCACGCTGGCGAAGCCGCTGGCAGAAAGCTAGTTTGATATAAAAAGATACAATCTTCAACTTTTAAAAGATCTTTTACGACGATGTAACTAACTCTGCCCACCCATTCACAGAATAAAGACGACTACACTTATAGAAACTTAGTAATTACCATTGATGTACTAAGTACCGAGCGTTAGCGAGCAGAACACTCTCTCATACACACAGACATGCAAATTATCCCACATAACCAGTGTAGCTTGGTAAACTAATAACATACAAGTTGTTGATTTGTATCAATGCTATATTTTTAGGGTCACAACATACCATCACGCCTATTTCCCCGAAGGGTAAGGCAGAGACGTACTAATGTTCATCCACAGTTTGTATATTTAGGTCCCATGTAATAAATTAAATTAAATGATATTAATTTCTGAAAATAGGTCCTTTAAAGACATTTTTACAACTCAATTGTATATAGTTTTTATTAATCATGTCTATTATATATAATTTTTTATATAATAAATGGCGCAGGCATTTCGTAACTGACGATCTCTGAGAGGAAACGCCGAAACAAGTCCAGACAATCGTAGGAGTTAAGCGAGTTAAGCAATGTAGGGCGAATTCTGAAAAGGATCCTGAAGAAAGAGCTACAATTTTGAGTTGACCAGTCCTAACTGACGGCACCCCCGAATTAACCCTATTGCCTAACTGGGCACAAATAAAAATTCTTATGAACTAGTAATTTATTTTATCTTTTATAATATTAAGATCCTGTTTCACCACCCCAGGGGGGTTAGACAAATTGCATTTGACATTCAAATCGACAAACAAAATGTATGGAAATGGCATTAGTGACAGCCCGATTTGTCGAAAGTTTGTTTCATTTCCATACATTTTGTTTGTCGATTCGAATGTCAAAATGCAACTTGTCTAGCCCCCCTGGATAGTCTATCAGGCGGAAAAATAAAAATTGGAACAATATTATTATGAAATTATCTGCCAGGTAACTATCGGGAACTTACTAGGATGAGGTGTAACAGGTCCTTCGGTTTAAAGACATTTATTTCTCAAAAAAAGAACAGTACAGTTCATTTACATATTATTGAGAAATGTACTAACATAATTATACAAGTATATGAGTATCTCTGTGATCGAAAACATGGATAAATTAAAGATAAGGTGTCAAAAAAACGTTTTTTTTTTTGTATCAATATTTTTCCCTAACGTAATTTTCCAAACTCTTTTTGAGTCCATAATATTATGATGCAATAAATATTTTGAATAATAATCAACCCAAATACTGTCCCACTGCTGGGCACGGGTCTCCTCTCAGTATGAGAGGGATTAGGCTATAGTCCGCCACCCGCACCAATGCGGGTTGGTAGACTTCACATTCCGTCGAGAAAATCTCTCAGGCATGCAGGTTTCCTCACGATGTTTTCCTTCACCGTTAAAGCGAGTGATAATTACGCACATGATTGCGAAAAGTCAGAGGTGCCTTGGATTCGAACTCGAGACCTTTGACTTGGCAGTGCAGTGGTCATACCCCTAGGCTATCACTGCTTGTATATATTTTGAATCATAAGGAATAAATGAAATGGTCGATATTGGTTTGTGTTCTGAATCAACATTAAAGCCACACCCACGAATGCAGATCAACACCAGTATTATCATAATTAAGCACTGTTTTTATTTACTGTAAAATCAAAGAGAATATTTGGAGACATACCTAATGAAATCAATTGCAGGTAATAAAATTTTATTATAATTATGTTGAAGAGAAAAGAGAAAATAATATGAAAATTAGATAGTATGATAGTGGCTGGTGAATGAAACCAACGATATGACAGATAGGAATTTGTTTATTACAATACAATACACTTAACAAACTTTTAATGCACTGAGACTGGTCTAGTTCAACCTATTAGTGGTTCTTGGGATAGACTGCGGGGCTATCGTATCCCTTAACCTCCTAGCTTGTCTTTTCCTGAGGGCTGCGGGGCTACCGCTCAGTTAAAGCTTTAGGCAACAAAGGAGACTGCGGGGCTATCGTCCTCTGTGCCGTCTGGCTAGCGAGTGATGTTTCTTCGGAGGGTCACCGTTTATATAGGTGGCCCGATGACTATGTGTGCTTCATGTATACTTTTCGTATGTAGTGGTTATCTTCGATGTTATCGCTGACGTTACACACGACGTATAATAGATGGCGCTAGTAGTCTATACTGTTACGTGCATTGATGTTTTGATGAATCTTGTTTGGGTTGCAATCTAAGTGGATGACGCAGTGGTATACACTCGTACCAGTAGATGGCGTCTTGTTACAATAGTTAATTAGTTGAATCGTGGTTGTAAAAATTAAAATTATGGTAGCGGAATCAGATTGGAAATAGCTATAAAAATATATTACATAAAGAGACATTATTATTTTATTGACTAAAACAAAAACGATTATGTAATATTATATACACATCTCGCAACGAAAACCAAAAGTATATACTTGAATATAATTATAATATATCAGTGCCACGGTACGTAAAGTTCTCGCCAAAATTATTGTCCGGCTTGAAGTTGGCACAAGCTAACTTTAACCCCAGCTTGGCAGGGCCGTAAAAATCAGAGAAAGAAAAATATTGTAGGTAATGTAATAAATCAAATCGAAAGCTCAAGTCGTAAGCCGTCGTCGTTTTAAATAATTTTAAAATGCATTATTTTTGTTTATTAAAACTTTATTTAGGTTATAAAATCGCAAAATTTGGAACTTTTTGGAACCGTGCAACTAGGATAATTTAACTTTTCATAAATACTTGTAAAAACTTATCTATACACATAAAAATAAATCAGTAAATGTGTTGCTAACCGCAAAACTCAAGAACAGGTGAACCGATTTTGCTGATTTCTTTTTTGTTGTGTTTGATGAAGTCAGAGGAAGGTTCTCATGGAGAGAAAAACGTAAAAAATATAAGAAAAACCAGGTAAACGCAGGCCAAGCTGCGCACGGGTCTCTACTTTGAAATAAAAACAGTGTGAATTTAAATTGTCAGTTGAGTGCTTTCTTCTGAGATACAGGCCTCGCCTAGTTTAGAATATAGAGTCAATTCGGACTGGTCATATAGTCAAGTCGATTACCAGCCGGGCCCTAGACTGCACGGCCCCTGGCCCCGGGTCTGGCTTGCAGACCGATTCTGAACGGCGCGTTATCGACGTTTCTACTGATTTTGACGAGATTTGACATTGTTTAAGAGATATAAAATACATTATTTTCCGATAGTATTCCATCTACCACTATCCCGTGGTGGGCCCTGCGCCTTTGGGAGCCACCTTTCTCGGGATGCAATCTACACGACATTTTTTTTAAATCTCAGGCGCGTTTTTATGTCAAAACCGTTGAACAAAACTCGATAAAATTTACAATTTTTCGATGTCGATGGCGATGTCGAGATTCGATAACAGACAGACAGAGTTACTTTCGCATTTATGTAATGGAATGCATGTATAATACATAATTATGTGAATATAGCCTAGAAAAAGCAAACCCTATCTCACTCTGAGCAGTAAACAAAAACAATTACTCTCGTCATCAGTAGTACTAACATCTGATACGTTAATTCACTACACACAGCTAATGGTGACAAAAAGTTGTCATTAGTATGTGACACATGTCATGGCATGATATAGACAAAAAATAGTTATCGTAGGAGAACGTAACGATATGCAATAGTGAGATCGTGTTGTCACGATCTAGTATCAATACCTATACGAAAATTACCACCAACTTATTCGCGAAGACCTAGAAATTGGCTTTCTGTCATTAACATTTTAATTTAATTTTTGTTGTTAATAGCCGTTGGTCTTCCAAATATTACATAAATAAATAAACACCTATATTTTTTATTAATTTATTTATGTACACACTTAAGGAAACAGAAAATAATAAATACTTAGGAATATTGTGCAAGTGTACTGCTTATTTCTACATAAATCTCTTTCAGCAGACTTGCGATAGGAGAATTTAAAACAAGAAATGTAGACAACAGTGTGATGAGAAGCATACATTCAGTTACATACAAGCAAACACATACAAAACATTATTATATATACAAATACACACAACTATAATATAATATATAGGTACGCAAAATAATATATACACAATATAGGTAGTAAATAACAACAAAATATATACAAAGTTGCAAACGGATGAAGTTACAGTGATAAAAATAAATAGTGCTCTTTAGCACGTTTCTTAAAGATTGGGACAGTTCTAGAGTCTCGGATTTCTGGGGAAGCGAGGTCCACAGCCTGGCACCATGCACAGACAGAGAATAGGAATATAGGATAAAGGGACCGGAATTTGAGGACGGTACGGAGACCTGCAGGGCGTATATACCTATTTTTTTATTACTGTCTTTTCTCTTATATATAAAAATCTTCAATAAAAAGCGGCACAGTGTGGTTTTTAGTCGGCTTTTAGAAGATCTGGGTGAGGTGAGAAGTTTTAGTCGGCAGGTAGACAATATGAAGGTCCATTTTCATATAATATCATGAAATCTAATGAAAGAACAAGCGCCTGTTTCGCCATGGTTTCTAGCTACTACCCGACGGATTAGTCAAAAAAATTAAACATTTGTATAATATTATCTGACAAGTAATTTAACGGCAACTTATCCGGTGGTAGTGAATCAGGCCCCAAGTATTGCTTGAACCAGTATCCAGAAAATCTCATAAAACGAAATCAGGTTCAAAAGAATTGGTGCTAATATCATTCGGTGCGCTTAGGTTTATAACCGGATTTTATTCAACACATTGTTTCCTTCCGTATTATAATACATATATTATGTTGCGTCAATTTTATGTTACTTACTAACGCTTTATTGGTGGTTTAAGGGTTAAGCGGTGAGCGGCGGGAAAATTATTTTTATTATATTTTATTGAACACAATCTATACCATCATGTGATAGTATAGGGGTATGACCACTGGACTGCCAAGTCAAAGGTCTCGAGTTCGAATATAAGGCACGCACCTCTGAATTTCGAAACGGTGAAGGAAAACATTAACATTGTAGGTATATACCCACATATTTCCATAGGTCCTTTGTAATAAGGAGCAAGCCTATTGTCATCAACCGGGCATGAATCTAAATACCGACCTAATTCCTAATCTAAAAAAATACATCAATATCACGTTTAATCGAATCCAATTTTGATTTAATTTTCAGATATGGCTACTGAGCGTAACGTTCTGAGTCGATTACCAGATCAATCAAAGAGAAATATCACAAATAACAAAATAAATTATTTTTTATTATATTATCTTATTATGGGGGCTGGTTCAATCAGCACCACTTCGACCCAATGGGATCTTTTGTGTTGTCCCCATTATTATATTCCTTACTCTTTGAAGACGTGATTTTTATTAATTATTGAGTGTTTTCATTAGCGAAATGACAGTTACGTTGGTGCCAAAATAGCCTGTTCCTCGTGGTGTCACTAGCTTTCATAATTTATCCCAATCCCGTGGGAGTTTCCCAAAATCCCTTCTGAGAGATGCCTAAGTCAAAATACACATATGTATATTGAGTATAGAAGTATTGAGTATTGAGTATGCCAGCATTAAGCCCAATATTCGGTGGTTTGAGCTGTCCATTGATAGATCAGTCAGTCCAGTCACCATTTCCTTAAAATTTACATCAAGCGCTTGTAACTTACAACTCATACTTAGTTAAGTCTATGTTTAATTCAAGACGGTGCGCCAACGCATCCGCGTGCGATCGATAACGGACTGCACCGAACCACGCATGCGCCAACCGATATGTTTGATAGATAATAATTGATGGACGTAGGTAATTAGTCTTTTATTCATTCATGTATGAAGAAACTAGGTAAGGTAACTGATTCGTGAGTCTTTTGGTTCTAAGCGTGACGTTAGAGGTCCTGGGGACTAGACAAGCTGCAATTGTCATTCGAATAGAAACAAAACGTATGGCAATGACACAAGCTTTCGACAAATCTGGCTGTCCCTAATGTCATTTTCGTAGAATTTTCTTTCAATTCATTTGTCGATTCGAATGTCAAATTGCAAATTGTTTAGCCCCCCTGGGTTCCATTTCCAAGTAGAATAAATAGTGCTATTGGGTGTTTCTTTGAAAGTCTCAGTAGCTGCTCCGGAGTATTGATTTATGCCCTGTTAATGGAAATAGGCCCCTGTTTTAGGGGCTGTCGTCGTGATATTCCTAGTCCTTTGTCCTAATTTATTTGGGGTCGGTGCAGCCTATCCTTTTCTTACATTCATCCCTGCTAGCCGTCACCTCTTCATTCAATCCATCCATATTTTCTTTGGCTTTCCTCTACCCCTCCATCCTTCAACATTCAATGTCATTGTTCTTTTAGTCACATGCCTTTCATCCCTCCTCATCACTTGCCCATACCAAGACAGGCCTTCCTCTATCCCTCCGTCCTTAAATATTCAATGTCATCTCTTTTTTAGTCACCTGCGTTTCATCCCTCCTTATCACGTGCCCATACCAAGACAGGCTTTCCTCTACCCCTCCGTCCTTCAACATTCAATGTCATCACTCTTTTAGTCACCTGCGTTTCATCCCTCCTCATCACATGCCCATACCAAGACAGGCTTTCCTCTATCCCTCCGTCCTTCAACATTCAATGTCATCACTCTTTTAGTCACATGCGTTTCATTCCTCCTCATCACGTGCCCATACTAAGACAAACGATTCCGCTTCAACTTATCCGTCACTGGCGCCACTTTCAAATTTTCCCCTAATATAATTACTCGTTCCTTATTTTGTCATACCATTCCACACATAGGACACACATTAGGGGTTCTCTAAAATCAATAATGACATTACAAAAGCATACACCTCACATACCTAGAAGCTGATGCATATGCATATTTAAATTTGGCCAACTAAACCCGTTGTCAAATAACAAACTTTTGCAATTTTTAGTGAACTTACAATACTACCTTGACATTTTATCAATTTAAAATGTCACATTATTGTAATGTCAAATGTTATAAATGCCCGATAAACATGATAATGTGGTACTCATATATTGTTATGGGTGATTCTGCAATTTCATTGCATCACTGTCTAGTGCCCGCTTAGCCTAATATTCCGAGACGACGACGGTAAGCGTAAACTAACGCTTCCGTATGTCATGTCTAGCCTTATATATTATATACATATATACATTATTTTATACACGAATATTAGCCTTAGTCCACGCTAAAGTCGGTTTTATCGAAAAATTTATAAAATCGTGTTACAGGCGACCGGCAAATTAAAATTATCTAAATTAAAAGACTTTTTTCACTGTCATTCGATGTCAATGAAATAAGCTGGGTTTAATCTACCTGTCTGAACCCAAAAGAAAATCGGTTCAGTAGTTTCGGAGACTAGCGTATAACACAGATGGATAGACGGTCAAAAAAATGTTTAAAATTGCGTTTTTGTGTTGTGTTTTTTTTATCACCCACATTATTTAAATAGGTACACTGTAAATTTATTCGATGTTTCTACTGCTTTATTACACACTAGACTTCCCACCAGCGGCTTTGCCCGCGTGTGTCTGAGTACTTCTTATATAATTTTCATCCTCTATTTCAACCCCTTACAGCCCTTTTTTCGTGATAAAAAGTTACCTATGTCCTTTCTCAGGCTCTAGACTATCTCTGTACCATATTTCATTCAAATCGGTTCAGGAGTTTTGGCGTGAAAGGGCGACAGACAGACAGAGTTACTTTCACATTTATAATATCAGTAAGGATAATATGTGAGCCCTCCGTGGGTCGGTGAGCACTTTACGAGCACGGTGAGTCTTTAGACTTGATTATACATATCCCTATGAGAGTCTTTAGTGGTAGTCAGAAGCCCAAAAAGCCTGACAACCAGTTTTACCTTCAAATATCGTCGCTTTGTGTAAAATACTTATATTCGAGTGCATCTGGTTAGACAAGAGGCTGAACCCAACATAGTTGGCTTTTCCAAACTATGTTGGGATCGGCTTTCTGCTAAATGACACTTCAACGTTGTATTGTTTTTTTTAAACAAGATCTACTTTACAGTTTGATCTTAGGCTTTTTTCAACCAACCTTGATCATCGATGCGTAGAGATCAAGGTTCAATCCATGACTTGTACTTTTTGTTGCCAGTAAGCGAGACTACTAATTTTGTAAGTTAAATTACATCTTGGGTTAATTTAAACTGTCTGAAGTTAGTTTTAATTAAACTTACATACAGTACTTAAAATAACGTTTATGTTCGTTTTAAGTTACTAGGAAAGCAGATTCTGAGTGAATGAGTTCTAAGTTAGTCTAATGAGAGTTATTAACTAGTGTAAAGGATTTAATTTTAATTACAAACATACATACTGTATGCCTGTATTTTATCTTTAACTAGCTGACCCAGCGAATTTCGGACCGCCAATAAAAGTTTTTTTAAACCTTTAGCCGTTTAAACCTTCCCTGGACTTCCACGAATATTTCAAGACTAAAATTTGCCAAATCGGCTCAGCCGTTCTCGAGTTTTAGCGAGACTAACAGAATTGAAATTCATTTTTATTTATATCTTTAATGTTATTGTACTGTATCAAATAAAATTTATTCTATTCTCCGAGGGATTAGGCAGAGGTGTACCTACTAATGATCTACACACAGATCGGCAGTAAATATGTCTAGGTCCCGTGTAGGGTGCGCCGTGCGGCTGGCAAAAATGCACACTCCGCGCAGTAGCATTTTTTTATATTACAAAAACGCAATAACACTTATCAACCTGATCTGGACCCAAGACTTCGAGTGTAACAGTCGCGCAGTTCGGTAGCTAAATATTTTAGCTACCTATACAAGGTGGAAGGAACATCTACGCACATCCGAATACCATAAGTTCAGTACATGATTCTGGACCCCTCCGCGCTGAAATTTTCCGTAACTTTTTTCATGAATTTTCAAAAGTTTTCCGCAGTTTTTTTTACTTGAACCTGTCTTCTTCTATTTAAGAGCTACGCTCTTGTCGGTGCAGCGTCTTCCACTGCTCTCTGTTGAGAGCCAACTCCTGGACCTCCTTATACTTGAACGTGTAAAAAAACATAATTTCTATCTACCCAAATTAGATTTATAATAAAAAAAACATTATTACATTTATTTCGGATCGCACGCGCGATAACATTCACCGCTGAGCGTTATAATCGCGTTTTTAGCAATAACAAATAATTACAATATCTGTAATAACCGATCATTTTTTACATGTATGACCTAGGTTATTTTATTTTTGACCTTGAGTGAAACCTTGTCCCGACGTTTGTGCGTCGATGTCCCTTCAACCTTGTATAAAAAACTTAAATCCGAATTGTAATAATATCCATGTCCATATTAAACACAATTAAAAGATCCATAAAGAGACATAATTTTGATCCTTCCAGCGGCCATCTTTACCGTCTTCCGAACATAAATTCGAAATTTGAATTTCAAATAGCGTTCGCCAACGGTTGTTGGCATTTGACAGCCGACCCGGGCGGTTGCTGTCTGGTCACGACTGCGATTGCAACCGCGATTCTGAAGGGGCAGTGGACTGTATTGACAGCTTCAGTATATTAATTAAAAAGTTTGATGCTTTTGTTTATTTATTTATTTTCAAAAGGCAAAAATTTTAGTTCAATATATGTATATGTCAACGAGCGAATCAGAAGAATAACTTTTGATAGATAGGTAAAAAATTAGACATTTAGGATTGTTCCTTATTTGCCCCACATTTTCGTCCTACATTCCTAAAAAAAAATTATTTGCCCCAAATGGAACGTGATTTCTGTTTTACCCTACTATAAAGGACTAAACAAAGTATGTTGGGTTAGCAAACAAAAATGTGGCATAATATTAATCTACCTAGTTTGTGACCAAATAGTGTCCGAATTACATTCAACCAAGCAATGAGTAAACATTATCTCCTAAATAGGTAATAAACCAAATTCAATAAAAAATTAACATCGCAATATAAATTCAGAAGAAAAATTCATTCGAAGTGATAAAATGGCGATCATATTTTTTTTACCGTAAATCCATATGGCACCTCACATTCTACATTTAAATCGCATTCTAAATTCAAAATCAATCAATTAAAGAGCGTGATTTATTCATAACTTTTTAATAAAACCTGTATTGATGATACTGTTTTTTCTTGTTTACAGTTTTTGGGCCATAGCTCGGTTTACTTTTTAAAATCGGTAACAATATTTTTTTATTCGATTTTAATGGCGTTGACCAGTTCTTTTGAGTGTTTATTTATTTGTTTAGTGTTGAAAAGATTATGGTTATGTTAAGCCGGAAATATCGTCTTCGGGAATGCTAATTATTGACCAATTACTTACCAACTATAGCCGTTAGTAATCTATACTTAATATTATAAAGAGGAAAGATTTGATCGTTTGTTTGTTTATATTGAATAGGCTCCGAAACTACTGGACCGATTTGAAAAATTCTTTCAGTGTTAGATAGCCCATTTATCGAGGAAGACTATTGACTACCATCATGCTACGACGCTTAGGAGCAGAGAGAAAAAAGGACGCGAGATAATATCAACCAATATTATTTATATAATTTTTAGTTCCCCGAGTGACCGTTAGAGGTTTTTCCGTACATAGTTCATATAGACGACTAGCTTTCCGCCAGCGGCTTCTCCCAGCGTGGTCTTGGCATTTCTTATAACTGTCATTCCCAATTTCAACCCCTTACAGGACTTTTTTCGCATTTAAAAGTAGCCTATGTCCTTACTCAGGCTCTAGACTACCTGAGTACCAAATTTCATTTAAATCAGTTCAGTAGTTTTGGCGTGAAAGTGCGACAGACAGACAGACAGAGTTACTTTCGCATTTATAATATTACTAAGGAAGTAAGGATTAAACTCCCGATTAGACAAAAAAAAAACCAGCATAGTGACAGTTTCCTCGTTTTCTTCCTCAATGATGTGTTATGATTATGATTATGATTTACGAATGTTGTTGCTTAACCGCGTCGAAGCGAAACAAACTATTATGCGCTACTTCCTTATTGTATGTATGTTTTTTTGCCACGTTCTCGTAAACTCCTGTATCGATTTCAACAATGAAATGTTGATGTTTCGGCGAGGAAGTGATGTTTTGTTTGGGTTGATGGTAGATGATTATCGATGTGGTGACTGGAAATTCTGCCTCCGAGCTGTTATTTGACCTAGGAAAGCTGAACCATGTTTTATATTTTTTTAAACTTCGCCCCTTGAGGATTTCTCCTCTATTCTTTAACTGACTTAAAAACAGGAGGTTCTCAGTTTGACCTGTATGTATGTTTGTCCACGATTATCTCGCGTTTAGCTGAACCGATTTTGATGCGGTTTTCAAAAAAGTATTTGTTATACTTAGGAGAAGGTTTGGTATTTTAACCAACTACAAAATAAATTATTTTTAAATAAAAACGAACAGCCTTCAAAAAAGACCCAGGAACGAAAAAGCAAAATAATATAAGTATTTACAAACAAATTTAAATTAAATAGTGAAATGATCTTCGTTGATTGTTTCTTTGGCACCGCCTTCAATTGCATAGTTAGAAATCATTAATAGGTAAGTAATATACCAATAATTTCTGGTGTACCTAACCAGAAGACGCAGGTTCGAATCCTGCCCGCCAGTCGATTTTTCCTTCATTAAAATAGCTAAACAGATTTTGATCAAATTTTGCGAGGAGATAGATTGCACACTGAGGAAGGGCGTAGCTTAAATTTTACCTCAATAATATAGCTTTTTAGGGCGCGAATAAAATCGCGGGTTATAGCTAGTAATAGATATAAAGGTCCTGCCTAACCCATTGGGAAAAAGGCGTAAGTGTATTTTGATATTTATTATTGTTTTTAATACTTATATAGTTTGACCTTTGACCCAATAATTGTCGTGCATTGTTTTGGGGGTACCTAAATAAACTTATTTTATTTCTTGCATTCTTTCTTATTTTAAATGTTTAATACAACTAACTTAAAATGATCATTTAAAATTATTCCAGAAATATGTAAGTAGCTAACGTAAATAATTTCTAAAATATAATTACATAGGTCCCTACCATCAAATATCTAATCTTGTTTTATTTGTAGTATCCATTGAATCATCTAAGACATAAAATAAAAAATATTGAATAAGTTTCATACCTTCACAAAATTAAGTTTTATTCACAAATACCGCCAATTTGTCACAATTTATTAAAAACTTCACTTTAACCAATAAATTCTGGGAATAAACAGAAGACACTAATTTTCATTCAATTTTTGCAACACATAACCTCAAAATAACCAAACCTTAAAGTTCATTCAGTATTTTTTTATTCGTTTGTTTTCGTTGTCACAATTCATTCGTTCACGACAAAATTGAGTGGAAGACGAGCTTCCGCGAGTGACCTAGAGATACTGATACGAACGAGTGGCGCGCGCGCAGCTCAGCATTCGAAAACATGGTTTGAAGATAGATGGAACGGTCTTGATAGTTTAACTCAAGCGTGGAAGTAAGGCGTTCGACCAATACGATTTATAACACTAATTAGTCAAGTAGTGACAGTGTAATTTATTTTGAGAAACAGAAATATTCATTATTACGTAATGAAAAACTAATCTAATCTAAATTAATACTAAAACCATTTAATAAAATATTTACACACCGTACAAAATAACAATAATAATAAAAAATAAACCTAAATAGACCTAGGCGTCAAAGTACTCCTCACCATCACTGTCATCCAACAGCGATCCCAAAAAACTGACTAATTATTGAATTTGATTTTTTTTTTCTTGGACATTTTTACACAGCACCATTTGGTCCCAAACTAAGCAAAGCTTGTATAATGGGTACTAGACAATGGATATAATACTTATATACTTTTTTTTTGTGAATACATACTTATAATATATAAGAAACACCCAGACAAACACAAACACCTAAGTTCATCACATAAATGTTTGTGTCTTGTGGGAATCGAACCCACGACCTCGTGATCAGCAGTCCGGTACTCGAACCACTAGACCACAGACGTCGTCAACTATTCGTACTAATAACACTAATTAATAGATTATTTAAAAAAGTATACTGCTTTTGTGAATATCGGAAGGTTCATAAATTATTAAAGAATATTTTTTATATTGAACTGTGAGGGCTGGGTCTAGATGGAGACGAGAAAAGAGTAAAGAAAATACCTGGTCTTTGCCCAACAGTGGGATAGCAATGGCTAAGAATAGAAAAATCATAAAATATTATCATAACAGTAAAATATGATGACAAGTCTTCCAAATTGTACTTGTAAGCACTTGTAAGATGTAAGAATTTTTTAAAGAGTCATCTTTGTAATTAACACGTCAACTAAATTGCAAAACACGATTTTATTGTACAATTTCATTAGATTAAAATATTTGATTCATTTCTGCCTTAAAAAATATTTTCTTACGCTGAAAAGTATCAAGTAACATAGTTCGTCATACATTTTCCCACTAACCGCTAAGCAGACGACTGCGCACGAGTTTCTACCGGCCACACGCCGATGTAAACAATTAACACATTGTAATTGATTTATTTCACATAACTACTACGCTTTATTCATAACTGTTGTGTTTGAAATTCAAATGAGGCGTGTTTTTTTCTCGTGTCAAAACTTTTTTGTCGTGCTATCGGTGTTTTATCGACTCGTGTCACGGAATAAAGTTATTATAGACCTTTTTATATGGGGCAAACTTATTGCTACAATAATAATAAAGCTTTAATTAATTTGCTACAATAATAATAAAGCTTTAATTAATTTGCTACAATAATAATAAAGCTTTAATTAATTTTACACAAAATGTCAATTAAATAAAAATTGCTCCATGCATAATTCTAATTAAATAATTACTGTTAAAACATATCCTACAATGAAATATTTGTGAAATTGATGAAGGAAAATTTTTGTTTGCCCTTAGAAGAATATACAAATTAAGATCTATCTTTTTGTATTTTTTAAGCATTTTCCATGCTAAGATTACAAGTTATGTTTCAGCAGGGCTCGCGGTGGCTTAGTGGTCAAAGCCTCTGGTGTACCGAACCAGAAGACGCAGGTTCGAATCCTGCCCGCCAGCCGATTTTTTCCTTCAATAAAAATAAATTAAGATCTTCCTAAATTATAATACCCAGACCCTGAAAAGCTACCATACGATTATTGTATGATTTTAGTGATCCTCATTTTATTTTATGCCTAATACTCAATACTTTATTGCATTCCATAATGTTTTATAAAGGTGGACTATAGATAACTTAGATCATTATGGACCCTGTCGGGCACAGCAAAATTAGGAGAGAGGGAGAGGGTTTAGCAACATGCATGCATCACCTCCTTAAGTCGTATTCCTCAATGCCGAAGGTCGTGACCTTCTCCAGGAATCTCTTTATCCCGGATGATTTTTCACCATCTCTTCCGGCCAGGATCGTGAACGGTATTAGAAAATGTGGAACGCATCTGGTCCATCTAATGCGTGGGACTACGTTCTTCTATTTTATATTGCACTAGCTTCCCGCCAGCGGCTTCGCCCGCATGGTCTTCATAACTTATTGCCCCCGTTTTTGCATCATTTTTAATGCTACTCCGCTCCTGTTAGTCGTAGCGTGATGGTATATAGCCTATAACCTTGCCCGATAAATGAGCTATCTAACACTGAAAGAATTTTTCATATCGATCCAGTAGTTTCGGAGCCTATTCAATACAAACAAACAAACAAAATCAAATCTTTCCTCTTTATAATATTAGTATAGATAGATACTACTGACATAGCCGAAAGGATTAGCAAGCTGGAAGGGGCACATAGCTCGTAGAACTGATCGCCGCTGGGGCAGAAAGGTTCTAGAGTGGAGACCGCGCATCGGAAAGCGCACTGTGGGACGGTCTCCAACGAGATGGACCGATGACCTGGTAAAGGTCGCTGGGAGTCGTTGGATGCGGGCGGCATACGACTGGTCTCGGTAGAAGTCTGAAGGCGTTTGTCTACTTCTTTTGGCAGATATCGTGATGATGATGATATTTTATATGCTGTCAGATACCTTATTCTTGAATAAAATGTGACGACAGTAAAAGACGATGATAACAAAATCACACAGTAACTAGTTCAACTAAACACTAGTGTACATAAACATGTTTATAAATCCTATGTGGTCTGTAATGGCGTTGTTCTAGTGCCCTTAAACAGCACCGGCACCCTGGCGGATCCTTGTTAACTAACGGTAATTAGCGTACCAAGGTCGCGTCCAAGTTATAGGAATTATGATAGTAAGAAGTATAAAGTAGAAATACTAAAAAAAGGAGAGAAAACAAAGACAACCTATGATATCATCAAAATCCATTTCGGGGTCAAAGTTTTTTTATGAAAAGCAGACTCAATTCAAAATCAAAATCAAAAATCAATTTTCATATAAACCATATGCAGGCACTTATGAAATGTCAAATTTAGGTGCACGGTTCCAAATTAGTCCTTTCCTATGGAGAAGAACCGGCAAGAAACTGCATGGTTACTCTTTTAAATTTTAAGTAGTTTTTAACAATGATCTGCTACAATAATATATGGATAGTTGGATACTTACATTATGAAAAAACAATCTAGAAATGTTTGCGAAATATATTACAGATTATATTTTAAAAGATATAAAGGATACAGCTTGAAATACATGTCTAGAGAGTTCTCCCATTTACAAAGCGTGAAGCTAATATAAGAAAAATATTATATATATAGCAACTGGCAATATTTGTCACCAGGGTATAGTAATTCAATAAGTAGTTCCCGCACTATGTGTAATACAAATCTATATATGTAATCTATGTAATACAAACTACATACCCCCACACATGTATTCCACGAAGGTTTAGGCAGAAACTGCTGTACTGAGAGTCCAGCAGAAAGAAATTAATAGATGAAAAGGAGACACCTATGAATTTGTTTCTAGTTGTAAGATCTCTCAACGTTCTTGATTTAGACCATTGTAAAACAAGTAGCAACTAATAAGTACAAATTTAAACCTACACGAGTTGTTTTACATAAATAATCTTATATATTTACATAAATAGGTATATGGCTTGCCTTCACTTCCCTCTGAGTAACCGAACTTGGCCATTGTTTGTATTCAAAAAGAAAATGTTTTAATTATAGTGGGTAATTTTAAAATAGGGGCTCGTGGCTAAGTTATAGCAAAGCTGATCAACCGATCGGCAAGGTTTAAGCTACGCTTGCCGAGGTCAGTCTTTGAATGGGTGACCATTCTTAAAACATCGAGACCCCTCCGTGTCTCGGAGAGCACGTAAAGCCATTTGTCCCGGTCATACGAACACCTATGACAATCGTTAGTAGTAGTCAGAAGCCCAAAAATCCTGACAACCAGTCTATACTTCGAATATCGGTATTGCCCAGAAATTAGGTTGCGGAGGTCTGATAGCAGTCGCTTTGTGTAAAATACTGATATTCAGCTGTATCTGGTTAGACTGGAAGCCGACCCCAACATGGTTGGAAAAAGGGCTAGGAGGATGACGCGGTAATTTTAAAATATTAAGACTTTTTGGTGAACATTGCACATACATATTTGATAAAAACGTATAAAGACTCCATGTTTAAAAAAAATATATTTATCTATTGGAAGTGTACCCAGGAGGCTGGCTGCATTACCACGTTGGATGGCAATGCTGATTCTCTGAACAAATTTTTAAAAAAGTAAAAAAGAAGCGGGCCTTTGCCCTGCAGCGGGACGATAATGGCTTAATACTATAATGAATTAATGAAAAAACTTAAAAAATGTAGAGTATTGTTGTTTACTTTTAATTTAATTTTTTTTTTATTTAAGCGTCTTTAATATTTAACTTCATATTTTAAAGTTATTTCATAAAATTTTAGTCTCGAAAAATAACAATAAAGAAAATACAAGAAGTTTTTCTCCGCATTCGACAACGAAAACAAAAAACAGCTTAAAGTAAATTCCATTTCCTTTCCTGAGCCAAATAGAAGACAAGCTAAACAGATTGGTGTTTATATCACGCAAGTTTTGCAATGAAGAACTGTGTTTATCGTCCGTGCTTGTGGTCAAGCGCAGACGAGCGACAAATGGGTCAAGTGTAAATTATATCAATATTTAGGGAAATTGAAATAAAACTACTTTTTACGGATTATATCGTGTTCAAATCCCGACGTTTCCCGAAATGATATAAATGTTTAGGGAAATTGAAATAAAACTACTTTTTACGGATTCTATCGTGTTCAAATCCCGACGTTTCGAACCCTTTACAGCGCCCATAGTCACGGGTAGACCAAGCTGGTAGGCGTCCTTCTCGGCTTTATTTACAAACAGATTTTAATTATAATACTAGCTTTCCGCCAGCGGCTTCGCCCGCGTGGTCTTGATAACCTTTTTAACCCGCTTTTCTGTTGAAATTTTTCCTGAATTTTCATTGCTATAAACCTCACGGAGCCCGAGACCTTTCCAACGAATGCAAAACCGTGGAAAATGAAGTTATAGCCAACCCATATAAATATATAAAACCCAACTTATTTTTATATAGTAGATAACGCGATAGAATTCGTAAAAAGTAGTTTTATTTCAATGTCTAATATTCGCGTAACTATCAGAAACTATTATTTTGGGGACACTTTAAACAGCACCATCTAGTCCCAAACTAAGGAAAGCTTGTACTATGGGTACTAGACAATGGATATTTATTTATTTATTATTTATGGTGCCTCAACGACGAGTTTACAAAAATATTACATAACATTTTCAACTTACGGGCAATAAATCACAGCAAACCAGTCACTTACAGAGGTACACAGCACTAGCTTATTAGTTACATGTACTTACTTAATTCTAATTTATATAATGTTAAGTTTAATTAAATTAAATGTAATAATTTTGACAAAATATATGATTATCATAATACACGCGTTACACATATTAGACTGGTTGTAATTATAAAATTTAATTGTATTTGTAATTATATTGATTGTTGTTATGCAAATATTTGAGAAGATGTCAAGTGATTATGTAAAAAATAAAACTAGAATTGAAATGTTAATGATTAAGTTAAGTTAGTTAAAGTGTCCATTCAGAGTCGCGTTAGACATATTAGTGCGAAATTGGGATATGGAGTTTGAAAAGATGTCTATGCCATTGGTGCGGGTGACAAGTTCATTGTAACTTCTCTTTAATCTGTTCATAGGAGCGGACTTTCCAAGGTTTGTCCTGGCTGTGGAGACTACAAATGTAGATATTTTCCGGTTCCATCTGAGCAGATTTTGACGAGGCACGGATATACCAATATAATAGATATATATGTATAAATACATAAGTCTGTAAATACATAAGAAGTACTTATACCAAATTAAGAAGAAACACCCAGACAGACAAACACAAACGCTTATATTCATCACATCAATATTTGTGTCCTGTGGGAATCGAACCTACGACCTCGTAAGCCACAGACGGTCGTCAATACAGGGTATTTGGCGCACGACACGAAACGTTTACTAATTTTCACCTCATGCCGTGTCCTTAGTGTCTATTAGTTTAATTTTAGTTTTCAGTATTAGTCACCTGAAATATCCTTTGTTTGTGTCATCATAAAAATTTTGTGCTTGGGTATAGTAGCACCAAATATTGTTTTACTCACCAATGTACAATGTACAAATCAATAATTATTTGATAAAATGTATTTCTAGAAAATATCGAATTATGACTTTCCGAAACTTCCTATCTACTGTTAAATGTGTTGTGTGTGAGGGACGCGTGAATCAAACACCAGCGCTGCGCAAAGACTATTTAATCTATATCAGTTACAGGCTTACCCACATATGTTTTAATAAATTAATAATTCTATAAAATATGTCACAGAATACCTACAACCCCTTTCTTAAAAATGATTAAATTACATGCACATTATTCACCATATAATTAATAAATTATTATTACAATCGCACTACATTGACATTTTATTAAATAATGGTATACATTTGTTGATGGCCATAACACAAAAACAGTACAATTATAATTTAGGTACAAATAATTAAATTCACGACACAATACTTTCATTACAATTCATTTAAAACAGATATCATAATTTAATAGGAATAACATGACATAATTAATTAATAAAAATAGGCATACATAATGTTTTTTTTTTTTTTTTAATACATTTTAAAGGTGATTAATTAATTTACTTTACAAATAATATCATGCTTACTGGTTGTGGTACGAGCATGACAAGGTTGTTGGTGCTAGAATCCCCAGCGATCAGGTGGTCTCACTTCCCTGCCATAACGGGTGCAATAATTAGTAACACTGTGGGGGTGACTCATTGTCATAGTTGGTTGTGCTGTGGGCACATACATACCGGAGCTGAGGCTATCACTGGGCAGTTCCTGACTACGCTCATATTGAAGTATATCATCATATGCGTAGCTATTGCAATATTGGACCGGACTTTGTTTGCTTGTATTCGGATCAAATATTATGTGCCTTCTGTTTCGCCTAATTATATTATTATTGTACATCTTAATTGTATACGATCGCAATCCCACTATGTTACCTATCACGCCAGATTTCCAAACATTGTTTATTCTTACTTTTACTCTGTCCCCTATTTTTAACGGCTTTAACTTTCTAGATCCTTTGTCATAATAATATTTTTGTACATTTTGACGTGCTTTTAATTTCCGTACTACATCCTTTTGTACCGTAGGTAATAATAATTTTGGATTACAAGGTAGTATGCTACGTAATTTTCTACTGTAAAATAACTCTGCAGGTGAAGGTACTTCGCAACTAATAGGTGTATTTCGATATTCTAACATCGCCAATTGAAAATCTGTGCCTTCAAAAAGAGTTTTCTTTATTATGTTTTTTATAGTTTGAATCGCACGTTCAACTTGCCCATTTGATTGTGGATATATTGGTGACGACGTAATATGCTTGAAGTTCCACTCCTTCGCAAACTGTTTGAATGCTATCGAGGAGTATTCGGGACCATTATCCGACATAACTTTTTCTGGAATACCTAATCTACTAAATATTTTCTTTAATGTTTTTATTATTGTTTCTGAAGTTAATGCGTGTACTTTTAATATTTCTACATATTTACTATAGTAATCAATAACTATAAGGTAAGACTTTCCTTGAAAATGAAATATATCTGTACCTATTTTACACCATGGCCTTGATGGTACCTCGTGAGGAATCAGAGGCTCCTTGGGGTTTTGCTTCTTATACGTAAGACATGCTTGACATCGCGATAAATAATCTTTTAGTTGTGCGCACATATTTGGCCAAAACATTATTTCCCTAGCTCTTAATTTGCATTTTTCTATCCCTAAATGACCTACATGTATTCTTTTCAACATTTCATGTTGCATACATTTAGGAATAACTATTCTGTTACCCTTCCAAATCATACCATAATTTATTACTAATTCATCCCTGTAATCCCAGTATGGTTTAATACTATCATCTACCGAACTTTTGTTACTAGGCCATCCTGCCTTTATAATTTTAAATAACATTTGTAATTCTTCATCATGCTTTGTGTTTTTCTGTATTTCTAAGAAATGTGTATCTGTTAGCGGATTACTCGACGTCACAAAACACACCTGTGCCTGCGCATCTAAATGGTCGCGGGGACATGGTGGGGAGATGTACTCAGCCGCTACGGCCGGTGCAACTGCACGTGATAGTGTATCGGCAATATAAAGATATTTTCCTGGTTTATAGACGAGTTTAAACGTGTAAGGTTGTAATCGTAGCAACATTCTCTGCAAACGTGCCGGAGCATTTGCTAAGGGCTTGTTTATAATGCTGACGAGCGGTTTATGGTCAGTTTCAATAGTAATATCTGTTCTACCATAAATATACATGTAAAACCTTTCACAAGCAAATACGCATGCAAATAATTCTTTTTCTATTTGTGCATATGATTGTTCTGTTTTTGTTAATGACTTTGATGCGTAACAGACTGGCAAGTTATCTTGTAACAAACATGCACCTAACCCATTTTTACTGGCATCTACTGAAATTACGACCGGTTTGTCTAAACTGTAATATCTTAGTACAGGCGGTTTAACTAAACACTGTTTAATATTTTCAAAAGATTGAAGATGTCTACTGTCCCAATGCCATTCTGTATTTTTGTTTAACAATTTACGTAATAAGTGGGTTTTTTCCGAGAATTTAGGAATGAATTTACTAACATATGTGGCTAATCCTAAAAATCTTTCGACATCTTTAACATTTTTAGGTTCTGGCATGTTTTTAACAGCCTGTATGTGTAGATTATCAGGCTGTATGCCATTTTGTGTGATTTTGTGCCCTAGATAATTAATCTCAGTTAACCCTATCTTACATTTATCTTTATTTAGTTTGACATTAATTTCCTGACATCGTTTTAACACTGCTCTAAGGCGCTGATTATGTTGTTCAATTGTGTCAGCATGTACTAATAGATCATCAATGAATAGAATGACGCCATCAAGGTCATCAAAGTGCTCATACAATTTTTTATGGAATATTTCTGATGCCGACGAAATTCCGAAGGGCATACGTAGAAATTTATATCTTCCGAAGGCTGTGTTAAACGTACACAGATCCGTACTGCTTTCATGTAATTTTACTTGCCAAAAGCCGTGCTTAGCATCTAAAGTGCTAAAAAACTTTGCGCCTGACAATTTACACGTAATTTCCTCTAACGTTGGCAGTTTAAAATGTTCACGCTTGATTGCCCTGTTAAGATCTTTAGGATCCAAGCAAATTCGCAAGTCACCATTAGGTTTCTTAACCACAGTCATACTATTAACCCAATCCGTGGGACCCTCTACCTTAGCGATTATACCTTCATTTTCCATTGATTTCAATTTTGCCCTTATTTGTTCTTTGAGAGCTTCAGGTAATTTCCTAGGAGCATGTACAACTGGTTGAATATTTTCATTTAACTGTATTCTATAACATCCTGGTAGACACCCCAACCCTACAAAAATGTCTGGAAATTCGTCTAGTATGCCTTCACTATTGTTACTTTTCTTAATACTCATTATTCTTTTAATTAATCTCAACTCTTCGCAAGCATTTTTACCTAAGATTGGAGGAGAATCCACATCAACAATTATAAATTGCAAAACATACGTATTTTCTTTATACACAGTCTTAAGATAACACTTTCCTAATACAACAATGCTACTGCCCGAATATGCCCGTAATTTCATTGAAGTAGTAACTAATTCCTTTTCTAATAGTTTAATGACACTCAAATATTTTTTTGGCATAACGTTAACATCAGCTCCGGTATCTAATTTAAAATTAATGTATACATTATTTATTTCTAATTGAACCGACCACTGACTACCGCAACAATTATTCAAATGAGGCTTTACCTGATCACTGGAGTCCTCCTGTACCGCATATACTCTGCACATCCTTGAGTAGTGGTTCATCTTGCTGCAGTTGTAGCACCTGTATCCATATGCGGGACAATTGTTTATCTCATGAACACCACCACATTTTCCACATGTCCGTGTCTCCTTTCTTCGCTGTAACTGCCTTGTTTCTGCGGTTGAAGATTGGTTGTTACGACGCTGAGGTAGTGTGCGCATGGGCTCCTGACGGGCGTATCTGTCATGCATAACGCGCCCGTGTCTGCTGACGCCGCCACTGCCGCTATCGCCGATTGAACGACTCGGCTTACTGAGCATTGTCGGTGTTCGTTTCCGCCCACTGTTTACCCAGTATACTTCTTTTTCCGATTCCTTTAGATTATGTTCCGCATTTTCTGTTTTTATGTTCGTCGCCTGGACACGTGATATTTCCGCTAACTTGCATATTTCAACCGCTTTTGACAACGTTAGCTCCGGTTCTCTCAACAATCTTTCTCTCATAGTGTTATTTCGTATTCCACAAATTAATCTATCCCGCACAAGATCACTACACAAGTCCTTAAATTCACACTTTGCCGCCATTTTGTTCAACTCAAACACATACTGTTCAATTGACTCCATATCTCGTTGTTCCCTTGTGAAAAATATGTGTCTTTCAACGGTCAAATTCTTTTTTGGCAAGAAAAAATTGTCAAATTTTTTCAATAATTCCTCAACTGTTTTATGATCACCTGAAAACTGTTCATAAATTTCTTGACATTTTTCGCCTATGATGTGTAATAATATATTAATCTGCACCTTTTTCTCTTTTTTATATAGTTCACAAGCTTCGTAGTACACCAGAAAAGCTTTTTTCCATTTTTCCCAGTCTTTACTCAAATTTCCCGAAGTGACATTGTGAAGATCATTTTCAAAACGGAACGGTTGTGGCGGTTGCAACACTGTTTCCATCTTGCACGATATAGTCTCGGCTTCTTCAAAATCGTCGTCTGTGTCGCTCATCTACAGCGTGGTTTAGATAATCATTTAGTTATTTGTTTACTATCAGCATATTTTGCTCAAACTACTGCTTCGAATTATTGCTACTTTTTTAACTATGAGACCGACTGCGCCATGTTAAATGTGTTGTGTGTGAGGGACGCGTGAATCAAACACCAGCGCTGCGCAAAGACTATTTAATCTATATCAGTTACAGGCTTACCCACATATGTTTTAATAAATTAATAATTCTATAAAATATGTCACAGAATACCTACATGTACATGAGTATATGGACTAATTGAAATAAAATATTTGATTTTGAGACTATATGGTGCTGTGAAAAATGTCCGCAAAATTAAAAAATTAAAAAAAATTAATCGTGCGTTTAAAAGTCGCTCGTCTGTTCTCAAAGGAAACTAAGGGAAGTGGTTTACTTAATACTGATGGATTCAGAGCCAGGCAGCTCATTATTTAAGAACGTTTGCTTGATTTTCTGTGTCGGAGATTTATAAAGCTTTTTATGTGATATTTATAACATATCATTACGCCTGTATTCCCCGGAGGTATAGGTAGTACCTCGTTCTTGGCCTACCCCTCCCTCTCCTTCCCTCTATCTTTCCTTCTATGATGTTTTTTATAAATTACGAACGAGCTACATAACACAGATAAAAGAGAAACTGAAAGTCGCGACGTATAAAGAGGTCCAGGAGTTGGCTCTCAACAGGGAGCAGTAGAAGACGCTGCACCGACAAGAGCGTAGATCTTGAATAGAAGAAGAAGTAAAGTATGTTTGGATCCTATATGACGTGTTGCTACAGTAGCAACTCGGCGTACCAACACACTCCGCCGTAATTGTAAATCGAACCCCGGACAGCTAGCGTAGACTGCATCTACATATACCTAGCATTAGAAAAATAACGGCTTTAGTAAATACAGTTTTTATTAGGTATATTATTGAAATAACTGAATTTTAGAGATTAAATTTAGCTAGTTGTAAATGGAAGATTATTTTAAAATTCTTTTACATTTATAAAATAACGGCGCTTATTAAACGGTTATATTGAAATTACTATAGCGTTATAACGATTATTGACTAACGTTATAACAAGGAATACCTATAGCTCCTTCTAAGGATGCGCTGCGCTGGCAGCAAGAGGAATATTCTCTTAAACTGTTCGCGGCGCAGTGAATTCGCGCGTTGCCGTCCCCAAAAAACCCGTTTAACCTCCTTAAACGAGGTTTTTAGGGACGGCAACGCGCGAGTGATATACTCACACACTCACAAAAGCAGTGACAACCTAAGACAACTGAACTGCCAAGTCCAAAGGTCTCGGAATTCGAATCCAAGGCACGCAGCTCTGACTTTTCGAAATCATGTGCGTAATTATCATTTCCTTCAACGGTGACGGAAAACATTGTGAGGAACCTGCATCCCAGACAGATTTTTTCGACGGCATATAAGTAGGTGAGATTTCCCAACCCGCATTAGGCTGTCCCATAGGAGACCCTTGCCCAACAGTGGAACAGTATATGGGTTGATGATGTTATACACTCACGCCGTTTTTCCACAAAGGCAGGCAGAAACTAGAGACCATCAGTTGCTGAGATTTTGCATAAGTTCATACTTACCTACTTTTACTTCTCCCATACGTAAAGGTGTACTGCTGTATATCTACAATTCACCGGTATATTTAGGTCCTATGTAGGTCCTAATACGGGGCGAGCCTATTACCGCTGTTAGCGACGATACATGATGCTTCGTGATAAGTTGAAATTATTGTTCAAATAAAACTATTAAGTGATTATGTAAATACTAGTTACTAAGTTTAAATAAATAATTATTTCGTTTGTTTTTTATTAAACCCTAATAAATATACTAAATAGCTAAGCTAAGTCAAGTAGAAATTATTAGTTAAGTTGTCTCGTTTACACACCAGGTGGCACCACTCGTACCATATCATTACAAAACACTAAGGTACGACACTTCTTTACCGTAACGAGAACCGCTAACACATTTTTGCATTTTTTAAGGTTTTAGTTAAGAATAAATAATAAGAAGTTTATGTAATTATATAGAATAAGTTAAATACTATGTTATAAAAGTCACTTAATGTATGTAAGGTGTTCTTAACCACAGAAAACTGCCAAAATTACATTCCCATACAAAGTAAACATTAGTGCCGTGTGCACACTTGAAGCGTTCTGATTGGTCCAGCCTATCGCGATTAGTGCCGTGTGCAAAATTGAAGCGTTCTGATTGGCTCTAGGAAATTATATAAGCAAGGGCAGTTTCTGCGGTTAGGCATTCCGAAACCAGCAGTATTACAATAAGGAAGAAAGGAACTGGAAGAAAATAAAAGAAGAAAATAAAGGAACATACTTCAACAGTGCATCTTTTATTAAGAACCCGCCAGCAACCCTCATACACGCAACAAATTTGGTCCTTCGAGCCGGATCGGGAGCAAGAAATCGAAGATGCCAACTACAAGATCAGGGTCAGTACGCTCCAAGACTACGGAAGAGAGTGCTACGACAACAGATTGGAGTATGAACACACCAAGTGAATCCACGAGTGCGTCGGCAACAAGTCGGTCAACCCTAACAAAGAGAACGCCGACCCGCGTACAGGGAAGACAGTCGCCCGCGCCACACTCAAGTCGAACTGTTGGGGAATCATCACAGGGGGAGAAAACAAGCGCCGCCCCCCCGACCCGCACCACAGAAGATGATCGTATCGCCACGGAAGTCGCATGCCAGGAAGGAAGCCATCCTACGGAGAAGGTTCAAACACGCCGAACATTAGTAAGCGCGCCGGCGTCAAGAGAAGAGAGTTTGCAGCGACCTCAACCTAAGAAGCCGACCTGTGAAACGGACAACCAGTCCGCCCGCTCGTCGCAAAGGAAGAGAGCAGAAGCACAAGCAAGGATGACCCTGGCACTAAGGGAATTGGAAATAGCGGAGGCACGATCAAGGGTAGCTCAAGCTGAACTGGAACTAGCAGCTGCCGAATCAGAAGAGGAAGATGGTGCTGGAGAAGAGTTGTTCGAGCGTACACAAGAGGTCGAGAAATGGTTTATCCAAACTGGAGCCAGGTCAAACAAGGAACGAAGGCCGATCGAAACAGAACAGAAGAAAAGTGAAATCGAGCAGTTAGCCCAAGCCATACACAAGTTATCCGAAAAATCACACGATGTAATCACACCGAAGCACTTCGAGCTCCCTCATTTCAACGGAGCTTGTGAAGAATGGTTGGCATTCAAGAGATCATACGAAGACATGGCCACTTCCTTCAGCAAAACGCAAAACTTAGCGCGCCTCAGAAGAGCGATCCAAGGGAAAGCCAGGGAAGCCGTCCAGAGCCTACTGTTCACCGCTGAAGACCCACGTGAAGTGATCAAGGGACTGGAAGCAAGATTCGGAAGACCCGGAGCATTGGCATTGGCTGAATTAGAGAAGATGAAGAACATGTCAAAGGTCGGCGAGAACCCCAGTGACATTTGCGTATTTGCTAGCAGAGTGAAGAATGCTGTCGCAACAATCAAGGCTCTGAAGAAACCACAGTACCTCAGTTCGCCCGAAACCATGAAGGCAATAGTGGACAAAATGCCACCATCTATGAAATTCCGATGGTTCGCTTACCATAGAGATAGAAGAGATGAAGACCTCCAAGAGTTAATACTCATAGAAGCATTTCTGGAAATAGAAGCCGACATGTGTGGTGATTTCGCCCCACCTGAAGCAACTTCAGAACCCAGAAAGGGCACGAAAAAGCCAGTACATACCATTCAAGAGGTCTCGCAAGAAAGATACAAGAAGACATGTCCTATTTGTCAAGAAGAACACTATGCAATAGAATGCAAGGCGTTCAAAGAAGCCAACATAGATGAAAAATGGGATATGATCAAGAAAGCCAGAGTCTGTTTCAAGTGTCTTCGATTCAAGCACTCAAGAATCAACTGCAAGGCCCCGGTCTGCAAACAATGTAAACGATGGCACCATACTACATTGCATTCCGACAAACCACCAGTGCCTGTTGAAAAGAAAAAAGAACGCAACGAAGAGAAGACAGAAGAAACGGTCGCGTCAATTCATAAAGCTAAAGGAGAAGAGAGAGCATATTTGAAGATTATTCCAGTAGATCTTTACGGACCTAAAGGTCAGGTTCGTGTACTAGCACTACTAGATGAAGGATCAACAGTCACACTCCTGGATGCATCAGTTGCTAAGAAGATTGGAGCTGAAGGTCAAAGTGAAACACTTACCATCGAAACAGTTGGAGGGAAGGTGATAAAGAAAGATAGCTCACAGAAGATCAAGCTGAAGATAAAGGGAGCTCACAGAAGAGACAAAAAGACTATCGAAGCAAGGACTATTGATGACCTGCAACTATCAGAACAAAGCATAAGCAGAGAAACCCTGAAGAATTATCAGCACCTGGAAGCGATCGAAGAGCAACTTCTCTATGCAGGAGATAGACCCAAGCTATTGATAGGTCAGGACAACTGGGGTCTCATAGTTACAAGAAGACTGAAGAAAGGCAAGCCGGCAGAACCTGTGGCTTCCCTTACCAACTTAGGATGGGTGATGCATGGGTGTGAAACCGGAACAAACGTCGTGGTGAACTTCGTTAACTATAATGAAGCTCAAGCTGACAAAGAAGACATAGAAGAAATAGTCCGGCATCACTTTCAGTTAGAGTCTATTGGAATTCAAGATCGGCTACCAAGAAACGACAGCGATAGAAGAGCATTAGAAGTCCTTGAGAAGAATACAAGAAGGTTACCAAGTGGTCAATTCGAGACAGGACTCTTGTGGAAAAAGGAAAATGAAGCCCTACCCAACAATTACAAACAAGCACTTCAACGCCTAGTCAACATCGAAAGGAAGCTAGATCGAAATGAAGAAATTAAGGATTCATATGAAAAACAAATTCAGAATCTACTTGAAAAAGGATACGCAGAGAAAGCTCAAGAAACTGCGAACGAGGGAAGAATATTTTACTTACCCCACTTCGCTGTTGTGCATCCAGTCAAAAGGAAGCCAAGAATAGTTTTTGACGCGGCTGCCAAGTTTGGAGGAAAAAGTCTCAACGACGCCCTGTTACCAGGTCCAGACCTATTACAATCATTGTTCGGGGTACTGCTGCGCTTCAGGGAAGGCCCAGTGGCTGTCATGGCTGACATCCAAGACATGTTTCTTCGGATCAAAGTTAAGGAAGAAGACCGGGACAGTCTGAGATTCCTCTGGCGAGGAAGTCAAAGAACGAACAAGCCTGAAGAGTACAGGATGTCTTCAATCATCTTTGGAGCAGCATCGTCACCAGCTACGGCGATATACGTAATGAATAAGAACGCACAAGACTTCAAGGAGACACATCCTGACGCAGTAAAAGCAATTAATAGAAACCATTACATGGATGACTACCTGCAGAGTTTCGACTCCAAAGAAGAAGCCGAGAAGGTATCGAGGGAAGTAAAGGAAATTCACGCAAAAGCAAGCTTCCATCTAAAGGGTTGGGCCAGTAATGATGCAAGAATACTGGCAGAAGTGGAAGACATCAATAATGAAGAGTCCTTACAACTTACAAAAGAAGAAAAAACTCTGGGGCTAAGATGGTTGGTGAAGGAAGATGCACTAGCCTTCAACATTGGTCTGCGCAATACACCTAAGGACGTGCTAGAAGGAAGAAGGACTCCTACCAAGAGAGAAGTTACAAGCGCTGTGATGTCTACTTTTGACCCGATGGGCTTCGCAGCACCAGTCCTAATACAAGGGAAGAAACTAATTCAAGACATTTGGCGTAAGAAAATAGACTGGGATGAAGCAATCAACGAAGACCAGAGAGAAGCCTGGACTAAATATTTGGAAAAGGTGTCGACGCTGACCAGTGTAAAGATTCCTAGATGCGTCTCACCCCACATCAAAAAAGGACAGCTGCATATGTTCTCTGATGCAAGCGAAGAAGCTTACGCAGCAGTAGTCTACTGGAGAACGGAACAACCTAAAGGAAAGGTTCATGTCTCTATGATTGCCGGCAAAGCAAGAGTAACGCCAACGAAGCCAGTGTCAATCCCAAGACTGGAGTTACAAGCAGCCTTGCTGGGCAGCAGACTGACTGCCACAATAGAAGAAGAAATGGAACTTGAAATAGAGAAAAAGACCTATTGGACCGATTCAAGTACAGTACTGCAGTGGATCCAGTCGGAGCCAAGAAAATTCAAGACCTTCGTGGCTAACCGACTAGCAGAGATCGAAGAAAAATCGAAACCTGAAGACTGGAGATGGGTACCCACCAAAGAAAATCCTGCGGATGATGCTACAAGGGGAAGCCCAATTGAATTCGACCACAACGCAAGATGGTTCCAAGGTCCAAAGTTCCTCTACCAACCAGAAGAAGAATGGCCGTTCCAAGACTTTAAGCCAGAAAGTGTCATGTTAGAAGAAAAGAACAAACAGAAGGTTATGACGATAAAGGCGAACCAAGGAGCTTTACTACACCCTGAGAAGTTTTCCGACTGGAAGCGACTGCTGCGCACCATAGGCAGAGTGGTTGCTTTCGCATGCCTCTTGTTGAAGAAGACCCGTAAAGCAACCACCACCGCGGTCTGCCGGAAGGAAGAGCCTTGGAGACCTCACAGGAGATCACAGAAAAGGAAGGCACGAACCATAACTACATCGAATGAAGTTAAGAAACGGCAGTACCTGCCCTTGGAAGAGGAACATTTAAGGAAGGCTGAAGAATTACTAGTCAAAATGAGTCAAAATGACAGTTTTCCAGCAGAGATAAGAAGTTTAAAGAGTGGAAAACCTTTGGAAAACGCTAGTCGGCTTAAGAAGATCGATGTTTATATAGACGACAACGGGATTATGAAGTTAAGAAGCAGAACCATGAAGTTTCGCGACGAAGAAAGAAGAAAAATGAACCCTATCGTCTTAGAAGGAAAACAGAGTATCACACGTCTCATCGTTAAATATTACCACAAGAAGTTTCTCCATGGAAATGTTGCTACAGTCATGAACGAGATTCGACAAAAATATTGGGTCCTGGGATTACGGGCAACATTGAAGGCAATTGCACACAACTGTCAATGGTGCAAGACAAGGAAGAATTTGCCAGAGATACCACCCACAGGAGACTTGCCAAGCGAGAGACTGCAGCATCACCAATTCCCATTCTCATGCGCGGCCGTAGACTATTTTGGGCCGATGCAAGTGACAATTGGAAGAAGAGTCGAGAAGCGCTGGGTAGCATTGTTTACATGTCTCACAACAAGGGCCGTTCATTTGGAGTTGGTACCTTCTCTCAGTACTAGCTCCATGATTATGGCACTTCGTCGAATGGCTGCCAGAAGAGGAACTCCGAAGACTATCTTCAGTGACAATGGGACGAATTTTGTCGGAGCCAACAAAGAGCTGGAAGAAGCAGCGCAAGATAGAGGCATAAGATGGAAGTTCATACCACCAGGAAGCCCAAACATGGGAGGCGCTTGGGAGAGGCTCGTGCGGACAGTCAAAACGGCGCTGAAAGTGGTTCTCAACGAAAGAAGTCCACCAGAAGAAGTACTCCACACCTTGATGACTGAGGTGGAACACATAGTAAACTCCAGACCCCTCACTCCAGTCAGTATGGACTCAGAAGACGAAGAAAGCTTAACCCCAAACCACTTCCTGCTGGGAAGATCATGCGGAGCGATGGCACCAGGAGAGTTCAGCGACTCAGAATTGATTGGAAAGGCGAACTGGAGAACCACCCAACGACTTGCAGACCATTTCTGGAGAAGATGGGTCGTACTCTTTGACCCATTGCACCCATTGCCCCTTCTAATGCCAAGGAAAATTAGTGGACGAGAAACCACCGATCCAACAGAAGGAGATATCGTGTTAATAGTAGACGCGACGCTACCTCGAAACTCATGGCCTCGAGGAGAAGTTATCAAGACATATCCTGGTCCAGACGGGAGGACCAGAGTACTAGACGTACGAACATCGGGAGGAGTGCTTCGTCGCCCAACTCGACGAGTGGTCATCCTGGTTCCAGCGGCATCGTCGCTCCGACAGGATGATGTGCTACGCACCGTGGGGGAGAATGTTAGCGACGATACATGATGCTTCGTGATAAATTGAAATTATTGTTCAAATAAAACTATTAAGTGATTATGTAAATACTAGTTACTAAGTTTAAATAAATAATTATTTCGTTTGTTTTTTATTAAACCCTAATAAATATACTAAATAGCTAAGCTAAGTCAAGTAGAAATTATTAGTTAAGTTGTCTCGTTTACACACCAGGTGGCACCACTCGTACCATATCATTACAAAACACTAAGGTACGACACTTCTTTACCGTAACGAGAACCGCTAACACATTTTTGCATTTTTTAAGGTTTTAGTTAAGAATAAATAATAAGAAGTTTATGTAATTATATAGAATAAGTTAAATACTATGTTATAAAAGTCACTTAATGTATGTAAGGTGTTCTTAACCACAGAAAACTGCCAAAATTACATTCCCATACAAAGTAAACATTAGTGCCGTGTGCACACTTGAAGCGTTCTGATTGGTCCAGCCTATCGCGATTAGTGCCGTGTGCAAAATTGAAGCGTTCTGATTGGCTCTAGGAAATTATATAAGCAAGGGCAGTTTCTGCGGTTAGGCATTCCGAAACCAGCAGTATTACAATAAGGAAGAAAGGAACTGGAAGAAAATAAAAGAAGAAAATAAAGGAACATACTTCAACAGTGCATCTTTTATTAAGAACCCGCCAGCAACCCTCATACACGCAACAACCGCTTAGGCGCTGGCCTGACTGGATTAATTAAATAATAAACTAAACAGCAATGATGCACTTAAGGGCGTCACTTAAACTTAATGAATCGTTAACAAACAGTGGCTACCTATATCTTGGCCTATTTTTCCATATTTGAGTTTGTTGACAGTGTACTAAAATATAATGGGTCTGATTAGCTAATGATTCATTAGGTTAAGAGAAGTCTCTGAGTGCGGCCCTTACCTTATTTAAAAAGTGTAGCTGAATCCGGTAACAGGCACATAATCACAAACTTAAACGAAATAGCGTATTTTGAGTAATGTCACATGTCAAACGGCTGAGATTTTCATCACATACAATATAACACAAGACTTCACAAATTAACTATTGTTCTTTAACAATCTTTAACACACATTTTCAATACAGCGCCGGCGCAGCAATTGAATTTGATATTAGGAAACACCGGAATGTTAGTTGAAGCAAAGATGGGAAACGACTGCGGCATACGTCGGTCCGTGTCACAAAGAATGTTGAAAAATGCGGGTAGAAACAAATAATTTTACTGTGTACTTAACATTTTGATTTGATTCCTACCCCCAATAGCGGGACATTAAAAAATGTTTTGTATTATTTAGTGTGTTGTACTTGTTATTTAAATTATATGTGTTTTTGTAGGCGGTTTGTTTTTTGTTTAAAATTAATTATGGTTCCGTGTAAAACTAATTATTATTGGTTTACAAAACATTAGGATACTTTCAGCCAGTAAGCAACATAATAACCTATTCAATACCTTCAACAAAAATCAATAAAGTGCATTTTCGTGTACAAGTGCAGTATCCCATATTGGAATGCTGTTCACGGCTCACATCTGCATTGGATACGTAACGCTATACTCTGTCGGCACATGCGATGAATTTCAACTAGCTCACGACGTCATATTGGATGTGTTCTATTTTCAAATTACGATTCCACGTTTGTTTGTTGACATTTGAATATTACGAGTAATAGACGGGTTGTCACGAAAAAAATTTTATGTAATCTTTCTATTAGTTACCCATAGATAAAAAATCCTTCTTTGTAGTCATCAACGTCAGGGAATGAGACTGCGGACTGACTGAAATAAGTCAAGTCCGCATTCGTATTGATGCGTTAGAAATGTGGTGCTGGAGGAAGATGCTTTGCATCCCGTGGACGGCATTTGACTAACGCCTCATTCTCAAAGAATTAAAAATTACTACTAGCGTCTCTACAACATGCCTTCGGAGTATTCTTAAATTCTTTGGTCACATAGCCAGGAAGCTCTATATCATCTTCATATTTTTTAGTTAGATTAAGTACTAGGAAGTCTAGGTCTTTGATCTACACTACCAAATTAATTTGTCTACTAACTAACACTACTGCTAACACTTATTGTTTGTAGTAAATAAACAAAAACTACTGGGACGTTTTCTGGGGCATACTTTTTCGCCTTGGCTCTTTCTGTCTGCAACTTGACAATACTTTACCTTACGAATAGAATTCAGTTAACTGCAATTAGAGTATTCAACAATAGAACAGTAGTCACCTATGCATTTAAAAAACCATATCTTCAAGTTCAGCTACTTATACCTTATATCAATTACTGAAAACTAAATCTTTACAACTACATAATAGAAATAAGACAAACAACTCTTTAAAAAAATGTATAATAATACTCTTACATCTCTTTTTGTATCTAAATACAATATTTACAAGCTTAATCTCATTACTAACTACAATTACAATAAACTCACGTACTATCCCAATGTTCATTTCTCACATGACCCCATCAGTGATTGTGGCCATCGGTGATGGGTGGCAGTGCTAGGCAGTGAAACAGCTGTTAATGAGTATTTCATATTAATAAAAGTATAAAAAGCTTCGGTTTGCTACTTAAAATTATTATTATGAACGTACAGTCCCAAAGATACATAATTTTTGTGTATTTAGATAACTTTGTCAAGTATCGTATGAAGTATCTAGATTTGGGCAATAAAAACAATCTGGGGAGTAATATTTCATCAGTATATAAGGTGGGTATAACTCCAGATGATATAATTATGAATTTTGTAGAATTGCTACGAAATATTTTTGGAGTAATGGTAAAAATGCAAGTGTTAATTTGACTCGTGATTGAATACGGTTCAATACCGTCTAACGTGAGTATGGAAATGGGAGTATTGTATTGTGTGTGTGTGACTTAAATGTCCTAATGTCCTCAGGCAGAGCCTAAAGTATCTGACCTATTCGTATTTGATAAGTTTGTAATTGTGTACCTTTGGGAAAGTAAATAACTAGTCTAAGAAATATAATTTAACAATAGATACAGCTAAGAAGTTTCAATAATAATGTTAAAGAAATTTACATTTGTTTATCACACAATTCCTTTCATCCACTATCCATGAAGCCAACTAACGCCAATAAATAATGTAATACATAAGTAACTAAAATATTGGTGGTCTTTCATGGTTCTCCTAAGTTTGAAGAATTATTCTATGAAGAATTTTATCAGAATCGTTTCCGAACGTTTACTTTTACAATGACTTAATCGAAATTGATTTCTTTACAGAATTATGGGTATTGGTTTGTAAATAATTATACAATATGTTTTCTGTACAGTTGTTGTCACTTCTTAAATTGGAAGATTTAATTATCTATTGTTTTCTTGACCACTACAATTTTCGCTTATTATGCCTTCGTCAGCCATCACAGTGGCACTTTCTACAATGGCGTATACCTTCTTAAATAAATTCAAATTTCGATATAAAAATACAAAATAAAAACAATCTTACACACCCCTTAGTTTGCAAAAGTTTACGAAAAGATCGTTGTTAAGTCAATACATCATCTAGATAAATCTAATTTTGAACACTATGTGTTTATAATTATTGCGATTTACATAGCTACAACAGGACCTAAAACACCGAACATTACCTAAATACATCAACAAATGTTTAAAAAAACGTTATTTTAAGCATGAATGGAATAGTTTACAGTTGTTTATTTTTAATTTCTATTTGATGGAACGCTTATCGTCGAGCGGCGGGTGCTTGCGTGTGATGGGTGCATCCTTCTACGTTTTCTGGCCAGTCACATACATTTTCGTTGTAGTTGAACACCAAGTTTTGTGGGCAAGGCATGTGATGTTTCCTTTCTCCTTCACACATGTAGTACATGGTGCAATCTGCTTTATCAGGGTGGTAGGATATGTGGCCATCTTCTTCTTCGCATACCACTTCGTTGGCTAAAACGAGTGGCTTAGTTAAATATTGCGTGGAAAATTAAAAAAAAATGGACTTGTTTGTTACTCCGATTTAACACAACACTTATTTCAAAGTAATTCATTTTCTAAAAGTTTGCTCAAGCCATCTTATCTTTATTTCTTTTCCAAAAAGGACCAATGTTTGTTCTTCTAAAATTAATGCTATAATAATGTTTAAGTTAAGAAGCGATAAATTTCCTCTTCTGTAAAATTATCTTACACTCGACAATAAATTAGATTATTATGTTCATCCAAACAAAAGAAAAGAAAGGTTTATTTATATGATTATATGTCATGATCAGATACAAAATACTCACGATCTTTAGTAGTGTATTGTCCATTGGGACTAGAGGATTCGTAGGGTCCGTCGTATTCCAGTCTTACTTTGTAGTCTCCTAGTTCTTGTTTCATGGCAGTAATGAGGGGATACTTTCCGGTACCACAGGATCCTCTGAAGTCATCCATATCAATGGACCAGACCATGATACCTCCGAAACCTTCTTCTTTCAACCAGGCCATCTAAAATTTTGAATAAGATTTTCATTAAAATTCCTTTTGATGTTACAAAAATAATATCGTTATTCTCAAGGACATAAACGATAGAGATATCCGTAACATTATGAGTAGTTTACAAATAAGGACTAAAATCATTAAAACATTTACCCATTTAAATCCAGGACCTCGAGTGTACCAGTCGAGTTTAGGATTGCATTACAATCAAAAATTCGTCGAAAATCGACAGCTCAAAATCGACTCTTAAACTAATTTTGAGAGTAAAACTCAAATCAAGCTTTGCAAAACTTCTCACCTTAGTCTTTAGCGATCTCTCATCATCAAACCCGACCCACTGGTCATCTCTGTATGCGAAGGGCACCATCTGCTCGTTGTCCCACACAAGTGTGGTGTTGTCTTCACGAAGGAACTCGCAGATTTCATAGTACGACATGAAACCAGCTTCATTGGTGAAACGTCCCGCAGCACCTGTAATGTAATCAATTTAGAAATAAATGTATACGTACTCAATCTGTTTTTTTTATAAAAAAAACTACTACACATTAATAGAATATAATTAGGTTCAGGATTATTGAAGACCCGAAAGCAGGAGGACATGACGTGGGCGCTTAATTCGTTCCTACCTAGGTGGATTTAGAATGTAAAAAGGGTACGTAATCCATTGTATTGATTTTTTAATATTATTTTTTTACCATCTTTATATTCATTAGTCTTTATAAATTATATTTAAGTCTGTAAATAGATCTTTCAAAGACACTTCACAAGTCAATGTTTTACAATTTTTTAACTAGACGGCGCTCGGCATTTCTTAACTGACGACATCTGAGAAGAAACGCCGAAACAAACTCAGAGAATCATTGTCTCTTAAACTAGTAACAGTAACACTACTAGTACTAGTAACACTAGACATAGTAACATTATAATTATGTGAGCATCGCAATGCAGAGATTTAATCATAAACAATAATGAACTTACCACCACCGGAGGCGGGGGCTCCGATATCAAACTGTGTATCGTTGATCAATGTGAAAGATCTGCCATAAGTTGGCATACCAATCATCAGCTTCTCTTTAGGAGCACCCTGGCGGACCCATTCGCGTGCTGAGTAGTCCTGAAAAAATATAATTAATCAATTTAAGTAAAAAATCTACTGTAGTTACCGGTTAAAGAAGATTATTTATGTACTGTAGATACACTTCACTGGCATGAATAAAAATAACTAGTTTCATCGTATAGAAAAGACTATCTAGATTTTTTTAAAGGTGTGAGAAAATAAGGGATGAATGAGATATATTTCAGCTTTGAAAGTTATTAAACTGTGTGTCGAGACCTAGTCGAACCTAGAAATCTAGTTAGAAATTACGAGAAAAAACAATTAAGAGAATTGTAAGTAGTATAACATTTACGTTTCTAACAGAATTTTTGAGCAATATGGACATTTTAGTGGTTTTTTTATTTAATTCTTCTGCGGCTGTAGTATCACTGCAAATCGCTACTGGATTACTCGTACTTACTGTCGAATTCAGAGAGGTCACTTAGCGTAATGAATCAGTAGCTACTAGAGACCCAGTATTATCTTAGTACACTGACAACAAACTCATAAGGAAGAATAGTCCAAGATATAGTAGCCACAGTTTGTTAACGATTCATCCACGTTAATTGACGTTTCTGAGTGCGGCCCTTTGAGTTCACCGCTTAAGTCTATAATACAATTTAATACTCAATACTCAATACTCAATACTTTATTGCATTCCATAATGTTTTATAAAGGTGGACTATAAATAACTTAGATCATTATGGACCCTGTCGGGCACAGCAACATTAGGAGAGAGGAAGAGGGTTTGCATCATTTGCAAATTGATTGCCCATTAAAAAGTATACATTAAAATATTATATTTATGGTGTTTATATTCTTATTATCTCATTTATAACATAAATTTTGTATTTATTTGTGACATTCATAAGTGAATTTGTGTTATATTTATAATTGTATTTATTTATTATCATTTAATTGTATTTATTTATAACGTTTAATTGTATTTATTTATTATATTATGTTTAGTTTTCATTTATATACTTATATTTTTATTAATTATTACTTATATTATATTTAGTATGGTATTATATTGCATCGTGATTTTATTCATTTTCTTTGGTAGTTACAATAAGGCTAGGTTTTTAATAATGTCTTTACATAGGGAAGGAAGGAAGCAAGGAAGCTGTGTAATTTTTTATTTTTTAAATGTATTATCGTCAAAAAATTCGGATGTTGTATAATAGCATTTAGTAATCAAGAAGTGTTTTAATTTATTAGTAAATGTGTTGTATTTAAGTTCCTCTTTGATGACTTTGGGTAAGTTATTATAAATTTTTATGGACATAACCAAAGGGCTGGACGAGTGTATCTTGAGTTGGGATGTTGGTAAGTTTAATCTATTTTTGTGTCTTAAGGTGTATTTAGTTTGTATTTCTTCACGGGTGTTATAAAATTCTGGGTGCTTTCGGACAAATTTGCATATTTCGAGAATGTATAGACACGTGACCGTTAGTATTTTATGTTTTTGAAAAAGTGGTTTGCAGCTGTCTGTTTGTTCTATGTTTGAGATTATTCTGATTAACTTCTTTTGTAAGGTAAAAATGTTAGGTGAATCTGTGCTATTTCCCCATAGTATAATGCCATAGTTAAGCCATGCTTGGGCATACGCGTAGTAGGTGACGAGTGCAGTTTGCAGATTTGTAGTCTTTTTGATCGCACGTAAGGCATATGAAAATTTTGAAAGTTTTGATCGAATTTTTTGTATGTGGGATTTCCAGTTTATATGCGTATCTAATAATAGCCCGAGAAGATTAAATTCATTTACTTGTTCTAATTTTGTGTTGTTAAATGTGAAATTTAGTTTTAGTGGAGCTTTTTGATGGGGATGAAAAGTAATTAATTTTGTTTTGGTGAAGTTTATTTCTAGGTTATGGTTATCCATCCAATTGGTGACTGAAGTGAGAAGGTGGTTTAATTTATCATTTATATTTATAATATTTTGGCATGAGGTGAGCAAGGATATATCGTCTGCGAACAAGACACAATGTTCATTTATTGTCTTTGGAAGGTCATTTATGTAAATAAGGAACAGAAGGCACCCTATTACACTTCCTTGAGGGATTGACGCGTTAACTGTTTTACTGTCGGATCTTATTTTTTCTATTACTTTTGTGCAGTGGTTGAAATATTCAATTTCTACCAGTTGTTCTCTATCTTTGAGGTATGATGTAAACCATTTATGGGCGTTTCCTCGTATCCCTATTCCGTATAATTTATCCAATAGTATATTAAATTGTACTTTGTCATATGCTTTGGTCATGTCTAGTAAAATACCTTAATTTAATACTTTCAATGATGTAATAATAGGGTCTTCAGTAACAATCATCTAAATAACATTATTTACTATGTTAGCCTGTTATTACGTACCACTGTGAGTTTCTTCTGGTAGCTGGTAGCACTCTCAAGAGGGAAGAGAGGGCTGTTGTGTCCAACCTGGCGCTCCCATTGACCGTGGAAATCATACGTCATCACATTGATGAAGTCCTGCACAAATATACAGTGTCAGTGTAAATCTATACTTTAAGTAATAAGTACAAAGCTGAAGTATGTTTGAACGCGCAAATCTCTGGATCTACAAATGGGATTTAAAAAATTCCATTTGCATTTGATAGCCACTTTCTTGAGGAAGGTTTATAGGCTATTACGGCTGCTACCACTCTTAGGAGTCGAGCAAAAATATAAAAGACAATCTGAAAACAAAATGGTATCGACTTCAACTGCACTACAACATTACGCTAGGCTGCCTCTCATCATCAGATGTTGGCATAGAGCTTGGCTCGGTTATTTTATTTGCTTGATCATCATCATCATCAACCCATTAACTGTCCCACTGCTGAGCACGGGTCGCCTCTCAGTATGAAAGGGATTAGGCCATAGTCCACCACGCTGTCCTAATGCGGGTTAGCATTTGCTTGATAGCTGTATGAAAACAATGAAATACAAATACCCCTTTATGTAATATTGGCTTCGACCAACAACAAGATTTAAACAAAGCACTCAGCTTACCAAGTATTTAGAGATCTCAGGTACATCGTATCCAGCGGCAATGGCTTCGAAGGAGGCGGGTACAGCAGCAGATAGCAGCAGTCTTGGCTGGCCTGAGGTCTTGGCTTCACCTTCAAACGCTAAGCGGAGTTCCTTGAGAAGCGACACGAAAGCTGCACGGTCATCGGCACCTCTGAGAAATAGATAATTATTGATTAGTTAAACATACACTAATATAATGAAAAGTATGTCAAGCCCATTAGGTTGACCTAATTTTAACATTTTGTCAGACAATTTTTTTATGAATGGTAAAAAATTTGGTAATACAATTTTATATAAATTGTTCCCCGTGATGTTACTAGAGTTCTTAATTTTTTTCCCATCCGTGGAAATTTTCTAAAATCCTTTTTTAACGGATGCCTGCGTCATAATAGTTATTTGTTATACAAGAGTGCAAAGTTGCTTTTTAACCGCGTGCTCAATTTTGATGACCGAGCAAGCGAAGGATTCTAAAATTTAATCATGAGCGGAGCGAGTGATTCAAAAGTTAGAATCCTGAGCGTCAGCGAGGGAATTAAAAGAGCACAAGGTGAAAAATCTTTGCACTCGAGTGCAACACGTAACTTTTCATCCCACCTCAGCGAGGAAATGACCTAAAAAAACATTTACAACCACAAGATACTTTTATTTCAGTTTAGGTATTAAATACTATATGATGGGTAAGTTTTACAGAATATTCTTTAAATTATAACAAATAATATTAGGTACCTATAATTAAGAGAAATTGAAAGTAACGTTGCTACAATTACTTGAGTGTAATATTTTTGTTAGGTACTGTAATGTTGGTGTTAGTGACTTAAAAAAGTACACCAAGAAAGTTCCGATAGGCTTGTTGAAATAATATTGAGACATCGATATATCGATATTTTTTTTTTTAATGTATCGATATTTTTGAGCGATAGTTAATATTCCGATATATCGATGCATCGATATAAAATTTAAAGTATCGGAAAGGTATAAAAATCTATATTTTTTATAGACCAATAAACATTTATAAGTTTTAAGATTATAAAATCCCAAAAAGGAATACTTTTTTTATACTAACATCTTCTTAACAAATTATATTTAATGTATTTTTTGTTTAATTTTGTTAAATTATAAAACAACAAATCAAGTCGACCAACGACTTGATTTGTTGTTTTATAATTTGGTTTTTAAGATAATATATCGCCCATATATCGATATTTTTAAATAAAAATATCAGTATCGATACTGATATTTTCAAAAAATATCGATACGACATAATATCGATACTTTGTTGTGTTGACTCGGAACCTAGGGAAGGTTCCAAGTCTGAGTTTTTAACAAATTAAAAAAAAGTTGTAAGATAAATTCGGCGCCCCAGGGGGGAAAAGCACGATGTTCTAAATTCAATTTACTTTGTCTCTCTAGAGGGTAAAAAACGACTTTTGCACTCAGATATCGAAGAGTAAAAATACTCTTTCCGAGATGGTGGGATGAAAAAACTATTTATTAAACTGTACGGTGATAGCTCAGTCAATCAAGCACCTTTTCCTTTTATACATATATACACGAAATACACAAGTAAAGCAATCGAGACCAAAGCAATAACAATTTGATTAGTGCCAACAAAAATGGAAAGCTACGAAACAGTATTAAAATGGGCTTCAAATGAATTAAAATCGAAGTAGGTAAAAGTGAATAATAACAAACAGTACTTAGCAGAATTTAACAGAGCTTTTGACGAAATGACAAAATCATTATTAAGAAAGAAGAGAAAATGCAACTTTTCTACAACACTATCAAGCTTCATCATACATCAGATCATCATATTCATAGTTCACAAGCATTAAGAAATATTGCAACAAACATTGGCCAAACGACCTTGACTTCACTTGTATCTCCATACATTATTATACATTTGTATACCTATCCAATTTCCTAATTTGTTCTTAATTTCCCTCAACTTTTAAATCTTTTGACGAAACTTTATGGTAATCTTAAAAGCCTTGAATTTTAACAATGGGTTGATAAAGTTTTGCCATAAGATTATATAACGGTTTTATGCCAGAAATGTGCCAAGTATGTTACTTAAGTGAAAAGGAGAATTAAGTAATAAAGAAATAGAATAATGAATGAAATATCATTACGTATAGTTTAATTTAGATTTATGTCTTTAATGAAATGGCAGCATTATAATGTGCCAAAAACTCCTTGATCTTCTCACTAGTACTTCACACTTAGTACTAATGAGCACCTGTAGTGCAACGGTATGTTTAAGTCCCATCTAATTGAGGGCGAGCCTAATTATCACTCCTCATCACTCCATCATCATCACTTCAGCCTACTGTTGTCCACTGCTGGACATAAGCCTCCTTCATGGCGCGCCATTTCTCCCGGTCCTCTGCCTTCCGCATCCAGCTGCTACCGGCTATCCTTTTCAGGTCATCGATCCAGCGAGCTGGAGGGCGTCCCACACTTCGCTTGCCAGTTCATGGTCTCCACTCTAGGACTCGTCTGCTCCATCGGCTATCGGTCCGATTCAGTTTACAGATTCTGCGAGCTATGTCGGTAACTTTGGTTCTCTTCCGGATATCCTCATTTCGGATTCGATCCTTCAGAGAAACCCCAAGCATAGCTCGCTCCATCGCACGCTGAGCGACTTTAAACTTGTGGACCAGTCCTGCTGTGAGTGTCCACGTCTCGGCAGCGTAGGTCATAACGGGCAGGACGCACTGGTCGAAGACTTTCGTCTTCAGACTCTGCGGTATAGGCGACGAGAAGACTTGCACTCTTATTATGGCACTTTTATCACTCCTCGCACAAGTCTAAATAAACTACGAACTACTGCCGAGAATTTTGATAATTTCATAGAAAAACCCAATAACACTGCTCGAACCCGGGACCACCAGCGTAGGAGTCTCGCTTAGGATCACTACTGGCAGTTACATTCGAGAATAATAATTATTTCAAAATCTTACCTAGGGTACTCCCAGTCGACGTCCAACCCGTTGAATTGGTAATCCCTGAGGAACTCGATAGCTTCGTATACGAACTGGTTCATGCGGAAGACGTTGGAAGTCAGTTCTTTGAAGGGAGTGGAGCCGAAAGCCCATCCACCGATTGCCAGCAGGATCTAGAGATAAAAGAAATATTAACATGATCCAAATGATGAATATTTTTAGACGCTTGGTGTCAGCGTCAAAAGCAAAAGTGAACTATCTCCATATTCACTACACTCAGTCTCTATCAAATGTAGTCAAAAGCGACTAGACCATTATTTTCTTTATTATTTGTTTTGCGGCTACAATATTACTATGACCGTAGTCGACTCATATGTCGACATCAATCAGGATCATAAAAAGTCTATTTATTTTAGCTTCTGCTATTATGTAGGACTTTTGAATTGTAGATAGGCTTGCATTTGACAAGCACTACCTAGGCGACGATGTGGTCGACGATAGAGCATGCTTTCCCAAAAGTAACCTAGTTCACTCGTAGTCCTGAATACCCCAGGTCGTACGAAACAATTATAAGAAAAATGAGATTTTATACGTTACCTTCAAGTTAGGGTTCTTCTCTCTCAAAGCCACAACTTTGTCATACATTTCAGCGTCTTTCTCGTCTCCTTCAGTCAGTTTGTGATCCTTGAGGGTGGCGAAGGCATAGATGACGTGGGTGCACAGAGTTGGATCAACGCTTTCAGGCAGGAAACGGCCAGCAGACGGTCTCTTAGAAGACCAAGACGTCAGGTAGCAGAGGATTTGAGGCTCACGCTCTGTCAAAAAAGGTGTTAGTTAGCAATGTATACGACTGATAAGATTTGCATAGAGAAGATGTCAGAAGAGATAAGATTTCTAAAGGTTTCTTTGTTACACTACATAGTTCTTTCACACCTACTTCTCATAACTCATCTGCAAATAAATCTTTGACTTTGATTTTGACATTATCATCATCAACCATTAACTGTTCCACTGCTGGGCACGGATATGTTCAGTTGCTTGAGCTGTACGTTAGTAAATTAGTCAGTCAGTCCTTTTCCTTTTATTATACAGCTACAGATTTATTCGGACAATTACGAGTCATTAAATTAGTAAGTACCTAATTGCCTACGCCGTAACTTGCTTTTTCTTTCAGCATTATGGTAAATAATTATTAATGCCTTCAACATAATGACTTCATAAGATTTCACTTTAGTTCCGTTAATCACTATGACTAAACAAAATTATTATCCGTGTCTGTCTGTTTTAGCGCTTAGTTCTTTTACCTAAGCTATTCATTTAAAAAGTATCTTTATATGCACTAGCTTTTGCGCGCGGCATTTCTCGTGCCATGATTCCAACACCATTACGGCCTTTTAGGAGGTGAAATTAAAAATAGGTTTTTTACGGTTGCATACTTCATAATAACTATCTCTGGGTCAAATCACAAAAGACCTAACCCGTTCAGTGGTTTGAGCTATGTGTTAAGAGATCAATCAATCCGTCAGTCACCTTTTCCTTTTATATATATTCCTGCAGATATTGTGACAAACTTGCGAACTCGAGGGATTTGACATAATCTTTGACTAAACTAGTTACATAATTAACTTTAAATTGACCTTCTATTCGCGTCCTATTGAGATGCAAAACTGTAAATAAGATTATAAAATTAAGCGAAAATAAACTGTCATAATTATTATAATATTTATTACAATAATAGTAATACGTAACAAGTAAACAGATTCAGTAAATAGAGAAATTAAGAATCTTCATAATATCATTATAATTTCGCAACATAAACTTTCTATCTTCATACGTGTTCAAATTGCGTGACACTTAAATCATCTTTTTAAAGTATAAGTAAAACGTAAGTAATATTAAATTACATTAGGTATTATATTTGTGTGAGAATCACTTTTGATTTGTATTAGAAAAAGCAATTTATCTCTAAGTTCAATTCCTGTTCGACAATTACAAATCATTTTAGCATTTTCCGGTTCTAATATCAAATCGTTAGTCAAAAATCATTCGTCACCATCATATCTCAATTTGGTATTCATAAGACTTTTTTATTAATCTCATCAATCAATCAAGGAGGAGCATTTAAAGTCTAATCAACATTGGAAAGTAAATTTTGTTTTTAGAATATTCTGCAAAATAATTTTACGCTCATTTACTTGCGTAACTGTTGACCGTTTCAATTTTGCTATGCTATGACCATGATACGAGGTAAAGTAAGCCCAAAAATAATTTTACATAATAGATAACCATAATAATGATGATTCCAATAGGAATTGAAATAAAACTAAATAATACAAAGCGAATTCGGATTTCTCCATTGACAAATTTTCCAACGACAAACTAACAAAAAACACAATTTCTACTTTAACCCCGTCTCAAAACAACTTCTCGTATCCCAGATAAGAAAGGTTGCCTCCATAAGAATACTTAAGAAAGTATAACATAATGCTTAACATTTAAAATATGTTATTTATTGCATTCTCCCCACTTGAGAGGCCGTAAAACTCCTACCTACTTGTTAAGATGTCGGTTGGCAATGTCATAAACTTGACGGCATTAAATCACAAACCCCCATTTGGGGCACCTATCCAATTTAATCTGACCTTCCCCTAGCGTCCAATACACCCTAAAATGTGTCGCCAAAGTATGTGCAAACTCATTTTCAGAGATCTCTACGTTCTGGTTGCTGGTTCCACTTCAACGTAAAAGCACTCGATGTTTCAAACTTTTAGCAACTATGTCACGAATTGTCGACTTTCCTAAGCCATTCTTGGCAACAACAGAGGGCCTAAGATTGACCCTTGCGGTACTCGGTGGAATGTCGAGCTTTTAGTGTCAAATACACTTTCTGTTGTTTTTGCTCCATCTGTTATGAGATTTGTACTAAGAATGTTTGCTAATGGAAGTTTATTGGAATAAAGTTTTGCGTGTACTGACCTTAATTTTTTGTTACTGTTATTGAAAGGACTTCTGAAGTTATTTGTATCAACGTAATGTAACTTGAGGTTACTTTTTCTTTTGCAGATATAAAATCTTAATTTAACAACTCCAAGTGCTAGCAAGATTGGGTACATGTAGTTCTAAGTTTCCTCTAACCAATTTCCCGAGGTAACCCTCACAATTTTGGTGGGTTGACATGAAGCCGATACTAAAATGTGTACCTTTCACTAAACATCCTAAAATATTACACGTGAAACTCCAGACGGCAAACTGTCGATACACGTGCCAAGTGAAGCGTTAAAGACTCAAAAATATCTTCTATTTGCTCTCCGACATTGTTTATTTTGCCCGATGTTAGAAAATGGAATTTCCCAAACATGTTTACATCCAAGCTTTGCGCTTGACGTGCCCAAAAGAGTTTTGTTAAATGAAATCGTAAATTTATACGCTTTGAAGTTTTTCAAGATAATCCCTGCGGTTTAAGATTTTAGCTGTCTTGTATGAAAGTTCTGGCGTTTGTAGCTAAGATGGAAAATTCAGTATTGAAAACACTTAAAAACTTTTGGTTTCGATGCCTTCTGGGCAACTTTTAACGGGATGCTCATAAAATGAGAGAATGAAAGTTGTTTGTAACTGACTTATTTCCACAGGATAACTAAATATAAATGATTATTAAATTTTAATGACAATTAGTGAATAAGTTGTAGGTGTGCGTTTTTAAATGAATTACAATATTTGGTCTGTCAGGACTCAGGACTGATTTCCAAGTCTGTATTTCAATTGTATCAGAAAATTGTCGTACAATGACAATAAATTGCACTGACCCAATATTTGGTAGACAAAACTGTAAAAAAACTATTCTGAAATCATTGAATTGTGGTAGCAATTTGGTTATATCATCATAAAATTGTTATGATTTGTAACAAACTGGATAATAGGCATAATTTTGTATTAAGCCTGTTATTATATTACAAAGGCTGATAATAAATTTGCTGGTGACACCGTCAATTGCATAACAGCTATAGAAATGTTCGATGATGTTAATAAAAATAAAATTTAATAATGTTAGAAAGTTAAACTGTTTGAACTAATTATAGACAGCTATTGTGGGTTTGGTAAGTGGTGCCAATTATGGACATGTGAAAGTGATAAATGCTGAGAAATTATATTTTGATTTTATCTTAATGCTAAATTACATAGAAGCCTACATAGTTAATTTACAGATAATTGATAGTCCAGTTATTTAATGCAATGCATATCAAAATATTCATCACACTCCATAGCAGGAGGGCCAAACTATACGGCCGAGGAGTAGTAGGAATATAGTATACGAATTCTATGAGGAAGTATTCAATATGGCCTTTCCGATCAATGTGGTAGATTTCAATAATCATGTCAATCAAATAATGTCTTTTTGTGTGTTACAATATTGTTGTTGTTACATAACAGTTGTCATGTATAAATTTTGTGTCAGACTTCAACTGACCCAAATTCATTCATTAAAGAGAACGCTATCCTCCCGAAGATCGAGACATTAAATTGTGTTTCTATCGTATATTCTAACTGATCCTTGAAAAGAGTAGATTATAAGAAAAAATAAACTCACTGTTCTTATCAATAGCAGCGGCGTTGTTGTTCTTGATTATGCGAGTCTTAACTGGCTTAGTTTTGACCTTGGAGAGGACGTCGGAGAGGCTGATCTTGATTGGCTCAGGCTTCTCGGTGACTTCGATGAGGGCACTGGAGGCGACTGAAGCCCAGTCTACATCCTTAGCGTCCTTACCACGAGAGATACCGCGGAGTTCCTCTCTAAAAAGGAATGTTAATATTTGATTTATGAGTATTAGTTTGATTGAATTATGTAGTTTGCAATCTGTGAGCAAAGATTGACTGTTAAATACGATTAAATAATCTTTATAGTTTAAATTTTTTGCTAAGCACTATGATTTTATCTTTATGATGTTCATTTTTCGTTAAGCACTAAAGGAAAATTTCGTCTCTTTCGTAATAAGCTTCTCTTAAGTTACCTCATAGCACCAATCAGAGGGTATTTGACGTCACCACCGCACACACTTCCGCTAAAATCGTCCATGTCAACTGTCCATACCATAGCACCACCAAAGCCATTGTCCTTGATCCATCTGAAAACGAAACCTTCATTATAGCTTCAATAAATATATCATATAGGTACTATGAAAGTAGGTGTGTCGCCTTAAAAATGTTTACCTAAATTCTGGATAGGGAAAAATTTACTAAATAACTTGTACTTCTACAATGATGTTACTTATAGTTTTTATGTTTAGTTATGCTTGTTTCATTCAGGTCATATTCTTGTTGGGCCTTAGTTAATATTTTTAGAATACTAGAACAGATTTAATATATTTTTATAGATAAATTTTACCTCATCTTATTCCTGATAGATTTCTCATCATCAAACCCAATCCATTGATCTCCATTGATAGCGTAAGGCACTTTCATCTCGTCATCCCATATGTATGTACCACCGTTTTGTAGGATTTCACACACCTAGAAAAAATACTAACAGTTAAGATTGTTGCGTATGTTTTATTAAATATGTTTTCCCATTTCACCAAAATATTGTAAAATAAGCGTTATAAAGCGTTTACAACCAAATGCTTATTGTAACCCAATACGGAAACAAACAATCATTAAGATGACTATGAAAACGTTGTAAAATACTATTTAAATCAACCTCATTCAGCTAAAATAAATCTCCCTACTTTGTAACTCCCACACAATTCCCCAAATACGACCGCATAAACACCGTTCAACAAGCATAAATCACTTAATACTCGGAGCAATATTTTTTAATTATAATAACCTCATAATAGGCGAGAAAGCCTCCCTCCTTTGTGTACTCGCCAGCTTTTCCACCCCCACTGGCTGGAGAATTCACTTTGAAGTTATTAGGGTTGGAGAGAGTAAAGGTTCGTCCGTATGTTGGCATACCTGAAAATTATGTTCGTCATCAAAATGTTCTTGAGAATTGGCTTTCTTGGAAATTCTTGGAGATCTTAGTTCATTTAAAGGTACTTTGAGATGCTTATGTAGGTAGATTATAATTTTAGGTGAGTACCTTGTGGCTTAATATGTAGTTATAAGAAGAAAACAGTACATACTAAGTTGTAGTACAAAACTGTATGGTAGTTCTTATAGTTTATTATTTATTGGGACACTTAATATTTTGTTCCGGGGCTTATGATGTGTATCTGTATACAAAGACCGATAATTCTTAATATAATAATTATTCTCTATCTTCCCTCTCATCAACAAAAACTTACCAATGATAAGCTTCTCTTTAGGAGCACCGAGTTTGACCCACAAGTGGGCAGCATGGTCAACAGACAGTTGCTTCCTCCACTCGGAGTCTGAAGAGGGGGAGTACAGAGGAGCATTGTGACCAGTCTCTTTCTCCCATTTGCCGTGGAAATCGTAAGCCATGACGTTGATGAAATCCAGGTAACTGATGATAATAAAGAAAGAATAATGTTATTGACTGAGTAATAATTATTGGATAAAAGTATTGGATTAAAGACCAATAAAAATTCACATGTTTACATTTATCGTTTACCTAATTCTATAACAGTAACTATTGTAAAACGGATATTATCATGGACATTATAAGATTTATCAATTGCCTATCAAAACATTTAGATACATCTTTTAATGTTGCAATTATTTCTGACAGGTTTAGCAGTGAGTTGGCATTTAATGCTGTGCCTAGATCAAATCTCCAACACAAATGTTGTATGAAATAACACAAATTGAACACATAGTATAAGTAATTTTGAACTTAAATTACATTTCTATCATATATAACAAATCTAAATTTAACACAAAAGACATCAAAAGTGACAGCAGAGATTCATAAAAGACAAAATTTAAATGTTTCTGATAGACATGTCAAAGGAGCGATAAGCACACATCAAAATATACGTGCCTACTTTAGCAAAAATAATTTTCCCATTCCCGAACATTAGGACCAAATTTTTCTACCCTTCTTTCAAAGACATAGGGTGTACATTTGTATGGCTAAGACTTAATCAATGTTTTCGTTAAAGTTGTAATCCACACAATGTATTTGAATGTGGGAAACCGAATGGAGCCGGCTGAACAATGTTAAAAATTTATTAATAAGAGAAAATTTCACAACCGTCGCCTCGTGTGACACCGGTTTTTCTCTGTATAATATTAATTATTTGGGTCAGTATTTAAATACGAATGTTCCTGGGAGCTAATGTCTGGGGTAGAAAAACTTTTTGAGAAGTTATAGGGGTGAATGAATGTTTTGCGAAATAAAATTCTAGAATATTCCTGTCGTTAATGTTAAGAGTTGTATTTTACATTTTCTTCTGATTCAGATTTCTGATCCTGCCTTTTTTTACTAAGCACATTCAGTATTAGGTTTAGTTTTTATTATTTTAGAGTAGCTACTTGCTTTGTATTTTCATAGTAGGTAATGGATGAATATTTTTTTATTTTTTATTTGAGTATCCACACTGTCTAACATTGAAGATTCTCCTTTTGGATTAAAATTATTTACAGTAGTACAAAGGACTAACCTAGCAACGGCAGGTACATCATATCCACCCTTAATGTTGTCAGGACCAACGGGAACAGCAGCTGTGAGCAGCAGACGAGGTTTCTTCACTTCCTGGGCTTCAGCTTCAAAGGCTTCTCTCAATTCTGCAACAAAAGATATAAACAATTAATATTTAGTTTTATTTTTGGCAACGTAGCTTCGTTCAATTGCATTTGATTTTGTGCCTATATTTTTTTCATTAGAAGTATTCAGAAGGCCAAAAGCCTTACAACCAGTCTATCTCTCGAATATCGGTATTACGCACAAATCGGGTTGCAGTGGTCTAGCGGTAGCCGCTTCGTATAAAATACTGATATTCAGCCACATCTGGTTCGACTGGAAGCCGACCCCAACATGATCAATGAGAAAAAGGCTAGGACGACCAATGTTCTTCTATTTTTTAGTGAACATTTCTGAATGATGCGGAAGTATTGGTTTCCGATAAGGGATCCTGCGGATTGGAGAGCTATTAATTCTACGGGTCACGAATACGTGAATAACATAAAATGCTTCATATTGTCACATACTCTTGACTTTGTTTAGATCTACAGAAGTTTTGTAAGAATTGTGTTTCTGCTTGTCGGTTTTCAATCATTTTGCATATTTGTTTCGTTTTCTTACAATATTTTAATTAAAGCCATAATTATGTACCGAAAAAAACTTGTAAAATGGCATTAGGTATGTGTCCCATAAACTCGTAACTAAAGTTATAGCCTGTATAATATCTTTAGTACAATTTGGAAATACCAGAGCTGCATCCAGTAAATTCAATTTAATAAGGGTATCAATCAAGTCTTATTATGAAAGATCGTGTGCATGCGTGCAACTTATAAATCATTATAAATACCGTTAAAGCCATGCATTTCCAATTCTGTCTGACATTCGATTATCTCCGCGTACCTAAGGAATTATCGCGTTAAAACCAAACTGATGTTCCTAAAGTTCAATCTAGACAAAAAGTTTCTGAACTGAGTATACAATTTCGCTTTATTTATAATTATCATCATACCATCACGCCTGTATTCCCCTAGGCAGATGTGTGTCGATGTACACACATAGTTCAGCGGTATGTTTCTAAATCAAATTTCATAGAAAAACCCAATTACACTAATTGACCTGGGTATCCAACCCAGGATCTCTGGCGTAGCAGTTGGGCTTATAACCACTAGGCTATGCGTTTTTGTTTATGCAGTTTTCAATTTATATAGTCTGAAGTTATTATAACAAGGCCTCAAAATAAAGGAATTTTCGAAAGGTATTCCTCTCTAAATGTAGCAAGGACAATGAATGATGTGGCGTTTGTTGTAAATTAAAGCTTACTGTCCACTGGAGTGTAACTTCTAAGGTGTAGTTGTCAGTGTACCTACGCATCGTGTACACGCCGTGCTTACATATTATGTTTTTACGAAACTGTAAGGCTCGAATTTTTCAACCGTTATATATTTGTAGTATATAATCGAAATGGATTATTAAAGTGTAGAATACCTTCGTGGTAAATGCAGAATTTTCAACGTTTCACTAGCCTAGTAATCCTAAGTGCGATCCGGTCCTGGGTTCGATTCCTAGGTCAGAAAATTTGTTACAGGTTTTTCTATGAAATTCACACACAGTAGCAACCTGAAGTTTGGGTTGTGCCTGGTTAATGGCGATCGACTCGACCCCTATTTTATGAGTGGATATTAAATGGTGGGTGTACATTATCACACCTCTGCTTAAGCCTTCGGGGAAATAGGTGTGATGGTATATATATAGAGTTTGTATGCTCATGAAAATACGCTTTAGTGGACAGTTAGCCTAAGCGTAAATATTCTCTTGATTGCTTATTGTTTTATTGAAAGTACGATATTCGATTGTTTTTGATCGAGGAATGCTTTGAATGAACGAAACTCGTGAATGATTCTTCTTTTGTTTAACTTCAGGGTTATTTTAACGGGACGAACAGAAGTTTAAGAGGTGTTATACTTTGTTGGGGTCTACTTTGGCCATTAATTGATGCTTAAATGTTATTTATCAATAAATACATTGTTTGTTTCACGAGACAAGCTTTTGAGTTTGTTCTTTTTGCGGTTGGGATCGATTCTCCTAGGTACGTTTAGTTTTTATTAAAATAAATAGTGGTTGCCTGGTTTAAATAGGCAAGAGGTAACTATGTACTGTCCCAGGGTGTGATCTATACCTATCCATGCCAAATTTTATCGAAATATATCCAGCAGTTGAAAGTATAAGAAGTGTATAGAAATATTGATTAGCACAAAAAAATAAGTAACTTTTCTTTAAAGGTAGTTAAATCCATGATTTAAAAAATATACACTGTCTTAAAAAAGTGTATCTAAATGATCTATTTACATAATTAAATATCTCAAGTCTACAGACATTTTAAATATTGTTTTATTTTAAAATAAAAATATCTACAAAATCCATTGACCATAATACCTAATACGGATTTTGTTTATTTGTGTTGTTAACGATGTAAAAATTAGAATTAAAAAATTGGAAATTCAACACAAAATAATTCCAATTGGTATTTTGTTGCGTAGAAATTGGACTGCAGATGTCTGATGGCAGTCACTCCGTGGAAAATACTGATATTCAGCCGCATCTAGTTAGACTGGAAACTGACTTCAGCAGGGTTGGGAAAAGACATTTTTTGTTTAGATCTGGTGAATAGCCCGTTTTTGGTATTACCTGTAGAGCAGGAGTAAGTCAGATAGTCATACCGACTAAAACACGCGTTCCCTGGTCCTATAGGCCATGGGAATCATAGACCTAAGTCTAGACATTTAAAACACAAATAGTTTTCATATCGCACGAAGGCTCTGGCCGCCATGATTGTGAAAGGATTCGCAGTGAACGTCCGATGATCTTGTTAACCTCGATACTGGTAAGTACCTATGTTTTGAGACTAACTTCATAGTAACTTCCTATAGGACAGACATTCAAAAAGGTTATAGTAAAGTCGATAGATAGATAGATAGAATATGCTTTATTGTACACCAAACTAAAAACTAAAAACGTTAAAGAATTATTATAACTACCTAACTATTAATTATTTTGACGATGTATGTGGTCTAGTGGATCACGGACCACAGCACGGACTGACTGCTGATCACGAGGTCGAGTTCGATTCCCACGGGACACAAATATTTCTGTGATGAATAAAAGTGTTTGTGTTTGTCTGGGTGTTTCTTATGTATTTGATGTATTTATTAACAAAAAAGTTTTTCGGTTTAAAAATTATCGTAAAACGTCTTCTACATTTAAAATTCTTGAATATAAGAACGGTCGTTAGCCTCTCAAAGAACACGAAATAAAATAATTCTAAAAAGATGGCAACATAAAAAAAAATTGAGATCGCATAGTGGTGCGAATTCGAAATCTTAGATGCTAGAAGTTGCCAACAAAATGTAACTGTATTTAATCTCATTTAAATATCTAAATGCAGACACTGGCCATGTGCCACGCGTAACTGTAACACTGGGTACGTCTTAAGAATTCATATTTCATTTTATTTTGGCACTAAATTTTTATAGTCGGAACACTGTGCATGCGAAAATTTGGTTGTAAAATTTTACTAGACTATGTATGGGTGACAATTTTGTATATTTTAGAATTTGATCACAATTTTATTCATGTCATACAGATGAAGGGGAGCTTAGTAAAAAGGATTTTTGAAAAGTAAAAAGAAATATTGTCATATTTCTTTCTGTCTTCAATTTAAAAAAAATAAAGGTCATAGACGAATAATAACATAATATTTAAAAAAAACTGAGAATTTCTATAAAAATAGCTCGAAGTTTAGATTTGTGTCCGGTTAATGGCAATAGGCTCGTCCTCTATTACTTGCGATTTACCGAAACATACAGGCGAAATGTGGGTACATTAGTACAACTTTGCTTAATCTTCCACGCACTACAGGCGTGATGATATTATTACTAATATTATCTACTTAACAGAATTTACGTCACAAATAAATAAAGTCGTAAGATAAAAATATTTATTCGGAATGGCGAATAATTTTTTATAATAAAATTTATTTACCCGGAAAACGAGGCCTTTTTACGCATTAATATTCTGTTGTTTGCCTCCTTTTTTCTATTTTCTTATAACACAGTCCTTTTATTAAATAATAAACGACTTTGCCTTTATTCCGAGAAGGTATTACTGAAATATAAAATAGCAAGGAAAAATAAAACAATTTAATGATATTTTACGGAGTTAAGTATATTTTTTCGGCTGTACAACACAAAATCCATAAAAAGTCGTTTTGTAATCGGTAGGTATATTAAGGCCAGCCTGTTCCACTACCTTCTGATAAGTTCGCGTTAAATTATTTGATAGATAATTTCATGCACATTTTATTCGATTTACGAATTTATTTGGCGGTTAGCGGCCAGATAAATCCAGAGGTGAAAACTTTTTGAATAAATCTTAGGTAGCCCCAAGGTTATTTTGCTAGGTTATTTTTTTTCTAGGTTTGTTTGAGACGTTTTTAATTTATTTATGTACACACACAAAAATCAAGTTTAAAATAGTTTTTGGACGATAAAGTTACAGAGGCTTATTTTTAAATATATCTCTTTCAGTAAACTTGCGAATTTTTTTTTGTAATAAGAATCAAATAGATTGTATTTGACATAATACATGACTGTATACCATTTCAATATCCATTTTAATATAAATTTTAATATCCATTTTAATATCCATTTAATATCCATTTTAATATCCATTTGAATATCCATTTTAATATCCATTTTAATATCCATTTTAATATCCATTTTAATATCCATTTTAATATCCATTTTAATATCCATTTTAATATCCATTTTAATCAAGTATAAATAATTTGCTTTTATAAGAATACTAGCCTTGCCCTCGACTTCATTCCCCTAGAAGTTAATTTTTTTCTCCCGTTTTTGCAACATTTTTAATTGATACTCAGCTCCTATTGGTGATAGCGTGGTGATAGCGTGCCTATAGCCTTCCTCGGTAAACAGACTATCTAATACTGACAGAATTTTTCAAATCGGAATAATAGTTTCTGAGATTAGCGCGTTCAACCAAACAAACAAACAAAATCTATACTTTAATATTATAAAATATTAAAGTATAGATTATTTATTATAAAATTATCGAATTTACTATTTTACATACAATTTTAATAACAGTAAAAGCAAGAAAGAAAAAGCTTTTTTTATTTTAAATTGTTTCTTGTATCCATTGTGTAGAACCCATAGTACAAGCTCTGCTTAGTTTCAAAACTAGGTGCTCTGTAAAATATGTCCCAAATATTGATTTACTTATCCAATTCGAGTATACCACGACCTCAGCCTACCTCATTACGAAAACAAGCGTGTAATCGCAACCATAACATAACTATTACATAAACGGTAAACAAAAAAGAGAAAATTATATAAACGCCATACCCGTTCGGTCAGCAAAACCATGATAAGTGGCTGTGTCGCAATTAATAAAGTTTTTTTTCACATGTATAATTCACACTGGCACGACCGTGGCCCACATTGCTGTGGCCGCCAGTGGTCGCAGCGTGAACTGCGTACGGTTGGCAAATAAACAAAAAAGTGTATTATTGTGGGTTTGCTTTTGAGCGGTTATTGACTTAAAAATTGCGTCATAGTCTAGTAGTCGCAAGCACAGCCGCTGAATCGAGGTCCTATGTTAGATTTCCAGGTTGAACTAAAGCTTTATTTGATTTTTCTAAGCAGCTGGGAGTTGGGACTTAAGGTCGGCTTAGGCTCGCCCGGAATTCTAAATGGTCATAAAATATTTTAAAATCCGGGAAGCCTTTTAAATATCAAGTGAATCAAATAATCTAAAAAAAAAAGTTTTGTATCACTATATTATAATAAAATAAATAAATAAAAATCTTGGGACATTTTTACACAGCACCATCTAGTCCCAAACTAAGCAGAGCTTGTACAATGGATATAATACTTATATACTTTTTTTTTGTAAATACATAGTTATAATATATAAGAAACACCCAGACAAACCCAAACACCTAAGTTCATCACATAAAATGTTTGTGTCTTGTGGGAATCGAACCCACGACCTCGTGATCAGCAGTCCGGTACTCGAACCACTAGACCACAGACGTCGTCAAGTAATTATTACGAAGTCATTATTACGATGCAGTTGCTGACCATACACTTAATAAATAAACGATTTACTAAAAGCTTAACTTAGCATGCTTAGATTCGAGTCTAACACATTTCTGTTATAAGAAAATTAAGGAGGACAATTTAAGAAGTCCAAATTAAAAGATTGTGAGGAAGGACCAAAGCGTAGACGAAGTTTCATACATGTTATGTAAGAAAAACGGTCCAATAGGAGACAAAGATAGTACGGGAGAAATTGACGCATGAGAGAGGTCAGGACCCTCACACTGAGGAATACGGATTAAGGAGGAGGAGGAGCAGACAAACGATAAACTGTAGCCACGGTTGCTCCACCAAAAAGACAGTAAAATAATTATAGAAATAATTATTGTCACTAACACAATATTCCACAATTTGCCTGAGAAAGCGAACCTTAATATCTTACGCTCAAGGATCGAAGATCATCAATAATTTCTGATGTCCAGAGTATTTTATGTTTGCGATTGTTCGTCCACTGCTAAGCGGATGCCTCTTTTAGTGAACGCCACAGAGCTCGATCTTCAGCTCTTTTCATCCAGTAACTGCCACAATGCGATATTTTGTTAAAAGTTTATTTTGTTTGATTTTTATTCAGAACTAGCGACCCATGCGCACCTTCGCCTGCGTTTCCCTGTTTTTACTTTTTTCCTCGTATTTTTTACGTTTTTTCTATCATAAGAACCTTCCTCAGACTTCATCAAACACAACAGAAAAAATCTGTTTAATCAGTTCAGTCGTTATTGAGTTATGCGCTTAGCAACACATATAGATGTTTAGTGATGTTCTTTGTCACCGGAAATAAAGGGTCATGCGTGTTGTTACTCCGTGTCCGACATGACCAAACACTAATAAAATTATTCTTGTTGAGGTCAACAACTTCAAGGTCAAATTCGTTATAACTACTTACGGTTTTCATTGCGTTTTCTGTGTTGTTGTTGTGCATGAAGTTTGGCGCACTCTAAACTTTAAAATACCATCACACCTGTATTCCCCGAAGGGTTTGGCAGAGGTGTAGTTAAATGTACATCCACATTTCGCCGGTAGGTTTAGGTCCCATGTAATAGGGGGCGATCCTATTGCCATCAACCGAGCACAAATCCAGACTCCGAGCTGCTACTGGGAATTTCACAGAAAACCTAACAAATCCGGGATTCAAACCTCTAACGTAGCAGACGCGTTTGGAACCACCAGACCAACGAGGCAGTCTACTAATCATTTTCTCACTATTTCACTACAAACTAATTCCAGATACATCTGATATTATCAGTGTTTTACACGAAACAACTGCCATCTGACCCCCATAGATTAAATTCTGGGCAATACTAATAAGAGAGTTAGGGCACAGCCATTTATAGCTCAAATCTGGAGCAGCCCACCTGGGGAAGTACGTCCACCTTACAGAAAACTGCAGCCAAATAGCACACTTTATTGTGTGTTTTGTTCCCGCAGTGAGTAAGGTCACCAGAGCTCCTTCTAAGGATGCGCTGCGCTGGCAGCAAGAGGTATATTCCCTCAAACTGTCGGCGCAGTGAATTCTCCATAAACCTCTAAGAGGTTTTTCGGGTCGGCAACGCGCGAGTGATACCTCTGGTGTTGCAAGCGTCCATAGGCTACGGTAACCGCTTACCATCAGGCGGGCCGTATGCTTGTTTGCCACCTTAGTGGTATAAAAAAAAACTGATAATATTCTAAGGTTAAACCTGCTATGAATATCTCAGCAGGCTTATCCCCTATTATATGGCACCTAAACACACTAGCCAGTCTGCGCAGAACTAGTTGGCCGCGCCTTACGTATGTGAGCGGCGGGGCGGAGGGACAGGGTCGCCTGCACGCGGTGAGACGGAGGGGCTACCTCACCCCGTCCCTACCTAAGGCGCGGCCAACTAGTTCCGCGCGGACTAAAGTACGCCTCTACCCATTCCTTTAGGAAATACACGCGTATGTCATCTAAAAAATCTTTCTTATCGTCTAACCTGGACATTGAAGCCATGATAAGCCCCGGTTTCGATTGCTACCGAACGGCAGTTGTTTTATAATTATTATTTGTTTTTTTGGCTCTGCAATTTAAAATGGCGTGATTGCGTAAATTAAATTCACTTATGGGTAATAGGACGGTTGCACAAGAGTACAGTGCGCCACGCTATGCCAGTTTTTAGGCAAGTTTTTGTTAGGCGGGCTTCACGCGATCTTAGTAGCCAATATTTTTGTGCAATTACAACTGAATAAAAGAAACATCTTTAATTTCAAACTTCACATTACAAATATATTGATTCCCGACACTACATGAATTTTTAAAATAAAAATAATTAAAATCCCTATTTTAATATATCCCTCTCATACTGAGAGGAGACCCGTACCCAGCAGTGGGACAGTATATGGGTTGATTATTATTATTATTTTTATTTAAGGTGTTATTGAAATTCCGATCTTTAACAGCGTCTGGTTCTTTGAGACTTCAATATATTTAAGTAAAAAGTAGTATTCATTCAATTACCCTACCAAAATGTCTGGTAATAGTCTTGCCCCTAAGTAGATGGACCCTAAACATACCGGCAAATTGTGGGTGTATATTAGTACATGTCTGCCTAACCCTTTAGGCAATATAATGGACGTACTGGCTTGTTATATTTAAAAAAAACATTAACATTGTGTATAGCTCCGAGAGCACGTAAAGCCGTCGGTCAAGGTTGTCAAACGAATACCTTTGACAATCTTAGTGGTAGTCAGAAGCCCAAAAATCCTGACAACCAGTCTATCCTTCTAATACCAGTATTGCCCAGAAATTGGGTTGCGGAGGTCTGATAACAGTCGCTTCGTGTGAAATACTGATATTCAGCCGCATCTGGTTAGACTGGAAGCCGACCCCAACATGGTTGGGAAAAAAAGTCTAGGAAGAAGATTGTGTATCGCTATAATTATCATACATTATATCATGTCAACGGACCCTTTATTTAACTACATACCCATATTAAACCTTACATACGATTATCAGACGTAATCCAGTTTCCTTATAGAGTATATTTCCGTGCGGAACTTCCAGTTTGTTTCTTGTAAAGCCTCTTATTCAATACGTAATTATTAGCCGATAATGGTCTTCACGTTGAAGGAACATTATCTTATAAGTTCCTGTAGATAGTAATATCGGATATAGCGCTTTTGTAAACATATTGGGCATTGAACTAACTGTAAATATGGCATGTCTGTTGAAGGACACAGCAATGTGTTATCAATAGATGTTGGTGACTTCACATTAACTCGAAGTACCAAAGTTCGGATTCTGCCTGATGCGAATATTTTTTCGCCTAAAGGAAGTCATCAAAAGCTCAACCCTTTGTACCTGAGGTACATGACAGCTGTCAAGTTGACAGTTTTTATCAAGAAATAACTATGAAACTGTTAATAATGTGCGATATTGGCGTGCGTTTGATATTCCGTTACTTACACTGACTGCAGATAGCCGTCAAGTTGACAGTTTTTACTATAAAACACTATAAAAACTGAGCACATTAATTTTGTGGAGTTTAAAGCCCCTAACTTTCTGTAATTTCTAAAATCTTTTATCTCCTAAAAGCTTATACGTTCTACCGTACGTTTTGCTCCACAAACACGTCTAAAAGACTTGAAATTGCGTGAAATTGGCCTGACATCGGATTCCCAATCTCTTCGTGTTCGCTTTCCAGTAATTCCACACAGTAATCAATGTAAAAGCTAAAGGCTTTGTCCCTTTGTTAGCGACGAGTTTTAGAATTTGAGGTACTGTAGAGACTACCTTGCTATAAGCTTCACTGGAATAAAACGTCATAAAAAATGGAAGACTAAGGGTTACAAAATAAATATACCAAGGCTACTTTTCGACATATGTCGAAAAGTGACAATTCGACAATGTTCCTGTTTAATAAAACTTACAGGTGACAAAATTTTCATAGTGGAAAATTCCATAAATATGTCGAATTGTTACGACAATCCGACAATTGTAAGAACTAATTTGACTGTGTTTTTTGACATTATGTCAAGATTTCACCTGTCGATTTTCGACATATTTGTCACTTCTATTAAACAGCTAAAGCGTGACTATACTACAATTTTGTAATTTTTTGACATGAATGTCGAATTGTCAGCTGTATTTAACAGGACCTAGATGGTCTTAAGTTTTGAAAGTCAATAAAATGTCATCGTGATTTTTAATATTTGCCTCCACTCCTAGCTGTAGTAAATTAAAAAAAAAAAAAAAACAAAACCTACTCAAAGGTCATACAAATATTCGTTCCGGGCGGGAATCGAGATAAGTTAGTATTTCTCTACGCAAGCCAATCAGAAATGAGATCCGTAGAAGAACCAAAGTAACCGACATGGCCGAAAGGACTAACAAGCTGAAGTGGCAGTGGGTGGGGCACATAGCTCGTAGAAATAATGGCTGCTGGGGCAGAAAGGTTCTCGAGTGAAGACCACGCACCGGAAAGTGCAGCGAGGGACGGACTTCAACGAGACGACCTGTTAAAGTTGGATGCAGGCGGCATAAGACTAGTCTCTGTGGAAGTTTATAGTCCCGGGAGGCCTTTGATCAGCAGTCGCCTTTTGGCTGATATGATGATGATGATGATGATGTGAGAATCGAAACTACAACCCGTGGACCTGCAGTCTACCCAGGCACTATAGTACATCAACATTTCTCGACGTCGGCGTCGATAACAGTGACGCCACACATTACATCTTGTTCTGTGAATGTTTGCTCGTGCCTCTGATTGAAGTCTGCACAATTGTTCTATTCGTACTCAGTATTTGATCACACAACGTTATTGGCTTGTCTTGACAGCCAAGGATCACTAATATACATTTGGTTGATATTTCGCCCACTAGTTAGAAATAATTTTATTCTGGTCCTTGGAATCGCTTAAAAATTTGGTCCTATAAATTTGCAAGGACACAGGTCTAATTTACAGAGACTGTATCTTGAGAAGCTTTGATAAAATTTTATAGTAGCACGAGGGATAAAATATCGTGGACTTTAGAATACAGATTATAATATGAATCATTGTAGATAGAGTTAATAATCTTTGGAGATAATTCTCGAGACATAGGCACATAGCTCTATCTAACTAACTTTTACTAAAAAAAAATTCGTCTAAAATTAATTTGGTCCTTATTTTCCCTAAAGGAAAACACAAACACTACGTCCTTTTAGACTCTTACCGTCACATACACACAAAAGAGCATATTAAACTATTTGGCGGTTGTCTTACATTTGAGGATGGTATAGTTAATAAGCGAATCATTAGATTCGACTACCAGTCAGACTCAAAAACAGGTTTTCGCGTCCAGCAAAAAATAAGGAACAAAATAATGATATCATTTACATAGAAAACGCTTAATCTATTGGGTGACCTTACCAAAATGTCACGGTTAAGATGCAAGTATGAGTCAGAAAGCTCTTTATAGCAAAAACATATTAATAGCCGGTTGTAGCTAATTTATTGTGTCCAAGAAAGGAAACCAGAATTCGAGTAGCAGGTATGGTCAAAAAATTATGTAGGTTGAATTGATTTGAATACTAAGGATAGGGTAGTCCTAAGATTTGACAGAAGCGTTCGACATTCACAGAAACACTATCGCCATCTTTGTTAGTATCGCATGGCATTTGTTTTAGCCGATCGCGGACTTTACTTCGGTTTAGAGAAGACCTATTTGCGAAAAAGCTCGGGAGTGTCCGCCCAGTCCTTATCTATACTAATATTATAAAGAGGAAAGATTTGTTTGTTTGTTTGTTTGTTTGTAATGAATAGGCTCCGAAACTACTGGACCGATTTCAAAAATTCTTTCACCTTTGGAAAGCTACATTATCCCCGAGTAACATAGGCTATATATCATCATGCTACGACTAATAGGAGCGGAGTAGTAATGAAAAATGTAGCAAAAACGGGGAAAAAATTATAAGACCACGCGGGCGAAGCCGCTGGCGGGAAGCTAGTGCAATATAAAACTCAATGGTAGGTTGTAAAATTTTTTGTCAGTTGTGAAACTGAAACAGGTATTTAGGGGTAGGTAGACACTACAGACAACCACGTGCATACTTCTTCTTTCATCCTTCTTTTGCTTGCAACCGGTGCTTTTTGAAGGACCTCATCGGATTATGACCTCTTTCGACGCAACCGCCAAAATTCGCCTTAAAAATTCTGCTTTAAAAAATGTATCTTCTCTCAACCATTCTCTCAACGATTATAGTAACATTATTTAAACAAATCTTCCTCCTAGCCTTTTCCCAACCATGTTGGGGTCGGCTTCCAGTCTAACCAGGATGCGGCTGAATATCAGTATTTTACACGGAGCGACTGCCATCAGACCTCCGTAACCTAAGATGTTTTTAAAAGTTATAGATACGTCGTAGAAGCTCTAGAATGACCAGACGAAAGGCAGGTAATTGCCCGGAGTGCATTCAGTTGGGCACGCTATCTCTTTACGGCTATACGTCCCGACAGTGCCTAAAATTATGTATGTTTATCTTTTTCTAACAACAGGCATGCCCCATCATTTGTCTCTAATGCGCTAACGTCAGAAATACATGTACACTACTTACGTATAGACTACTCCTTGCGCCACTTTAAAATACTTTAATGTTGGTGTATAACCTGTCTATCTTTTTGAAGGTCGTTGTCCGTAACCCAATTTATAGGCAATACCGATATTCGAAGGAAAGACTGGTTGTCAGGATTTTTAGGCTCCTGACTGCCACTAACGATTGTCATAGGTGTTCGTATGACAACCGGGACCGACGGCTTTACGTGCTCTTCGAGGCACGGAGGGGTCTCGATATGTTAGGAATGGTCACCCATCCACAGACTAACCGAGGCAAGTGTAGCTTAACCTTGCAGATCGGTTGATCAGCGTAGTTACAACTTGGCCACGAGCCCCTCATTATTTAAACAAATATAGAATATATTTTTTTTCGTATATGAGACACACACAGTACACATAGTCACAGTAGACAGAAACTAGGGGTCGCCACTTGCTATTATGTAATCATACTTTTTCCACGCATATTCATAGTCAAGCTACCCACCTGACCTAACAACATGACATCAAAACAACATTTTATAGAAAAAAAAAATATTACTTTTTCTTTAAGTTTATTATTAATAATAACCCATTATTATCCTTTGTTGACTTTGCCTGAGAGGGTGACCTTTAAAAATTTTCAATAATAATTCATCAAGTTGTTCCTAAACGCAATTCTGCGCAAATTAAAACACATTTTAAAAAAAGATAAACAAACCTACTTGATTAAGAAAAAGAATTGAAAGAACGTAATTATATGGTTTTAATAATGCCAAAGAGTTATGGTATAATTATGTGAACACTTTTATAGACTAGAGGATGCCCCACGACTGTGTTTTCGATAAAAGTTGACCGCCCCAGATTTATGTTCCCATGGGAGTTTTCAGGCCAATGGTACACGGTTACGTCATCAAAGGATTTTTTATTTCGAATTTCAAATTTTGTTTTGGGTCATTTTTAGTTTTTATATTTATTTTTCGAAGTCCAAACTAAGTACTAATATTCTGTATGTGTAATAATAATACGCCTAAACTGATGAACAGATTTCGATAAAAACGCATTACACTTCTGACCTTTTTGAAGGACCGCCACCAGTATCATATAATATCATAATATCTATTGTTATGATATTATTTCCGTACCGTTATATCCTATCCTACTTCCTACTAATATATTATATTATTTTTTACAATGTAAATGTGAAAGTTTGTGAGGATGGATGGATGTTTGTTACTCTTTCACGCAAAAACTACTGAACGGATAAGGATGAAATTTGGCACAGAGATAGATTATAGTCTGGAATAGCACATAGGCTACTTTTTATCCCGGTAAAATGTATGGTTCCCGTGGGATAGCGGGTGAAGCCGCTGGCGGAAAGCTAGTTTTTATATAATTATTGTGGCTGGTAATTTTCTTTATTACTCACACGATGTAAAATAGTAACAAAAACAAATACCTATACACAGTAAATATTTATCCTTTGTTTGTGTATTGCAAAATACAGTTTCGAAATTGAACTTTGTCAACCCAAAGCTAATTTTATTCAATGTCTTTGTAACAACTGTGATAATTTAGTTACTATTACATCAAAAACCTTTTATTTTATATAATCGAGTATATATACATGTTTTTGACCTACACCTTTATATTTCAGGGTTATTAAGGATAACATACCATCATGCCTGTATTCCCTGAAAGGTTAGGTAGAGATGTACTAATGTACAGTAAGAGGCCATAAGTCCATTATCATGTCAAGGATCGTATTTGCCTGCACATTACTCCGAGTATACATATACTTAGTGATTTGAAATTTAATACCACTATCCTAATACGCCGTCGCGACATCACAGCACTCAATGATCATTACATCGCTCTTTAAAAAAGAATACGATATACGAGATCGTCTATGTATGCAAAATGTTAGTTATAGAAAAAGCTCGTAAGTGAAACTTGTTTCATGCGATAGATTTGTAAAAATGGTAATGGACTTATGACCGCGACCGTACCTAATTTGCCAGTATGTTTAGGTTCCATGTAATAGGGGGTGAGCCTATATGTGAACCAGGTATGTGACTTTAAAAAAGAGGGAGGACACTGGCTCCTGCAACACAGTTTTTACTAGCGTAGGAGTCAGGGAATTCTAATTGTAATGTCGAAATATTATGTCAATAAATAATAATAATTATTATTATTAATCCAGAGTCCGAGCTGCTACTGGGCTGCTAAAAGCATACCTATAGGTATGCTTTTAATAGTGTTGTTATTTTCATATCCAAATTTAATTAAACTAATGTTAGTTTAGTTTTAACCCTATTTAGTAGGGAAGCTAAAACATACAACTGTAACTTAACCTTAACTATTTGTCATTGGGGGTGTAATTAAGCCCTTAATGGTTCTTGTTAATGAGTCACGGTGACATTGCTTTAGTCATGGTTAACCCTGTTAATTAAACTGGGGAAGATACCATCACGCCTATATTCCCCGAAGGGGTAGGCAGAGGTGTACTAATACACCCACCGGTTCCCGGTAGTTCACCGGTATGTTTATGTCCCATGTAATAGGCGGCGAGCCTATTGCCAACCGGGCACAAATCTAAACTCCGATTTGCTTTTTTTTTATACCACTAAGGTGGCAAACAAGCATACGACCCGCCTGATGGTAAGCGGTTATCATAGCCTATGGACGCTTGCAACACCAGGGGTATCACTCGCGTGTTGCCGATCCGAAAAACCTCTTAGAGGTTTATGGACGATTCACTGCGCCGACAGTTTGAGGGAATATTCCTCTTACTGCCAGCGCAGCGCATCCTTAGAAGGAGCTCTGGCGACCTTACTCACTGCAGGAACACAACACTCAATAAAGTGTGTTATTTGGCTGCAGTTTTCTGTAAGGTGGGGGTACTTCCCCAGATGGGCTGCTCCAGATTTGAGCCATATATGGCTGTGTCTACCCTTGGGAATTTAACAGAAAAACCCAACAATATTTTGCTCGACCCGGGTTTCAAACCCAGGACCTCTAGCGTAGCAATCACTCTTGGGACCACCGGACAAACGAGGCAGTTAATTATGGTAACTTTATAACAATACCTACAACACTAATCACACCAACGCTAAATTATATGACACATAATTTCATACAAAAATTTATATTTTTTTTAATTTATACGACGATTATTACTACCTTATTAGCCTTTGTCATCAAGACAGCTACGCTTAGGTTCAATTCATAGGTCGAGCAAAATTTGAATAGGGTTTTTCCATGAAATTTTTAGTAGCAACTCGGGGTTTGTGCACGGCTATTGGTAAAAGGCTCTCCCCGATATGGGACCTAAAAATACTGGCAAACAGTTTGTGTACATTAGTAAACCTCTATCTAACCCTACGGGGAATACAGGCGTGATGGTATGGCTATAATACAGAATACTTTTCATATTACGGCGTAAGTACTCAGGGACGACCTCCAACGAGATGGACCGACGACCTATAGGGTTTTTCCATGAAATTTTTAGTAGCAACTCGGGATTTGTGCACGGCTATTGGCAAAAGGCTCTCCCCGATATGGGACCTAAAAATACTGGCAAACAGTATGTGTACATTAGTACTCCTCTATCTAACCCTACATGGATCACAGGCGTGATGGTATGGCTATACAGAATACTTTTCATATTACGGCGTAAGTACTCAGGGACGACCTCCAACGAGATGGACCGACGACCTGGTAAAGGTCACTAGAAGTCGTTGGATGCAGGCAGCATACGTCCGGTCCCTGTGGAAGTCGATGGGGGAGGCCTTTCTTCAGCAGTGGACCTCTTTTGGCTGACATGATGATGATGATAACACAAAATTTGAACTAAAATACTGAGACAATGCCATCGTGATTCATCTTAATTTAAGTGCCAGCGCAAAGCCTCCAATCTTTTGTCCATCTACAATATTTCGTAAGACTGATAATTTAGTTCTAAGCTGTTATGACTAGGACACGACTGCGAGATGTCGTGACGGGGCTGTGACGAAACGTGCCGTGGATTTTGATGTCACAAAGGACTTTAGGGATGGGAAATGAAAGTAGGATGTATCGATAATGAGGTCGATAGTTTTAGGAATGAAGAAAACATGAAGGTTATTTAAGTAATTTGACTTAAACTTTAAAATTATGATTTCAAATAGAGTAAATAGCTATTTCAAACATTGTCCTACATATAAACATAAATTACGTACTGTAATTATGTGTGTGTTTAGTGAGAAATCTATAACGAAACACACACAAGTACTAAAATTGCTAAAAAAAGGCTTATTTAATTATTTTTAACTCTCATATTTGATTCTCCGAAACTTATTATACCTATTATTTATTTATTAATTTATGTACACACTGAACCAAACAGAAAGTTAAAAATAATTAGTACTATAGTACAAATTATCATACTCATATTTATATAAGATTCATTAATATCCATTAATATAATAAAGTAGCCTTTACCCGCGATTTCGTTCCCGTAGAAGTTGAATTGTTTCCCCCGTTTTTTCAACATTTTTAATTTTTAAATACTCCGCTCCTATTTGTCGTAGCGTGATGATATATCCTATAGCCTTTCTCGATAAACGGGCTATCTAACACTGAAATATATTTTCAAATCGCGTTCAACCAAAAAAACTCTTCAGCTGTATAATATTAAATATACGAGTATAGTATAGATTAAATCAGTATTTTACTGTCGAACCGCTTTAATAAAGATAATAATGCCCCATCATTAGATATTACTGCAAGCTTGTCAGGCAGATTAATGGCCGTAAATACATCTTTATTGACATTAACTTGTGGTTGTAGATATAATGAAATAAAGTTATTTGAACCACTAACCAGCGGTTTTACTACGTTTCTGTTGACTTAGATCTACATAACGCGACACTTTAGAGTTTCATGGTCAAACTAAGAACTATTGACTCGTATTTCATCTCTCATTCGGAGATTGAGTAGAGAAATGAGTCTCAAAAAATACCTAAATATAATTATGTTAAAGAGATTTATCCTAAAATAGGCGTTAGGATAAATCTCCTTAACATTTTAAAATCCTCCAAAGGGAAGGTAGAAACTTCAATTCCATAACATCATACTACTTTTGATTTTTTAAATTCATTTTGATCGATAAGATTTTATGAGATTCGTAATTATACACAATACATTGTGACAAAACCTGGGTCAGTGTTCTTATCTCTACTGTATTTGTAAGGGCAATTGAGAGTCGAATACACAATTTTTACAACAGGGCTATTTCCTTAATTATCAAAATTTGTTATCGCTTCTGCATCTTATAATGGTACATTTGCATATATATCTGCGTCAAATGCCGAGTGTTTATTTTTGTCAAACATAAGTATCACCTTGACCAAATCACATAAATGTTAAGAATTTGAATCTATACCTACAACAATCGACTTGTCTGTATATTTATTATAATTCTGACCTTATTTTGTAAATTGATTGACAAAGCAATAAAGAACTTGTATTAGATTGCTGTTTTTAGTATAATTAGGAGTTATTACATGCTGGTTTGTGTAGAGTATAGTGGCGCTTATAAAACAATATTGTTTTTATTGTTATAATAATTTATGACTAACATGTTATAAGCTTGATAAATCAGTTGAAGAAGAATAAAATTATGGATTAAAAACTTTTAAAAAGAACCTTAATCCATATTTTTTTCAGTTAATTAAACTTTTGTGCTTTTTACATCGTACCTACTCTATATTACAATATAAAAAACATAGATATTTCAATACAAGGCAATTAAAAACTATGGTGGAGTCATAAATAATAGTTGTAAAAACTGAAAATGTTATCGATAAACTATTTTTATAGTACACCACTGGCGTTGCCGGCGACAGGTGCAGCCGAGCGGCGGTAGCGACATGGTCTATCGATATATCGATAAATTGTATTTTGATAGCACACAGCCCTATAATATTGATAGAGGCGGAATATACTTTATTAAAGTCTAGAAGGTTAAGATTTATTATTTAAATTATATTTATATTAATATTAAATAAAACATTCAAATAATGAAGTAGATCATGTCTAAAAATAAAATTACTGAAATGAATCGGTTTTTTTGTTGTTGTCAGAATTATGGTTAGGTTATCTACGTCTAGTACGAAATAAATACTTGATTTGATTTGATTTAATTTTATACCGTCAATCTACCAAATACGTATACATTAAAGGTACCGTAATTTAATATTTATAGAATTTAAATAACCCTCTCTAGCTTTACCAGAGTCGCCTCTAACGGTACACATGGGACGCAGTGGGATGACTGATATTAACTATTCAAAATTATTGATATCACACACTATCCCTTATATACGACGCAGCTTTATCGCCCTATTAAATTCAAAATACTATAATACTATGCCTTATCGTCCGAGGTATAGAGGCGATAGCACATCAAGATATGATATATAATAGAGTACCTATACCCTAAAATATTCATATCACTGTCCCTTCTAACGCATCTTAAGTCTATGGTAACAACAGCCACCTGAGTACGGCGACCACAGTCCGATATTTGCCAATATTTAGAAGATCCACAGTCCACGGACACAGATATTGCAATCCGGACCAGATTACATTTAAAATGAATCCTGGTGTAGCGGTAAAATGGCGGAAAACTACGGCTTTCAGTTACAATAAAATGTGGAAGTAAAATGTTTTGTATTTGTGAAGTGGGATTGAAATATTGCCAATTAGATGGACGATAGGTATGAACTAATGTATTTTACGTAGATAAGTCTCAAAAATGTAATGGAAAACGAAACTTTCGGCTTCAAAAGGGGTCGCCTGTAGGACAAAGCAAGGCAAGTGTAGTTTTTAGTCGCTACAAGTTCGACATACATAGGTTGAGGGTTCGTATGGCCTAGAGATACCATAGTGTCGATAAAAGTACTATTATGAATTTCTCTGGCTTTTCCTTGAATCCTGCTTGTCAATTGATTCTCAAACCAATATACAAAAAAATTCCCTTACCTTTCAGAAACAGTACAAAGTTCTTCTTGTCGTCACCACCCTTGGGGTACTCCCAGTCCACGTCGAGACCATCGAAGTTCCTATCGCGGAGGTACGGGATAGCGGAGTAGATGAACGTCTGACGAGCGTAGCGGGTCGCTGACATCTCCTTGAACTTCTGCGTACCGAAGGACCAGCCACCTGGGAAGAGATTTTAAGACTTGATTTTTTGCATCATCATTATTACATACATAGCTTCATGCCTGTTTCCCATAGGGGTAGGCAGAGACTATAGATTTCCACTTGCTACGATCCTGGCACACCATTTTCGCTTCGTCCATGTTTATTTATTTACCATCATTATTACTTGCTTGAAATATGAGTATTTTAGATATACCTAGGTCAGGATATTACTTGAGTAAGTACATAATAATGATTTAAACATGTAGGCAACTAATGTATCTGTGATAGCAGGTACACTCGCATACCAAAGAACTTTTTGAAACAAAAGATAGCCTATGTCGTTCTCCAAGATGCAATCAATCTCTTTATCAAATTTTATCGAAATCTGCTTGACCGTTTAGGCGTAAAAAAACTAACAGGCAAACATACAGAATTCGCATTCATAATATTGGTGTGTACTTAGCAGTAGTATTACTTATAGCAAAAGAATTTTCGTCCGAACAGTTTGATAGCAAATTATGTGACAAAACAAATACAAAGGTTATAACTTCAGTTGATAAGCTTAAAACTTGTTGACACTGTTTTCTTCTTACTTACATAAAATGTTTACTTTGGGAGTAATTTACAAAGCGTTGAATAGCTCAAGTTTACGCATAAAATAAAGTTTAAGCAAATAGGCTCGGTTTTAATAGAATATTCATAATATTACAAGATTACGACGAAATATAGACCTAGTCTAGTGGTTGCTAATGTGGCTATCGAGCGTTAGATCCTGTGAGTTCGGTTCCCTGGTACCCTTCAGGGAGGCGTGATGGTGGGAGTTACTTTATTTATAATTCTTTATTTTCTTTAATGCCTACTTTTGGTAGAGATGATTTGATGAAGTTTTACTTCATCAGTCAGATGTCTGAATGTGCGTAAAAACTATGAACTTATTTTCAATTATGTTAGCTACTAAACTAGGTATTCAATACCTATTATCTTAATCAAATTTATCTCACACTGATCTATAAAATTCACAGCACTAATTACCAGTAAACACGAGCAAATTTTCGCAACTGTATAGTGAAGTGAAACGGCAAAAAATCATATCGATTTCTTTGAGCGCTCATAATGCGTTGCGACACAGCCGACACGTAGCTCTCATGAAAATAGGCGCGGTTTTTGTAGGCATTCCCGTGAAAATAGGTGAAAATGTCGCACGAATGCGCTTTGTGCCGTGGGAAAGGCGACGCGGTGAGTTCGCACATGATTAGTGAGGGGACATGTTTATCGATACCAAGATTTTTCTTGGAAAAAATGCATTACTACTTGATAATAAATAAAATACTTACATACCTAAGTAGCAGATCCTACAAAAATACCAATTATTACTATTAATATAATAAAAAAGAAAAAAAAAAATTAACGATTTCAATATTAGTATAGTGTGTTTTATACTAATATTTCTATTTATTTAAATGTAAATTAATATTTATATTTTGTATTAATCAGATGATAGCAAAGCATAAAGTTTCTAATATTTCGAGACACCATTGTAATACGCACTAACCATAAACACTTAGTTATTAGAAAGTTGTGTTACTATAAAAACCTGAGTCGTAATATTTATACGTTGATTGCTTTAACTGGTTGATTGAACGAGTAATGATTGATTGAATCAATCATTATGTAAGCAACGGACGTTTATGAAAGTGGCGTGTGTTGTCTTTTAGTTTTTGCAATGTCATTCGTGTTTAGATAATACATAAGATGTAATTTTTTTTGTGTCTGAACTTTATGAAACGATAGCTTCGATATTGATATTGCAAGATGATCTAGGTCAATAGTTTAATTTTACGGAAATTTATCATATTATTATTCTAACATCTTTATTGAATCAATAACAATTTAATTTAGCAGCTGTAGACACTACTTTAATAAAGACAGTGAACCATAAATGATAATATAATTATTATATTGTTGCATATTTTATTCATGATTTGAATGTTTTTAAATTTTATCGATAAGTGTTTGCACATCACTAATCTATCGATTTCAGAACTGTGTGCGGTGAATGTGATATCTCGTGTATTTTGAATGGTCTATTTATCCGGTTGGATAATCAAAGTGTTTTTCATAAAGTGACGACTGAGAGATTTACATATTTGATGATGCGTTTTTTTGTTGATAATGCTTTTCCCATTTCACCAAATGGATTGGGAAATTATTTATGAAGGTTTATTGAGAAATTGATCTAATGGACTAGGTATTTTGCTTTCTGTTTCTGCGCCATTGCTTATTCATAAGAGTTTGACTGATAATAATATTATCTGTGACATCTTTTCCTCAATAATATGAATTAAGTGGTTTACGAATATCGAATGCATAATTATTAATTAGTTTAGCATTTAATATAATTATGCATTATTTATTAACATGATGATATAAGCATCTTGGAAGAAACTAGACTTATTGTCGAACTCTGAGACGTCAATCAACGTAATGAATCATTAGCTAATAGAGACCTATATCTTAATTCACTGACAACAAACTCAAATATGGAGAAATAGGCCAATATATAGTAGCCAATATTTGTTAAACTATTGCCTGAGGTTGCACTCGTATCACCCACTACAATAAGATTATGTGAGATAAACAAAATTACTAACTACTTAATTAACAAATAAATCTAAAAACAAGCTCTATGTATGAAAATGTATTGCAGGCTATTAACGATTCATTAATAATTTGACGTTTCTGAGTGCTGCCATAATGAGAGATAATAATAATATACAATCTGAAACTAAATGTGAGACTGAGTCGCATTATTTAGAGAGTTGTTGCTTGTTTTTGTTGTTGTGTCATACATAATGTTGTTGCTACAAATTCATAACTATAGTATGTTAAATAACATTCGTCGTATTGATATTGTTTATGTAAAATGTAACCATTGTTACCGGGACCATAATAACGAATCGATTGACACCTCATTCATTAAAATCAGATGAGTAGTTTAGGCGCTGTAGTAGAATATACGTAAAAAGGAAGATACATAGACTGCCTAATATAAAACCCTTCCTTCGGCTTTTTGCCGTGTCGTCGGGTAAAAAAGAACCAGTATAACCTGACTACCATTATTTCTCTTTTTATTATATAAATAACTGCCGTAAATTAGATCCAGTTCAGAAAAGGAGTGTTCTGAAGAAGGTATATTTGAAGAGGTTTATTATTTTTACATACCAATAGCCAACAGGGTCTTCAGTTTGGGGTTAGCCTTTTTCAACGCGTTGATTCTGTCATACAGTCCAGTCTTTCCATCCTTGGTCTCATCGTTGGACTCGAAGGAGCTGAGCTTGCCTTTCTTCAACCAGCCGAAAGCGAAGATGACGTGGGTGCAGAGATCAGGCTGGATGTCTTCTGGGGTGAATTTACCGATCTTCGTACGGTATTGAGACCAGTTGGTGTAGTAACAGACAATCTGGGGAAAGAAACATGCTGTTAAAAAAGAGATTAACATTAGCTATTGAAATTTTTGGTAAATTTATACATTTTACCATTTATTCATGTACACCCACAGTCCAGCCGTGTAATAAATAATATGTATAAGATATATAAGATTGGACCTAATATGGGCAGAAATCCAAATTTCGACCTATTATTAAGAATTTAGGAGAAAACTCGATAACATTTTGTTCAAACTAGAACTCTGGCGTAGTAGTAGCTTTTAAGACTAGACTAACGATGCAATTAGTTGATGCTTCTTCTTTTCGTGTCTATGGTAAATATATTATTTTTATTACATGGGGTCATTATCGTTTGGTGATTTATTTAGCGTATTTATTTATTCATCATCTAAATTACCAGTGGAAGTAGATGGACGAGTTGCATAACGATTGGTCTTCACGGGCTCCTCAGTGTGTCCGCTTGGGTTTTTTTTCCCCAGATACGGGAAAAAACCCTCGGATCACCAAGATCTATAGCGGATACACTGAGGAGGCCGGGAAGACTAATCTGCTTCTGGAGGGAGTGGGGCTGGCTAGAATAACAGCCCCTCGGCTCACGTACAATGGTCCACTGCAGGACTAAGTGCGGAAACCGAACCCACACAGGAGTGGATTCTCTCAATGATGATAATGCATAAGGATTACTCCTGCCGGAACACTGGTAGCCGTTGTAAACAATGTACCATTCGAAAATAATTTCATTAATATTCAATGCTCGATTATTCGAAAGTTTTGGTTCGATTCTTTTGCCGGTTCAAGTATTAAATAGCAACTTGTCTGAGCCACCAGTGTGGCGGGAAATGTATATGGTAGGGGTAAACATATGAGCTAATAACACAAATGTAATTCTCGCTAATTAAATAAAAGGATCAAGTAAATTATGCTTCTTGCCCCAATTATTGTAAAGACAGTAAAGTTATTAAAAGATTAAAAGCTTTATAATTCACAAACTGTTGATTAAGAAAGTAAGCTTAAGCACAAAGTTTCATAGAAATCGGATAAACTGATTAAATTAATTATATCATGAGCAAGAGTAACTTATAATTCTCTTTAGAGGTTTAGAATTCTTTTTGATAACAACATTACGTCATATTGCTAGATTCATGTTCTTTACTAAAGTTTGTGTTCAAGCACTCGGCTTTATAACCCACCCTTGTGTACTTCAGAAAAATACTAGCTCATTTAACATGAAAAGTTTCATAACTTTGCCATTCAAAATTAAACTCTACACGTTTTGGACAGAGTTATTATTTAGAAAAGCACAGATCTTTTAAATATCTGAAACTTATCTTAGACATTCGCCAAATATTAAACATCTGAAACGCGATTAATGCAAGTATCATGGCCTTTATGCTTGTTGAAATAAAGTTCACAGGTGCTGTATAAAAATTCCACAAGTAAGCAAATACTCATTTTGAAGGCTAACAACTTCACTTTTACGTTCGAAAAGCTCACTCATATCCGTGTTGTACTATTCTTTTGCTACGTTATATTTGCGTGTCGGAAATCGATACCAACGGTTTTATCCCAATGATATAAGGGTTAAAATTCATTGTCTGGTCAGTGCTTTGTGTGTAATGATTAATTAGTGTAATGGATCTCGCAAGGTTCTATTCTTGGTCCGTTGTCTTTTCCTGACGTATCTGTTAGAATTAAATAAAACCTTTCTAACTTAATAGCACAATTATATTCTGAATCGATTAATTGTAAGGGAAATGTTACTTTCTAAATGGTTTTTAACGTGATTTTAAAATGCAAAGTGATAATTGAGAGATTGTAGCAGATAATTTGCTTTTAATAGTTTCCGATAAAAACCTGCATGCTCTAGTAATGACGTCATAATGTTTATTAAATGTCAGCGGTGAGTCGGTGACTCATTAAATTACACTTATTTTTTATGTTTTTTGTACAGTTTTAATATTTTTCCATTGTTTTATTTGTAGGCAGAGTTGGTAAATATATTTTTATAGCTAACAAAGAACAACTGTGTAAGAAAGTATATTACCATAAAGGAATTGAATGACGGGTAGCAGAGATGTATGGAAGGAAAAAGACATTCTGTGCTGACCGCGATGATAATGATGATGATTTCTATTGTTAAATGTGATAATGAGTAATGAGATAACAATTTATTATAAATATTATATCAGTTACTGCTTTTGATATAATTAAAATAATTACTCCAATATCTTTAATGATTAAATTTAGTAGTAGTTGTAGGTTGAATGTTGTAGGTCAACGCTGATGATGTCTGAAATAGTATTTTCCATCTTACAACATTTTAATGTAGCAAGTAGCAGTTGTAAAAAAATAAAAATTTGCCACGATATCTGAACTTTATCAGAGCCATGATCTTTAATATTGTTTGGTTATTTCCTCTCCGAGATTGTCAATTAAGAAATGATGGACATCTATATTAGCAAAATAAAACTCATAAGTGTCATCCAAAGATCTTTTAGACTTTTATCATTATCATCAGTATCTTCCTGCTCTGGTCCCAATATATTCGGGGTCGGCGCAGCCTATCCTTTTCTTCCATTCATAATTTATTGTATTAAAGTATTTTATAATTTGATAATGGACATTTTAGCTTGAACTAAAAATTAAAAAGTGCAATAGGGGAGAAGATTGATGTTGAATTTGAAATTATCATTAGCATACTTCGTTTATTGAAAATAAATGTTAAATCTGCCAAGAAATTTCCGAGATAAATGCGTTAAAAGTTTTTGGTGGGAATTGAGAGGGGGATGCTCTATTCCTTTCCCGCAATACGAGTGTTAGTATAGAATTAGTATGGCGCACGCTACTTATGACGTCATTTGTAAGTACTTATAGTGCGCTCTCTGTCTAACATAAAATTAAAATGCTTTTAACTTCGTTATTTTTGGACCAATTTAAATTTTGTTTTTGATTCTTCTTCTTTATTTATGGTCAACTTTTTCACGAGTCCACACTTGGTGTGCAAACAACACTTAAAAATAATTAGTCGCATAGCCTATTAACTATCGCCTTATCGACTTAATATATATATATATTTTTTCTCTTTCTACAAATATTTCTTCTTTCTCCTAGAAACCTTCAACACTAACCTTATATCCATCTTTGTCTTTATGATGATCTGTGGTAACAGAATTATCAATAGCTGCCGATGACTTTCTGCTGGCAATGTTGGGTCGTCCACGAATCTTGGGCCTGTTGACGCTAGCTGATATGATCTGGTCAGAGGATTTGGATACGCTGGATGTAACTGAGGTGGACACTTTGCTCGGCTTGCGGAGTCTTCTGCGAACGGCTGTGGAAGAGAAATACCTTGAGATGTTATAGATACAATATTGATCGCAATAACTATTAGAGGTTAAGCTAGAAGTGTACTATAGTCTGCGCCGAACTAGTTGGCCGCGCCTTAGGTATGTGAGCGGCGGGACGGAGGGGCTGGGTCGCATCCGCGCGGTGGGACCGGGGGGGGGCTTGCTTTTGTTCACAGTAACCCGCCGCTTTACCCCCGTCCCTACCTAAGGCGCGGCCAACTAGTTCCGCGTGGACTATAGTGTACATCCACAATTCTTTGGTATATTTTTGCCTGCGTGGTCTTGATAACTTTCTCCCCGTGTTTGCAGCATTTTTCATTGCTACTCCGCTCCTATTAGACGTAGCGTGATGGTATATAGCGTATAGCCTTCCCCGATAAATGGGCTATCTAACACTGAAAGAATTTTTCAAATTGGTCCAGTAGTTTTGGAGCCTATTGAATACAAACAAACAAATAATCAAATCTTTCCTCTTTATAATATTAGTATAGATTAGTTATCTTTGATAGATATCTCATGATCCTCTTTTAATAAGGCCCCTCAAGATTAGACATGTTATATTGAGAAAGATCTTATTTCAGACATAAAAAAAGATTTGCTAATACCTTTATGTACCTATGTACAAATCGTGATTAGAATATGTATAATACCAGACTCGCATTACAAAAGATAAATATTACAATGATGAACAATTGCTGTCTATCATATCAAATATCTTGCAATATGTCTTTAAGAAATTATTTCAACTTATAATTGTATCTGTATGTTGGCTAAACCGATGATGATGCTGTCAAGCATTGCCAACTAAGAGACATGAAAACAACTTTGTGCGTATGATTTCATTTATATGACATACCATTACATACCATCACGTTTTTACTCCCCAAAGGGATAGGCAGAGGTGTACTACTGTACACCCACAATTCGCAATTCGACCTAAATAGGTTATACTACATGTCATTACTATTTAGTTATCTGTACCTCAACCGTGACTTCTATCGAATTGTTTCGATAGGTTTTTTACGCATCGAAACGCTGTAATCTCATAGCCGATTTTAGTCCCTTACGTAATCGCTAGAGGCGCTGCGAGGCTTTTTCATATAAATATTTTACGGCATCACTAGCGAGTTCCGTGAGGAATACTCATGGTCGAGGCACTGCTCATCCAGAAACGAGTTAACGAGCGTAAAGATAGTATTACAGGTTCTCACTAATTCTACTCTATATTCAACCCTTAATAGATCACTAAGCTAACTAAACGCAATACGGTTTACCTTTGAAGTTAAATTTAATGGAAGATATAGTTGCGAGAACCAGTCTTTGATGTAAAGATGACACTACCTTTTAGTTAAGAAAGCTTCCTCGAAACTACCAAGGGGGCTAGACAAATTGCATTTTGACATTCGAATCGACGAACAAAATGTATGGAATTGACACAAGCTTTCGACAAATCGGGCTGTCACTAATGTCATTTGCCGACAGTCCGATTTGCCGAAAGCTTGTGTCATTTCCATACATTACCAATACCAATACCAATTAAAAAGTTGGGTGAAAAGTCGACATATCGCTCCTTGAATACAAAAGGGACACAAATCGAAATCCATAAATTTTACAGGACAGCCAAAACAAATTTTTGAAACTGTTTTTTTATAATATATCATATATTAATTAATTAAATATAAGATGTTAATACATCATTAGATGCGTATTTTTTAGCTCTATCTATCTTCAATATAAACTTTGTAATAGCTGTTACCTATTAATAAAAAAAAGCATAGAAGTCCCTTTTGCATTCAAAATTTGAACCAATATTATAAAAAATATGTCAAAAATTAAACACAGTTTTACAAATAAAAATGGTTTAATGTACCTTTTTGGTAAAAAACCGTATCAAAAAGTTTAATCTTATTACTAGGTAAAAACATAAGTGAATGGACACCAGGAAAACATTGTATTAAAAAATCTAAACTAAAAAATCTTAACTTATTATTAAGTAATATAAATGAGATCAACTTTGTACGTAACTATTATTCAGTAAAATTAAACATCTCTCTAAAACAATTATATTTGTAAGTATAATAGAAAAAACAAGAGATAAAACTGTAATAATCATTATCAAAATATACATAAAATAACCATATTCATTAATAAATTCTCTAAAAAACTCAAAAAATAATCAACTAACGACACTAATTTGTCTCTCTTTAACATTAATAATTTAAACAAAACAAAATACGAGATCAGTTCTAAAGGCACATAATTCAGTAGCAATAGCTTATAATATGTAATAATACTATTGCACAATAACAATCTAAGTAGTCTTAAGTTTTATTTTGCACATTATTATTGTGGCCAGGTAATGCTTGAACTTTTTCAGATTCTTGAACGGAGGTTACCATATTCAACATTTTTCGTGCTCTATTCATTTTGTCAATCTGTAAAAAAAAACATCTTTAACGTTTTATAACTAAAATACACACAATTCTGTACACAATATATTATACAGTCCTTAGTACATACACACAATACATACATACACTAAAACATACACACAAACAAATACATAACAATTCTAAATATGACATTTTCAATACTAATTTGCCAGGAATAACACCTTAATTATATTTAACAAATTTAAGCTACCACATCATATTTAACATTCAAATTTACAGAAAATATGGGGAAATGCATGCAATAATCACATATTTTTCAACATTTACGAATATCTACCTATATTACAAGTTATTTATTTATTTTTATTTTTTTAATGAAGGAAAAAATCGGCGGGCGGGCAGGACCTGCGACCTGCAGACTTCTGCAGCCTTCTTCTTCAACCTGCGACTTCTGGTTCGGTACACCAGACGCTCTGACTACTAAGCCACCGCTCGCCCTGCTCGCCAGTCGAAATCTTCCTTCACATTCTAATTTACGTCTTAAAACGTATTGGATTCGAATCCTGCCCGCCCGCCGATTTTTTCCTTCATTAAAAATAACTTGTAATCTTAGCATGGAAAATGCTTAAAAAAATACAAAAAGATAGTATCTACCTATATTATTATAGGTCCCTATAAACACTCACTGATATTATTTAAAAAACTTTAAATTAGTGACGAAAGCTACAGGGACGGGGTTTCAATATAGTTTATATTATTAATTTACAAACAAATAAATACATTTGTATGATTTTTAAGTTAAAAATCTCTGAAGTAATAAGAATAGAACAAAATTAACATCAAAATGGTTATTTTTATTTTTAAAATTGTAACGAAAACTAAAATTATTATCATGCAAAACGGCCATATTTCTGGCCTTCCCATTCTAGCACGCTAAAAATAATTATTTATTCCGCTATAATTTAATGCAAACGGGACGTATTTCAAAATATGCTACTGTTGTATTATAAAATATAATTATACTTAACTAATATTGGATTACAAAAAGTACGCATTTCAAATATGGCAATTTTGTATTACAAAATATAATAACATATACTAATGTTAGAATGCAAAACGGACGTTTTAAAAAATATGGCACTTTTGTTTTACAAAATATGGTTACAAATACTAATGATAAAATGCAAAATGGACGTTTTCAAAAATATGGCACTTTTGTATTACAAAATATGGTTACAAATACTAATGTTAGAATGCAAAACGGACGTTTTCAAAAATATGGCACTTTTGTATTACAAAATATGGTTACAAATACTAATGTTAGAATGCAAAACGGACGTTTTCCAAAATATGGCACTTTTGTATTGTAAAATATATCACACTTACCTGAAATTTTGAATCCAACACAGACGTATTTTGGATTGTGGCACTTTTTTACGCAACCGACGTGCGTTTGCGTTGAATCTCCGGGCGCAACTAACAAAATGGCGGTTTTGCACTGACATTACCTGTCAAAGTGAGCTAATGCACAAATGGCGGTAAGTCAGTGCAGCCATAATATAAGCAAAAATGATGGGAGTTTTTTTTTCACTATAAAATATAGTCGGTTCAGGTGTCATTTATGCAATAAAACGATTTTCATTTTTTTTTTAATTGTGGCCCTTTTGTATTCAAGGAGCGATATCTCTCATAACTTGGAAAATATCTTGTATTTATTTTCACTGTGTATAAATAAATTGAATTCTACATTTTTATTCATGCGTTATGCATTTAAATAAGGAACAAACAATCTGGCAAAGGTGTTCTAGCAACATTTTTCGAAACACATTTCTCCAATATGTTCCGAGTAATAAACTTTGTGTACATTTTGAATTCCGAACGCCCGCCCTTATGGGAGACACTGTAACTGATGGTATCAAACCTGAGTACTTGATATCATACTTTAATTCTTGAAGGGTAAGGTCGAATTTTGACGTGTCAGTTTAAAATATTTTTCCCACAAAAGAAACTGTTTTTAATGTACGAGTTTAGGCACGGTGTTTGTTTTGGAAAACGCTCGCTTTGTCTGGGGTACATTTGAAAAGTTTATTTAATATATACCGGAGATATGGGTTGACTGAGTGAGTGAAGAGGTTTTGTAATTTAACTCACTTACCATCATGCCTGCATTGACCGAAGGGTTAATAAATAATAATAATAATAAATATCTTGGGACATTTTTTACACAGCACCATCTAGTCCCAAACTAAGCTGAGCTTGTACTATGGGTACTAGACAATGGATATAATACATATATACTTTTTTTTGTAAATAAATACTTATAATATATAAGAAACACCCAGACAAACACAAACACCTAAGTTCATCACATAAATGTTTGTGTCTTGCGGGAATCGAACCCACGACCTCGTGATCAGCAGTCCGGTATCTCTGTATCAACATATATCCACAGTTTGCCGGTATTTTTAATGTATGTATTTTTCAAATTCAAATTCAAATTCAAAATATTTTATTTCAATTAGACCATATAAATAGGCACTTTTGAATTGTCAAACTAGTTGCACGGTTCCAAAAAGTGGGACTTATGGAGAAGAGCCGGCAAGAAACTCCATAGTTACTCTTTTAAAAAAAATATAGGCGAGTAACAATAAAATTTTGTGATGAATAGTGTGAGTATAATGCAGCATGATGTGTATGACTAAAAAAAAAATGGACAAAAAAACAAACAAACGAACATAGCCATTGCAGTAAGAGCTGACCAGTCCCGACAGACAGCACCCGTTCACGAGCATGACGTGTGTATCGGCGCCGTTTGACTCAACCATGTTGTAGGGAATAAAAAGACCCGACACACAACGCCACTATCAGCAGGACATTTAAGTGAGCATGACAAGCTCTACCTCGGGCTGGTTATAACTTATTATATTATACATTAATAGAATAACTAAAGCAACATCAAAAGCTGCAGAATACTCATACTGTACAGTTAATGAAGTTCACTTCTCAATAAAAAATGACACAATAAGACATACATAAAATCACGTAGCATAATTATTGCAATGTCAAATAGGTAATGATATTAATGATGCAAATTAAATGTCAGATTATTGTAATGTCAAGTAATGGTATAAATTAAATGTCAGATAAAAAAAAAAACATAATGAAATCAATAACCTGGTTCATTGGAACAGTTCAATCCCAAGCATTTTTGTCATCTATATAATCTTTCACCGTGTAGTAACCTTTATGATACAGCTTCTGCTTGACAACCGTCTTAAATTTGTTCAGGCTGTGGTTTTGAATATCGCTTGGGATTTTATTGTAAAAGCGTATACATTGGCATTTGAATGAATTACTTATCTTCTGGAGCCTAGTTGAGGGAACAATAAATTTATTTTTATTCCTGGTATTAATATTATGTGTATCACTACGTTTTTTAAAGAGATTAATATTCTTATGTGCATACAGTAAATTTTCATAAATGTACTGTGATGGAACAGTCATCACATTAATCTCCTTAAATTTATCCCTCAGTGAATATCTGGGACTTAAATTATAAATTGATCGAATAGCTCTCTTCTGCAACACAAAAATAGTTTGTATGTCGGCCGCATTTCCCCACAACAGAATACCGTACGACATCACACTATGAAAATAACTGAAATAAACCAGACGCGCAGTATCTACGTCAGTTAAGCTACGTATCTTTTTGACTGCGTATGCTGCAGAACTAAGCCTTTTCGACAACTTATCTATATGTGGGCCCCACTGAAGTTTTGAATCTAAAGTTATGCCTAAAAATACAGTGGTGTCCACAAGCTCCAATTCTTTGCCATTTATAGGTACACTGGTTTTCACCTGTTTTACGTTAGGTGTTGTAAACTTAATACATTTAGTTTTCGTTTCATTTAAAAGTAAATTATTAGCATTAAACCAGTGTACCACTTTTGAGAGGGCACCGTTTACATCGTCAGTAATCATTTGTTGACGTTTGAGTTTAAATAGTAGTGACGTATCATCTGCAAACAGCACTATTTCGTGATTATCCCTAACTAAGTAAGGTAAATCATTAATATAGATTAAAAATAAAAATGGGCCAAGAATTGAGCCCTGCGGCACTCCCATTGTAACTACAGACCCGGAAGATCTCTTTCCATTGACGTCCACTTTCTGAATCCTATTACCCAGGTACGAGATAAGAAGATTCAGAGAAGTGTTTTTAACACCATAGTGGTGTAACTTCCTGATCAATGTTTCGTGAGCAACACAATCAAAGGCCTTGGATAAATCACAAAAAATACCCAAAGCATCACATGATTCCTCCCATGTGTCAAATATATGACCTAAAAGTTCAACACCGGCATCGGTAGTTGAACGACCCCTTGTAAAACCAAACTGTTTAGAATGTAAGAATTTATTTTTGACAAAGAACCTTTGCATTTGCTCTAACATGAGTTTTTCGAAAATTTTACTAAAAGTAGGCAGCACGGATATAGGTCTAAAATTAGTGGGGTCAGTTGTGCTACCTGATTTAAACAAAGGTATTATCTTACTATTTTTCATAAGATCAGGAAATCTACCACTATCAATACAATCATTGAAAATAACAGTTAGGGTTGGTGCCACAATGTCAATGATTGATTTGGTAACGTCGACAGAATTACCCCAGAGGTCTGAAGTTTTTTTCACATTTAACATATTGAAAGCTTTAATAATATCCTTATAGTTAACATGATTAAATTTAAATTCATCATCGCTAGCTTTTACATTTTCTTTAAGTAAATATTCTGCGACAGTGGGTGATGAGTTTAGGGATTTAGTTGTTGAAACAGGAATGTCCGAGAAAAACTTTTCAAACACCGTGGCTACTTCTAAATCTGCATTAATTATGCTATTGTCGATATTGAGGCTATATTCACTATTTCGTTTACTAACCCTTCCTGTTTCACTGTTGATAATATTCCAAGTCATTTTGATAACATTATTGCTATTTTTTATTTTTGAACTTAAATAACGCGACTTGGCAATACAACAAATTTTCTTAAATAATTTTGAATAATTTTTGACATAATTATTAAATTCTGGGGTGTTGACATATGTTCGCTCATTATACAGCTCATAAAGTCGTTTCCTACTTTTATGAATACCAACAGTTGCCCATTCACTGAAGGATGCTTTACCATTAACTGATATCGTCTTGGGGGTAAAAATTGAATCAAATTCAGTACAGTAAGTTTTAAAAAAGGTAGCATATAGTTTGTTAGGATCTTTATTATATGATAACGATGGTAATTTACTAACAAGTTTATTTTTAAATGATTCCAAGCGATTTGCAGTTTTTGGGTTAACAGTGATATCTTTTTTGGCCACAATTTTATCATGATTGTAAACAGTAATCAGCTGACCACAGTGATCAGATTCCAATAAATTAATAACTTCCTTATGGTGTGGTATTAAGTTGGTAAAAATATTATCTAAACATGTGGCAGTAGATGCAGTAATTCTGGTTGGCTCCAGAAATAAGTTTGCCAGATTGTATGACAGAAACAGATTTTTTAACTTAGTACAGGCACTTGAATTTTCTAATAAATTAACATTAAAGTCCCCACAGATGATGATGGATTTATTAGACTTACAGATCTTATGAAGTACATCCTCCATCACCCTTTCAAAACAGTCATACAACCCTGATGGAGGTCTGTATACACTCAAAACAACATACCGTTCCAATTCCACACAGGCTATTTCAATTGTTCGTTCAACAGAGAGGCCCACAATGTCCCTACGTTCTTTAAATTTAAATTGATTACTAACTATGATTAAGGAGCCACCATGGATAGCACACTCTCTGCTGAAGGAACTACCAACCTGGTGGTTACTAAAATTAAACATAAATTGATGGCTTTTTAACCAATGTTCAGTAATACAAAGAATATCTATGTTATTGCAATTCATGAATAATTCAATTTCTAGGTCTTTATTATTCATTCCTTGTATATTTTGGTGAACCAGGTTGATAAAATTACAATGTTTATAATTAATATTGCAATCAGATATCGATGAACTTCTAGGTAAGTCTGTGCTAGAGGTAGTCTCTGTTGTCCTTAATGCTAATTTAAATGATTTGAAATGTCAATATGTACAATGTCAGGTAATGGCTCAATAAAGCCAATATATTTATTAGCCAGATTCTTGGCTAAAGTATCAAAATAATATGACAGAGACATAGCGAGCTGTCTCTTACAATAGTGGGAAAGATAATAATTATCTTTTGTCAAATATAAATGTTTGCTAACATAGTTGTTAGTGTCAATTAAATGAATGTTTTTATTGTGTATTGACAAAGTATGCAAGGTTAAATTAAGCTTATATCTAATATTATTTTCTTCCTGTGGCAAACTTGTTGAGTAGGGGAATGAAAACATAACTATATTGTCTATATTCAATGCACATAATTTTGTGTGAAAGTCTATCAAGTTTTGTTTGTTTACATTCCCCCTATTTCCTATAAATATTATAATGCTAGTGTCAGGGCTGAATTTGGACTCAATTATTTTTTGAATTATGTATTTATAATTTAATCCAGGCATACAGAAGTTAGCAGTCATTTAATGTTTATGTGTAGTTTAGTATTGCGATGTTCTTTAAAAATATTTCTTTAGAAAGATTAGAAAAAGATAAGAAGATTTGTTTTATACTTTTATAAAGTTATTCTAAGATAAATCAGACAAAGCAATGTAGGTAGCGAAGTTAGTTTTCTCAGTGGTATGAAAATTATTTTTCTTTCCACCCTAGAACAATCAGGTAAAGGAAAGTAAGAAAGAAAAATAAACTAGGACAACTCAGAACTAACTCCGCACTTCCTCTGCTTGTTAGTAAGAAAGCGGATTTTAAAAAAAATCTTCAAAGGAGTTTCAATAGAGTGTGTTTTATGCACTAAAAAGTTTAAAACTGCTAGGTTAGCTTAGTGGTTTTAAGCGCGATTGCTATGCTAGAGGTTCTGGTCAAGGTTCAGGTCAAGTTGACAGTTTTTACCATGAAATCCCTATGAAACTGTTAGTAATGTGCCATAAAGGTGTGCGTTTGACATTTCGAAACTGACACTGACAAGCAGATAGCTGTCAAGTTGATAGTTTTTACTATAACAACACTATAAAACTGATAATAGTGTGTCAAAATGGCGTGAGTTATTTTTTTTTCAAATTAGAAGCATTTTTTTCTCATCTCGTAGAAAGCATACAAAACTACGACTAGAGTTTTAACCAGGGTAATACATTGTATTTTTAACCCCCGACGCAAAACCGATGGGGTGTTATAAATTTGACGTGTGTGTCTGAGTGAGTGTGTGTGAGTGAGTGTGTGTGTGTGTCTACGGCATCAAAGCTCCCGAACGGATGAACCGATTTTGATTTTGTTTTTTTCTTATTTGAAAGGTGAATTAGTCGGGAGTGTTCTTAGCTATGTTTGATGAAAATCGGTCTAAGATAGCCGCCGTCACAAAATAGCGAACAACATTTATTATCACAACTCCCTCAATATGGGTATCAAATGAAAGGTCTTAACTAGGACAATATTATACAGTATGATAAATTTCAAATCCAAGATGGCCGCCACCACAAAATGGCACATTACATTTCGTGTCGGGTTTTCCAAAATTTTTAATTTTAGGTTATTTCCAATAAGTGTACCTTCGGTACATCATTTGGGCAGATTTTGATGACCTCCTTTACTTTTTTCATAATAAACCGAAACAGACATGCGCGTTGACGCGAAACGATTAATGACCACCCCACCAGTCAACCCTCGATAAACATGAAAAGATTTCCATTAAAAAATCAGCATCCGAATTAATTCTGTGCGCGTACGACTTCAAAGCTATCACGCGCACATTTTAGACAAATCAGACGTATCTGCTCTTTCATGAAATACATAAATCTCATGTGAAAGAATTGTATGGATATGCTCCGGATATTTTTTTAATTAGCTATCGATATTTGGAGTCCGTTTACTTTTATTTATTGAAGACTAATAAGGAAGAAAACAAGCATGCCTACAGTGTAGTCACCAATCTTATGGTCCGGACTGAAGTTTGCGCGAACTAACTTCAACCGATTGGTTTAAAATTAATAACAACGAAAGCTCGAGTCGTAGGCTTCAGCCAGACAACAAGATTGGTGACCTACTGATGTCAAAAACGAAATAAAAAAAATAAAAAAAAATAAAAAAACCCGTGACACAAAATAAAAAAAATATTGGAATTTGCCATTTTATGGTGTCCATATTGACAGAGAAAAAATATGTAATCCGCCATTTAGTGGCGGCGGCCATCTTGGACCGTTTTTCATCAAACATAGCTAAGAACATTCCCAACTAATTCCCCTTTCAAACAAAAAAAAACAAACCAAATCAAAACCGATTCATCCGTTAGGGAGCTACGATGCCATAGACAGTCAGACACACACACACACACACACACAACGTACGTATTAAAAGTTTCAGGAACATGTTTCTGATAATCGAAACACGTATCCCAACATACAACTGACCGTAAACAACTTGAACATTTGTTTACCCAACAAATACGCACTGAGCCTTTCTCGTCAATTCTCAAGGTACACTGGAGTAATTAAAATCAATTTACACAAGTAATTATTATGGTCAGTAGCAATAATTAGTATAATATAGTGTAATGTGTTATTTTATAGGTCTAGGTTTCAAGGTTACTTAGTTTAGGTTGTGATTGTGATGTGGTGTCAATTTGTAATCGGAAATACTTCGATTTGTAGTTTATAATAGTGGATGTACGTAAGTCTAGTAGTAAATATCTGTCTAACCCTTCGGGCAATACAGGCGTGATGGTATGTTTAATGGATGTAGATGTTGTAAGTTTATTTTGCAAAAAAGAGACGCATGTGACGATAGAAGAAGATAATATGGAGATTATTATACCTATATTTTGTAATTACCTTTAAAATCAAATACTTAAAAGGTCATTGTATGCATCCCAACCCTGAGATTGGATAAAAATGCTCTTCCATACATTATAATTATCGAGTTGAGTGGACCATAAATCAACACAACAGCTGATTTTATTAAGGTTATTAAAAATAAGGGTGTACCCTCTACTTTATACTTATTTATAAATAAAAAATCAATAATAAAAACAAGCAGGATTTTGATGATTTTACTTTGTTGTTGGCTTTTCATTAACTTGAATGTGGTTGACCCCAGTTTTGCCAATGGAGAGCACAAACAGGGTCTAAGATGGTCTCCAAAATCAAGTCAATACCGGTCACCCAAAAGGTTAGGTCCACAAAAAAATCAACGATACCCATAAAAAAACATATTTTTTGGTAAATAAATGGCTGGATTATCTGCTATATATCTCCGTTTACCATGTCCAGCGAGGACTTGTCAGAGGACACACGTATAACCATAACTTTGGACTCAAACAAGCCAGTAATATACGTATACTCGTATATGTATATGGTATGTAGGATACACTGCCGGGATCTGCATACATTTTATATACAATGTAGAATTCATTTGACCGGAAATGAAAGAAATCCTGTTATGATCCAATCAGTCTTCTTGCTGAGCGTTCTTGGAGATATCGTCATCATCATCATCATCAATCAATTAATCGGGTCCCATCTCAGAATGAGAGGCATCCATACTGGCCTAGTGTGGGTTGGCAGACTTCACATGCCATTGAAAAAATCTCTCAGGCATGCAGGTTTCCTCACGATGTTTTCCTTCGCCGATATGCGAGTGATAATTACGCACACGATTTCGTAAAGAGGAGCGTGCTTTGGATTTGAACTCGAAACTTGGCAGTCCTGTGTTCGTACCTAACCCTAGGTTGTTGCTTAGTAAACATATTAGTCTCTAGAATTAGGTAGATTTTTTATTAATTAGCATCCTTTTAAACTAGATGGATGCTTATTAATTAAAAATATACCTGTATATAATGTATGCGAATAGTTTAAGAACCGATTTACATCTAAAATGACCTAGTATGCTAATGTAAAGATGGGAGGTCACGCAAAGAGCATGCGTGAACGGTTTCGGATTGAAGATCCTAATCTAATGATTAGAATATTCTAGATTATACGTTAAAGGCTTAAATTCACACCTTTAAGTATTAAGGCTGCGTTTCAGAGATAGACTGCGTTGTTGGTCTGACTTTATGGCAATAAGCTCGCCCCCTATTACATGGGACCTAAACATACTGGCGAAACGTGGGTGTACATTAGTACACCTCTGCCTACCCCTTCGGGGAATATGGGCGTGATGGTATGTTACCTATTATATTATTTTGGATTCACCCAGACCCAGGATAAATAAATTTTATGCTTCCAAAAGTCCATTGGTTAAAACTGTAGTCACGTTATCAGTCAGTGTTTTGTTTCTAAGGGCCTGGGTCTTTAGACAAGTTTCATTTGAATCCCCAAACGAATAGAAACAAAATCTATGGAAATGACACAAGCTTTCGACAAATTGGGCTGACACTAATGTCATTTCCATACTTTTTCTTTCTATTCGTTTGTTGATTCAAATGTCAAATTTCAAATTGTCTCACCCCTCTGTTCCACCACCTCCTAGTACCGGAACCGGCCTTTAATCACAGACGTTAAGATCTGCGTCTGTGCCTTTAATATTGTTTTTATACTTACTGGTGGAGTCTGATGTAGGGGCGATGACAGCGACTATCAGTAGAACTGCGACCGCCCACCGAAGCAGTCTTGGTGGCCACTGTAATAACACAAAATAAATCATGAATATTTGATAATCCAATTAAGTTTCAAACCAATATTCTGATCCGATCAGTTTTACGATGAGCCCTCTGAATAATTAATTCTAAATTTGTATAATATATTTGAGTAGAATTCTTAAAAAGCTTTTGTACTTCGTAATTAACAGTTATATGATACATTATTATAGATAGAGATTATTAAATAAAGAAACAGTTCAAACCAAAGTTGTTTTATTACTATTAAGTAATGCTTACAGGGTAAGTATATTCTGTTTTTCCTGTAAACTAGTAGCTAAAGATATCTGTGGTTAGGGTAATATATTATACAGATATAGATAGACGCATTCTATGTACAAACTTAACTCTTTTGCCGAACGTACTAGAGCTTTTTACATAGAACTTTTGCCCGTTCCGATCGACGCGACTGTGACGCGACGTGAATGTGACCGATGCGTATCAAACGCATCGGTCACATTCACACCATCATGGCTCAATTCCCTAAAAGGTTGGGCAGAACTGAAAAGATATGTAGATTCAGCTATACACGCACATTTCACCCGCTGTTAAGCAACGGCATCCCTTAATTTTATACAATACTTATTCAAAAGATATAATATATACCACCTCTACTGTTGCTTCTTTTTCTATTTCTTTTCCATAATGTAAATGTATAATAATCAACCCATTTACTGTCCCACTGCTGGGCACGGGTCTCCTCTCGGTGAGAGGGTTTAGGCTACAGTCCACCACGCTAGCCTAATGCGGGTTGGCAGACTTCACATACCGTCGAGAAAGTCTCTCAGGCATGCAGGTTTCCTCACAATGTTTTCCCTTCACCGTTAAAGCGAGTGATAATAATTACGCACATTATTTCGAAAAGTCAGAGGTGCGTGCCTTGGATTCGAACTCGAGACCTTTGACTTGGTAGTCCAGTGGTCATACCCCTAGGCTATCACGGCTTTTAATGTAAATGTAACTTAACCATTTTCTTTTTATGTGTGAAATTGTTTTTGCTTGCTGTGTTTGCCGCCTAATATTGTACACTTTGTATTTAAAAGATGTATCAGTGTAACAATTGCAGGTAAACCATTAAATAAATTAATGAAATAATAATATGTCGCGTAGTAGAGTAAATTTGTTTTTCAACAAAAACAATCGTCACAGCAGACGAACTGCTGCATATAATTTTACTTGGAAAATACTAACATTAAAAAATACTTTAACCTTCAAATAACAATTCAGATAGAACTTTTTGGAGAAATATAGAATTTCATATTTTAATCTTAAGATCACGTCCAGGATTTTTTAATATAAACCGCCAAGGTGCGGCCAAGGTTGTAAGAAAATATATATAATATTTTTACCATATTTTGTCACACTCTCCACTTTAATATTTTCGTAAGTTGTTCGTGCGACAGGACCTTTAGGACAGGTCCCAAAGAGAGCGATTTATTTTTTGCGTGGCCGCATAATTGGTACGCTTTTAATGTACTATGCAGGGTGTCCAAAAAAAGGTCCTATTTTGCATAAAATCTTATGAAACTGTTATCTTGTGATGAATACCTTCTTAATTTAAGGATTGTAACGTATTATTTTTGACATTTAAAGTCGAAGTATAGTAATAATATTATAATAGTATCTACCTATTCGAAAGTAGAATCTTGTTTACAAATTAATGTTATTTTTTAAGTATTTTATCTTTGTCTCTAAGAGACATATATGAATCGCAAAATAATGTTTTGTTAATTTAGCGATACTTCGCTTTAATGACAAAGCTTAAACAAAAACTCGCCAATTTTGTCATAAATTATGACGAATTAATAGAACATACATATTCCCAAAGTTCATCTGTATCGCTCGCCTTCTATTAGGTGGGACCATTTATCCCATCTGATAAAGGGTAAGCCTATTGCCATTAACCGTGCACAAAATTCAACTCATTGACTGAGAATTTTCATAGATAAATCCAACAAAACTGCTCGTCTAAACAAATGGATCGATAAGAAATATATAGTAAAATTAAATGGATATTACCCATCTTTCTGTGTGTGTTTTTAAGCACTTCCATGCTAAGATTAAAAGTTATTTTTAATGACTTGTAATCTTAGCATTACCTACAATCCTACCTATCTCAGCAATACCTTAAGAAGTAAATTTAGAATGTGAGGGAAGACTTGGATTCGTGAGTATGGCTCGCGGTGGCTTAGCGGTCATAGCGTCTGGTGTATCGAACTTGAAGACGCAGGTTCGAATCCTGCCCGCCAACCGATATTTTTCTACATAAAAAAATAAAATGGATCTTCTCCGCTAATCGCTCTCACTGTGACCTACCCTCCACTTCAAGATTACAGTTGGCCGTCAACACGTCACAGCTATGAATAATGCAGAAGCGAGACGCGACCCCAGCTTTGAGATTATACAACGTAGGATAGGATACCTACATACTCATACTTGTCATATTAAATATGCAGAAGATGTTAGTTTTCACATCGATCGCTGTATGAAAACGGAGATAGTGTTTTAGAAGTTGTTTTTGTAGGAAAAATAAAGATTATTCAGTGGCGTCAGCAATGCGCAAGTGATCCCCTGATGTTGCAAGCGTCCATAGGCCATCCTAGTAGTAAAAAAGTTTCATATTTTTCAGTAAAATAACACAATATCATCATGCCTGCATTCCTTTAAGGATTTGGCAGAAGCCAAGTTATAAAGGTGGCTATAGGAAAATATTTTAAATAATTAAACTATGAAGTTACATAATCACATTCCTTCAATTACATACTAAAATATCAAAAGGTCTATATAATATGAATAGTCCACCACACCCGGACTAATGCGGTTTAGGGAAATTCACAGGCTGGCCGTCGAAAAAATATTTAAGGTCCGCAATGTTCCCTCACGTTTTCCTCCAAATAGTTTTCATAATAAATCATTCATCAATCAAAAACTATTACTATTTTAAATCGAATCGAGAGAGTATTTAAAAATATTTTTCCAGGATGCAAGAATTTATGCAAAATTCCTCAGAAATTACACCTTATACCAGACATTTTCAATCGCTTCAATGTTTACTAAACTAGCTTGCAATGATACCAGTACACATTCAAAATAGTGTATTTGGAGAGCAAAATCAATAGAGCGTTGTGTGCACCAGTATTGGTTTAATCAGCTTTGCGATGTTAAGCCCATTGTCCTCGCTAACTGACAGATCATGCTACTGGATTTAAATCAACATAACATACATAGCTTCACGTCTGTTTCCTATAGGGGGATAGAGAGACTATAGATTTGAGATGAGAGAAGTTGAAGACCGTAGTTTAAGACTGCGATATACGCCGTTGACCTTGCTCGAGTGGGCGTTCCCGATGAATAACACCGCGCGCGCTGCCGCACCCCCTGGCACTGACTACGCGTTGCACTCACACATTGACTGGGCGCCCGACTGCCGTTTAGACTAGGGTTGTCTACATTTTTCGGCCGATTGAATAAATAATTTTAAATATTATAGTTTTTTATACGGAATAATAAAAAGGTTTGTTTGCTTGTTATTATTATCAGTGTTAGACTTTCAGATAATATATGATATCAATTGACAGTTTAAAGGCATGGCATAAAATGTTTTGGAGTTCTTTAAAAAAACACTTGTATTGAATTTATAATACCTCTACTGATAGAAATGTTTTCGTTGAATAATATTTTTTCTATAAGAAATTTAGATATGATACTGAAGGAACCTTTTGCTTATTATTTATTTACTGCACGGAAAACTTACAGTTAATTAAAAGCTAAGTAACAGCAACTTGGTCAGCTGATAGCCGATAACAAGTTTTTGCTTATAGATATATTTTGTTTTTTCTAACTAATTAGAAAAAACAAAATGTGTAGGCAAAAAACAAGCAAGTACCTACTATTAACAGATTTTGTAATAATAACATTCTTAATTATTTACTTAAAATTATTTTTTACGTTTAACTCGCAAATCGCGAGACCTACCCCTCTTGTCGAGTCTTGCCTAAAACTTCAGTTCAGTGCGGGACCAGTGTTGGATTCCGTAGTATTATAATACTATTTGTACCATTATTTGATAGTGTGTAGTATGTAGTATCGTAATGCCACTATACTACGCGAAAATAGCATAATTTTGATGTTGAACGATTTGTATTAAGTGAGCCCTTTTACTTATTAATATTTATCCTAAAATGTCGGGAATTTCTGTATGTACGGCAATACCAATCAGGATTACTAAATACAAGCGTAGTGTAGCCAATTTAGCGACTTCGTTGCTAAAAGTGGCGGCTTTTGGCTGAGTATTAGCGTCAGAAAAAAAAATTGTGGCCAAAAATTATTTGTATTGCACATTTATTTGGTCACTTTTGGAGTACCATCAAAATACTATATGCGCTCGTTTTTCAAAAGATTTTCGATATAAAGAGGTACTAATTAATAGGAGTATTTTTAGTTACTATAATTTCTTTTATCTTATTAGAAATTCTGTTATCTTTTTTACAAATACACTAAAAAATGCAAATCTCTTTATGTAATTAATACGCCTTACGCCTCAACTGAATAAAAAAAATATTTACGATTTACGAAAAAAATTAAATTACGAATGAATTTTTACCCTTGTGGGGAAAAACTAAAACGTCAAAAAATTAAACATTAAAAATACCTACGATAAAAAAAAGTGAAAAGTCAAACGTAGTATAATTTTGGACAAATAGTATTATTTTATTGTCCATGTAGCATAATTTTTTGAGGGTCTGAATCCAACCCTGGTGCGGGACGAGACACTAAGCTGAATGGACCTGCGACACTTTTCTTTGTAAATCGAAGTACTTACATACTCGTAGTTTCGTAATACTTGCATCGATTTTTAGTAATTACATGTAATGGGGTTATTTTTGTGTGTCTGTGTACATAATAATATTTCATATTAGCGTGTATTGGTGTACATAATTTATTTAAATATACTTAGTCGTTATTGTAATTGTAATAAAGTAATTCTGTGCGTTATAATTATGATTATTTATATTATCAAAATGGATGACAAAAGAAAATGTAAAAAACATAATTCGAAATTAAAGACTCAAGAGGACAATACAAAGGGTAAAATGGTAAATGGGTACGTTTCTAATCTATATATTTTTAAGATTTGATAACAATAGGCATAACCCAAATGGCTAACTCATATAGTGCGCGTAGACCATACTTCTTATATTTATACACTTGCCTATAGTTACAGTAAATCTAATTTACCTAGCTATCTGTCAATATTGCCGGAGGCCGTAGGTACCGCTGGCATCGCGTGCCCCGTGGAGGTATATTATAATGTATAAAGGATATTTTTTATACACTGCGCAATTTTTTTCAAAATAAATATCAATTTCATAATCAACACCCCTAGAAACCTCGAAATTGATACCCATGTCATATTAATGAAAAAATAATAATATCCGCCATCTTGGATTTCAAAATAAAAGGCAATTTTGTAATCAACACGCCAAGAAACCTCGAAATTGATACCCATGTCACAGTTATGAAAAAATAATGTTCGCCATCTTGGATTTCAAAATAAAGGGCAATTTTGTAATTAGCACACCAAGAAACCTCGTAATTGATACCCATGTCACATTTATGAAAAAAAAATGTCCGCCATCTTGGCTTGGATTTCAAAATAAATGGCAATTTCATAAACAACACCCCAAGAAACCTCGAAATTGATACCCATGTCACATTTATGAAAAAAAAATGTCCGCCATCTTGGATTTCAAAATAAATGGCAATTTCATAATCAACACCCCAAGAAACCTCGAAATTGATACCCATGTCATATTAATAGAAAAATAATAATGTCCGCCATCTTGAATTTCAAAATAAATGGCAATTTCATAATCAACACCCCAAGAAACCTCGAAATTGATACCCATGTCATATTAATGAAAAAATAATAATGTCCGCCATCTTGGATTTCAAAATAAATGGCAATTTCGTAATCAACACACCAAGAAACCTCGAAATTGATACCCATGTCACAGTTTTGGAAAAAAAATGTCCGCCATCTTGGATTTCAAAATAAATGTCAATTTCGTAATCAACACCTCAAGAAACCTCGAAATTGATACCCATGTCAATTATGACAAAAAAAATGATGTCCACCATCTTGAATTTCAAAACAAATGGCAATTTCGTAATCAACACCCCAAAAAACCTCGAAATTGATACCCATATCATTTAATGAAAAAAAATAAGTAGGTTCGCCATCTTGAATTTAATTTAAAAATTATTTTATATTACCTATAAAGTTAAAACCAATAGGTACCTATAATTTAAAAAATAACTGCATATTAACACGCAAGGTAACATTGTACTTGAACTTAGTTAAAAATTAAAATAGTATCCCGAGCTGCTAAAATTTTGTTTTGTAGCTAGCACCGTGCTCACCCTATCAAAACATTGTAAGATTTACACACACTGATAAACCCTTTATACTACTACTAATACACAAAAGTATCGAGTATGTAGCTCCATTTTGCGGAAAAAAGTGGCACAGGTCCGTTCAGCACGGCGCCTCGTCCCGCACTAAAGTATTGGGCGACAGAGGGGCTGCTCAGGGAACTTGCGAGTATCGATTACGTAAAAAAATCATATAAAATAATTAAAAAAGTTTTTCAAAAAATTGAGCCGAGAGTACTCTCGGCATTGTACTATTTAATATTCTGATGGATTAAAAAAAATCCTACAGTTCATAGTTTAAAAGAAAAAAGGTTGTAACGAAGAAAACGGAGGCTACTTTGGTCATTTATTTTTAATACTTCAAATATTTTTTTAAAAAATCTGGCCCGAGACGCACTTGCTCTGTATCGTGTAGATTAACATATATTTTTTTTGGATTTTTTCCGATTAGGGAGAAAAAACGTTTTAATGTACCCCCAAAACGCGCAATCCACGTACGTCGCCGCCTTAATGTGATTTTAAGAGGAAAGGGATACCTTCCGTTACTTAACTAATTATCTAATTATTTAATCCAACAAACAAGTCAAAACTTCGGATCATATAACTTCAAATACCCAACAACTTTTTAATACAAAGTCTTAGAAGTTTCCTTCATCCAATTATGTATATTTAACTAAGTTGAGACCAGTAATAAAAGCATTTTCCATAGATTCGACAAGCAATGAGCAACGTAAAGGTTGCAACTGACTAATGTGTAACATTACGCGAGATTGTTTCATTATATCGTTTGCTACAATCGGTGCAACTTGCTCGTGCAACAGAAAGATACGTACGCGCAAATGATACCCCTGGTGTTGCAAGCGTAAATAGGCTACGGTAACAGCTTACCATCAGGCGGGCCGTATGCTTGTTTGCCACTTTAGTGGTATAAAAAAAAGGTGCAATCCGTGATACATTTTTTATTTATAATACCGAAGATATTGGCGAAGGATATCCTTCCATAACCAGAGTATCCAGAGTTTTCAAGTACAGATGTACAAGAAAACGTAGGTAGATACGTATGCAGTCGGAATAAACAAGCCACTGAACTGGTTATTACTAATTCAAACTGGACAAGACAGCAACAATAAATTCAGCAGAAGAACATCTGTTATCTGTTGAAAGATTTTTTTTATTTTTTATCAAAGAAATCAACAACGAAGTGAAGAACGAATAACAAACTTAAAAAAGTTTATTAAATTGTAGATAAAAAAAACTAATCTACAAATTTTAATTGCTGCTACTGCTATGTTTGGCTTTTTATGAATATATTTTTTCTTTTTGTGCGTCTCGGTGTTGGATCAATATTTTTTATCTTTATTTCATTTTTTCACGAACGAGCAACGAACGCGTCGACATTTGCAATATGTTACATGTTACACTATCATGTTAAACCACCCTAAGCTTATACGAGAACTTAGAACCGAAGCTCCATACACCCTAATTACGGTTTTAAAAGAGGATCGGTCTCCCAAAGTTTATTTTATTTGTTCGTTTTTTATTTGAATACGGCTTCAGGAGTTTTTTGTTTAGATTAATTTTTGTGTACATTTGTACAGCTTCAAGCAGCTGCGGGTCTTGCGAAAGTTTAGTTGGAGGGAGTTGCGAAGAAAAAATTGGATTTCATTGTCAATAAAAAAATCTGTTATCATTTTTAGGACGAGACGATTTTTCGGGTTTATATAATATTTTTTTACAGTTTGTGGGTATGTTTAGGTCCAATGGAAGGCGAGCCTAAACTGCCTACTGGGAAATTCTGAGAAAAAACCATTAACAATTACACTACATAACTTCAGTTTACTTTCAGAATAATTATGTAACCTTTTCAATAACAACGAAAAAAGCAGAGAAACAAGAAATCCGATCCTCATTAAATTCTCAAATTGTACTCTACTAGTAAATCAATATCATTATTTATTTTAACCCCGCGACTTTCGTGGAACTTCGATTCCCTCGAGAAATTCATAATTGCGTTGTTTTCAATAAACTGAACTGAAATATTTCAGAAAATATAAGTAATATGAGAATTTTTTGCTAGCCAAATTGTTGTACCTAGATTGGAATAATAAAGTATATTGATAACTAGCTTTTCGCCAGCGGCTTCGCCCGCGTGGTCTGGGTATTTATTATAAATTGTACTCTATTTTACTCAATAAAGATGGTAGCTTTCTAATAGTGAAATAATTTTTCAAATCGATCCAGAGTTTAATTCAATGCAAACACAAAACAAATCTTTCGTCTTTGTAATATTTGTTGATATCTAAATAATGAATAGTCAAAAGGTAATGCAAATCATTCGACATTGAACTAACTTTACGTACATTTATTGGCGATACTTTACGTATCGCCAATAAATGTTGCTGACCTAAACTAAAATGTAAATAGGTGGAAACAAAATTCAAAATCACAAGCAATGGCGAATATAACGCTCCGCGGTTAATTTTATCGCGCGCGCAATTCAAAATAAATAAAATATTTTTTTTAATTATAAATCTAATTTGGGTACATAGAAATAAAGTTTTTTTACACGTTCAAGTAAAAAAAAACTGCAAAAAAATTGAAAAATTGATGAAATAAGTTACGGAAAATTTCAACGCAGGGGGATCCAGAATCATGTACTGAACTCATGGTATTCGGATGTGCGGCGATGTCCCTTCCACCTCGTATAATCCCCCATTTTGCCAAGTTGTGTTTGCGGCGAACGAACACCGCTAGGCTAACGAGGCATAAAAAATACTTTAGTCATTTATTCCCCGTAGCTAAAAATAGTGCAAAATAAGGACAATGCCTACGGCGCTTTTAATTTAAAATCACTATCACACTGAACAATAAGGGTTGTACTGATTGCAGAAAAATTATGACAAATGAATTCGTCGTTGTCGAGAAAAATAATGTTTTTTCAATAAGACTGTCTGGTTTTTTGTTATACTTCAAAAATGTGGGTCAATATAACATTTTGAGACGTTAGAAAGGTTAACGGTGACTGTCTGTCTGTCGCAAAGTCGTGAGTTCTAATTTAATCTTTTGTTTTTAGTTAGTTTGTTTTTGTAGATTTTTTATTGACGCTTTGATGTGTCTTACGCTCACATAACAACAGTTTATGGTTTAAAGACCAGGGTTACAGTCATACGTTCGAAGGAATCGATTTTTTTATGAAAATGACATAAGCTTTCGACAAATCGGGCTCCTCGGCATTTATATATATCACTAGCGAACCTTTTTTGGTGCGGATCCTCAGGGATCCTGGCCACCTGGGAAAGTGGCAGGGTATCTCGGATCTCGGACTCACACCGACTTAAAACCGCACTTGCCACCACTTACCCTTTGCGTCATGGCCATCGGATCAGGAACATTCATCACTACCATGAAGGGAGGGTTACAATATATCTGTATTATCAGAAATAGCAATGATTTGAAAAGCACTCATAGTAGTAACAATTTCGTCATAGTATCTACTAGTAGATACTATGACGAAATTGCCATTCGTGGAATAATTGACCAAAATAGACAACAATATTGATAATTGCCATTCGTGAAATACGTCAATTGCTATTCGGAATTCGGATCATTGCTATTCCAATTATTGCCAATAAAATAAAAAATGTATTTATTATTCTATTGGACTTAGGCAGCAGTAAACACCATCCCTCTCTCTCTTACTCTTCGGAAATTCAATAAAAAATATAATTTAAGATTTCTCTGCGCACAGTACACGACAGTACAAATATTAGCGCCGTGTCCGAGCCCGTTGTAATTTATTAAGCGCGTCATGCACCGCGACCTATCGCAGTAACAATGAAAAATGGATCAAATTGCTTTTTGTTGGTTTAATACTGGCTATTATAACCAGGTCACAATGGATAATTTAGCTTGTTTGAGTTAGTTATTGGAAGGAATATTAAACATTGTTTAATGCCTCCAGATGCCAGATGCCTCTGCTTCTTTTAGACGTATAGCACAGAGACGTGGTCACTCACTATGGGCCTCATAAGAAAGGTCAGCGAGCTATGCTTGATGTTTCTCTAACACAAACAAAACATCGACATAGACCAAAATGCGAATGAAGAGATCCATAGATGAACCAATGATCAACATAGCCTGAAGGATAAGCAAGCTGAAGTGGCAGTGGGCGGGGCACATAGCTCGTAGAACTTATGGCCTCTGGGGCTGAAAGGTTCTTGGGTGGAGACCACGCACCGGAAAGCGCAGCGTGGGACGGCCTCCAAGTAGTTGGACCGACGACCTGGAAAGTTCGCTGGGAGTCGTTGGATGCAAACGGCATTAGACCGGTCACTGTGGAAGTCTATGGAGGCTTTTGTTCAGCAGTGGCTCTTTTGGCTGATATGAAGATGAATGGTTGCTTCGGTAGTGGTCCAAGCCCAGTTAAGATTCTAAAGCTCCTGAGCTAGAATCTATATCCGTCCTAAAAAAGGCATAAATAGGAAGTAAGTATATCATTGAGGTTATGCAAAAGAGCTTTCTAGAATGTAGCAGCTAGGAGTTTGGATTTGTGTCCGGCAAATAGCCCGCTTTCCACAACATGGGACCTAAACATACCTACCGGCGAACTGTCGGTGTTCATAACCTCCTGACCCGAGCTACTACTGTTTATATATTATTATTTGAGCCGTCATCGTCCTACTGCAGGGCAAAAGCCTCCCTTTCCTCCTTCCAGTCTTCTCGGTTGAGAGCCTTCTGCATCCAAACCGTGAAGTACGAGTCAAGCTCATCCCGCCATCTCATTCTGGGTCTGCCGCGGTGTGTTTTAATATCTTGGGGCATCCACATTGTCGTGTTTTGTTTGTTTTCAGTTTATGTATAAGTTAATAAATTCTACTTTTACATAAACAGACAACAAAAAAACAATTTCTTCCATCTAGCAGCTAAATAAGTTTGTACACTCAAGTACATAGAAAAATCTGGTCTGAATGCTGATTGATTGCTAAACTTGACAAAAAATATGTTGGCTAGATCCAATACGTGCAGTCTATGGACTTGTCTTACTATAGATGGACCAATAAGGTCAAGACAACCAGTCAACGATATCGTATTTATTATACTTTATGTACAAGAACTTGTAATGGAAATAATAGATTTATGTTGGCAAAATATGGAAAATGAAGCTTCATGATGATACATAAGCATTTTTTGGTGTATCTTCAAGACATATATATACGAATACGCTCCGAAACTACTGATCGATTTAAAAAAATCTTTCACCTTTAGAAAGATAGGTACATCTTTACCGAGGAACAGGCTATAATTTATAAGAAACTAGCTTTCCACCGCAGCTTCGCTCGCGTCACGTTTGAACACCGTTACACCCCATTTTCTGATGTTTTAATAGTTATTCTGTTATTCGGGGCGGAGACAAATCCAACAAATCAAAAATCATGAAAATCGGTCCAGCAGTTTTCGAGTTATAAGTGTTGTAACAAACCCGACTTTGTTTTATATATTAGATTTCCAGACCACACGGGCGCTGGCAGAAGTTAGCAATTAGACAAAAACTATAAAATAGTGGTACTTTTTACAAAAAAGATTTAGGTACCGGTTGAATGTTTTTAAGTTTTTTGAAATTGGAAGGCCAAATTAATTGTTTGTCGAATATTCGTTTAGAAATTGTATTTTAGATTGTTAAGTAGGTACGGGCCTTCTAAGGCCCAAATTTAATCAAAGCCAAAATGGTTCTAAAATCTAAATCTTTCCTCTTTACTTCGTAGTTCGGTAAATGGCATTAACTAGGTGAGCAGGAAGGTTGCCTAATGGAGTGTAAATCAATTTAGTAGATACTTAGCAGTCGATGTATCAATGTCGGATGGTTCATTCCGGGCGTGACAGATGGCGTTGGCAGCGATTTTAAGTGATGTAGCTTCGAATTTTATTGGTAGTGATTTTTGAACGAAAAGTAGTTAATTCGAATTTCAAAAACATAACGTTTTCCCGTGTAGGTGCTTGAATATTAAAAGCCCTACGTTTAAATATAGAATAAAAGGCAAAATGCCTCTTTCCCCTTCAGTTTTAAACTAAATAAAGAATAATCTTTTATAGAAAAAGAAAACAAAATCTTTTCACTGAATAAAGAAGTTGCTTCTAATACATTATTGCAACGGTTAAACTCACCAAGGGCTCTTTTAGGAACATAAAAAGGGTCAAATGTTTTTCAAAACGTTTAGGACAGCATTCCTGTTACTTCCGTGACTCAAGTGTATTATCCGAAGTACTAAATATAAATAGATATCAAGTAGGTCGTTTTGTTTTGCCTTTATGTATTTATTTTGGTGGAATCCGTATACAGAAGTGTATCTAGACCAGTCTAGACCTATTTGATAAGTATTAAGATATAATTTCGGGTACCGACGTAAAACTTATTATGTTATTTGTGCAAATTCCATCAAATAGCATAAAAAAGGTATATTCTTCTGTGTGTGTGTGTGCGAGAGAGTGTGTGTGTGTGTGTGTGTGTGTGTGTGAGTGTGTGTGTGTGTGTGTGTGTGTGTGTTTGTGTGTGTGTGTGTGTGAGTGTGTGTGTGTGTGTGTGTATGTGTGTGTGTGTGTGTCTGTGGCATCGTAGCTCCCGAACGGATAAACCGATTTTGATTTTGTTTTTTTTATTTGAAAGGTGAATAAGTCGGGAGTGTTCTTAGCTATGTTTGATGAAAATCGGTCCAAGATGGCCGTCGCCACAAAATTGTGAATTGCATATTTTTCACAACTCCCTCAATATAGGTATCAAATGAAAGGGCTCAACTAGGAGAATACTATACACTATGATAAATTTCAAATCCAAGATGGCCGCCACCACAAAATGGCAAATTACATTAGTGTCGGGGGTTTTCTAAATTTTTAATTGTATTTTTTTAAGCATTTTCCAGGCTAAGATTACAAGTTATTTTAATGAAGGAAAAAATCGTCTGGCGGGCAGGATTCGTACCTGCATCTTCTGGTTCGGTACACCAGACGTTATGACAATGATAAAAAAGTTACATATTTTTTTTAGACTAATCAAAGTTATGGTTAGCTTCTTCACTAACTAGACGTTACTTCATGAGATTTTGGCTAAACACACATACTTAGCCAAGGAACTAAAAGTATCACTAACGAACAACAAGTAAATTGAAACAAGCAACAATTAGTAAGTTGTTCGCACAGTGTATCAACGTTTTACTATTGTGGCACGCACGCGCAAGGTCGAATGAAAGGAAAAGGCGCTGGATACAAAAACATTACAGAGAAGCAATACGCAGAGCCGGCGAGTTGATCTGGTTGTATTGTTTTTGTTACTCGAGATTTTTTTTAATTATGACATTTTATTTGGTGGCAAAAGTTTTTAATCTGCAAAATATGTACCTACAGAGTATTTAGTAATAGAGAGGTGATGATATTATTTTTATGTGTTTGACTTAAAAAAGCTATCTTTATACAGTACTCTGCACTATTATTATTTCTAGAATAATACTAAATTAGTATTTTTTATTTAATTCTAAGAATTCGTATTTTATTAAATAGTATGATATATTTTATTCTTTAAAATGTTGTCCAAATAAACGTCAAATGATTAAATAATGTTACATATTATGTTAAATAAAATTAAATGTACGAGTATCATAAAACGTTAGATGACAGGACTAGTTTCGATATGAATAGCCCTTTATTTTTCGGACTTATAAAAGATTTTGTTTTAAGCCGTTTTCTCTATACTAATAATATTATAAAGCTGAAGAGATTGTTTGATTGGTTGAACGCGCTTATCTCAGGAACTACTAGTCCATTTTTATTAAAATATTTGTGTGTTAGAAAGCCCGTTTAACGAGGTAGGCTATAAGCTACATATTATTAAGCTAGGAGCAATAGGAGCGAGTATCAATTAAAAATATTGCAAATACGGGGGGAAAATTCTACTTCTACGGAAAGGAAGTCGCAAGCAAAGGTTAGTTTATTTAATAGACGTACCTACCAACCTGTTATCGGTTCGCCAACACACCATTTCAAAAGCGTGTCGTTTAAATATTAATCTTGTTGTATCAGTCAGTCTATATTTTTTCCTCCTAGTTCATATACCTATTGAAAGATCAGTCCTGTTGCGGTGTAAAAAGAGGTAAGATTAATAATCACAAAGATACTATGCGGAAGTGTGAATGTAATTATTTTATTGGTGAACTGACACACAGCGGAGACTTAATGTTACAGAAACAAGTAGTGTGCGTCATTTAATGAGAAGTGGGTGTTGCGAGAATTACAATATATATTTTTTATTTACTTTACAGAGTTTTGAATACTCAGTAATTAAAAAAATAACATAGCGATACTTTTTATAAGACAGTTCAACTTCCGTTCATTTAAATTTCCTCTGGTTTGGTTAAACAGATGTTTTCACAGACGCATTTAATTTTCCAAACGTTTTCATAAAAGTTATGAAAGAATTGTAATCGAAAAATATCTTAATGCTTATTCATTTCAAAAGAAGCTTTTCAAAGCTATTTAATAAAGACAGATACTATCAAAGGTAACTTTACCAAGTTGATGACTAACAAGTATAAACTCCAAACAAATCGCTTTCCCCAGGAAGTGGGCACAATAGCCAATAAATCTGTGGGTCTCATCTCGTGGGCGTTCGTTGGATTCCCGTTTTATTGCCGACAAGCGATTGTGTCATTTTATTGGCCAATTATGTAATGTTGAACTTTTGATTGTGTTTGCAGACTATTGTATAATGTTTGGTATGGTAATGAGTTTTGGTAAATAGCGAAGCTTGTTGAGCCTAAATGTAATGTGGATGATACCTCACGCTGTTGGTAATTAGATTTAAGAATGAGGTTGGTGAGGCTCTCTAGCTATCAGTAATAATGGTTCCGTAAATCAATTCCTATACTTAAATAATGAATTAAACAATTAAATAACAAGCCAATTTAGAGATATATTTTAACATCCAATTTTATAAAACATTTTTTTTATGCATAAAATTTCATGCATTTTATTCTGATAGTTAAAAAATAAATTGTAGCCTCTACCGTAAGCTACTCTGTATTTGATCGGCTCGTAAGGTCAGACGCTGTATCTTAGATAAGCGTTTTCGTAAAAATTATAACAACTATGTTTTGTAGTCTACAATATGTTTATGGTCATTTTTGTATTTGGTCGAAAACTTTGTGACAATAACTTAGTTTCTGTTTGTAGTAGAATATTTTAGGTACCTGTGTGTAAGAACAAAAAAGGACTCAGTTTATGCCACTTCAATAAAATAAATAATGCGGCGCTGGTAAGTATTCTGCTAGGCCCTTGAGCGACTTCACGGATATCAAACAGCTAGGTATCTATATCACGGAAAGGATAGTAGCCAGGGCAGGTATTTTTTTTTTTGATTAGCCTTTGCTCTCCCACTGCTGGGCAAAGGCCTCCCCTATGTCTTTCCATGTACTCTTATCTCGTGCCGCCTCGAACCAGTCCTCGCCGTATGCGTCTAGATCGTCCCGCCACCTCTTTCTAGGCCGGCTTCGGCGGCGCTTACTATATACAGGCACCCACTGTGTGGAGACTCTTGCCCAGCGGTCGCTGTGCATGCGGCTGACGTGACCAGCCCAATCCCACTTAAGCTTGGCTGCCTTTTTGCCCACGTCCTATTGTTTTAGAGCGCAGCGTGGTGTTCCGTATTTTATCTGTTCTTTTGATGCCCAGAACCCTGAGCTCCATTGCTCTTTGGCAAACTCCCAGGCAGAACTTTTGTGACTCGGCAAGAGACCAGGTCTGTGCACCGTAGGTTAGTATGGGCAGGATGCACATATCGATGAGTTTGCGCTTCAGTGAAATTGGCAGATTACCTTTCATTAACGTCTTCATGGACCAGTAGCTTTTCCAAGCATTTTCGATCCGACGATCGATTTCTAACGATAATTTTTAAAACAAAAAATAAATTTAACCATTACAGGCAGTAGGGCAGTACGGGTTAGTCAATGCCGACATGGACATCGAACTCACCCTCAGTAGCCAGGCTTGTGAGTCTTCTGACCACTAGAGGTGGAATTAAATAATATCAATAAAATGCTATAAAATCCGTAAAATCTAATAAATAAAGATTAATTTCAACATCAATACGTTTCTGAATTAACGTATTTCGTGACTATTACAACTAAGGCATATTTGAATGACATTGTTGTGACCTTTATTACTTTAACTACACTAATGGCCGCACCCAGAGACTTCAATTAAGGTTAATGAATTATTAACTAATATCTTTTAAATGTACTGATGAAATTATACTAGTATATTATAGATACAAACCTATAGGTCTTATCTTAGGGCTAAATACAATTTGGACATGTTCTTTAAAAAAAAATGCTAAAAGTATTTGTTAATTGTCTATATTTTATAATTGAATTTATCTTATTTAAGTTTTAATTGTTTTAGTATTTCGTTCTAGCAAAATATAATTACAGTCACCGGTACCCATAAGTGCTTCTTAGTTAATGGTCGGTTCATTAAAGTTAATTAGCAACTGTGAGTGCGGCAGTAAACGTAAGTCTCGGAAAAGCTAAGGTCTAAATCATTACCCCATTTAATCGTAGAGGTAAAAATAATTACCGCATTATGGTCATTGACCTTGCTTTCCATATGTTCATTCATAATTATGCACGTTTATGCGAGTGTAATTTATCATTATGTGCTAATGTGGGCTTTGAAGGAAAAACACAGTGATTTTATCTTCTATCTAGACAAGTTTCAATTTGCCATTCGAATCGACAAACGAATAGAAACAAAATTTATGGCAATGACATTAGTGATAGCCCGATTTTTCGTGTCATTTCCATACATTTGGTTTTTATTCGTTTGTCGATTCAAATGTCAAAATACTGCTTGAACTTGACATTCGAATTGACAACCTATTAGAAACAAAATGTATGGAAGTGACACAAGCTTCCGACAAGTCGGGCTGTCACTAATGTCATTTACATGCATTTTGTTTCTCTTGTTGTTGATTCGAATGTCCAAATGCTACTTGTCTGCAGGCCCTGGAGTTTCTTGTTTACTTTTGACATGAATGCGTTTTACCGAGGCGCTCTTGGCTAAGTAATAACTATGCTGATTATTTTATTTGCAAAATTAAGCTTTACCAACTGCGGTCTGTGTATAAATGGGTGACTATTCTTAACACGTAGAGACCCGTCCGTTCCTTGGAGAGTACGTAAGTGGTATTGGGAAGTCCTATTACATGGGACTCAAAAACATGCTATCGAACTGAGAATGCACAATCATCAGAATACCTCTGCCTAACCCGCAAAAGATACCATGGTGATGGTTAGAGTCTTCGGATCCTACTCCAAGACAACATATTACGGAAAACATGTGAAACTGACCCTCACAGTAACTTGGCCCTAAAGCACTTGCAACATAGACCATTTTAGAATACAAATTTCAACATTAGCCTAACAAGGTAGTAACATCATTATGTTAAAATCTTTCTCTCAAGATATACAATAATTACCAACCACATTATGACATTCGCGATGTCAAACCTGTTCTTAATTACAAAACGGTTTTATATCGAAACAGCTGTCATTAAGACATCACTATACGGAATTTAGTGATGGGCAAACAAATTTGGGCAACCGAATTGTTGTTAAAAATTATCGATGTTTTTTTACCGTCCCTAATGTTTATAAAGTTTTGTGTAACAATACAGATTGATTGCTTTTTCAATCGACTTCAAAAAAGGAAGAGGTTTTAAATTTGACTGTATGATTTTTTGTATGTTCCCCGATATCTTAGCCGATCATGAACCAATTTCGATATTTCTTTCTTTATCTCATTTTACCTATGTTCTTCCTAGTTGGTTCCATCGGACCATCAGTTCTTTCAGTATGTTTTAGGTCCCATGGTACCTAAAAATTCACATATAGCAAAGCAAAAGCTGCCATTAATCAGGCAAAAACTATGAATTGAATAGAAAAACTTAAAAACACTGTTCGACCTCGTAATCAAACCCGGAACATCAGCAGCGGATATGCTTACAACAACAATTAAACAATTGAGGCAATTTCTTATGTCATACATACCTAAATACATTTAAATGCTACCTACGTACACAGTTCCACTGCAAAGACTTGCAAGCGATAAACACGAGCGTGTTGCAATGTCTGCAAGTCTGCAAGTATCGGTACAAAGATAGCACATTTAGCAACACCGCTCTAGAATTCCACTTAGTGTTATAATTTCATTCGTTACATTAATTTTATTATAGCTTGCAATGTTTGCAAACACGTATTTATGTACCTAGATACATTTTTAAAGAATTTTCCAAAGACAAGCGTTAATGGTAGAAAAAAGTCTGGAAAGTCAGACAATAATTTAAATTTTCAAGACATCAAGACCCAGGAATAAGTTTGGGGAGGTCTGGTTGCAGTCGCTTCGTAAACAATTCAGCTACATTTGACTACATGACGGGAAAAGTTTATAATATATTTTTTTTATACCACTAAGGTGGCAAACAAGCATACGGCCCGCCTGATGGTAAGTGGTTACCATAGCCTATGGACGCTTGCAACACCAGGAGTATCACTCGCGCGTAGCCGACCCGAAAAACCTCTTAGAGGTTTATGGAGGATTCACTGCGCCGACAGTTTGAGGGAATATTCCTCTTACTGCCAGCACAGCGCATCCTTAGAAGGAGCTCTGGCGACCTTACTCACTGCAGGAAGACAACACACCATAAAGTGTGTTATTTGGCTGCAGTTTTCTGTAAGGTGGAGGTACTTCCCCAGATGGGCTGCTCCAGATTTGAGCCTTAAATGGCTGTGCCTTACCTCTCTTAGCGCCTACCTCTCTTCTCTTATTTGTCATTTATTTTTATCATCAAAAATACTGTACATACCTACTATTCCCTTACATGCATAGTAGGATATGTAAATGTGAAGATGATGTAAAGAGCCTTTCATTAGCCTAAAAATGCTTCCTCTAAATTTTCTTTATGCTAACAATCTAATTTAGCCACCCACCAACTTACGCAATCTAACTAAATGATCTTTTCTGGCACAACCCGTTGTAATCCCCCATTTTTCATTTCCAAATCCAAAGCGGTAATCAAAAACACATTTAATTCCGTAAACTTTCGCGAAAAACGAGAAAAACTTTTGCCAACATTGGAATTTGGACTGGAAATTAAACAGTGCATGAAAAAATTTGGTCGTCGAATTTTCATCAGTGCAGAGCTTTTGCAGTGCAACAACATTAGGTCCAATGCCGCGACAGATAAATATCCAATGAGACTTTTTGCTGGACTCTGCAGCTTGAAATTGTCGTGGGATAGTGATGGGGTATCGATTTTTTTACAGTCTATTTATCGATGGTTTATATTTCATCGATTTATTTACAATTGAAAAAGATAATTATGAAGGTTGATATTTGGAAATTTTTGGTAAAATTTACATTACCTACTGCAAAAATAACATATTGTTACTGTATTGTGGAAAACAAATCATAAAGTTATGCTCAAAGATCTTATAATAGATTCTATTACTCAACCATGCTGTATGATACTCATAATTGTTTTACTCGTTTTTGTAAGTTTTACTTAACAGATTTAATTGCTTCTAATGTTGCTTTGTCAGTTATGGTGTAAATATGACGTGTTTATTCTTGGCACATTTAGGCCATGGGTTTTTCATAAACATAGTATTACAGTATGAAATATTCTAACTTTTGAAACATTGTGGAACCTCATGACTATGTGTAAGCAGCCATTCTTTAAATGCTTAAAACCTGCTTAAATAATGCAAATAACTTATTTATTTTATCACCACGAATAATGTAGGTATAGTCTAAACTAACCGGTTTATTCAGAAATGATAATGCCATTAGAGCTGTCCTCAATTTATTTAAAATAATAGACATAAATTTTCTTAGATTTAGCTTAGAAAATACTTAGATTACCTAATTTATCGATATTTTTCTATGATCTTTATCGGAACTCCCCCATCACTAACATACGTTTGGCCAAAAGGCATTGCGGAACACTGCGGTGTTGCTAATTCAAAATGTTCTGTCTATGAAACATTCAGTAGGTGCTCTAATGAGTCCACTATTTTAGGTGCTCTAGCAGTAGTAAATGGGGGACAAAATAGCTCCATAAACGTTTTGTAAAGAGCATTTTGCATTTAGTATTTGGTTAATTATTATGTTGCAGTAGCAGGTCAGATATAGAAATGAGTTTTGTGTACTAAAGTTTAATATTGTAATGATATTTAAAACTGAGATTTGGAACAGAACATTTAAAACCTCGACCTCTGCAAATATCACCACTGACGATGATGAGAATGATGCTTAATGGGAATGGGTCTATATTTGAAAAAACAATATTAAAATTTACCCTCAAAACGCGAAATTTCGTTACGGAATAAGATTTCTTATCAAACAAAAACTACGGAGACACAATAACCATTTTTTTGTTTGTACCGGGCGTTTTAGACGGTGTGATCTAGTCAAGAAAAGGATCACTAAACACTATTCAATCTCGTTTTCATAAACAACAAAGTACCTACTTCGCTTCAGACCGATGAACGGAAAACCTACTTTTCTCAAAACAGATTAAAAAGTTATAAAGCCAATAGCAATGAACACCACAATAATTCACTTACACACTGTTGACTCCACAATTTCACGCCATACTTTAGTCTATGTTTTCTCTCCGCAAGATGATTTTCTTCTGTTTAATTAACAATCCGACAAATTGCTGCAAGATAAGCATCAAGCATTTCTCTTTCGTACTCATAAAACATAAAAATGGATGCGATAATTAAATGCTTAATTTCCATTTCCAATTAAATATAAAATGTTTTCCATTTTGCGGATAAACATCTACAAAAGGTAGACATTTGAAATATTTACTTAGAAATTGACAAGTGTTACAATTGCGGTAAGTAGAGCGTGGTGGATTCCGACACGCAGGGGACGGCGCACTGTGGTCCAAATCGTGGGCGGATGTGGATAAAAACTTCGAGAGAGAGAGAATCGAATCGCGGTCGAAATTTCTTTTTATAAAAATAATAATAATCTGTTACGCGATAACTGTAATCTTGGTCTTTCTGGTTTGTGTGTTGGGAGCAAGACTATTTTTCTAATAAATTACTTTGGTATGTTTTGTAATAATAGGTAATAAACTGACACAATAAAGTACAAGGCTAGAGTCTAGAAGGTTAGAATCTACACTGACTAGGTCTTAGAAAGCATATTTAATCATAAACTTATGTTTTTGTATAAACTTTTATGGTAATTAAAAAACGTTGTTGAGCTTTAGCTGTTTCGGTTCTATCGTATGATAGGTACTTACATAGATTCTGTAAAAAAATGCCAATTCATTTAGAGAAGGTCAATAAATTTAATTTTAGTTCAATAAAAATTAATTTATTATTATGGTTTTAATAAGTAAAAATATTACTTTTAGTGTCATTAAGTTTTATGAGCATTCTAGTGAGGGCGCCACTGCACTCTAGAACAGCGAGTTCGCGACCCACTCGTCTTCTTTTAAATTAAAATTTTTGTTTTTGAAAGGTTAATGATAATACTTTAAAAAATATTTCATAATTTTATCGTATGTTTTTATAACTTGGACCAACATGAATGCCGTCAAGTATAGTTATTAACTTAATCGATTGTATGCAAGAGGGGCATTCGTTTCCATATTATGTTCCGCTATGTTTCTTTTGTACTTTTTCTACAGTCCTACTCTTGATAGTACTGTCGTGTTTTATTTTCCGATGTTCTCAAGTTTTTGTGGTCGTAAATTAGTTGTTACTGTTAGGTCGCGGATAAACTGTCACAAATTTTATATTTAAGTTTAATAAACATTTAAAATGATATTATTATCATTTCTAATTGTTGTTTTTTCAAGGCAAATTAAATCCTTTCGGTTTTAAGACTACGAGACGACATCTGTACTTTATTAAATAATTATAAGTAAATGAAAATAAAACATAAGTAACGAATTCATTTACAATAAAAACCTCCTTGTTTTTTATTTTCCCAAGAAAATATCTAAATTGATCACCTTACCGCGAACACCCGACCATTATACTTTGTTTACGATTCGGAAATAAGACACAGGGCTCACTGGCATCCATTCCTTTTTCTTCCGAACCGCTTATGTAATACAATTTCATTATTCGGAAAAGTATTCGAATTTCGGTAATGTTTTTTTGTCCTCGTGTGTGTGTTTTTGCGCACTGTGCTTTCGAGTGTAATTTGTTTTAAATATTTTAGGGAATGCGGTAGACTTATCGATTGGTGTTGCCTTCAACATAATAATATACGATGAAAAAAATAATTGTAATCAACTTATTTAAGAGAATTCATTATGTTTTATTATCTCAGTTTTTAGCCCTCATCGGTCAACATATTCAAAACCAACTTAAAAGAGATAGCAGTCAAATGTATTTTTTACATTTAATTGGTAGTCTAGCAAGGAAATTTAGTCTCTGAAAATACTCTTTCAACTAAAAATCTGGGGTGGAAAACTTTTTGACCACGTCCTGTACATTATTTTGAGCTGAGAGTTCCAGGAGCATATTTTCAGACGCGTCATACTTTTTCAGAAATGTTTTTTCAATCGGAAAATGACAGGCTGATCTGTTAGCCAAGAGTTTTATTGGGTGTATTTTTCATACTTTTTTTGATAAGACAAGTTATCGAAACGATTTGGATCGATGGACGAAATTATTTTCTTTCTTCGTAAAGAATGGAATATTTTTTGACTACACTATATAATTTTATTTTGTTACATCATATCATATCATCACGCCCGTATTTCCCGAAGCGTTAGGCAGGAGTGTACCAATGTACACCTATAGTTCGCTGGTATGTTAAAGTCCCATGGAATAGGGGCTAGCCTCTGAGTTACTACTAAGAATGACATAGAACAACTCAACCCAATCGAAACCAGGTGCCCTAAAATGGCTATTTTTTATGAATACACGAAGCCAGGTCATTTTATTACCCCAGAACTTCAAGATTACTACCTAGATCCGCAATGCTATAACAAGGTGACCGGCTAATTAGCATAGGCGTCTTACAACACCAATCAATTGCCTTTCTAAAGTCAAATAATGATATACATATACAAATACATACATACGTTCATGAAACTATATTTCACGTAACTGCGGCTCTATTGCACTTGTGTTCCGGTAACCAGTGCATTTGGCAACTCATGCGCAATGCCAATTATTGGCGGCAACTGATTGGATATGTGCTCTTTTATACCTGTTATTGTTTTTATTATATTATTTCCTTTTAAAGCAGTGACTGCGTCGTTGGTTTAGTGGTCCCAAGCGCGACTGCTACGCTAGAGGTCCTGGGTTCGATTCCCGGGTCGAGCAAAATGTTGTTGGGTTTTTCTCTGAAAATCCCAGTAGCAGCTCGGAGTCTGGATTTGTGCCCGGTTGATGACAACAGGCTCGCCCCCTATTACATAGGACTTAAACATACCGGCAAATTGTGGGTACACACAGTACCTACCCTACAATGAGAGAGTGCATTGTGAGAGGTGGCCCGTGCACAGCAGTGGGACAAAATGGGGTGATGATCATAACTTTGGTCAAGGAAAATTTAATTGAAATGTTTTAAGAGTCGTTAAATGACTTTAGCAAATAACACAAAAATCTAGTATTCATTAAACATTGCACTGTTATATAGACATAGCTTGCCTCCTAAAACATTTAGAAAACCAGACCTTAACAACTGGCAATTAAAATAATTATCAAAACCACTCAAAGTACACGAAAATGAGGACTTCTGAAGTCTGGAAGCAGCTTTAAAGGAAGCAACAACTACGCGGAATGAGCATCAAAATGCTAGCTATTTCGGAGAACGACGTACAATCCTCCTTTAAGTAAAACTATTTGCGGAAGACATTTCAGCAATGCGAAACATTGTTTTGGTGTTATTCCCCCAGTATTTTCGTTTTCCCAAGGTAATTTGAGCCTAGATTCGGAGCAATTTAGTACTGTTATCCAACCTGTTACATTGCCTCTTTTTATGAAAGTAAAAGTGTTACAAGCAGATTACTTTTGTTGTGCAATCTTTGGTTTTCTTTGTAAAGTAATTAATAGTTTAAACGGTTTTCTAGTTGTTTGTTGTTTTGTAAAGAAGTGTCAAATAAAATGAAGTCATACTGACAAGTATTAATGAGAAAATATCTCGAATATATATATGTACACGTATGAGAGCGTAATATAACTTCAAATATGAAAATTTTGTTGAGAAGATTACTGTAATAGTGGCAATCTTTTCTAATACAGAGAGGGTGACCATCATTCCTAAGTTGGTGTCGGGTTCTTCGTTTACAAATCCTTCATTAACAATGTTATTACCATTGAAAGTGTATCAAGCAGGATTAGATACCTTAAACTCAGATTATCCAAAAGGTATGCCTTGAGGGTCATACAGGCATACGCACCGACATCGATATACTCAGATGATGAAGTAGAGTATGTATGAGGGCATTAATTAGTAGGGCCATACGTTCCTCCAAAACACATTTCACTGTTGTGAAGGGGGACTATAGGGCACACGATGCAATGGTTACATAAGAACCCAGGGTACATAAGACGATTTTTTGGAAAAGGAGGGACTTCTCGTGATGACCTCCTTCATCCAATAGCCGCTTTATAGGAATTGGACGTAGAAGAGTCCGATTTTCTGGAAAAGGAGGGACTCCTCGTGATGAACTCTTTCATCCAATAGCCGCTTCACAGGAATTGGACGTGGCTGAGTCCCAATGTGGAATTCTAGTTGTGGGGATTATGGTCCAGGTCAGCCCCAGCATCTTGTTTATACAGTCGAACCTGGCTGCTGGTCTGTCTACGTTCCGTCAAAGTTTTTTCTTTTCGGTTTCTCCAGAACCAGGACTAAACAATATTGTATCTATTAGACACTGTTGTGCCATCCTTGTCCAGAAACTCTCCACACATCGCATTAAAACAATTTCAAAACAATCCGGCCGAAATAGTTCCACATCTGGTACAAGTTTACGCAACTAGTCGTGAAGCAAATGTCACCAGTGGACGAGCTTGTCAAACCAGAAGTTCCGTTGCAGACACAGTCGCGGTTCGAGTCTACTTTGATCTGGTTTTGATTATAACTGTACTTGGAATATAGAATGGTGAAATGGATACTATAACTCTAATATTTAAGTAGGTTTTTATGATATATATACTCAATACTTTATTGCATTCCATAATGTTTTATAAAGGTGGACTATAGATAACTTAGATCATTATGGACCCTGTCGGGCACAGCAAAATTAGGAGAAAGGGAGGGAAAGAGGGTTAAGCATCATTTGCAAATTGATTGCCCATTAAAAAAGTATACATTAAAATATTATATTTATGGTGTTTATATGTCGTCCACTTGATAGTGAGAAGTCATTGCTGCCAACTCCTGCAACACTCCAGGCGTTGCTGGTGCGTTGCCGATCCTTTAAAGCCTTGCCGACTGCAAAGCAGCAGAAGAGAGCGGAACGGGCTCTTACGCGCAAAAGTTGGAAAATACACAAAGTTGCTTTATGACAGATGCTGACTTAAGTGTGGTCGCCAGTAGGTCAAACCCCAAGAGGTCCTCCCACCGAGCAAGCCAGATCTGAGTAGCATGGCACTGAGGAATTGTATTCGTGCCCACATTAGGAAACATTTTTGATGCTAGCCCAACCTATTCCGTTCAAATTATATCTGACTCCAGTCTTAACTGGTTTGAAAGCCTACGCCCATAGCATAAATTATTCTTCTTATCCAACTTCCGTGTTATAACATAAGTATAATTATTTTTAATTTATAATTATTTTTTGCGGTTGATTAATTTAAATTCATGTTTTATGAGAAGCGGACGGAGGTTGTGTCAATCTAGTTTCAATATCAATAATTTTGAAACTGTACCAGTGACGTTTGGGTGGTTTAAAGATCAGAATAGTTGAATTAAAACTAGTTTTCTAGACACTGTTGTCTATGAAATAAAAATTATGATCATAATCTGTAGGTATTATTATTATACAAGAAAAAGGTGGCTGACTGATCTATCAAGGGATAACTCAAACCACTGTACGGAATGGGCTGTACGGACTGAAAAACTGGTGAGCTGTTGTGTTCAAAGGAACTTAGTTGAATTAGGTACATCAAAGCATACAGTAATTTCTATAGACCTATGTCTATATATTGTACAATGCACTATTTAAAATATAATTCTGTTACTGTATTTTAAACGTATCTAACATAGTATGGGTTAGAATGGTTAACTTAACGTTGCAACAAGACCTAAATTCATAGAATGCCGATGACTAACAATTTAGAGACCAGAGACACTTTATTGATGTAGATACTTATCTATAGCCATGGGGTCCTACGTATCATACGTCTGCTTACCTATAAAGAATAAAAACACATTAGTACCTAATCAACAGTGAATTAGTTAAAAAAAAAGAAGATATCTATAATTCTTCTTATTCTTTAAGTGCCTCGTAGTCATCCTTTTAAATTCTTCCTTGTTCAGTGCCAGTATGAACTATCTATAATTGCTTAGTAAGGTTTTTTTTAATATCTATTACGAATCAATCACATTAGGGACCGCTGGCTGAATCTTATCTTTTTAAAGAAAAACTTACAAAGACACATTATTAACTCAACACAATCTAAGTTACAAGATTTTCTTTAAGCATCGGTGTTCAAATCCTTAGTAGATGATCGTGATCCTACATTATTAGGCTTAATAAACAATGAAATACTTCATGACGAGGCCGATCCCAACTTAGTTGGGAAAGCTATATTAGCCCTTTATGTTGGGATATTTATATAATGTATAATATGATAGATCGACAAACAAAAATTGATCAAGTTTCATTACACGCAGATGCCAAATCAAAAAATTGTTTAGTGGTAATTCTGCCTAAAAGTCACGTTAATATGTTACATTTTTTTTTTTGTTCTAGACCTCTATAGAAGATTCCTCATCACTAAAGGTGACATTTATTATATAGTGCTGCCCACAATTTTGCCTTTTACAAGACAACACTTTGATATTAACTGTGATATAATTTTAAACTAATAGATATCCCTAATTGGTCAGTTGAGCGAATAAAATTAAAGTCACTGACTAGTTGTGACTCACTGGTAACCTTGATCGTGAGGAATTTTGCAATGTTTCAATAACGCCAACTTATCTAAAAACTATAATGAAAATGGGATATTTATTTAACAATTTCAAACAAAATTATTTTTGAAAACAAAGACTTAATTCAGTTTAGTACTACCTTCAGAGATTTTGACGGTCATAACTAATAAAGTAAATATCTTTTTGTATTTTTTAAGCATTTTCCATGCTAAGATTACAAGTTATTTTTTATTTTTAATAACTACAAGTTTTTTTTCGGTACACCAGATCCGATCTGGTGTACCGAACCAGAAGGCGCAGGTTCGAATCCTGCCCGCCCGCCGATTTTTTCCTTCATTAAAAATAACTTATTATAGTAAAGTTAGTTTTGACAGAACAACATTTTTCAATACATGAATTTGAATTGATCATAACGGTGACGACTTTCGAAAAAGGTGTAACTGTATGGATGAAACATTTTAATTTCTCTGAGTTATGAGGAGTAGTGTAGTTATACCCATAGTTCCCAAAGATGTACATGCTATTATAAAAATGAATGAAGAAAAACCCCACAGAGGCTTATCGGTAGCCACTGAATTAAATCGTTAAAATAATCAATTAATAAGACTATAAATAATTCCTCGCACTACCAGCTTTCGTTCAATCATGAATTAGAAATTCTATTAACATTATTCCAACAGAACATTGAAGCTTCAAAACACAAGAATTCCATTACCAAAGGCCAAAAATTACCAAATTACATTCAGAATTACAAAAACAATTATTACCTTCAATTTATTCTAGATTTCACGAGATATGATGGCAATATTAATTTGGTAATCTAAATTCACGTTCGTTTTTACAACATTCAAAACTCAACTCAGCCTTGTATATTATAGGATTCAATTTCTAAGAACATGGGGCTGAGACTTTCAATGTTAAAAGCAAAGTAGAATTTCAATTTTGTTAAAAGAATTTGATACTTAAGAGACGTAAAATAGGGTCTAAAATTATAGCAAAACTAAAGTTGTAAATGTTTCCGGTAGAAACAATAGTGAAGGATATTGTCCAGTTTATAATGGAGATCGGAAGTGATATGATTATCTTCACGGTTTGTTAATTAGAATTGGTAAGGACAGGTTTTAATTCATTTTTATTAGTATTATATTAAGGAAGTATCAAAGTGAATTCATGTTTTGCATTCCAAACAATGCAATTACAGGTCATGCGATAGGCAGTAGGGGTTAAGGCCAGATACCTACATCTACTAAAGAGATAACGGGGAAGGAGTTTCACCTACAACTAAACATAAACATAATTATGACGAAAGTAGGTACATACACAAAACAAGATAAAAACAACAGATTCTTAACCAACCTCTTAAAAATTTGAGAATTGTTGCGTGGCCAGCAACATAAGTTTGCACGATTAGAACAAATCAATGATATTTAAATTAATTGGGTGCTTCGAAAAGTTTACTCAAATCAACTGGGCCTATAAGAGAAAAATGACATTCAAATTGACGAATGAATTGAGACAAAATTATGGAATTGACATAAGCTTTTGATAAGTTGAGCATTCATAAGAATCTATTTTATACATTTTATTTCGACGCGAACGAAATGTGACTTGAAATAGCTACTAGTAGAAGATACGATATCTAAAATCTCTATTGACAAGGAGATATTACGTAATATTTTGTGTATCATCCTTTGTTTACTAGATCAAACCGATCCCTTACCCTATGTTATCCGTTCCGAACCACAGAAAAATAATCTCAAGGTAATGTCAAAGAAACCAATGTTGGCCCAAAGAGGTCGGGGTCAATAAACTTTCGAAGGTCCCTGTAAGGTCTCAGCTTGAGCCTTTGAGCCTTTGAGATGGTTTTTATTGGACGACTTTTTGGACCGTAAATAGGTCGGAAGGATGTCGTTGGTGTAGAAGGTTATAAATATTTTAAAAGTAATAAAGATGCCCAGCTTAACGAAGGTGATCATGGTATATAGCTACATTAATTAGTTATTCATGTATAGCAATTTCTAATTATGTGTTTTTCATCATAATATCAGTATTATTGATATTAATTTATTATAACTGTTTGTCTTCTACAGTCACATAATTTTTAAGCTAAAATATCATAGTCATGATAATCATTTGCATTCTAATGTGGAACACATCAATGATGGAAACGGGTTATTGATTTCCACCTCCACATCTATGCCAGATGTAGGCGTGAAAATCACATCTCATAGCCAATGATGATATTATTAGGGATTGAGGGATTCTCCTAAGAAAAAAATCTTGTAGCGTAGTTTTTGTGACAAGTCCCGCAGTTATATCATTGTTACCATCATACATTCTAGTTATACCATCAAGAGGTTGAATATCACCATTTTTATGAGTATCATTCTTATTAACCACGGCATTATCATCTTCTTTTAAATCAATCTCAGCTTTTAAAAGTCGTGTAGTTGGCGTATCGTAAGTAGAAAGCAAGCCTCCCGTCCCTCATACAGCATAAGTTGGATTCTTTATGTTCTCTCCTTGTTAACTTACCGGAAAGAAATTGTATAGAATGTTGTGGTGGAAATTTTTAACTTATTCTTTGAGACGGTGACTTGCTTGAATTATTGTTTTCTTTTTGTGTTTTGTCTCGTTACGGTTTTTAAAATTACTTGGTCGGTAAGGACCAGTAAGGGCCTGGCACACAATTGTTGGTATGTACTTTTAAGTACGTGAGTGAAATCTTTGGAATGCCCTTTTTTAGTTTTTAATTAACATTTCTCGTACAATTTAGATCGGTTTGGTGAACTATGACGTAACGTCTTTTTTAATAAGGTTGCAAAAACAAATACACATGTAGAAATTGTTTTGGTCACACGTGTTATGTAGAGGACCGGAATAATCAACGAGCTAAAGGAGGCCTATATTCAGCTGTGAGTAGATTTGGGTTGTGGATGATACTGATGTTGGAGAAAATAATCTTGTATTTGAATATTCTCTTGTCTGTATGTCTGTGTAGAAGTGAAAAAGCTTTAAACAAATCTATGGATTTCACAAAGATTAGGTTTACAATAATAAGTTAACACATTAATTAAATTACTTGGTATGATTATATCTGCCGATTAAATTAACAGGAAATGTGTTGAAACAAGCCCATAGAGCTTTAATGTGTATCCTGCTTGACTCATAGACTTAATGTGTCTTTATTGATAGCAATAAACTTATGTAAATACTTGTTATTCGCAACCTTTTTTTGTAGTCATATATTACTTTTTTTTTTATAAATAGGATGTTAGATTTCAAAACACTGTGCTGTATTCCACAAATTTTACGAATTCTAGTGAATAGTTGACATCATCACTTTGTTTGGCTTCTTTAGACATTCGTAGGAAGTTTTTTTTTATTATTTATCTACACTAATTTATAAAGAGATAGGACTTTTGTATTTTGATTTGTAATTAATAATCTTAAAAATTATTTTACCGGTAGAATGTGTATTTTATTTAACTCTGAGTAACAGGATTTTTTTACTAACTTTATTTTGTATAAGTGCTAATCAAAGGCCTCCCCACAAGACTTCCACGAGGACTGGAGAAGAAACTACATAAACACTCCTTTAAAAAAATGACTATGCGTGACTTATTATGACTAAATAAAATACGTGACTACATACCATCACGCCTGTATTCCCCGACGGGTTAGGCAGAGGTGTACTAATGTAACCCACAGTTCACTGATATGTTTCGGTCCCATGTATTATGAGACGAGCCTTTTTTAACAACCGGGCACGCATCCAGACTCCGAGCTGCTACTGGGAATTCCACAGAAAACCCAACAACACTGCTGGACCCGGGAATCGAACTCAGGACCTCTAGCGTAACAGTCGCGCTTGGGAATACCAGACCAACTAGGCAGTCTTATATGTAATTAAAATGTAATAAAGTACTTTCGATAATGACTTCTTTATAATGACAAAATTAGGAGTAATAGGGGAGAAGACTGGTGTTGAATTTGTTAACAATCATGAGCATTGAAAATAAATATTAAATCGACTAAGAAATTTCTGAGATAAATGCGTTAAAAGTTTTTGGTGGGGATTGAGAGGGGATGCTCTGTCCCTTTCCCGCAAAACGAGTGTTAGTATAGAATTAGTATGGCGCACGCTACTTTTGACGTCATTTGTAAGTATAGTGCGTTCTCTGTCTAGCATAAAATTAAAGTGCTTTTAACTTCGTTATTTTTGAACTAATTTAAATTTAGTTTTTTGATAATCGGCTCTATTTATGGTCAACTTTTTATGAGGCCATAAAAAATAACCCCTATTAGAAGAGAAACTTCGTTGTAGGCACTAAAACAAATTCTTACTCTTCAGTAAAATTGCGTGAACTAGATTTCTTTAACTTTCTATAAAAAATGATTTAATTAATTCGAGAAATACACAGACATCTCTGCAAGTTATTGTACATAGATAAGTTGTCGAGATAAATAATGATTAATAACTGCGTATTGTTCAGAAAATATTATTCTGCACATTGATTTAAAGATAGGGCCGAACATTTGACAGACGCGTTCTAATACACAGAAACAATAACGCCATCTTGGTTAGTTTCGCATGTCATTTGTTTTTTTTGCTGATTGCGGATTAGTTCACTTCTGTTTAGAGAAGACTATTATGGGACCAAATTCGCGGGTATCATTGTGACATGCGGTAGGTACGCCCAGTCCTTATATAGTAATGTAACCATAATGTTATATAAAATCCACCTTAATAAAACATTATGGAATGTAATAAAGTATTGATTAACCAATATAAGACAACTAGCTGACTCGCCAAACGTAGTTTTGTCATAAACGGGTAAGTCACCCTTATCATTTGAACATGAGAAATAGATGTTGGCCTATTCTCAGACCTACCCGATATGCACACAAAATTTCATACAAATCGGTCCAGCCGTTTCGAAGTAGTTTTGGTAACAAACACCGCGGCACGAGAATTTTAATATATTAGATGATTCTGCAACACTAAATAGGTCTACTTAACATCAGCAAGAGATAGTTGTCAAACGCAAGCCTATCTACACATCACATACATACCATCACGCCTGTAGTCTCCAAAGGGTTAGGCTGAGATTTAATAATATAAACCACAGCTAGTATGTTCAGCTCCCATGTAATATGGGGCGAGCCTACCATTAACCGTGCACTTCTCCAAACAACTACTGACCCAATACCGTATGAATTCCCCAAAATCCTTTCATAGCGAATGCCTACGTCATAAAAATTATGTGTGGCTAAATTTCAGCCTAATCCGTTCAGTAGTTTGAGCTGCACGTTGATAAATCAGTCAGTTCAGTCACCTTTTCCTTTTATAATAATACAGATATCGAATCTTCTTCTTCTTCTTTTGGTGCCTCTCCATTACTGGAGGTTGGCGTCAGCTCAGCGAACTTGTCCCGATCTTGTGCCAAGCGAAACAGATCTTCGACGCTGGCAATTCTGGTCCACTCTCGGATGTTTCTTAGCCAGGATTTCTTTCTCCGTCCAACACATTGCTTGCCTTCGATTTTACCCATCATTGTTAATTGGAGAAAGATTTATTATCTTTTTAATAAGAAACCTTAAGATTTACAAATCTTAGTCCAATAGTATCATCATAATTATCAATTGTATTGCAACCTACATTTAACGTAACTATTTCAAACATTAAAAAAACATCTCCACATCTATTCTATTGTATCTTTCTATACTAAAATCAGTGTGAAATTACTTACAACAGCCAACCCATCATAAACACAAGATTTAACGACCGTAGCTTTAGCAGCGAAACCTATTTCGTTCGTAAAGTCTAATTTAGCTTGCGGACCAAACACTGGGTTATCTTAACCGTGGCTTAGTCGCGGCGTTCGACACAAAAAGTAAAATAACCGTTATGATGGTAGCAGTGTCCTTGAAAGCTACACTTTCTTTTTTATTCCACAGTTTCACTGTGTTAGTGTGTCAGTGTGCTTTTGTTTACACGATAATCTTTTACTCTTCTGTTATGATTTATGTTATCGATTATTTATAAGCGAAACCAGAATTACTCATTCATCTTTACATAGTAAAAAAACAAAGTCGCTCCCGCTGTTTATGCGTTTAGATCTTTTAAACTCCAAGTCAAGCCAGGCGATCCAAGTCAATCCGCGTGGCTTGGATTCGAACTCGAGACCTTTAACTTGGCAGTCCAGTGGTCATACCCTTAGGCTATCACTGCATTAAAATCAGTTGCGTAGTTTGACTTTTCGAAATCATGTGCGTAATTATCACTCGCTTTAATGGTAAAGGAAAACATCGTGAGGAAACCTGCACGCCTGAGAGATATTCTCGACGGCATATTGTGAAGTCTGCCAACCCGCATTAGGCCAGCGTGGTTTACTATGGCCTAATCCCTCTTATACTGAGAGGAGACTCGTGTCCAGCAGTGGGACAGTGGTTGATAATGATGATGATGATTCAGGTGTTTTTAAATACTAACAGAAAGGTACAAACAACCCCCAGTGGTTTAACTAAAAACCTGGAAGACTGCAAAAGTCGAACGCCAATTCTCTTAGTTATCAACCACTAGCAGTCACTTGTCAAGCATACTTTGAATCGAGTCTAAAATTAAGGCTGCCAATATAATTTGAAAGACGAAATTACAATCAATTATTTTGAACATCACAAAGGAGACGTACGAAGCTTCAAATAATCAAATGCTTAGAAAACGATATTCTTTTGGATACCTGGTATTTGATGGGCTCTTCATTAGCTGGGTTAGAAAGTTAAGACAGAAGTGTCAGTGTAGCTTTGGTGCAGGGGTTTTCAACCTTTTTGCGTACAGCGTAACGGGGTCATATATGTATATGTAAAAATTGTATGCTCTGCACTAATCTTTGCCGAGTGCATGAAATTTAATGAAGTATTAAATGTGTAAATATTGCGTGTCTTTTTATGAAGACTACATAATCTTGCCATCATTGTCATATTTTTTTTACTCCTGAGAACCACATATTTTTTAAGATAATTAAAGGTTTAAGTAACGTTAAGTTTTTTAGTTGTTAGTTACAAAACCCATAACTGTCCCACTGCTGGGCACGGATCTCCTCGCAATATGTCAGTAGCGGGATTAGGCTATAATACTTAATGGAAATACATTACGCGGCGGAAAAATAAGATTTTCTCAATAGGTCTTGTTTGATGTAAAAACTTAAAACTACGCATACTGTGTAGGTGCCTACACAGTATGCTACACAGTTTTAAGATTTCTAGACGATATGTTTACACCTTGTTTACACCTTTGTACGCTTGTCTAGAAATAAGAGATCTTCCTTTTATACATTTTGTCTATTAATGCAGGATTTAAAGAATAATCCTACAAGCTTAAAATTTTCTAAAATTTGCATTACAACACCTGTACGAGTAGGTAACGTAACCAAAAGTAAAATGAAATTTTAAACCTGAGGACAAGCAAAATCAACAGCCAATCCTTCTTTAGTCAACCTTAAATGTTTGCCACACTCAAAGACCCCCGGACATCACTCACAACCTTGCTTAACACTATTACGCAATAGGTAAACGACATACTTATGTCATTCAGTTATGCAAGTAGGGTCAGTACTCTGTACGTAAATGATATATTTTTTGTATTCAATTAAGGTATCAACTTCAGTAGTTATGTAATGGGGCTTTGTAGATCAATGTATAAATATAAATGCAAATAAACATTGAGGTATAAAGAATTCATTAAAGTCTCTTGCATTTTTGATGCCAAATGTATGTCTATAAGGCTTAAATTAGAATGACAATTTTAATTTATGTAGAAAATGATCGGTTCTTTCAGATATTGTAATTTTTCAGCACGCAGTGTATTGCTAAAAACGCGATCATAACGCTCAACGGTGAACGTTATCGCGCGCGCGATCCCAAATAAATGAAATAATGATTTTTTACATGATGATTAATGATGATTATAAGATCTAATTTGATTACATAGAGATAATGTTTTTTTACACGTTCAAGTAAAATAGTCTGCAGAAAAAATTGATGAAAAAGTTCCAGAGGGGACGGGGGAAGAAGGGTCCAGAACCATGTCCTGAACTTATGGTATTCGCATGTGCGTCGATGTCCCTTCCACCTTGCATTTCATAAATAAAATTGTCAATAATGAATTTCAATAATTTTACACGGACTTTGACCGCGACCGGACCACGAATTTGAAATAGAGGTAGCTTATTCTCTCGGTTAACACAAGCAAGTTCTTTTTATACCAACTGCCAACCGGAATAATATTGTCTGTGATGCTTTAAGTCTTTGTTGTATGACCTAACTTTGTTTATATAACTCTAGCTTTCCGCGAGCGGCTTCGCTCGCATGGTCTTATAAATTATAGCTCGTGTTACTCGGGAAATATGTAGATTTCTAATGGTGAAAAAATGTTTGAAAGAGTTTTTGAGTTTACTCATTAAAGAACAAAATATACAAATATTTTCTCTTTATAATATTAGTATAGATTGAATATTAAATAAATAAATATCTTGGGGACATTTTTTACACAGCACCATCTAGTCCCAAACTAAGCAGAGCTTGTACTATGGGTACTAGACAATGGATACAATACTTATATACTTTTTTTGTAAATACATACTTATAATACATAAGAAACACCCAGACAAACACAAATACATATATTCATCACATAAATATTTGCGCCCTGTGGGTGTCGAACCCACGACCTCGTGATCAGCAGTCCGGTACTCGAACCACTAGACCACACACGTCGTGATTAGATTAGGCTTTAAAGCTATAGTATTAATGACGATATCGTATCTAATGTTATAATATCCTAATAGTCTTGATATTTACCTTTTTTCGCCCGTTTTAGCAACATTTTTCATTGCTATTCCGCTCTTATTAGTCGTATCGTGATGGTATATAGCTTATAGCCTTCGTCGATAAATGGGCCAACAATGAAATAATTTTTCTTTCATAGTTGGATAGCCCATGTTGAATCGGTCCAGTAGTTTCGGAGCCTATTCAATACAAACAAACAAACAATCAAATCTTCTTTATAATATTAGTGTAGATTAGCCTATATTTCACCCCAGTACCAAATCCTTCACTCTCAATCAAGATAGGACTAGACCATATCTTCTGCCCTTATCTGTTCAACGCCAGAAGGTAATTAAGTCAGCCTTTTAATCAAAAAGTCGGATGAAGTTAACTTAATTAGCCATAATTCGGGGTAATTGGATCTTTGATGTAACAACATAATTAATAGCGCGGAATGACGTCATAGGACCCAATGGGGCGATAAATATAATGTTAAAGAAGCCTGTCTCTCTAATTATAGCTGTCTTGTCGTCATTTTTATTTGATGCTTGGGTGACGAGTTTATTCAGCTGAGATCAGAACGCTACGAGGATTGTATCTAGTAACAATATGAGGAACGGGGTAAGGAGTGATGTACAGGAAAAACATGTATACACTAACAAAAGTGCTAAATCAATTTTCTCCTAAAGTACTAATAGACATTAAGTCGGTTGCCTTAGGCATTAAGTTCGCCTCTGTACACATGTGCATAAAGAATTAAAATAAATAAATAAATAATAGAACTTTTGTGATATAACGAACACAGTATTAATGAAACAATACTATAGTTATATTGGTGTTATCACAAAGTTGCAATCGTTCATTAATGAAAAAATCGCTTTAGCTCTTTTGTAAGTGTTTATTTGGCTGTGTTTATGACTGTACATGTTGTAGTGTGTGTGTGACACCTCTTCTTCCTCTTGAATTGTTATCTTTAATTTGTAACCTAACGCCCGTCACTGTAAAATTCTAAAAACTGTTAGCTTATAATCTTATAACGCATTCTCTAGTCCGTTACGGTGGTATAATGCGGGTTGGCAATCTTTGTAAGCTGTTGAGAAAATTTCAGGCAAAAGGCCTGTTGAGGAAAGACTTTTAACTGCTTTGAGCAGACCAGTCCGTACCGAAAGCACGCACGCATCAGTCATTGTGTAGCTCAACCATAGTGTCCTTATGAAGGAAAGTCAGAGGTGCGTGCCTTGGATTCGAACTCGAGTTCTATGGAGTTGTGCCCGGTTAATAGCAATAGGCTCGCCCCCTATTACATGGGACCGAAACCAATTGTGGGATTACGATCGCGGTCATAAATCCATTACGATTTTTACAAATCTATCGCAAGTTTCACTTACGACCTTTTTCTTTAACAAACATTTTGCATACATAGACGATCTCGTATCTCTGATAATTATTATCTAGTCAAAAAGAGAGCGATGTAATGATCATTCAGTGCTGTGATGTCGCGACGGCGTTAAGATAAGTATAAGTATTAAGTTTCAAATTACTAAGTAGAAATATGTTTATGTATACGCGCAGTAACGTGCAGGCAAATACGATCCTTGGCAGGATTATTGAGTTATGGCCTCTTACTGTACATTAGTACACTTCTACGTCACCCTTCGGTACGAGAAAGTCGAGACTGAACCCCTATTGTGTAAAGTGAAAGCATATACTTCTGAACCAGGCCACCTGCACCATTTGATATTTTATTTTTGCAAATTAACCTTAATTTTATTTTAATGAGTTTGCATATGAATAAATTGCCTGTTTTTGTGTTTAAAAAAGTGAGAGGTCAAGTTATGGTGGTTGTGTCACACGGATGTGAGGACCAGTGTAAATTGAGCGGTTACGAAAAATGTATACATTATTTATTGTATAGCTGCAATTTGCTGGTAACAGCAAAAGTAATTTCTCAATCAACTATACAAAAAAACACTAATTAGCTGATGAACTGTTAGTTATCGATTTTATGAAAAACCGCATCTTTCTTTTCGCAATAATCTCAAAATAATAGGCCCCAACTCAGAGACGTCACTTAACCTTGTGTGTGTGTGTGAGAGAGTGTGTGTGTGCGTGCGTGCGTGCGTGAGTGCGTGCGTGCGCGCGTGCGTGCGTGCGTGCGTGTGTTTGTGTGTGTGTGTGGAATAAGCTAACCTAAATTTTTAATTTAGGTTGAATTTGTTGTCAGTGTACTAAAAAATATACTGGGTCTCATTAGCTAATGATTTATTAGGCTAAGTTACGTCTCTGAGTGCGGCCCTAGGTTTTGTGTACAAATTGGCTGAAATATGATGACTTGTGGAAGACGTCGCCACGTTCGAAGCTGGGGGACGGGCCGTTAGTCAAATCTAATACTATGTTACCTAGTTTTAGAGAAAAACCTCTGTGACAGGCAGACAGACACATTAAGCCCTTACGCCATAACATTCCCAAATTATTACGATAAGCCTATTAGACAATCAACTAATACTATTGTGTCATAAACAAACCAATATTACGCAGCCATAAATAATGATATCACACTTATGGCGTTCGCAATAAAATCTAATACGGTAGCAAGATTAGCGTTGTCGAAATTAGAGAAACCAAATTATAAAGGCTGGTCGCAAATTGAAATCCAATCAAATTTGAATCGTATTCTGTTGGGACTAAGAGTGTTGTTTTGTTTTTGTGGTGATAAGTGGTGTAGTTTGGGTAGTGCAATGTATTGGTCAATGTTTAGGCTACTATTTATGGGTGTACACTCGATGTGCAATGTCCGCTAGCGTGTGTTGTAATGTGCCCTCGTCTTTATAATTTTCTATTGTAAAATGATATAGGATCGGCACAGGGCCGGATTTAAAGAAAGGCAAGGCTCTACTCCTTTGATGCCCCGAGGCCTCCACACCTCTAAATCTGGCCCCGGATCGGCAGGATGACTTTGTAAGTGTACGACATCAATAAATAAAACCGACGACGAAACATCTGTAATGCTATCACTAACTATCACGCCTGTATTCTCAAAAGGCTTAGGCAGAGGCATTCTAAGGGTGCGTTTCCACTGACGCGGAGCTGGGAAGTGGAGAGGAGCGTAGGTACCGTAAATTGACACTCACAGTGCTCGAAATCTCCACCCCGCGTCAGAGGAAGCGGTGTAAGCGAAGACAAGCAGAGCTAAGCAGACTTTCAAATAAAATAATGTAAACGCCTTCCCGAGCTGGAGACAACGTTGTCCGCTCGAGTCCGCTTACACTATTTCCACTGACGTGGACCGGAGAGTCTGGAAAAACCGAACAGCTGTCAAGTTGATAGTTTTTACCATGAAATCACTATGAAACTGATAATAATGTGCCGTAATGGCGTGTATGCGTTTGACATTCCGAAACTGACACTGACAGTTACTATGAAATCATTACGAAACAGATAATAGTGTGCCAAAATGGCGTGTTTTTTTTTTCAAATTAAAAGTTTTTAATCATTCCCCAGTCAACATTAAAAAAGTACGACTAGAGTTTTAACCAGCGTAATACAGGGTATTTTTTCCAATAAGTGTACCTTCGGTACATCATTTGGGCCAATTTCGATGACCTCCTTTATACAATCGTACACCTCTGCATACCCACTGGGGAATACAAGCTTGATGGTATGATATGTTTAATTATAACATGAACAGCCTCATTTAGAAAATATAAGCGGAAGGTATATAGGCTCCGGAAATTCTTTACGACGTCGTAAATTAATTTTAATGAAGTTCTTCCGACGTAAAGAAACTAAGTACTTACAATTCGCAATTAACGCTATTCTAAATAGTAATTAAAAACTATTTTTATAAAATTCTGTTTAATCACACGATATATAAAAGAAATTAGTGTTAGTTACACTAGTTATGACTCAAGAACGGCTAAACTGATTTCGCTAGAAATTGGTGGAGAGGTAGCTTAGAACCAGGAGACAGACATAGGATACTTTTTATCCCGTTCCCGTGGGACGTGACATATTTTTGACATCGGGGGCAAATGATGACAAACTTCAGCAATTTGATGGAAAGCACTAGGGTAGCATAAGCTGTACGAAGATAGTAGATACTGGTTTTCGTCACGGGGGCGATGTGTATGACGTTGGCGTTCTGAGAGACGGTATTCTAGGGTTGTACAAAACATACTTGGCGTTGTATGCTGGTTCCGGTAATGTCTACCCGTGTGAAGCCGGGACGGGCCGCTAGTCTCCAATAAAAAAAATACTGTCGTTTTCTACAGGTAACCTATAATTTTATACTAATATTATAAAACTGAAGAGTTTGTTTGGTTGAACGCGCTAATCTTCGGAACTACTGGTCCAATTTGAAAAAATATTTCAGTGTTCGATAGCCTGTTTAACGAGGAATGCTATAGGCTATATATCATCACGGTACGACCAATAGAATCTGAGTAAATTAACTTTTACGGGAATTTACTTTTTTAAGTCGCGGGCAAAGGCCAGTCTTTACATATAACTACAATATCGCCCAATTATTCGTATAAATATCATGTTTCTTCTGCTTACCTCCTTAAAGCCAAAAAACGGAAACTAAATCTGGACATACCTGAAAATAAAAATTAAATCATTAGATTGTTTTATTACATTTCTTTACTCAGAATTACAAATCAAATTACATCATGCCAAGAATAAGTAAAAATTGATTTACATATTTCTTATAAATTAGTTAGCAGCCCTTTGAGAAAACAGGCTTTATTGTATGTATTCTTGTTTTAACCCCCGACGCCAAAACGATGGGGTGTTATAAGTTTGACGTGTGTGTGTGTGTGTGTGTGTGTGTGTGTGTGTGTGTGTGTGTGTGTGTGTGTGTGTGTGTGTGTGTGTGTGTGTGTGTGTGTGTGTGTGTGTGTGTGTGTGTGTGTGTGTGTGTATGTCTGTGGCATCGTAGCTCCCGAACGGATGAACCGATTTTGATTTGAAAGGTCGGAAGTGTTCTTAGCTATGTTTGATGAAAAGATGGCCGCCGCCACAAAACAGCGAATTACATATTTTCTCACAACTCCCTCAATATGGGTATCAAATGAAAGGGCTTGACTAGGAGAATACTATACACTATGATAAATTTCAAATCCAAGATGGCCGCCACCACAAAATGGCAAATTACATTTCGTGTCGGGGGTTTTCTAAATTTTTAATTTAGGTTAGGTTATATATCAATTATTATAATTAAGCCTTAGGTAATAGCTGTGGTAATAGTCTGCGCGAACTAGTTAGTCTTGCCTTAGGTATGTGAGCGGCGGGACGAAGGGGCGGGGGTGCTTGCTTTCGTTCACAGTAACCCGCCGCCTCACCACCGTCCCTACCTAAGGCGCGGCCACTACTAGTTCCGCGTGGACTATAGCACTTCCATAAGAGGGGGAGTAAGAGGTCATCGAAATCGACCCACTGACAATAGATATAATAATCTTTTTGTATTTTTTTAAGCATTTTCCATGCTAAGATTACATCACCTTGAAGACGTAAATTAGAATGTGGAGGAAGATTTCGACTGGCGAGCGGAGCTTAGTGGTCAAAACGTCTGGTGTACCGAACCAGAAAACGCAGGTTCGAATTCTGCTCGCCAGCCGATTTTTTCATTCATTAAAAATAAATAGATATAATACTTATATATTTTTTATATTTATTTACTAGTGGCACTTGCCTTCATTCGTAGGCTCTGAATTCTATGTCCTAACATAATTTTATTTTAAGTCTATATTATTATATAATTATAATATTACCTTCAAAAGCTTACAGTGGCCTCTACAAGTTTGCATCATATCCGTTACTGATAGAGACGTTACGCTCTACCATTGGTAACAATTATCAGTGGAGCACGCGTGTTGAATAATACGAAGGTTAAGCAACACTCACTCGGGTCGGGAATTGGAGTCATGTTGACATAGAGTTAGAAATTCACTGCGGCAGAGCAGCATTAGGTACCCGTCATAGTTGTGGTGAATATTTCGCCATGACAAAAAGGACAAGGAAAGGCTCGTGTAGTCTGACATACCCAGCCTTGCCCGAAACCCCTCATGGATCTCCCCAGCTGACTAATCCATGAGGATTTTCTGCACCCCAAAAAGGGAAAAAAATAAGCAACTGTGTCGCTTAAAACTAACAAAGAGTATACCCAGAGTATACTTGCATTCTTTTTTATCACACACATATTTGTCTCAAGTAGGAATCGAATTTACGTCACAACAGTTCTGTTTTTTTTAATCTCGACGTGGGAACCCCATATACGGCCTACGCTTACGGCCACTATACTAACGGGGCGGTAGAGGTTAGTCTAAACTAATATTTAAAAGAGGAAAGATTTGATTTTTTAATTCTTTGTTTGTTACGATTTAACTAAAAACTACTCGACCGATTTTGAAAATTCTTTCACCAATAGAAAGCTACATTTCTACCAAGTAACATAGGCTAGGCTATTATTTATAAGGTAAGGTAAGGTGTATAGGTACTAATAATATATTAAGGAAGAAAGATTTGATTGTTTGTTTGAATTGAATAGGCTCAGAAACTACTGGACCGAATTGAAAATTTTTACACCATTAGAAAACTAAATCTGTATCGAGTAACGAATATCCAGACCACGCAGGCGAAGCCGCTGGCGGAACACTAGTAATTAATAAAATTGAAACGTAAATACTTAGGAAGTTAGTCAAATTTAATGTGTGTGAGAAATATTTCGACTGCCGGCGGATGTGGGGCAAGCCGCTGTAGAGGTCGATGTATCAATAAAAAACAAAATAAAAGTTAATTCTTTACTTTGTTATAATGTAGCATACCATCACGCCTGTATTCCCTGAAGGATAAGGCAGAAGTCGTCGGGACTGGTCAACTCTTACTGCTATGGCTATTTTTCTTTTCTATTTTATTAATCCTTGCACATCAAACTGCAATAGACTCATATTATTCACAGTAAAAAAAATTGTTACGGTCTCACTATCTTTTTTTAAAAGAGTGACTATGGGGTTTCTTGCCGGCTCTTCTCCATAAGTTCTACTTTTTTGGACCGAGCAACTAGTTTGACTGTTCAAAAGTGCCAATTTATATGGTCTATTTGAAATAAAATATTTTGAATTTAAATTTGAATTTGAAAAAGGCGTAGGTATCTACTAATGTATACCAACAATTCGCCGGTTTGTTTGGGTCAAATGCAAACTCCGAGCTGCTACTGAGTATTTCATACCCAACAACACTTTGATCGACCTGGGAATCGAACCCAGGACTTCGAGCGTAACAGTCGCATTGGCAAATTTTCTATGAATTTCTTAGGCAAATTCAAAGACGATGCTCAGCGTAAAGTAATGCTTCCGTATGTCAAATTTGTATGACAATTTGACATACGGAAGCCTAAGTTCATGCTTAGCCTCGTCTCTGAATATTAGTCTTAGTCAGCTCGGGCTCAGCTCAGCTCGTATAATGGCAATAGACTTGGGACACATACCTACCGGCGAACTGTGGGTGTATTCGGTACCCCTCTGCTTAACCCTTCGAGTAATGCAGGCGTTATGATAATGTAATTCATCAAAACCAGCTATTTTTGCCCGTTGCGTTATAATTCATTAGTTAAGTCTATAGTTAAACATGTAGGTACCACATGACTGTACCGCGAAGGTTTGCCTTGCGCAAAAGCGACATATCAAACTTGTCGCCTTGCGTACAAATTAAAGTTGCGCCAGAGACAAGCAAAATGAAGGATTTCCACGCCACAACATCTATTTAAAAACTACTGTTTATGTACTGTGGATCAGTTTCCTGCCGAAGTTTTAACCAAAAGACTACAGCATGGCGTTCTTCAAAAATAGTGTGTAAAAAATTCTACAAGGTTAGCAACTTGGCAAGGTTGGTAAGGTTGATAACTCTGGTGTTCCAAGCGTCCATAGGCTACGGTAGGTAACAGCTTACCATCATGGGCTGCATGCTTGTTCGCCACCTAAGTGGTTTAATTGTTTTTATGTAAATCCATAGGTACTAGATACATAACTAATGATTTAACTTTTGAACACACACCAGTTACTCAATTCCAATAATCACACAATTCCAAAAAATATTTAAAAAATTCCCAGAAACTGAAACTTAAACTAGAAAGGTAGGTCCATTATCGGATTTATGTATCATAACTAAGAAAAGATATAGGAAAATTCCCAAAAGATTGGGAAAATGAGATTACGCTGGCTACAGAGATGCACCTAGATGAGCTAGACAGTTATATAACATATACCGCTCTCCCGTCTTGTATAAACAAGTACATAAATTGCATTGCATTTACTTATGCAGTGACCTTTGCGAGTGACCTTTGACCCCGCTCTTAAAGGCTGGACGAGGTGTCTTCGAGATGCAAAATGGTGACGTGTGAAGAGAAGGGAAGTTGATATGAAGACTGTATATAAGTTTATGTATGTAGTATTCTAGTTATTTTCCATGAGTTTGTTGACAACTAAAAGACCTTGCAACCGGCAACAAGATAAAAGAATGGGGAATTGGGGAATTACTATTTATTTAATTTGGGGAATTATGTATGCTATTTTTAACTGCCCCAATAGTTTAGCAGTCGTAAGCGTGAATGATACGCTAGAGAGGTATTGGGTTCGAGTCTCAGGTAAAGGTGTTATTGTTATCTTTGAAATTCCCAGTTAATAGTTTGGATTTGTGCCCGGTTAATGGCAATAGGCTCGCCCTATATTACATGGGACCTAAAAGGGAGTATAACTGTTGATTCGAAAATAAAACTCATTTGTATAAACCTCTTTTAAAAACAACTTTTCTAAATTCATGCTAATATCACACTTAACAATATTCAAACTACCCACCTTCAACAATATTCAATTTAACAAGCAAACGTTTACAAAATCTATTATGACATTAAAAATCGTAATACACAGTGACAAACTAACATACAGTGTCCTTACTGAGACCCGGCGGCCTTGTGTGCGCGTGCGCAAGCTTTCAACACCAAGTTGCCCAACAAATAACCATTGTAAGAAGAACTCGCAAATAGTTGTATCCTATTGGCAGACGGGACCATTACAAATTGGTTGTTTTGACCGCTGTAAATTGAGCTTGGCCGGTAGAGAATTTGGAGCAACTTGGTTTAAAAAAAATCATGGTTACTTTTTTATTTGTTAATAGGTTTAATAGGATTACAGTACATAATTAATTTCCTTTTTATTGATCTAATGGTCACTATCACGATTGCTGAAAGTCCTGGGTTTGATTCCCAGGTTGAGCATTGTTATTGGGATTTTTTGTGAAATTCCCAGTAGCAGCTATGAGTCTGGATATGTGCCCATTTAATGGCAATAGGGTCGTCCTCTATTATTTGGAACCTAAACAGCCGAATTGTGGCCTATATCTGCCTAGCCCTTCGGGGAATACAGGCCTGATTATTTTAACTGTCTTTCAGCGAAAGTCGGTTAAACAATGTAATATTTAAACACCATGTATTATATATCTTATATCTTCTGTAGTTTTTAACAAGATTTTTCATGATACAAACTTACTCGAACGCTCTAGATTGTTCTATAACTTCTAGCACTTCTTACAAGCAACAACTCAATCGGTTTGCATCAGATACAATACAAAGAGACTGGACATTATCGATGGAGGTCTGCTTAAATTGGTCGTGTTCGGCCAGTTTTGTGTACAGACAAGAAGTTTGATATTCTAGCCGACTGAACAAGTCTTATTTTATACATTGTTTTGACGTTGAGGAAACCTGCATGCCTAAGAGATTTTATCGACGGCATGTGAAGTCTGCCAGCCCGCATTAGGCTAGCGTGGTGGACTATAGCCTAATCCCTCTCATACTGAGAGGAGACCCGTGCCCAGCAGTGGGACAGTATATGGGTTGATTATGATTATATTTTATTTGACGTTGAAGGAAGAAAATTATCGAACGTTATAATTTATAGCGCATAACATAGTTAAATACAGAATTCCTTGCGAAAACTCCCTCGGGGGCTAGACAAGTTCCATTTTGACATTCGAATCGACAGACAAAATGTATGGAAATGACATTAGTGACAGCCCGATTTGTCGAAAGCTTGTGTCATTTTCATACATTTTGTTTGTCGATTCGAATGTCAAAATGCAACTTGTCTAGCCCCCCTGGTTGGCCCAGTTAAAGAAAGAAAGAAATATCTATTCAGCTGCAAGCGAAAAATAGATAAGATACCAAGATAGAAGTAAAAAGTATTATGCCTCACGGTTGCGTTGAAAGGGATTTGGTTCAGCAGATGGCTCACAGATTGCCTGGCGCTGGTTTTTAACCAAACCGGGAGTGGATCCCGGAGATCATAAAACAGAGTCTGAGGATAGTGGATAGTGGAAAAATAGTGATCCTAAGCACGGCTACTACGCTCGATATCCTGGGTTTGATTGCTAGTTTGAGCAGAGCTATTGGGGTATTTTACGAAATTCTTAATAGCAGCTCAGAGTTGGGAATTGTGCCCTGTTTGGCAATTGGCGCGCTCCCTATTATATGGGACCTAAACGTACTGGTAAACTAAGGGTGTACATTAGTACACCTCTGTCTGACCCTTTGGGGTATATAGGCTTTGTAACCGTCCAAAGAACATGAATGTTTATGATGTAACAGGTAATCATTTAAGAAGCAACTGCTTTCAGAACTTTGCAACTCAATTTTGGGGCACTACCAGTATCTGAGGAATCTCTCTAGGGCACTGAGGGTATTCTAGATAAGCTAAAAACGATCACCCATCTATATACTAACCGCGGCAAGCGCAGCTTAACCTTGCAGACCGATTACTACTTAGTCACAAGCCCCTCCACTTTATCCCACTCCATTCATCGACATATTAATCACACTTATTATGAATAAAATACAGACATATTCACAAACCATTTCTCAATATATAACGAAGTGCATTCATATGAGAAACCAATTTTTTTTCGAGAAAAGTCAGGGCCATTCGTCAGATCTTGATATAATTAAAAATAATCAGATTTAAATTATAAAACATACAATATGATATTTACTAACACCAGTTATTCTTTGAAAATCGACGTTTTTTAATGTGCACCCTGAATTATCTATACTTCTATACTAATATTATAAAGAGGAAAGATTTGTTTGTTTGTTTGTTTGTTTGTTTGTAATGAATAGGCTCCGAAACTACTGGACCGATTTCAAAAATTCTTTCACCTTTGGAAAGCTACATTATCCCCGAGTAACATAGGCTATATATCATCACGCTACGACTAATAGGAGCGGAGTAGTAATGAAAAATGTAGCAAAAACGGGGAAAAAATTATAAGACCACGCGGGCGAAGCCGCTGGCTGGAAGCTAGTTATACATAATTTTGTATTGTATTTTAAAACTAGTATCTTTGCCGCGACCTCGTCTAGTAGATAAAAATACTACATTGCATGAATAAATAAATATATTATTGTTATTGTATTACATACTCTTTGGCGTGTATTCAAATAAACTTTTTAGAAGTTTCCTTATCGTATTGTAACCATTTAATTATTTAAATACTAAAGATAGGGCCGTTGCAACATTTGACAGACGCTTTCGCCATACATACACAGAAACACTAACGCCATCTTTGTTAGTATCGCATGGCATTTGTTTTTTAGCCGATCGCGGACTAGTTCACTTCGGTTTAGAGAAGACCATTTTGGGACCAAGGTGGAGTGTGTGTGTCATTGTGGCATGCAGTTCGCCCAGTCTTTTCGCAGTAATAATTATAAGTTAATGATTGTAACCTTACTTCTTCTCAACATATTAAAACAAATACTCCAATTCACTGTAATTATGATTCCTTTTTCAAAAGTTTTTTTTTGTAATATTATGCGGTTGCGTATTGACAACAATTGTAAATGGTGACACTCATAGTTTGCAATTTTCTGAACTCAGTTGTTAAGTCCCATTTATGGCCAGTTATTTTACAACTTAAGCTTTTTAAACAGGAACTTAATAAATCTCAATACCTACCTATAATAATTATTATGAAAACTTTATATTATCATCAAAGTAGCAAAGCAGTAGGTACATCTATAAAGTTACCTAAATCTAAAATAAATAAATATCCTAGGACATTTTACACAGCATCATCTAGTCCCAAACTAAACAGAGCTTGTACTATGGGCACTAGACAATGCATATAATACTTATATACTTTTTTTTGTAAATACATATCTACCTATAGTACATAAGAAAAGATCTAATTGAAATAAAACTTTTACATTTTATTCAAATACTGTGATCTATAGAAGTAGTTTTTAATACAACTTAGGGATATTTGACGACGTCTGTGGTCTAGTGGTTCGAGTACCGGACTGCTGATCACGAGGTCGTGGGTTCGATTCCCACAGGACACAAATATTTATGTGATGAATATAAGTATTTGTGTTTGTCTGGGTGTTTCCTATGTATAATAAGTATGTATTTACAACAAAAAAAAAGTATATAAGTATTATATCCATTGTCTAGTACCCATAGTACAAGCTCTGCTTAGTTTGGGACTAGATGGTGCTGTGTAACATGTCCAAAGATATTATTTATTTATTTATTTATTTATTTGCTTTTTAGAGAGTCTCCTTCTCTTCCTGGAACCAAACTACAAGAGAAACTAGTACTCAATGTTGTTAAGTTTATGCAGAAACGTACCATTAGCGAATAGACACGCTACTAGACGCGTTAGCAGGTACGATGTTGACTTTACTTTCGCCAAGTTCAACCGATACTTTCACAAGTTCATTGAGGTTAATATTCCGACCTGTACGGCCGTACTACGTTTGTTTTTGTTGTTAATTGTTTACTAGCATTCCGTCAACGGCTTCGCCTATGTGGTCCGGGTATTTCTTGTAAATTATTAAAACAAATATATCCAACGGAAAACATTTATTTTACTGGAATAAAAACTGGCCTATGTGCTATTGCAGATTATAATCTAACTCTATGCCAAATTTCATCCAGATCCGTTCAGTAGTTTTTGCGTAAAGGAGTAACAAACATCCATTCATCCAAACTTTCACATTTATAATATGAGTAGGATAGTAATATTAGTAGGGATGGGATAAAAAATTATGTGGTTTTTGTATGTCTAGTAGTCCTAAGCAATCGATTCCCACGTTAGTTTTATTGGGTTTTTCTATGAAATTCTATACATATACTAGCGCACTGTAGGTGTACATTATTACGCCTCTGCCTAACCCTTTGGGGAATGCATGGGTAATGATATTATGTTAAGTTATTTATTTTATCAATATCCATAGAGTGTTGTCTTATGAGATCATAATTTTCTAGTACGCAATAATTGAGAGAATTTTATAATACCTCAACTAAACAACGGGACCTATATACCTACACAAAGCTTTAATCTGGTAGTTAAAATTATAAAAAATAATGATGTAGTATTATATTATAATAATTATGACCGAATGGTCATTATTTTGGTTTTATACCTAGGTAGACATTGATTTCTCAATTTATTCAAGTCTAGGGTTGCCTAACTGATACTCTAATAGTATCCTTTCACTACTTAAAGATAATGATCTTTTCTGATCTTTTGAACTGGCGTTTGCAACTGCACATAGGCAAAGGGGACGCACCTGTAAATGCTTAGCTTTCAACCTACATTTATATTGATTATAGCATTCAGTACCGAGCAGCAATTCAATATTGAGTATAAAATAAAAATCATTTAAATTGTATATCAATTGAAAAAAGTTATAATAGAGCCTCGCTAGCTCAGTGGTTAGGACCACGCAACGGCTATGGTCAAGATCTTGGGTTCAATTCCCAGGTCGAACAGTGTTACTTATTGGGTTTTTTAATGAAATTCTCAATCTCGCATTCCCGCTTGCAGTTTAGTCTCAGACTCAAATATGCTGAAGAAATGTGAACGTACATTAGTATAAATATTTTACTTTTAGAAAAATATTTTACCGATTTTTAGGCCCGGCTTGAAGTTGGCTCGCGTCAACTTCAAGCTGGACAAAAAGATTGGCGAGAACTCTACGCGTCTGCCTAATTTCAGGTAATACGGGCGGTAATAAGTCAGTTAACATACAAATTAAAACGGAATACTTACGTCAATACCCGTAGCTGTCTCGAATAAAAACAGATACATTTACGTCTAAAGGCGTGCTAGGAAGTCAGACTAACCAATGTGTGTCTGAGACTTTTACCACGGTACCCGTACTTATTGTCATGTAATAAATACTGTACGTAACTCATTACGTGATATTTTTGCGATGTCGTAAAAAATGTCGCGTTGACTCGTGGGCCGTGGGACGGGCACCAGCGTAAAGACTTTGCGGCTTATTTTACTAGTAAAGGCGGAAACTAGAGAGGCTACGCACGTGCGTCAAGGTTCGCTTTACAAGGAAATGTATGGAGCTGTATCCATTGCAACCCATGGACACGCTACGCACGAATTGACGTCATTGGCACACGCGTGGCTTGCTCGGATACGGCGCCCACGTAGCACAACTTGAGACGAAAGTCTTAGGCTGATATTCAGAAACGAGACTCAACATGAACTTATGCTTGCGTATGTCAAATTTGTATGACAATTTGACATACGGGATCCTTACTTTACGCTGAGCATCGTCTCTGAATGTTAGCCTTAGACTAATATTCGGAGACGATGCTAAGCGTAAAGTAATGCCTCCATTTGTCAAATTTGTATGAAAATTTGACATACGGAAGCATAAGTTCATGCTTAATTTCGTCGCCGCTTAGCGTCGACGCTTGCGTAAAGTAACAAAACAAAAAATGTGTCAAATTGTAATACAAATTTGACATACGGAAGCGTAAGTTTGCGCTTACTTTCGTCTCTGAATATAAGCCTTAGTCACAAAGAGGAAGTAAAATAATCAAATGCCTTCAAATATATACATTCACGGCATTTCATTCATAAGCATAGTCAGAAACTAAAAAATATGAGGTGCTATAATTCTTGCATATATAATTCTCTTGCTTGCATTACTACAAGAGTCTGGCGGTCAGGCGTCTCTATGTGTGTAACTTCGACGACAAATGTTGCTTGCGCGATGCAGGATTCGCTACGTGATTGGTCAGTTCCTTTACGTCAGTTAGCTTCATTAGTAGCGCGATAGATGTCACTATAACTTAAAATCATTCAATAAAAAGTGGAGGTATTTAGTAATATAAAATAAATTGAGCCTAATATTTTTGCAAGAACTCATTGAGACACTCTCGAGACTGTTTCAATATCACCTCACTGGATCTCAATAGGTTGCTTATAATAAATAACTCCTAAATTGATATTTCGATTATTCAAGATCATTTCTAGAGCTTTCGAAATATCGATGAAACGAAAATTGTATCTGTTTTCTTTACATTGTGTGTCTGTCGTCATAAGAGCTATTCTCCAAATAGCTCTTATGTCAGTTTTTGGTATTGTATTTGACATTATAATTGTTAGGGTTATTCTTCTTCTTATTTATTTATGGCAATTGGTGCCGATGTCGACAATTCTGCCAATGTCAAAGTGGATAGGTACATTTAAATAATATACAAGTAATAAATTGCTGTACTTTGTAAAATATTTCAAAAACAAGCAAAATGGCGATCCGCCACAACCATGTTGGAAATTAATTTTAGTGAATTTTTTGTACATTATGTTTGATTAATCATCATCAACCTTCGCAAACGTCACTAAGTCATGTCACAAATCTTCCTGTCACTGGCATTTGCCAAAATGTCCATAAAATATGTTATAGAAAAATTCTAACAGTGATGGCCTGTTGATTATGACCATGGACTGCCTAGACCGGTCGTGGGTTCGAAAACATGGCTGATAAAATCACAAAATTCATCATAATTAACGCCATTTTATTTGACACCAAGTAGTCAAACTAGTTTACTTAATTTGGCACCAACAAGTCACCAAGTTCAGAGACTGGTGTTTTAATGAGAATTTTAGTAGAACTACTGCGTCATTGGTTTTTTAGTCACTAACGTAGCTGCTGATCGTGAAGGTGTGAGTTTGATTACCAAGTCGAAGAGTGTTATTAAGTTTTTCAATTTGAAAACATTATTATCAGTACTTAAAGATGGAAAGGATACAATTTGTTTTCGCACCATTGAGAACGGTAACGTATAATGGTGGTATTATACTCTAAAATAAAAACTTATTTTTCAACCTAATACTCCTACTGGTTTCCAACATTTCTATGGACGCTGTAAAGGGTCAGAAACGTCGAGATTAAAATAATATCAATATAAATAAATATAACGAGATAAAATCCGTAAAAAGTAGTTTTATTTCAATATTACTGTTAGAAAATAAGAAGCCTATCTATAAAGCATATGTAGGTAAGTATATAAGTTATCTAGAGAGTTTAAGGAAGGATTTCATACCTATATATTTTATTAATAAACGTCACAAATTGACTCAACGATCTCAGACAGGGAGGGGAGGGACAGCTTATGATATATATACATTTTATGTCTTAAGCTATTTAGCATTTGTTAATGCCAAATACAAACGAATAATAACAGTATTTTTTATTTTATAGGGTGGCTAAAATCGAGTATAAAAACCGGTTAATACAATGACGTAATTGAACAGATTGCATAGTAATAAGTAACCGGTATTATAACCGGTTCTCAAATTATCTAAAACTGCCTGCAGAATACCCGGTAGTCTTCTAAGCTAATATCTCACGCTAAAAAATCAATAATCAATTAATAGTTGCACAATTAAAATACATAACAATTTAATCTACCTGTACAAATCTATAAGTACATCGCATCATCCTCTTAACCTTTTTCCCAATCATGTTGGGGTCGGCTTCCAGTCTAACCAGATGTGGCTGCATATCAGTATTTTACACGAAGCGACTGCCATCAGACCTCCGCAACGCAATTTCAGGGCAATACTGATATTCGAAGGATAGACTGGTTGTCGGACTTTTGGGCTTCTGACTTCAACTAATGATTGTCATAGGTGACGGGACCGACGGCTTTACGTGCTCTCCGAGGCACGGAGGTGTCTCGATGTTTTAAGTATGGTCAGCCATCCACAGACTGACCTCGGCAGGCACAGCTTAATTTTGCAGATCGGTTGATCAGCGTTGCTATAACTTAGCCAAGAGCCCCTCTACAAGTATATCTATACAAATAAATAAGATGGAAGTGTCTGTATGTAATTTCAAATTAACAGCTTTTAACTAAATGCATAATATTAAGACAGTTTATACGGTACTTACATTAATCACCCTCATTCGATAGTCGGATAAAAAATCTATTTTTTTTGTCTGTGTCTGTTTGTTCCAGCTAATCTCTGAAATAGCTAAACCGATTTTGACGAGACTTTCCCTGCAGATAGTTAATGTGATAAGGATTAACTTAGGCTATTATATTAGACATTTTATTTATTAAAAAATGGATGAACGCGACTAGCACCGCGGGGAACAACTAGTTTTAAAATAAAAGCTAAGTAACAAAAGCATTATCGAATGCAGTTGCAACTTTTGTATATTATGTAATGTACGGTTACATTTAAAAAACACAAAACTAACTATTATAGTTAACCGCAGAACGTTACTGAACAAGTAGTTATGAATTTTTATATTTTATTGTTTTTTTGTATTATTGTGCAACGACAAATTGTTTGATGTAAAAACAAAATGATTTTTGAGGTCACGTCAAACTGTTACATAACAAAACATACCATCACGCTTGTATTCCAAGAAGGGATATGCAAAGTTGTACCCCGGTAGTTAGTAATAGGGGACGAGGATATAAGTGGGTTATCGGTTTATTGGCTGCAAACACGTCTTCTGCTAAGCGAGAGGATCCGAATTCGAATGCAGCAGACATTTTCAGCCCAGTTCCAGTCCAACCTGGCGGATTTTTAGCTTATCAGCAACCTAGATTCTGGAGCGCAGTACCTACGCTAATATTGATGCCGTCTGCTAATTTGACACCCAACATAGTGCACATACATGGTACAATTTAAAAGAGTATAGGGCCCAATAAATTATTGACAGATAATTTCACATACGTTTCGTTCCATTTTTGAATTTATCCGCCATTTTTCGGCTATCCAAAGGCTATCAAAATATAGGTATACGTATAAAAAGGATGCCTTTTAAAGTTACTATTAACATGACGTCATAGAATCATTTTAACCTTTTAATAACGAAGATGTTAGCTCATTAAACAATCTCTGAATCGCTAATTTATTCAAATTGTTTATAGGGCTACCGATAATTGCAAAATGTCAGAGGGATCATCGTAAAAAATTAAAGATATGGGCAAAAATTTGCATTTTTATTGCGTGGGCAGTCAGATAAAGGGTTGTTTTGAAGCTAGAATGTTGTGGAATATTGTTTGTATTTTGTAGAATGTTCTCGATTGTTCAAGTTCAAGTTGAATTTTTCAAGTAAGCCTTTACTGGCACACGAAAAGTTGATCCCATAGAGAAGAATCTCGCAAGAAACTACATGGATACTCACGCACACACTGTAAAAGTTTACTATAGGTATTGCAGTTGCACTGTACAACTCTTCTAGATTCTTCTTTCTTCTGCGCTATTGAATTTTGAATTTTTATATTTCTTTCTGAATGTTAAAATTTTTGTACAAAAACCTATACTTATATTTGGATTAAGCTTTTCCTAAGACTGCTTATTAGTTATGAGCGCGACTGCTAAGCTATACCTAGGTTTGATTCCCGTACCGAGCAAATTCTTGTTAGGTTTTTTCTGTGTAATTCCCAGTAGCATCGGATTTGTGCCAATAGATTCAATGATGGGAATAGATTTGCCTCCTCTTTTACCAGGACCAAGGTCTGAACTGTAGGTCCTCCTCTTTTACCAGGACCGAGGTCTGAACTGTAGGTGTAGGTACTGGTATCAGTACGCCTCTGCCTACCTTTTCAGGGAATATATGCATGATGCTACATTAATTCGATCTTCGTAACCGCATCCAATATCCTTGCCAGACCGTGTCAGGAACAAGGCGATTACATAATCATCACTAATAAATAACCACTTTTTGCCGATAATCGGTCTGACCCCCAACCATGATTAGTTCCACCTACCGTATATTTAATTCTCAGTTTAAATAATCTGTAAAAATGATTTTATTAAGTGTTGATGTATCCGATTGGGCTCCATTTAATTTCATTTAATTTTAGCCGTGATCGTCCCGCTGCAGTGCATAGGCCTCCTTCCAGCCTTCTCGGGCTTTTTTTCGATTGGGCTTAAAAATCATTTTTGCTCTTATTCAAAAGGGTACTTCTTCTTTGTGTCGGGTCTCCTCTTAGTATAAGAGGGATTAGGCTATAGTCCACCACGTTAATGCGGGTTGGCAGTCTACACATTCCGTCAAGAAAATCTCTCAGGCATGCAGGTTTCCTCACGATGTTTTCCTTTGCCGTTAAAGCGAGTGATAATTACGCACATGATTTCGAAAAGTCAGAGGTGCGTGCTTTGGATTCGAACTCAACACCTTTGACTTGGCAGTCCAGTGTTCATAGCTCTAGGTTATCACTGGTTTTTCAGATTATACAGATATGGCCAAATATCAGTACCTACCTATTTTCCTTGAAACGACCTCGATCTGGATAATACCGATATTCGAAGGAAAGACTGGTTGGCACTGTTGGTAGGGTTTTCGAAGTTCTGACTATCACTTACGATTGCTATAGGTATTCGTATGACAACCGGGAACGACAGCTTTCTGTGCTCTCCCAGAAACAGAGGGGATCTCGATGTTTGAAGAATAGGAACACCCATCTATAGATTAACCGCGGCACAGTTTAAACTTGCCTAACGATTGAACAGCGCGGTTATTACAAAAACTATAAATAACTATAAACAACCAATATTTTTGTCCAATTTGCATAATAACTCCCACTATGTGATCACATAATATTTCGATATAAAACATGTTAGCCAAATGTTAACTTGAACAATTCATTTTCAACTCTACCGCATCAAAAGTAAAGTTGGATTTCCATTGTTGATAATTTTACCAGTTTTTCGACAGATATGCCAAATGTCACGGCGTTCAAGTCGGTTACAAAATGCTTATATGTATTTGATAATATCATCTTTATGTTCCTTTAAGGTAATTGGTATGTCTTGGACATAGTAATTACCCATTAGTAAATTTTATTCTCTAGATTTTTAAAGGGTTAACTTTGAAACTTTCCGCTGCCTCCTTATTCTAGTCCTAAACGCGACTGCTACGCTCGAGGTACTGTATTCAATTCCGGGGTAGAACAGTGTTAGGTATTGGGCTTTTCTATCAAAATTCTCAGTAATAGCTCGAAGTTTAGATTTGTGCCTAGTTAATAAATTAATTTACTAATAAAATATCGAACTGATTTTCATACTGTTTTCGTCATTGGACAGAGTGATTAATAAGGAAGGTTTGGGTGTATAATTCATCAAGTTTTTATGTAAATGGTTTGAAATTCGAGGAAGAAGCTGGAAGATAGATAGTTAAAAAAAAAGATGTGGCTTCATGCAAAAGATCCCCGGGTCGCTAGTCCTTACTAATATTATAAATGCGAAAGTAACTCGGTCTGTCTGTCTGTCAGGCTTTCATGCCAAAACTACTCAACCGATTTAAATGAAATTTACTACACAGTCTAGGGCACAAATCCGCATCCTGGTTAGACTGGAAGCCGACCCCAACATGGTTGGGAAAAGGCTAGAAGGAAGATGATAGTGTAGAGCCTGAGAAAGGACATAAGCTACTTTTTAATGCGAAAAATGATGCGCTGTTAGGGGTTGAAATATGGGATGAAAGTTATAAAAATACCCAGCTCACGTGAGCGAAGCCGTTGGCGGAAAGCTGGTTGTAAAATTAATATAATTTCTGAAAGATCTTTTTACGTTCAACCCAGGATAAAAAAAGGAAAATAATTAATCAAACGTAGTATTGATTTATTGTTCATACGAACAATCGTAGTACAAATTATGTAATAAAGATACAGAACAGAAGTTTAACGACATATCATCACGACTGTATTCTCCAAAGGGTTAGGCATGTTGGGGATCCTAGTTAGTAATGGAGGGTGAACCTATTGTCAACAATCGGGCACAAATCTTTATTCCGAGCTGTTACTGACACAACATTTAGGTACTTTGGAGTACCTAAATGTTGTGTCAGTAACAGCTGCAATCCGTATCATTTTAAATACAACTAGTTTTTCTTATAAATTATAGCCTATGTTACTTGGTAAAGATGTAGCTTTCTGATGGTGAAAGAATTTTTAAAATCGGTCCATTAGTTTTAGAGCCAATTCAATTCAAACAAATAAATAATCAAATCTTTCCTCTTTAAAATATTAGTATAGATATTCTAAAGTTTAAATAAATAAATTGAACCCAGGACCTCTAAGAATACCAGTCAAGCTTACAACTACTAGGCCAATAAGGCAAATAATAGCTAAGAAACTTAATTCAAATTATACCTAAGCATTTTTTTTATCATCATGCGACCTACATGTTCGATGACAAATTAATGCTTGGCCAGCATCGATACAATGACGTATCGACGTTGATCAACACTATCGATTTATGTTAATCTATGGGTGTCATCTAGCATTGAGCTGTCAAAATGACGTAATCAATAGTGTTGACTGTCAGTTTTAGTTTAAACGCAACGATACAGGAGAAAATCTTAATGCGAAGCACCTACGTTTTTTAATAAACCTTCATTTTAATCGTTTTTTTTATACCACTAAGGTGGCAAACAAGCATAGGGCCCGCCTGATGGTAAGCGGTTACCGTAGCCCATGGACCGCTTGACGGTATCACTCGCGCGTTGCCGACCCGAAAAACCTCTTAGAGGTTTATGGAGAATTCACGCGAATTCAATTAGAATTCATTCATTCATTCTAATTTAATTCAGTTTAACCTGGAATTTGGTCTTGTTTGGACCTCTATACGAAATTTCATCCCCAATTCAATTTCCTCTTCAAGCCCTTTTCCGTGACAAAAGGTACGTAAGGTAACACTACCATCATGATCAAAATCTGTTAAGCGGTTTAGACAGATACAGTTACTTTTGAATTTATAATATTATTCGATACAGAGTATGCATTATGACACTAGTGATACCTTTAATCGATACATCGATGACGAATCGATGGGAATTTCTTTCATCACATAAGTACAAACGTATTAACGGTGAAATTGGAACGAGTTGCAAGTATCGGCATTGCACACAGTAACAACTGGCTTCCTTATTCCGTATCAATAGCATGCGTACTGTCTCTCATTACGTAAGCCTTCGTCAAACAGACAGACAGTCCATCGCAGTGAGCACGATAAACTATTTCCTAGATTCCATCGATAAATTTACGGCCAAATCCGTTATAATGGATAGAACACATAACAACCATTTGAAAGAAAAAAATAATTACTCCTACACTAACAGTTGACTCAAAATTTATAAGAATCGATAAATTATTTAAGTACTTAGGATCTAGGTACCATCCCATAATATGCCCAAATGGGAATTGGGCATATTATGGGAATAAAAGGCTTAAAAAATGTAGATATGTTCGAATCAATCCATCGGAGAAGATATCGCGTCACAAAAAAACCAGTAGAGAACCAGAGAGGATGAGAGGGATAAGCTTATAGTCTACCACGCTGGCCTAATGCGGGTTAGCAGACTGGCAGAGACCCGTGCCCAGCAGTGGGACAGTATATGGGTTGATGATGATAAACATTTTTTTAATAAATTAAACTTTTGTTACCGTTGTACTTCTGTCTCATTTCTTCGGCACCATCTCATCATTTGCATACAACAATAAAAATAACAGCTTAAAATTGAGCGTGGCGCATCGTTAATCTGATTACCCGCTTCAATAAACGGCAATCAATGATTTTATTACTTGGAAAATATTTTCATTTTCCTCTGTGAACACGAGAAAAGCAGGGTGCGTTAACTTTATGCTATAAATTAATGATTTTTAAAATTGTTGTTGCATTTTGCGTGAATTTTAATCCATTACACAACTTTTGCGTTTTGAATCGGCTTCTTCGATTTTTCTAGATTTATAGTGTCTTCTAACGCTTCGGCAAAACTGCACTTTTGGTGTAGTGGTTAAGGAGGTCACCTCTAGCACCGCGTGTCGTGAGTAATGGGTTCGATTCCTACCCATTGTAAATATTTTATTTATGTTCCACGGATATTTGTTTCTAGTGCGGGTGTACTTTGTGTCAATTCACTGTACCTATGTTTGTAAAGTCCCTCGCACCATAGTGCGGTAGCTGACTTTAATAAAAAACAAATTACCATTAGCAGTTTTTTGCCTGGTTGACGGCAATAGGCTCGCTATTTAAATGGGACCTAAACATACCGGTGAACTGTGGGAGTACATTAGTACACCTCTACCTACGCGTGATGGTATATACTTATGTGAAAAACAAATAACAATGCCTTAACTTATTTATCAATACCTAAGTATCGATAAAACAGCTTCCACAGTAAACAAAAACAAAAGAAAAGCCAACTTCGACTAAATTGATCCTTCAAATCTTCAGGGGATCACCAAAATTCCACATAAGGATTCAGTTTGGAATTTGGTAACAATTCAAAATGCACGATGGTCCACAATCTCCTGGTAATCTCATGGGAATGGGAAAGGTGTTCGATGGGAATCCCAATAGCGGGCAAATGTTTAAAAAAAGTCTTGATCAAATGGTTCTATTCTTAAGCTGTGGACTATGCATATTTCTCTTATCATGAGTGTGAAAAGGACAAAAGATACGATAGAAAATATGAATAAAGATTATGGTTGGACATATTTACCTATTTATTTTATTCTTAATGTACAAAAAGTGTCTTAATGCCTTAGGCAGTCTTTATCAGACCACCTTAGGGTGATGCAGAGACGAAAAAAATATGCATACAGGCATACATTTGCAGGGAAGTTTTTTTAAGACAACTTTCTGCATTTGTTAACAAGTCCTGTGTCACGAGCTACTAAGCTTTTGGAATTTCCTTCATTTGGCACAACGCACTAAAGGTGTTGTCGAATCGTTAAGCGGGGTAGAATCCCGAAAACACGTGATTTGACACACAAATTTTTAAAGTATTTTTAAAAGAAAAAAATAGAATATTCTTCTTAATTTCCTCTTAAAATACCCCATATAATTAAGCATATTGCGAATAAAGAATGATGACAATGTGCAATTTTTAATTTACAATTAGAATGATCTTCAAATCAAAAATAATGCACCATTACCATTTTTTTGTATATCAGACTCTGCTGAGCCTCTATAAACAACACCTTGAACGTACTACAAATAGACAGCAAATAATAATCAGCTAGGTTCGTTTTCACCACGATCCACGCATCGCCACACAGACCAACGAAGCGTAGTTTATACTTGCGACACGTCTTATTAGATTATGTACTATATACTAGTATAAAATGAACATCTGAGGACGTCTGTGGTCTAGTGGTTCGAGTACCGGACTGCTGATCACGAGGTCGTGGGTGCGATTCCCACAGGACACAAATATTAATATGATGAACATAAGTGTTTGTATTTGTCTGGGTGTTTCAGAATGATAAGTATGTAGGTATTAACAAAAAAAAGTATCATATCCAATGTCTAGTACCCATAGTACAAGCTCTGCTTAGTTTGGGACTAGATGGTGCAGTGCAAAATGACGTTCCAGGATTATTTACATTTATACATAATTATACTGGGTTAGAAACATGTTCATAACATAGGTCTTATAAAGGTATGGTGGATCTGTAAGGTAGATCATGGGTTACCCAGCCAGTCATGGTCGGGGTTTTTTTGTGATTACCATGTGATTTTTTTTTCGCCTTTTCAGGTGGCGGGAATCCATGACGATTTTCCGCAACACGACAAAGGTCATGGGCTACGACAGCCACACCAATTACTTGGCAGTTACCGAAATTTAAAGGTGACTGCCTAATTGGCCCTGGGGCGACCGCTTTGCTACAGGCTTGAGTTAGACTTGGGTCGAGCAAACTGTTGTTGGGATTTTCTGAAAAAATTCCCAGTAGAAGGAGATTTATGCCCGGCTGATGGCAATAATGTCGCCCCTATTCTATATGACCTAATCATAACCGTGATCTATGGGTGTACAGCAGTACACCATTGCATAAGCATAGAAAACAAGCATCATATCACTGATAGGTTCAACAACCCTTTGTCAATCCAAAGGTTATAGTTTTCTAATCAGTCTATGTCCATTCTTTCCCCCCACTTCCGCAAGTCCCGGGATCCCTTTCACCCAGTCCTTACGGCATCGTTTCGACACGATGACGCAACGACACCGTAACGACTGTTGCCCAACAGTTGCTAGGTTGCTACCAAGTGTATTGTTCTACTGAGGGATGTGTGTATTGATTGATATCGTCTATTTGTAGATCGTTTCAGTCTAATTATGAGACAACGGCTTCATTTATAGGGTTCGGAAAAATGGCTGATTAGACTAATGTTTACAATCATAACTGTTGAAGCCATTTCTAAACGATGCGGTAACCATCACTGACGTCACCGCTAAATGTCATCTGTCACTGGTGACTGACAGATGAAGAGCGTACGCGCTAAAATCATAGACGAATAACGAACACGAAGAAGGATAGCATCCATTGCCGTGCGTTAGTCATAGTTTTTCTATAATTAAAGTAGTAACAACACAAGTATAGAAGAATCATCATCAGCCCGTATTCGTCCACTGCTGGACTTAGGTCTCCTTTAGTGAACGCTACAAAGCTCGATCTTCAGCTCTTTTCTTCCAGTTGCTGCCAGCTACCTTCTGCAAGTTGTCACTCCACCTGGCGAACGTCCTACACTACGCCTGCCTAGACGCGGTCTCCACTCAATAACTCGTTTACTCCAACGATTGTCGGTTCTCCGAGAGACGTGACAGGTCCATCGTCACTTCAGCGTGTTAATCCTTTTAGCTATGTCGGTTAAGAAAGCAAATAAGGCGGCTATAGAAGAATCCGGCATCAAAATTTATTTAGCCTACTGGGAGAGAAATCAACAACTGAGAGATCTTGAGTTCCATTCCAATTAATATTTCTACAGCCTCTTCAATCTCATCAAAGATTAACTATATATCTGTCACATAGATTATAGTGACATTTCTATAAATAAAAACTGTGTCGTGTCGTGCACTGCGCAATACTCTATTACAGTTATGGCGTGTTGTGGTGCAACGGTTATCAGGTTCTGAGCTTAGAAAGGCCAGTTTATTGTAAAGCTTCTAAATTGTATCGAGCTAAATGTTTTTGGTTTAATTGAGAATTTTGTAATGCTTTATGATATTAGAATCGAAAGATTTGATTGTGAAAATATTGTAGACTTTCAACATCATGCCTGTATTCCCTGAAGACTCAGACAGGGGTATACCACAATAAATTTTATTATAACTATATACTAGGTGGAAGGGACATCGACGCACAAACGTCGTGACAAAGTTTCACTCAAGGTCAAAAATAAAATGACCTAGGTCATTCATATAGAAAATGATCGGTTATTACAGAAATTGACATTTTTGAGCGCGCAGTGTATTGCTAAAAACGCGATTATAACGCTCCGTGGCGAATGTTCGATCGGATTTCGGATCGATTTCGATCCGAAATAAATGAAATGTTTTTTTTTATAGATAGAAATAAGGTTTTTTTCAAGTAAAAAACAGACAGTTACAGTGACAGTTGTCAAAAGCTTGTGGCATTTCCATACATTTTGTTTCTAATTGTTTGTCGATTTGAATGTCAAATTGCAACTTGTGGGCCCAGAAGGGCAAACAAAAGAGAAACGTGTTAAACAAAGAAAGTTCGTTATTGAACTAGTTATCTAACTGAATATGCATTAGTTACGCAAAAATATTGTTAATGCCTTCATTAAAAATTATAATCAGCTTGCAAACCAAATTGTGTCTGGCGCGAGAGTTAAGTGCACTGCTTTTAAAAATGTCGCGAGGAATATTTTTATGACCTTTACAATGTCGGCATCGTTTTGTTTTTATTGCTGCGTTGCGATTTGAGGAGATTTAAAGCCCGTTTTAACACCTCTAATAGCCGTTACCGCAGAATAAATTCGAAAATGTAATATAATTCAACCCATATACTGTCCCACTGCTGGGCACGGGTCTCCTCTCAGTATGAGAGGGATTAGGCTATAGTCCACCACGCTAGCCTAATGCGGGTTTGCAGACTTCACATGCCGTCGAGAAAATCTCTCAGGCATGCAGGTTTCCTCACGATGTTTTCCTTCACCGTTCAAGCGAGTGATAATTACGAAAATGTAATGTTTGTATAAAATGATCTGCAAAGTAATTTGTTCGTTCGAACGCGATAATCTCAAGAAGTGTATCGTACCAGTAGGGTACGATTCGTAAAATTCTTATGATATTAAATCATAGACGATGCTAAGCATAAACTTGGCTTCCGTATGTCCAATTGTCATACAAATTTGACATACGGAAACATTACTTTACGCTTAGCATCGTCTCTGAATATTAGCCTCAGTGTTAGATAGCCCATTTATCGAGAAAGGCTTAAACTATCACGCTACGACCAATAGGAGCTGGGTATCAATGAAAAAAATTGCAGAAACGGGGTTTTTTTTTTACAAAATATGCCAAACGTGTGCAGCTGGGACGGGCCGCTAGTGTATTATAATTGGGCTTGAAATACGAGTATTAATTACTTAGATGAATGCAAATTTAAAATCAATTGCAGGAAATAATTATTGGTTTGAATATAATTACGGATAATGATTTCAGTTTTGTTGAATTGTAACTACCTAAATTAGTTTTGGATATAATGGAAATATTTCTTCAATATACAATTTACATAACTATTTTAAGTATAAATTATTTAAAAACACCAGTCCCTATCAAATCAAATCTTTATTGCGTACCATATTTTTATAACCTAACCTAACCTAAATTAAAAATTTAGAAAACCCCCGACTCGAAATGTAATTTGCCATTTTGTGGTGGCGGCCATCTTGAATTTAAAATTTATCATAATGTATAGTATTCTCCTAGTTAAGCCCTTTCATTTGATACCCATATTGAATGAGTTGTGAAAAAATATGTTATACGCTATTTTGTAGCGGTTATCTTGGACCAATTTTTACCAAACGTGGCTAAGAACACTCCCGACTAATTCACCTTCCAATAAAAAAAACTAATTCAAAATCGGTTCATCCATTCGGGAGCTACGATGCCACAGACAGACACACACACACACACACACAGAGACACGTCAAACCTATAACACCTCGTCGTTTTTGCGTCGGGGGTTAAAAACAGATGGTAGGCTTATATCTAAGGATCAATCATGGACCTTGTCGGAGTAGGATATTAATTAGTTAACTGTATAATACACTATGTCTTTAAAGGCATATAAATATCATAATACGAAAGCAATTAATAAATAAAGTCGGCTGTGAAGATCTTTTAGATTCGTAGATGCTTTAGTAATGAGTATTTCGAATAAGGAGTTCATAATTAAATTAAATAATACCAACATTATGGTGCCTGGATGTACAACAATGTAATGGACTAAAATTTTGTCCATAATTTAATTATCATTTAACTAATTAAATACATTCTTGGTCGGTACTAATTGATTACTAATTGAATTGATTTTAGAATGTTTGTTGTCATTTGTAACGCTAATATTAGGTACAATTTTTAGGACATATGATCAAATTTTTGGAACCGTGCAGCTAGAATCATTTAACGTTTTATAAATGCTCGTAAAAGTATATTTCAAATAAAAACACTAATTTTAACTTAAACTATTATTATTTACAATACCCATAATTGTTTTGTCCAATGTAAAATGTATCTTCGGGCCCTTTTGGTTGCATTTTGCTACTGTTTACAATTAAAAATATCGAACTTAGTTACCTCGATATTTTGAACAGTTTGTTAAGCTTATAACATTTTAATTCACACTGCCTCAATGACCCAATGTACGCAAATGAACCTGATACGCTAGAGACCCCAGTAGACAAGTTGCATTTTGACATTCGAATCGACAAAGGAATAGAAACAAAATTTATGGAAATGACACAAGCTTTTGACAAATGGGCTGTCACTAATGTAATTTCCATTAATTTTCTTTCTATTCCTTTGTCGATTCGAATGTCAAATTGCAGCTTGTCTAGGCCCCCGATTCAATTCAATGGCGAGCAAATTGTTGTTGGATTTTTCTGTGAAAATGTTTTGCTCATAGTTTTGATTATTGTCCGATTCATGGCACACACATTAGGCTTATACCCTATTAAATAGGAACCTTAACATACTAGCTAACCCTGCCCAACCCTTCCGGGAAAACAGGCGCAATTGTACAGTTATGCTAGATTTACTCTAGTCTCAAGTACCGTACTAACCTAATTCTCAATACCTTCAACTACTCGCGCGCAGTACAGTAAGATTAATGTATCCATAGATCTTAAAGCTCTCTGCTAAGTGGACCAACGTCTAGTAAAACACGTCCATTGCACGACTTGTATGCAAGGTATTATGTAAAGTGGGTAGTAAGGGAGCATTGGACGTTATCCATGTGCCAATATGTGAGTACAAAATAACAGTAACTATAAATCTAGAAATGTCTCCAGCTACATTGAATTCTAGTTAGTGCAATATATTGTAGGTCTTCGTAACTTGAATTCAATGCAGTCTGTCTTCGACTTTATTGGAATCTTTGGAGTAAATTTATGTTTGCAATGTTTTTTTAAATTTCGATTTCTTGTAAGTACCGCAAAGGCTTGTTCGATGCCGCACCAATAAAGTACCTAAAAGGAACTGGGGAGGATTTTTCCCAGCAGTGGGACAGCAATGGCTGGAGAGATTTTTTAAATATTTTTATGAGATTTTTTCTCGGTACTTTTCCATTCGAAAACGGACATTGCTTAACAAAAAGGCTGTGAAGTAAACTTTCTCAGTTTTCCTAACTCAAACATATGCTTTCTAGTTCCAAACACTATCATAATAGCACGTACGAAAAAAACTGAATCAACGGAGCATACGCGGCTGCGCACTGCGCGAGCGCGCCGATTTCTACCAGACCACTGTTCACTTTCACTGGGAGAAACTGAGTCTTTTTGTTCATTGTCAGCGCTACAACGTACCGATTTCGAATAGCGTACCACCGCAAAGGATTTCGAATTTGAATTCAGAACAGAACAAGGCGCCAAATTTGAATCGAGAGCTGTAAAAAGGCGCTACATTTAAATTTAGAACTGAAATAAAGCCGCCAATTTTGAAATTAGATCAGTATGAGTTCGAAATTTTGACATAAAAAACATAATTAGGTATTTAGGTACATACTGAGTAATAATTAAGAAGAAAAAAAAAATCTTAATAAAATACTTTTGAACAAAGAACAAATTGTAACAAAAAGAGTTTTTATAAAGCTTGTTTATAATGAATGATTTGCAGATTGTGACATGTTTGTGTTGAATGCAAAAAACAGGTTCAAAAGGTCTTGGACCTTGTTTTATATTTTTGTAATAAAGTTGAAGGTGATTTAAAATAAAATGGACGTTGAAGGCAATATGAAATGCGAAACAAGAAATGTAAATCAGGATTTTTACAACACAAAAAACAAGTTGTGTAAAAGTAGAAAAGTATAGTCAACTTAGCTGTAGAACAACTAATTTTTAGGATCATTTAGAATAATATGCAAATCATAGTCGTTTAGCATTTATAAGAACGTTAAAATTATAAACTGCTTTGTGGATATAAATTATTATTACATATTATATGCAATATTAGTAGTCAAAAAACTTTCTAAGCACTTTCTAATTTTAATAAATATATTGTTGAGAATATTACATAAATACTCTTTTGGATTATTTTACGTAAGACTAATTTCACTCACCATTTTTCCGGGTTCCCACGAAAATCACAAATTAAAAAATAAATTACAAAAACCAAATATCCGCACAACACAGTACCGCACTCAATACAGTCGATCACAAAAGCACGTGAAAATTAAAAAAAAAATATCACAATATTTTTTGTTCGTTCACTTCGCTATAATAAACTAGAGTCGTTTAGACAAATTTATATAGAAATCGATTGATATAAAGACATGTCTGTCCTGTCGTCTGTCCGGTTTGAAAGACAGTCGTGGACTGACCGTGCGACGGAAAGTCTTGCGTTTCGTAGTTCTTGGTTATTCAAAGCTGCGCTCGCGCCGATATGCGGACCTAACTGTCTTGAAGCTTTGTCTTGAATTTTGATTGGTATAAAAACGAGAGTGCTTTTTCAACGTATAATTTTATTATTGTTCTTTTGATATTATGCCTATTACTATTTTCGTTACGTAAAATTATTTTTCATATAAATATGGTCTGTGGTTAAAGAAACACACGTATTTTTGACATCGATCTTAAATCAATACCTACGTGACCATAGTTGTAGTTTTATTTAATACTGGTGGAGATTACTAAATGTTACATAATATATTATTTAAAAAATAAATTAATCACTTTCAGAAACACCCGGGAACTAAAGAGCAAAAAATAATTTCTACCTAACTAATTTGGAGTCGGTGCCAAACAAACAATCAACGAAGATAATATATCTCATTTAAATCAAACTACTTTTCTGAGTTTATCGCGTTATATTGATATTATTAAATCCTGAAGAAAATCCGTATAATGTAGTTTTACTTGAATGTCTAATATTCGCGTACTTAAGTTTTAGAAATCAGTATAATATAATTTAATTAAATTTGCTTGGCGCCGACTCCAAATTAGTTAGAAAATATTTTTTGCTTTTTAGTTTTATCATCAATTTTTAACCCCCGACGAAAAAACGACGGGGTGTTATAAGTTTGACGTGTCTGTGTGTGTGTGTGTGTGTGTGTGTGTGTGTGTGTGTGTGTGTGTGTGTGTGTGTCTGTCTGTGGCATCGTAGCTCCCGAACGGGTGAACCGATTTTGATTTAGTTTTTTTTATTTGAAAGGTGAATTAGTCGGGAGTGTCCTTAGCTATGTTTGATGAAAATCGATCCAAGATGGCCGCCGCCACAATAGCGTATTACCTATTTTTTCACAACTCCCTCAATATGGGTATCAAATGAAAGGGCTCAACTAGGAGAATACTATACACTACGATAAATTTCAAATCCAAGATGGCCGCCACCACAAAGTGGCATATTACAATTTGTGTCGGGGGTTTTCTAAATTTTTAATGTTCCATAATTCTTGTGTTGACACAAAGACACCCAAATTATAATAGATTTACAAATAGCAGTATTATGATAATATTACTAGCAACAAGGTAGTTGTTTGAAGGTCAGTGTCGAAACAGCGGATAGCGTTTCGTTGGACTTGGATTACCAAGAACACTACCAACATTTTAATAAAAAAAAAATGATTATAATTTACTGTTCCAAATATTTTTAAATAAAAAAGCGGAAAATATTTTGGAATGTGCTTCGTGCCTGCCATTTGTATAATAAAACGAGTATTTTTTAATTTTGAATTTAAATTTGGAATAAGTAATTTTTAATAGGCATTCATAAATTCATGGAATCACTATTTGAAATTTTTCTTGACGTTTCAATGACGATGATGGTAACAGTGTTACCCTCTTAACGTCAATCATCACTCAACTATTACAATAAAATATTAAGGGCCGGTTTCACACCACCTCCAGATAGTCACTAACCGTCAGATAAATTCATAATTGGAACAATAGTTGTATTAAATTATCTGCCAAGTAATTTAACGATAACTTATCAGGAGGTGGTAATATAGGCCCTTAATGTTTTGCAAGATACCATACTATACCATCACGCCTGTATTCCCTGAAAGGATAGGCACCAATGTACACCAAAATTTCGCCGGTATGTTTAGGTCTCATGTAAAAGCGGGCAAACCTATTGCCATTAACCGGGCTCAAATCCAAACATCGAGTTACTCCATACTAGCCGATACTCATAATCTGGATAGTCGCTATCCGCGGGATAAATAAAATGGTACAAAATTTGTAGGTATGAAATTATCTACCAATTAATTTAATGGGTACTTATTAAGGAGGTGTTAATGGTAAAATAGGCATCTAAAGTTTCAAAGTTAAACACATTGCGGGCTCTCAGAATTATTTCAAAGTATCAAGATCACTCACGCACATAATTCCAAGCGTTTTTGTCAAAGTAAAAATCAGTTCGGTTCCTTTCACCCCTTACGTGTAAGTTGTGGGTGTAAAAGAGACAAAAAATGTCACATTCAAAACACGACCGCAACACTCCATTAGTTCTGTCAATTTACTTATTAACAATTGTAATTTAAATTAGCGTAAACATTTTTGTAAGGTATTTCTTAAGGGTCTCTTACAAGTAAGGGGTCTAGAATTGTAGAGATAGGTAAGAATTTCTGTCTGCTCTATGGTAAAAAGGCTTGAGGGTTAATAGGTGCCAAACGTTTTGGATAACTATTAGAACTATTGGACTAAATTGGACATTAAAAATAAATTATTGGACTAGTCTAGTATGTATCTATGTATGGACTAGGCGATCCAAGTACAAGGTTTTTAATTTCCAATAAGCTTTTAAATACTATCACTCCTGTATAACTGGCAGAGGCATGCTAATATACACCTAAAATTCACCGGTATTTTTAGGTCCCACGTAGGTATTAGGTGGTATATTACCCTCAAATAGGGACAACTCATAACTAAGAGCTGATACTAAAAATTTCATAAAAAACCGAACAACACTTTACTCGACCTGGGAATCAAACCCAGGATCTCAAGCGTAACAGACGCGCTTAGGAACACTAGGCTGTAGTGTGCGTACTTTTGCGAACGAGTTCTTTGTCAGAAATATATTAAATTTCGAATCAGATTGACAGCCGATACATTGATGACGTCTGTGGTTTAGTGGTTCGGGTACCGGACTGATGATCACGAGGTCGTAGGTTCAACTCCCACAAGACACAAATATTTATGTGATGAATATAAATGTTTGTTTGTCTGGGTGTGTCTTGTGTATATACTTTTTGTAAAATCAGTCTTATACTCACTGCCTAGTACGGAGGGGCTCGCGGCCAAGTTGTTACTACGCTGATCAACCGATCTGCAAGGTTAAGCTACACTTGCCGCGGTCAGTCTGTGGATGGGTGACCATTCTTAACATATCGATACCCCTCCGTGCCTCGGAGAGCACGTAAAGCCGTCGGTCCCGGTTGTCATACGAACACCTATGACAATCGTTAGTGATCGTCAGAAGCCTAAAAAGCTGACAACCAGTCTTTCCTTCGAATATCGGTATTGCCCAGAAATTGGGTTGCGGAGGTCTGATGGCAGTCGCTTCATGTAAAATACTGATATTCAGCCGCATCCTGGTTAGACTGGAAGCCGACCCCAACACGGTTGGGAAAAGGCTAGGAGGAAGTCAGTCTAGTATAAGCAAGCTACATGCTTAGTTTGGGACTAGATAGTGATGTGTAAAATGTCCCAGGGTCTTATAAATCTACACGATATGCTGTCAAATTGCCAGCGACACCTAGAGACGATTCAGATAAATAAATAAATAAATATCTTGGGAGCTTGTACTATGGGTACTAGACAATGGATAAAATACTTATATTTTTTTTTTGTAAATACATACATATGATATATAAGAAACACCCAGACAAACACAAACACCTAAGTTCATCACATAAATGTTTGTGTCTTATGGGAATCGAACCCACGACCTCGTGATCAGCAGTCCGGTACTCGAACCACTAGACCACAGACGTCGTCAAGATTCAGATTCATCACACAAAGTCACTTTCCATACATAAAGCCATGGAAATGAAGATTTATTGGCGATGAACCAAAAGTAATGTAAAACAATTGTTGATTAGCGTCATAAGTGAAAGTAGTGATTCCGACAAGCAAGCTTGAACAAACATTGTATGCTATACAATCATAAGTCATTAGGATTAATTATCACTTCCTTCCTTTTCTTAATAGTTTTGGTTTCTGTGGCTCTATTAAAGACTAATCTATACTATTATAAAATTGTTAAAAACGTCGTGTCTGTACATTGAAGATATAAAAAAAAAACAATTTGGTTAGAGTATATAAAAGATCGCGAACCCAAAAAAGTGATTTTTAGAATTCTTGTCTGTTTGTCTGTTTGTTAGGGGTTGGCGCTAAACCTACTGAATAGATTTGAATGTTGTATGAACTGTTGTAAAGCATATATTTCCAACTTAAAAACTGATGTAAAGCTTTTTTCAATTATTTGTATAGATCCTGAGATAGAGCTTGACCTCTCTGTTGTATGCAAGCCCATAGAAAGAAGAGATCATCATTGTTGGTTTTTGATTGTTTATTTTCTATTTAAAACTCCATCGTTCAACTAAAAGAATGAGGTATATCCGCTCCTATTAGTCTTAGCGTGATGGTATATAGCCTATAGCCTTCCTCGATAAACGGGCTATCTAACACTGAAAGAACTTTTCAAATTTTCAATACAAACAAACAATCAAATCTTTCCTCTTTACAATATTAGTATATCTTTATTGTGTATTTTTTAAGCATTTTCCATGCTAATTTTCCTTTCATTAAAAATAATATTAGTATAGATTTTAATTATTATAATACAGATAGGGATATGGGTCGACTTATTACAAGAAATTCACTATTTATTTACCTACCGTCTTTACTTTTAAACATGTGTTGCGCGTGATTGCTAATAGATGACAAAATAAAGGTACAATGAAAGTTCGAGTCACGCTGACTTGCGTTGTTTTCTCATTATATACAAACCATTCCATTCTACGCTGACATTTATATTCTTCTCACGATATTAGCCCTTAAAAGGTGATGAGAGTAACCTTTGAATATGCGGGTAACTTCCTATCTCCAGTCCAGTCTAAAATGCATGCTGCAAAACTATTTGCGTGGCCGTTTTGTGTGGATGTGGCGCATACACTGCATAAGTGTATATTACTTCTGTCGGTGATTCCAAATACTGTGTGTCTTGTCTATACAAATAAATTTAAAAGCTTAAAAATGGTCATCTATGCTATACATGAAGAAGCCTTAGACCAGCAGTGGACAGCATCTACCATTTGCATTATGCGGGAATCAAATCCACGAAACGAACACTGCTCGTGGCATTCACTATAGACTTCTGCTTAAATTGCAACACAATCCAGATTTCGTCTCTTTTTAACTAATTAGCTTGGTATTTCAACATACACAGATGGTTCTGTTAACATAACTAATAGATACCATGGCTAATCAGAATCAATAACCGATCTTATGTAAGTGGGTCATTCCACAAATATTGTCTTACACGCTGCCGGAACATATTAGGGTCAGGTAATGTAGTTTAGATTATACCTACATAATTATTATACCTACATACAGTTCACGCCAAACTTATTGTCCGGGTTGAAGTTGGCAACCGGGCACAAATCCAGACTCCGAGCTGCTATTGGGAATTTCACAGAAAACCCAACAACACTTTGTTTAACCCGGGGATCGAACCCAGGACCTCTAGCGTAGCAGTCGCACGTGGGACCAATAGACCAACGAGGCAGACCGTTGTTGTTGCGTCGAGTGTTAAAAACACCACATGAAAGGTCCACCTACGTCTTTTTAATTTAGTCAAAAACTTAAAGACAAATACAGTTCACGCCAAACTTATTGTCCGGGTTGAAGTTGGCACTTCCTAACTTTAACCCAGCCGTAAAAATCAGAGAAAGAAAAATATTCGATTTTAATAAATATAAACGAAAGCTCAACTCGTAGGCTGTCGTTTTAAATCATTGTAATCTGGATTTGTGCCCGGTTGATGGCAATAGGCTCGCTCCCTATTACATGGGACCTAAACATACCGGCGAAATTAGGGTATCCCAAATCCAGACTCCGAGCTGATATACTGGGAATTTCACAACAATTTGCTCGACCCGGGATTCGAACCCAGAACCTCTAGCGTAGCAGTCGCGCTTGGGACCACGAAGCAGTAAGTTCGTTTAATCACATAATTATGATCAAAAACCTCAAACAGTTGGCTGCAATGTTGTTCATTCCATTTGTGCACTAATAAAACATTAAGTTGGACAAGAACTTGTTTGGCCATGCTGCCTAATGCAATCTAACGGTAACGCTAATTTAAAGACACATTAACAATTTATTGATATAGATATAGTTGCATTCAGTTCTAGTAAATTCCATTACTAAGAAGTTACTTCGATAAGGGTAAGGCAGCTTCTTACCCCGTTATTATAAATAAATAAATATTTTTGGAGATTGTACACAGCATCGTCTAGTCCCAAACTAAGCAGAGCTTGACTATGGGTACTAAACAATGAATATAATAGTTCGTAAATCAAAATCAAAATAGTTTTATTTTCACATAGACCCCCTATACAGGCACTTATGAAATGTCGAAACTAGGTGCACGGTTCCAAATTAGTCGTCTCCTATGGAGAAGAACCGGCGAGAAACTCCATGGTTACTCTAAATACATAAAGTACTTAGGTATAATATATTATAGCTCGTAGAACTGATGGCCGCTGGGACAGAAAGGTTCTTGAGTGGAAACCACGACGGGACGACCTCCAACGAGATGGACCGACGACCTGGTAAAGGTCGCTGGGAGTCGTTGAATGTAGGTGGCATACGACCGGTCCCGGTGGAAGTCTATTGGGAGGCCTTTGTTGAGCAGTGGACCTCTTTTAGCTGATAATTATGATGATGATGATGAATATATTTATAGGAAACACCCAGACGAACAAACACTTATGTTCATCACATAAATATTGGGATCCTGCTGTCGCTGTTGTGTCAAACGTTTTTCAAAGGTGACAAATTGGAAGAAGTACCTCATAAAAACGACGACGACATTATGACGACGTCTGTGGTCTAGTGGTTCGAGTACCGGATTGCTGATCACGAGGTCGTGGGTTCGATTCCCACAGGACACAAACATTTATGGGATGAATGATGCATTTATGGTATTTGAGTTTGTCTGGGTGTTTCATATGTATTATAAGTATGTATTTACAAAAAATAATTATATCGATATTATATCCATTATCTAGTACCCATAGTACAAGCTCTGCTTAGTTTTGGGACTAGATGGTGCTGTGTAAAAAATGTCCCAGGTTATTTATTATTATTAAATGTGACAAATTGGAAGAAGTATCAGGTATTTTAAAAAGGTACCTAAATAACATGCCGCCATGCCTCAACACTCTCGATTTATGATTAAGTACTACATTAACGGTATTTTCAGCAAAAGGGTATGGACCACACATTTCTGACATGGGATTTTAAGAAATTCCCAAGAAAGGAACTGTGAAAATTCCTACGAAATTAACAAAAAACTAGAGTATGTACAAGGAACAAATAGTAGTATATTAAACTACAGGGTATGATGAAATTGAACATGTTTATCTTTTATTTCTTTCTCAAGGATGCAACTCTTTAGAGCCACTCTAAATTGCATTTCAAAATGCATTAATTATTACAAATCAAAGTAATCCATATTGTGATGAAATACTCAAAATCTGTCAAAACCGATCGTTATGATAACTGTGATTAACGTATCCATCTAGACATAATCGTCAAACAAGATTCAAGTATTTGCTCAACTATGTACTCCGAAAACTTAAAAGACCTATTAGTTGTTCTAAATCTCTTTGAAAATGTACTGAGCTTGGAGGTCTTGATAAATGGTCGTTTACTAACCAACGCAAAGATCCGCCGTTTTTATATGCGTGAATGTAACGCAGAGGTCTTTTTAAATGGTGTTTTAAAACTACTTTCACTCAGTACATTTTGCAACTGACCTTATTGTGAAGTTACTGGGCAGATTGTGACAATTATATCGGTGCAATGCATGCAGGAAACGATGCTAATTGTATCACATATTCAAAGATGGCGTCGGTAGTGACGAAATGAGGTGATGACAATTAGGGTGTAGCGGGTTCCTTAGAAAAAATATAACATGAATAAAATACCATCACGCGTTTAGACTTCGAAGGGCTATGCAGCGGCGTACTAATGTACCTACACCTACAAATCGGCAATAGTAAGCGACCCTATTACCCTATTATTAGTTTGGAGAGAACTGTACGAACCTTTATTCGTACAGTTCTCTCCAAACTTATTGCCCGGCTTGAAGTTGGCACCGATTATTACAGCAAGTTAGCTCGTCTGAACATTTCAAAGTAAGCCCAGTAACATGCTCAATTTGAGAAATGAATTTGTCTCATACATGACAATCCTGGCGGCTACTAGACCAATGTCTTGAAATTCAATATTTTATAGTAATTTAGAATATCATTTTAAGCTGCTCCCGCGTTGTTACTGCATCATCTAATTTTTGCCAACCCTTTGAGAATTTCCCAAAATCTTTTCTTACCGGATCATCATCATCATCATGTCAGCCAAAAGAGGTCCACTGCTGAACAAAGGCCTCCCCCATTGACTTCCACAGGGACCGGATGCATGCTACCTGCATCCAGCGACTTCCTTCGACCTTTACCAGGTCATCGGTCCATCTCGTTGGAGGCCGTCCCACGCTGCGCTTTTCGGTGCGTTCTTGCCGAATGTCTATGTGAAAATATCTATTTGTGTGCCAAAATTCAGCCCAATCCGTTCAGGGGTTTGAGGTGTGCATATTTAGATCAGTCAGTAGAGATGTAGCTATAGCATATGAAGATGTAGTTATTGATATATTTAGTAGAGTACCTATCAAAAATACCTGGTTTCTGACACTTACGCGAATAATCATTGAAATAAACAATGACACGCAAATATTAGACATTGAAATAAAACTCTTTTTATGGATTTTATCGCGTTATATTAGTCGATTAGTAGTAACACTGAAAACCAGTGCTGTATTGTGGGTTGTACCAGAATATGGCATCATGCTAAGTGTGAACTTCGTAAGTGTGTCTTTTTGTCACAAAACTTATGTACCTTTGTATGTATGCAGAGCCAGATTTAAGGGAGGGCAATAGGGATACCCCACAATAGATTTAAAAAAAAAACCTTTAAATTTCGACTAGTAAACAACTTTTCCTTTGATATTATCTTTCGCTGTTCTACCTTGACCTCTACCTTTGTACAAACATAATTATGATTAGGTATTTATTGAAAAACTCGACTGAACATTTTTTTTGTGGCCATATAGGGGGGAACATATAGGGGGGAGGGGGGAGCCTCTACTCCTTTGTAGCCCCGAGGCCTCCACATATCTACATCCAGCCCTGTATGTATGTAGCTTTTAATTTTGATTCTTGTGTAAGTCGTTTTAGTGTTTTTGTGACAAATAAATCTGTTTCTATCTTATATTATTGACTATGGACGCTGTAAAGGCTCCGAAACGTCGGGATCTAAATTATATCAGTATAACGCGATAAAATCCGTAAAAAGTAGTTTTATTTCAGAATCAAAAATACCTCTAAAAGGAGCGGTCAGCTGAACAGGCCGCACGAGGATAATTTTAAAATTAATACCTTAAAGAATTCTTTTCGATATGACAATAATAAATTATCTCACATTTTTTTTATATACTTAATTGCTTTCATTTCTTTATTAATGTTATCTTAATATGTTATTTTGCTATGGGCGCTGGTACAACCAGCAACACTTCGACCCAATGGGATCTTTTGTGTTGTCCCCATTACCGTATATTTCTCACTAATGTTAACTTACATAACAGGTATTTAAGCTTATTAATATGCCATGTCACTTTGTTTGATTCAAGCCAGCGATCTTTTATCCAATCTGTTACTGAGCCAATGAATGAATGATCATCATCCAATAAAAAACTGTTTGAGGAACCCTAAAATTTCATGCACAAGATGCCACAGGTGTTAATGTCTTTGAACCAAAAAAGGCACACACCTGTTACTTAAACGTTTTATGAACTTCGAAGTGTTCAAAATACGTAATATTATGTTGTTGAAGCGTAAAATGATGTCAAAATTGTGTTGTGAAGTAATTCGATCTTTTAAAGAAATTTTGGCAATAACTATTTACAACATAACATTATGTGCCTATTTAATACTTTTTTGCAAAAGGTTTTGCTTCATCGGTAAATATGCAACAAGTTTTTCTGTAAAATAATAATTGTTATTTATACAAATAAATAAAATTAAGTGTCTGTTTTTAATTTCAAAGTAACAGCTTTTTATTAAATGCACATGAAAGTTATACTGCACTTACATCAACAAATACATAGTTAAAATTGTTGTCTATTTGTTTGTTTCGGCTAATCTCTGAAAAAGCGGTACCGTTTTTGAGTTATTGACTTTGAAAACGTTATTTTTAGAATACTTCCACTACTTCTTCTTATGTATCAAATGTTTTTAAACTGTTGTAAATCAAAACTCTGAATGCAATCGACATTTAACAACTCGGCTACTGAATCACCTTGAGAAGTTAACGATATGTAAGTAAAAATATTTCAATGAAGGTTAAATGGTATATTCAGAATTAAAGCTTGGGTCGGGAGCAGACGGTTTATGATTCATAGATAGAATAATAATATTTTCATAAGTGTAGTTATGGATTAGCCCAGGTCGGTGCCCCATTTCACATTAGATCAAAGATCTCCAAGGGCCTTCTACGCGTTGGACCTGTGTCCCCGCGCAAGCCTTCTAAAGAGCGGATGTCTCCCTCACAGGAGGCGTGCCGTGACACCGTAAAAGGAGATACAAATAATAATAATAATAAATATCCTGGGAATTTTTTTTACACAGCACCATCTAGTCCCAAACTAGGCAGAGCTTGTACTATGGGGTACTAGACAATTGATATAATATATAAATACTTTTTTTTTTAAATACATACTTCACACAAACACAAACATTTAAGTTCATCACATAAATATTTGTGTCTTGTGGTCCGGTACTCGAACCACTAGACCACAGACGTCATCTTTCAGTCTTGTTAGTTTTAAAAGCAGTATTATAATACCATCACGCCTGTATTCACCGAAAGGTTAGGCAGAGGCATGTAATAGGGGGTGAGCTAGCTCTTACCGGGTACAAATCCAAAATCCAATAACACTTTATTCGACGACGTCTGTGGTTTAGTGGTTCGAGTACCGGACTGCTGATCACGAGGTCGTGGGTTCGATTCCCACAAGACACAAATATTTATGTGATGAATATAAATGTTTGTGTTTGTCTGGGTGTTTCCTATGTATTATAAGTATTTATTTACAAAAAAAAAGTATATAAGTATTATATCCATTATCTGGTACCATAGTACAAGCTCTGCTTAGTTTGGGACTAGATGGTGCTGTGAAAAATGTCCCAGGATATTTATTTATATTTATTATTCTACTTTGGAATCGAACCTCAACCGTAACAGTCGAACTTACAACTACTAACTCGGGTAACGAGGCACGTTATTTTCAAATGCATACATTTTTAAATTATTTTCTTCATACATATACACGCCTTTTTACCCGACTGCCGAAAGAGGGTTATGTGTTTGACGAGTACTTATGTATGTATGTCCGCTCGTAACTATCTACTCAATGGCTCAATTGATTTATATAAGTGATACCTCATTGGATTCGTCTTGATGTGGCACGAGTGTCACTGGGAATATAAAAAAAAATTGCGGATTTTATACGTTTCAATGTGCGGGCTGATATAGAAAATGTTCTTTAAGTGTATCAATTTTTATTTCAAATGATTATCCCCACAGGGGGAGGCAGAAACTATAGACCGCCACTGGCTATGGTTCTTGCATATTTCTTTAGCTTCCTCCACGTTTATACATTTGTCATGCACATGCGCCGGTTGTATTTATCGACTTTACAACGTCATTTTGTAAATTGACATTTTCTAGGTAAAACGCCAGAACTATTTCTAAAAAGTATCAGGAATTCAGGAACCATAGAACTCAACTGCATGCGAATAGAACTCACATTTATTTTTGATTTTCTGAAAAATGATCTGCTAAGGTAAGTTGGCATATAATTTTGTGAAGTGAGATTTTCTAGGTAAAAACGCCAGAACTATTTCTTAAAAGTATCAGGAACTGTAGAACTATGCTGCATGCGAATAGAACTCCAATTTATTTTTGATCTGCTGGACAATGATCTGCTAAGTTCACTGACATTTGTGAGTACTACGCACCTAACCTTTTTGAAGAACCTTATCTTTATTTTATCTTCATCTAATTCTAAAAACATTAAGGAAACCAAGAGATGTGCTTTGAATAAAACCTCTATGGATTAGTAGCACTTTCAAGCAATCTTACTGCTCTCAATATGAAAAGAAAAAAAAATATCCAGTTCTTAGTTTAAAATCTTCCAAAGCTTTTTATCCTATCCATTTATCGGATAAAATCGAGTGGATGTGCTCTTGCATTTCAAATAGTTTTATGCAGTGGCAATTTCCACTGCATTCGATAAAAAAACTATAAAAAAATATCGTCTTTTAATGGAAATGTTAAGACCTCATTCATTCAAAGAATAAATAAAGTACGGTTCGTGTAATAAATTATTTCAAGTTTTTATATTTTTTCTTGTAAACTTGCTACGTTAGTAGAACTTGTTAGCACTCCGAAAATAATTATAATAAATAATAGAAAATTTAATAGAAAATTAAATGAACAGACTATAGCCGACAATAGACGTACTAATATAAACATATCTACCATAACGCCTTTATTCCCCAAAGGGTTAGCAGCGATGTACTAATGTACCATGTAATAGGGGGCGGGCCTATTACCATTAACCAGGCACGGCACTCTTAGGTTACTAGGAATTTCACAGAAAAACCCAACAACACTTTGCTCGACCCGGGATTTGAGCCCAGGAGATCTAGCGTTGCAGTCGCGCTTGGGACAGTGGTCCCAGGTACAAAAAATATTTTCTCCTAAAAGCTGATTCAGACAACTCGAATGCAACAACGATTCTATTATAACACAGTGGTTATGATTCACTTATAGAAATGTTTACTCATTTTAGTGTTATTTCATCGAATTCTGAGTGAAAGTCCATTCACCAGTGATTCATGTAGGTTACAACTGACCTTTAAAACAAGTGTATTTCCTTCCTGAACACTGATCTTTAGTAAACTTGTTTATTATGTTGACCAACGTGTATGGTTATAGTGATCAGCAGAATTGAAGGGTACTTTTGTGTGCCTCTATGATGTAATAGTAGAAGATCCGAACCTACATCGGCCTTCACCGAGCTGATAATAGAATGAAACATAATATATTATTTTATCATTAATTTAGTATATTAGAAAATATATTACAAATTGGTTCGCTAAAAAAATCCTGGACAGACTATTTTTAATTTAAAATGTACATAATAATTTTAAATGTAATGTAATAAAAATGTTTCAACATTTTCATTCAAGCAGAGCTTGTACTATGGGTACTAGACAATGGATATAATACTTAGATACTTTTTTTGTAAATACATACTTATAATATATAAGAAACACCCAGACAAACACAAACACTTAAGTTCATCACAATTTAAAATGTTTGTGTCCTGTGGGAATCGAACCCACGACCTCCTGATCAGCAGTCCGGTACTCGAACCACTAGACCACAGACGTCGTCATGTTTAATGGGTATAATTTTTTTAACCCCCGACGCAAAAACGACGGGGTGTTATAAGTTTGACGTGTCTGTGTGTGTGTGTCTGTGGCATCGTAGCTCCTGAACGGTTGAACCGATTTTGATTTTGTTTTTTTATTTGAAAGGTGAATTAATCGGGAGTGTTCTTAGCTATGTTTGATGAAAATCAGTCCAAGATGGCCGCCGCCACAAAATAGCGAATTACATTTCTTGTCGGGGGTTTTCTAAATTTTTTATTTAGATTAGGTTATTTATTATAAATTTGAGTGCGTTTGGCAGCTCCTCACCTCACCTCTTATCATAATGGCGTATAATGGGCAGGCCAACTAAACGCACTGCTCCAATGACACAGCGATGTTACGGAGTGAAAGAAAATATCATTAGTGTGTAATTTTTTTAGATTTTTGTTCATCCTCTAAGCCTTTTTCCCAACCTTGTTGGGGTCGGCTTCCAGTCTACCCAGATGCGGCTGAATATCAGTATTTTACACGGAGCGACTGCCATCGATAAAATTTATATGGGATCTCCTTCTCCTGGGAAAGAAAAAAATTTGAAATCGGTCTACAATTGACGGATATCGCGTAACATACATACTACAAAAAAACCCCTCCTTTTTTGAAGTCGGTTAAAAAATTTGATGAACATGAAGAACACCGTATTTAGTACCACATCACATTCTAGTAGTATAATATAAATTTCCCACATAAAACATGGCCACTCGTGCGGCCGGTATTACCCACGCCGGCGCAGGCGCAGGCTTTCACGGCGAACCGGTACTCTAAGCTTATTGGTACACTTCCTGCACTAAATGCCGACCCATATCCGCCTACAACACAGCATTGGTATCAATCGACAAAATATCCAAAGTACCTATGTGTGCTATAATTTAAATTAATCGTTTTGGGTCTTACGGAGCTTTAGCTAATAACTCGTTAACCTAGTGGGCCTAAGCGGCACTGGCCCGCTCGAGGGTTCGATTCCCCGGTCGAGCAGTGTTTATATTTCTTTGAGATTCTTAGCTCGGAGTTGGGATTTGTGCCCCCCTTTTGAAAAGGAGGTCACCCAGAAAGTTAGAAACGTAGTTAGAACTAACCTAGTTAGAAACCTAAAAAGCCTTACAACCAGTCTATCCTTCGATCGGTATTGCATGGAAGCCGACCCCATCATAGTTGGGAAAATGCTAGAAAAAAGAAAGAGAAAGTAATAATCATATTGTCATTCTCATATCCTCTAAACTCTCCGCAGGAATGTCTATGACAGGCAAATCTTTAGGTATCCCATGTACCACACACACTACATCGGAGCAGCAACCGATGGTGCTTCTGCCAAATGGCAGTTTTGTGATTCTTGACGTCATATTTTAAAAGGTTCTCAGCTGACTCCACAAAAGATATGGCGTGAACATAGACACCAATAAAGCAGGTATGTTACTAATACAATCAAAGACTGTGTGTCCATGACTAGATTTTTTATGTGAACGACCTCGCATTTCTGTCCGAACGCGAAACGAATGTCAGATGGAATCATATTATATGTCGTCTTGCTACCTGTATTAAGGTTACAGGAACCTGCTATAATCCTCCTTTAAAAATTATTCTATCTTATTTCCTTAAAAATTTATTATTTATTAGATTTTGCAAATGTTTCTAGATTGTTTTCTCATACTTGTGTAAGTATCCTTAAACTATTGCATCAGATGTCACTGTAAAAAACCAAAATTTAAAAGAGTAACCATGGAGTTTCTTGCCGGTTCTTGTCCATAGGAAACGCCTAATTGGGAACCGTGCACCTAGTTTCGACATTTCATAAGTGCCTGCATAAGGACTATGTGAAAATAACACTAAGGAGCTAAAAATATCCTGTCGCTAACCAATGATATTCTTACATTATACTGTATTGTAACTTTGAAAGAAACGGAGGGAATAAAGGTTCTGATAAACACCACCTGTTGTGTGTTCGACGACATCTGTGGTGCTAGTGGTTCGAGTAACGGACTGCTGATCACGAGATCGTAGGTTCGATTTGAACTGGATACAAATATTGATGTGATGAACTTACGTGTTTGTATTTGTCTGGGTGTTCCTTGTGTATTATATGTTTGTATTTAAAAACTGTATATAAGTATTATATCCATTTTATAGTACCCATAGTACAAGCTCTGCTTAGTTTGGGACTAAATGGTGTTGTTTAAAATGTTGGCAGACATGTACACTCAGAATTCGCCTCAAGAAACTTTAGGTCACATGGAATAGGGGGCGAGCCTATTGCCATTAACCGGGCACAAATAAAAACTCAGAACTGCCACTGAGGATTTCATAGAAAAACTCAGTAACGTATGCTTCACCCGGGAATCGAACCCAGGACCTCGAGCGTAGCAGTTACGCTTACGACCAGTTAATATTTTGTGCTTCAATCGTATAGTTTCTTTTATCTATACTAATATTATAAAGAGGAAAGATTTGAGTGTTTATTTGTATTGAATAAGCTCCGAAACTACGGGACCGATTTGAAAAATTCTTTCAGTGTTACATAGCCCTTTTATCGGGGAAGGCTATAAGGCTATACCATCACGCTACGACTAATAGGAGCGGAGTAGCAATGAAAAATGTTGCAAAAACGGGTAAAAAATTCATAAGACCACGCGGGCGAAGCTACTGGCAGAAAGCTAGGTAGTAATTGATAAAATTGTCGTTTTATGTAACTAATTACGACATTATGACCGCAATGTCTTCGGCATTTTTTAATGGTTGAGGTCACATTAATGTATGCAGTTATACAAGTTAGATAACCCGTATTATGTTCAAAGCTATTAACTATATAATTATGATATTATTAATAACTTTATTTATGTTACATAGCTTTTGAAAGAATTTAATCATTAACCAACAATAATGATCTTTAGTTTCTATGGGTCTGTATACAATAGAGAGGTCAAGCTCTATAAATACATACATGCATATACTCACGTCTTTTACCCACAGCGGTAGGAAAAACTAGAGACCGCCATTTGGTACGATTTTTGCATAAGTAATTATTTTTCTTCCTCCACGTTACGTCCATACATCCTGTCATACATTTCATTTTGAGTTTGAGTTTTTCAAGAAGTAACACATAATTCTAATCTATTCTAGTACCCATAGTACAAGCTCTGCTTAGTTTGGGACTATATGGTGCTGTGTAAAAATATCCCAGGATATTATTTATATTATTATTATTATTATTCTGTAATTTTTGCGCCAAGAATTCTAAAAATTGTTTCGGTTTTTGCTTTTAGACTGAGATCGTATTTTTTCTTTGATAATAAGCATATTTTATTCGTGCCAAATATAATAAAAAATTAGGCATGCAAACTTATTTGATCAGTACCTTTTTAGACAGAAACGCCACTTTTTTTACGTATGCAATAAAATTAAAAAAACGGCCGTACTGTGTCAAGATGACACCCCAATAAAACATAAGTTGTCGTGTCTTTTTATGAATTATTACAAAAATGTCTCGGAAAACTATTGATAGCGTTGTGAAACCGAATATAGTCATCGAAATCGACCCTCTAGAGTGTCCATTTCGAGAGTTCAGGGATAATGAGCTGCAAATCGATACTTGGGGTTTGGTAAATGATTTGTCTAAATATTATTTACAAATCATGATCATTTCATAACATACCATCAAGCCCGTACTCCAAAGGGTATGGCATATTTAGGTCCCATGTAATAGGCGAGCCAATTGCCATCAATCGGGCACAAATCCAGACTCCGAGCTGCTACTGGGAATTTCACAGAAAAACCCAATAACACTTTGCTCGACCCGGGATTTGAATCCATGACCTCTAGCGTAGCAGTCGCGCTTAGGACCAATAGACCAACGAGGCAGTTCTAAATCTTAATGTAGGGATAAGGACCTTTTCTTTCTATTCCAGGCCCCAGCAGCTTTCAGAACTCATACGTTGTTCGTGAAAGTGGCGACGAAGCCAACACATGACTCACATCATCAAGTCTGGGTTGATGATCAGACCCAGCCGTTGCCGAGGTCCGTGCGGAGCTACCTGCACGGCTGGATCAGGGCAGAAGAGCTCGCAATGGATAGGTGGAACGCTGAAGTTGTCGTTTTTGATGTACGAAGTTTTTCTTGTTCCTCATAAATAAGGTCAAAAATATATTCCTAGAACGGTTAGGTATGCGTGTACCTGGTGAATGCTTTGGATCTCATGTGCATGATAGGGCAAAGGAAGGCAAGTGCGGTACCCTGCCACTTCTCCAGATAGATGGCTGGAAAATCCTCATGAATCATTTTCCAAGAAAGGGTTGTACCGACGAGGGCTTGAATTTACGTTTCCAAGTTGTTGCTACCTTTAAAACTGAACTAGAGATGTTGCAAGTTTTAGTTAGCGGCATAATACTTCTGGCTCTTCGGAACAATATAGGTTTTCAAATAAAAACTAAGCAAAATGCTGCGAAAGACGCAACAAAACGGACAGACGATCTGGTAAAGGTCGCTGAGAGTATTTGTGTCCATACATGGATCCAACAACAACAGATTTGCAAGGACCCGTCAAGAACCGGTCTTTGTGCAAATCTATGGAAGAGACCTTTGTTCAGTGGTGATTAATTATGCTAATTTCTGTGAATAGATATTTTAAAGACACTATTAAAAGTATTTTAATACGTAATGGCGCCGTCTTTTCCTAGCTGACAACCTCTGTTAAGAAACGGCGAAACAAACTCAGAAAGACCAGTTTTACAATGTTGGGAAAAATCTAAAATGACTTTTTGAAGAAAGAGTCATAGCAATATTGAGTTGACCAGTCCTAATTGAGGGCAATCAGCCATTATTTAAGGAATTATGATGATGATGATGATTTTATGAATGACAGGAGAATGAAGGAGGCAAAATGTCAGTAGCAGACATGCAGTTGAGCCACGCTCAAGTGCTATTCCGATCTTCGTTTTGCAGACGAGTTTTGTCTACTTGCTTCATCTTGGAAAGGGTCGAAAGTCTTATAGTAAGTACCTACATGAACTTTATGACACATAATCATCAAGCCTTTTATAAAAGGTCAAATGTTTGTCCAATAGGTAATCTTGGTGCATTTTTTTTTCATATTTCTTTGATAGTGGACTTGATAGAGTGTTGCTCGTGTATTTGATGAGGTAATACAGTAAGTGACGTCCCACCTTTAAAAAATAAAAAGCGAAAGGCCGAAAGGCATTGTGTATCAGCATTTTTGCGGGTGACTACAAGGCTCGCAACTACAAACTCCGAGTTGCTACTGAAAATCCTAAGAATAACTTAACCTGGGAATTTAACTCAGAAATTTACGCTCTCAGCCATAGCGGTCGCAAAAAGGCTAAAGAGGAGCCTGGGATGGTCAATGAGATAGACAGAAGACCTGGTAAAGTTGGGAGTCTGGTAAAGAGTGGATGTAAGTGATATTATAACCGGTCGTTTTGAATTTCTATGGGAGAGGCCTTTGTTCACAACTGATGTTGATGAAACTCAGCGACAACTCCTGGACCAATATCTAGTCTTTTTATTCTTTGTTGTGTTATATTTTTAGGTTGAACATCAATGGGAGCTGTTCACGTGTAACTTTGGCCCTGAGGGTTGGAGACCAAAGTACCATATCTACTCCCCTGGTATGAAGCCTGGGGGTGGCATGGGGCACAGGCCTGGGCTTTCTAAAAACGGTAAGAACTAAATATCTTCGAGACTATGACGACGTTACTATACAGTCAAATAACAGTTTTAAAGAATTCAAGAAAAAAAAATACTTTCAAGTGCTTAGAGAAATACTTTACTCGAAATTATTCCCTTTCAACTCAATCACCTCGTTAGCCTAGTGGTCTAGAGCGTGATTGCTACGCTAGAGGTCCTAGGTTCGATCCCCAGGCTCAGCAGTGGCTGGTTTTCTATGAAATTCTCATTATCAGCTTGGAGTTTGGATAAGTGTCCGGTAAATGGCAATAGGCTCTCTTTTTACTACATGGGATTATTTAAAACATAGGTACTTATCAGCCAATTGTGGGTACAAGTTCTTACATCTCTGCCTAACCCTTCGAGAAATACAGGCGTGATATTATCCCCTACTCTGTCAAACTGCTGAAGACATGACTTGGGGTGCGTCTGCCAATCGCGTACATAATTGTCGAGAATCGTCCCGTATTGGGCTTCGCGCCAGACGCCGCTTTTTCGACCGCTCCGTGCCACATTTTAAAACATCTAATTCTTTGCCAGGATGCTACCTCGTCCGCCTCTTCTACCTGGGTGTCTGGCGTTGTATCTGGGTCAGTGACCAGGTCCCGGTAGACGCTTCTGGAGCCCCGTTGCTGCCGTTCTCACCCCTCCTCACCCATCCACCAGCTAAGCCAGGCTCGAAGCAAATACCTCATGCTGTGACCGCCAGTGTCGTGTACTTGTGGCCTCTACTGCTTACAAAGGTTTGTAGTGTTCTCAATCCGTTAAGAATATAATTGACCAATTAAATAAACTACTTACGAACTGTATACAAGCTGGGAGGGACATCGACGCACATCCGAATACCATGAGTTCAGTACATGATTCTGGGCCCCTGCGTTGAAATTTTCTGTAACTTTTTTGTCAATTTTTCAATTTTTTTCTGCAGTTTTTTTTACTTGACCGTGTAAAAATCATTATTTGTATCTAACCAAAATAGTTTTATAATTAAAAAAATCATTATTTCATTTATTTTGGATCGCGCGCACGATAACATTCACCGCGGAGCGTTATGATCGTGTTTTTAGCAATACACTGTGCGTTCAAAAATATCAATATCTGTAACAACCGATCATTTTCTACATGAATGACCTAGGTCATTATTTTTGACCTTGAGTGAAACCTTGTCATGACGTTTGTGCGTCGATTTCCCACCTTGTGTACAGAGTGGCGATTGTATTACCTGCACTACTTTGACGTAGTGTACTATTACAGAACAGTACCAGAACATTTTAAACATAATCTTTAGTATTTTTTTATGATGAAGCAGTGATAGCCTAGGGGTATGACCACTGGACTGCAAAGTTAAAGGTCTCGAGTTCGAATCCAAGGCACGCACCTCTGACTTTTCGAAATCATGTGCGTAATTATCACTCGCTTTAACGGTGAAGGAAAACATTGTGAGGAAACCTGCATGCCTAAGAGATTTTCTAGACGGCGTGTGAAGTCTGCCAACCCGCATTAGGCTAGCATGGTGGACTATAGCCTAATCCTTCTCATACTGAGAGGAGACCCGTGCCCAGCAGTGGGACAGTATATGGGTTGATTATTAGTATTTTATTTTTTTAATCATATTCCAATAACCAGCTATTTTAATAAAGGAAATAACGGACTGGCGGGCAGCATTCGAACCTGCATCTTCTGGTTGAATAAAACGTTTTACTTCACCGTTGTAAGCCAGTCAAAAAGTCAGAGGTGCGTGTCTTGGCCTCCTACGACATTACAGTACATGGGTCTTATCTCTAGGCTAGCACTCATGTACGGATATATAAGGTGGTGGATATGCTATACGAAGATACATGGTAGATGTCACCATTCAAGTCATTTCATTTTTCACAATAAAACATTTCCTACTTTGAATATCGAACAAGCAAACAAAATTATTACCTTTCTAGTACAAAGAGGAGTAATAGACTTATAGTTACTTTATAATGTAATAGTTATAAGCCCCCCGCTCTATCGTAAGATGAACGGTGTCATTTCTGCATTATAAGACCAATTGATTATTTGCCTGGCGGCCATCTTGGTGACGTAAAAATGACGTATCCGCTCTCAGTACGCGTTATCGCCACTAGCGGCAAGTGCGGTGGATGACGTCATTTTGAGGTTAATTAGACAAGGTTCCAGCCAGAAGAATAAATGAAAGGCGTACTAATGTATAATAACGTAATAAGGGCGAGTCTATTGCCATTAAACGTGCACAAAACCAAAAGTGTTGCTACTGAGAATTTAATAGAAAAAAAAATAATACTTTGCTTTTGAACTCAAGACTTCAACCGTTGTTGTCACGCTTAAAGCTAATAAATCAGCTTGTCTGATCGCTTTTATATCACCAATCCTAAATACTCAATAGAAGTTTTCGATACCAATGCCTACTAAAAAAATAATAGCAAGATTATGTTAATACTCGCGTTAATAGTTAGGATTGCTACTGTATCCATATGTGTGCATTTTATATTATAATCATTATATCTATCGAGTAAACTGACAAAACAAATATCTCTAATCACACAAATACATACAAATAGACATAAATAAATAGTTAGTATATATAGCTACTTTACAAAAACTTTACACAGATTAAATTGACTTTTCTGCAAATAAAGTCATCAATCAGATTATTGACACCGAAGATTTAAATGAAATACGGTAATCCCGTGTGAGGTTACTCGTCCAAATAAACTGAAAACACTTTTATACTCAGCTCAGCTCGCTCATTCCTCGCTCATCTCCCAGTGGGACCTTAAAGCTTCGCAGTAACTGCTCGTTTATTGCAAAATAAATTGGTTACCCCGGTTACCGCAAACGTTGGCGATGTAATCGGCCGCTGTGGTTCCACAGAATTCCTAATGAGAAAGTATTCTGATGGCAATAATGCCATGTAATGACTTGATGGATGTCGATTGGGTTATTTTCATAGTATCACGAATAAATTACGCAATACTGTATCTTGCTGGAGCCAAAATATTTGATAATTTACTCGGGGACTTTTTAGTCTAAGGGCCGCACTCAGAAACGTCGATTTACGTTAATGTATCGTTATCAAACAGTGGCTACTATATCTTGGCCTATATTTCCATATTTGAGTTTGTTGTCAGTGTAGGTACTAAGATATACTGGGTCTCCACTACAGTACTACTAGTTCGACAGTAAGATGGTGAATGAAAAATTGATAAAATAATCATTCTACAAGAGGAGCAAAACACATCCACACACACACACACACACAGATGTACAAAATAAAATGTTTGAATGTCACACACAACACACACACAAATGCAGGTTTTCTGATACAAAAAGTTCATCATTAAGTAACTTTATAAGAAAACGAAGCCAAAAACTCCCTATTCCAAATAAGAGCAACAAGTTATAGTCAACAATCACAGTTAAGTTGTTAGCTCATAATCTAGCCTTATTTTTCTTTCTCCACGAACGTAAATAAGCTGTACTGTCTCCTAGTAAACAAACTAGCGCCTACAACTTTAAACGTGTATTCGTGTCACGCGACCGACTAATTGCTAATCAAAATCAAACAGGCGCTTCTGAAACTGGCGGCGCCCGACATGAATTCTGATGAAGATACAGACTGCGTTGAAGACGAGCTGATGAAGGAATTTGATATCATGCATACTCTTACTGGTGGTGTTAACATACGCTACTATGTGCCTGGTATGTAATTAAAAATATCTACTAATCTGTAGGTACCCTTACCTATCTAATATATAAAATTCTCGTGTCACAGTTTTAGTTGCCATACTCCTCCGAAACGGCTGGACCGATTTGTATGAAATTTTGTGTGCTTATCCGGTATCTATGAGAATCGGCCAACATCTATTTTTCATCCCCCTAAAATGACCCACCCCTATATAGCAAAACAACGTTTGCTGGGTCAGCTAGTAATATATAAAATTCTCGAATCGCGGTGTTTGTTACCAAACTCCTCCGAAACGGCTGGACTGATTTGTATGAAATTTTGTGTGCATATCGGGTAGGTCTGAGAATCGGACAACATCAATTTTTCATACCCCTAAATGATAAGGGTGAACCTATATGGCAATGTTTGCCAGGTAGTATGTAATAAAGCTAAAGAGTTATTTTATTGTTGGAACGCGTTAATCTCAGGAACAGAAAATAAAATTGTTTGCTCATTTCTTGACAAAGGTATTATCATCATGCTACAACTCTTAGGACGGATGTAAAACCTATTAAATCTATTATAAATGCGAAAGTTACTGTGTGTCTACCAAATTAATACGTTTAATGTAATGGTTTCTTGATTAGATATCGCTGATCTTTGGCAAAGAATCATTGCTGAAGTGCCTGTGTTTTCTTGGGATGATGATGACGAGACACAGCCCAGTACCGTCAAATCCAGGAGCACCAAGAAGCCAACAGCTAAGGATGCAGCTATTGTACGAGTAAGTAGCTTTTTTTATAACTTTACTCTACATTAAGGTGCTCCGGCACTTGGAGCAGTCGCCTGTAATGTAATAAAGCGTAATCGAAACGTATGTAATATAATTGGTTTCAGAGGCCCTGTTTGACGTATGCCGTTATTTATGACACCAAGGAATACCCTCCATATCACCTACCCGGAATAACCCCTGGCCATGAGATGTGCTTACTCATAAATATGGCCAGAGACCTGCCGCTAAAGAAACCTTTGCCAGAACCAGGTATGTGGGTGGGGAGCTCGTATCTAAGTTATCATTACGCTGAACAACCGATCTGTAAAGTGAAGATGAAGATGCGCTTATCGCGGTCAGTCTCCGGGTGGGTGACCATTTGTAATTGAGACCCCTCCGTGCCTCGGAGAGCACACCCATGACAATAATTGTTAGTAATACTCAAAAGCCAAATCCTTCAAATATCGGCATTGCCCAGATACCTATTGAGTTTTGGAGGTCTGATGGTAGTGGCTTTGTTTAAAACACTGATATTCCGACCATGTGATGTGGTTCGAGTGGAAGCTGACCCCAACATTAATAATAAATTATATTTATTTCTGAAAATAGATCTTTTAAAGACACTTTTACAAGTCAATGGTTTATTTTTTTAACGAGATGGCACCGGCATTTCCTTGCTGATGACCTCTGATAAGAAACGCCGAAACAAACTCAGAGTTTTCTTTAAACGCCCAGACATAACGCATCAAATAATTATGATAATTGGGAAAAGGCCAGGAGGATGAAGATCAGATGGTACTTATTTTTATTTTTGTTACCCTTTCGCAGAGGTAGCTCTATGGAAATACTACCGCTGGGTAGACTGGGCCCGTAGTCACGGACTCTACGAGGCCTACGATTGTCCGCGGACCAAGTTCCTGAAAGTCAACGGCCTATTGAAGCTGTCTTATGCTCCTCATCTCTTGGATGTTGAGAGCACAGAATCGGTAAGCAAAGAAACTTCCATCCATCTAATTCCAAACTAAACAGAGCTTGTACTATTGGGTATTAGGTAATGGATATAATATGTACTACTTTTTTTTTGTAAATCCTACTAATTCATCCTACTAATAATATAAATGTGAAAGTTTGTGATGGTGGGTGGATGTTTGTTACTCTTTCACGCAAAAACTACTAAATGGATTTTGATTAAACTCTACAGTATTATAACTTATACATCAGAATAACACTGGCCACAGTTAGGTCATATAATATGAAGACGCTGGCAACAGCTAGTACATACTAATACGTAAAAATATTCAGACCAATACAAACACTTAAATACTTGCATAAATCATTACTACTCCAACAATCCCCATCCCCAAGTTCCAAACATGTATTTTCCTGCACACCAAAAAAGTTAGATAATCATTTTAAATATTTTTTTTAATTTATTTGTCCGTAGATTACACTTGGATTTATAGAAGAACAAGTGAAGAGTAATACTGCACCGGTAAGATTCTTATTATTTGGTAATAATCGTGAAAACTTTGTTGTTTGAAAAGCAGTAAAAGCTTAGGTATATGACAACTGGACTGCCAAGTTTTAGGTCTCGGGTCCGAATCCAAGGCACCTGTGACTTTTCCTAATCATGCGTGTACCAAAATTTATTGGGCCTGAGAAATTTTTTTGACGGCGTGTGAAGTCTGTCAGCCCTCACAAGGCCAGCGTGGTGGACTATAGCCTAACTCCTCTCATTCTAAGAGGACCCGTGCCAGTCATAGAATTTAAAAGCAAAATTTCACATTACAGGACGTGCATTGATCTTGGTATAAGCTTCGTTGACTAAAACGTTCGGTGTATAGTCGACCATTACTTTACCACCCTTAGAGTGAATGTCGTTTGCACATCACAAAATAACAAGGTCTATTTTTGCTTACAAGACCAAGTGACAGATTGATAATAAGCCTTAGTAAATTTAATTTGGACGGAAGTTTATGCCAAAAGTTGTAAAGCAATTTAATGCGTACATATATACATAACCGGAGGGACAGGGGGGGGATACACAGCTTCAACATTTATATAGACATATTTTTGACAATATTACAGCCACCTAAAGATGACGATGAATATATGTCGAAGAAAAGAGAAAAAAAGATTAAAGAACAGCAAAAATCGGCACTAAACGCTGCGTTGCTGTTGTCACAACAAATGAAAGAGGAACTGCGGGAATGGATACAATTTAAACAGGTAATTTATTCACTAAATCACGTGAAGAAAGAAAGTTTATTTTGACAGACATAAGACAAAATACGAAACAACAAAACAGTCTTAATCTAAGTACATTATCTTACGACGTCAGAATGGGTCTCGATCTCAACACTATACTGCACCAAGAAAATCAAGCTGCAGCGCCGACATTGGCACAATGCTGTCGAATATGTGGATAGGGGAAAGGGTATCCCTAATACACAAGCCCAGTGCTTATCCTGATGAAATAAAGGAACACACAACAGCAGGGTTTAGTATTGAACTCTAACTCAATTTTTTTCTGTATCTCAGCAACGCGTGGCCGAGTACCTACAATAAGTTATTTATATTTATATTTTCAGATCCATCCCTTAGTTAAATGTATTCAGGTCGTATACTATCCATCCATGTTTGGATACACCTCGGCCGGTAGCAACCCTTCAATCAGGGTCACCAAAGCTGGTGCTCCAAAAGTGACTGATTTGCCTGCACCAAAATCAGCTCCCATGTACCTTCAACTAGATGGACCTGAAGAAAATAAACTGAGAATGTCTCTCAATACCCTCCATCCAAGAGTACTTTTTAATTCTGGTTCACCTGTAGTGGACTATATAGAACCAGCTCATATAGTTCTGGAGAAGTTTGAATGGTTTAAAGACTCGGCACTTGCTCTTCCGAGGGCGTATATCAAGACTCGAGGATATGAAACGTTTGAAATAAATTTTTCACCTGGGAGGCATTTCTTTAGGTATGGTTGATTTTATATGCTTTTTGAATCAGACGTCAGTTTCAGGTGGCGCTATCTTCTTTATGACCCCTTGATGCAGTGGCGGCCTTATACCTTTTTTCATTCAACATAGCATACCATCACGTATGTATTCCCGAAGGATTATGCAGTTTCATGTAACAGGGGTCAGGCGTTTAGCCACTAACCGGGCACAAATAGAATGAAAATTTCATAGCCACCATCATAACCACTTTGCTTAACCTGTGAATCGGACTCACTGCACAGTTGTAGCATTTTCGATCACTGATGCATTTCTCTGGTTGTATAAAATTTCACCTATAGTCTGTTTTTTAATCTCAGAGACTAAAGTGACATTACGTGGGATACCAGTTCTTTGCATTTCTTAAATAGTAATGTGCCTCTATCGAAAATTATCGCTAATAAATTGATGTGTCGGTTTTTTACATTAAGTTATCCTGAAAAAAAATAGTAGGTCTTATTTAAAACGTAATAATCATGAGTCGGATTAGGTAGAGTTTTGAAGGACTAAATAACGACAGCGAAATCAACATAGTTTTCTAATACTTTTTTACCTCGTTGGAACATAAGACTAAATTTATTAAAGTCCTTTCTTAGTTTTTTTTTGGTAAGTAATTTTACGTCATTTGGTACTTAAAAATTTACGACGACTTACCTTTCATAGACTTTATTGTGCATTCGGACAATTTTAATTAATTTGGGCTTTAATTATACGATTTGGAATAGAATTTTTTTAAGCTAATCGTCTAAAAGTTACGATTCAACAAACCGGTATCGTAGGTACAACCCTATACAAAAAAGCTGGTATCATTATTTGTAATTTTGACAGTTGCATGTGTCAATCTAGTCTCTGAGATTAAAAAACGGACTATAGGTCTTACTATTAGTCAATTTCCTTCGATTTTGGATTTGAAGATATCGTTTGTTTTCTCTACTCTGTAAAACTTTTGTTTCAACCACTTTATCTTACCAGGATCTGGACACATTCTCGAATGCACTGGCATATAATGTTGATCAGTGAATCCACGATGCTCCTTGGCACCAGAGATGTGATACAGGGTGCTGCTGTTCGGGAATGTCCTTGGGCGTCCAGGTTCCTCTTGAATCTTGGAGCTGCTTTCAGTGGTTGGATAAAAATAAGCCGATCCAGAGACAGCATAGTGGCCGATAGAGAATTTTTCAGGTACGAATCCGGAATCGTATACTTTCAAACATAATTATCAATATTTAGTTAATTATTTATAAACCGGGGCAATACATTGTATTGAATTTATACATTACATTACATTAGTAAAAAAATCTTCAAAAATCATAGCATAGCACAGCATATTATAAACATCACTTCAATCCCAAAATTAAGAGACTAATAGGTATTCGAATTAAAAACTAGACTAATCAAGGTGGACAGTTTACTTACCTACCATTAGTTTGCAGCAGTATAAGACTATGACAAAAAGGATTTTCTAAATTGTCGACTAAGCATCGTCAAACTAACATAAAAAAGTTACATATGCCCCGCAAGTTGCTAATGAACTGGAACCTTGTCTAATTGACCTTGATATGACGTCATTCGCCGTAGTATCGGCTAGTGGTGCTAACCCGTATTAAGAGCGGTTACGTCATTTTTACGTCACTAAGATGGCCGCCAGGCACATTATCAATTTGCTGGGCTTGTACCAAAGAAACTTGATTATTTCGACAGGTCCTATCTCCCTGATTTGCCTTGGGATGACGACGTAGTAGGTCACAACCGTGCGCTTCTGCACTGGATGTTCAGACAAGCCCTTCAGGCTCACTTATCTAAACGACTAACTCCAACAGAATGGAAAGTTTGTTGCAATGTCCTGAGGAAATATTTCTGCGACCCAGACTTTGGGTTTCCTGTCAAACCCCGGCCACCAAGATCACTGAGAGAAATTGCAAATCTCGATGTATGTGATTGTGTGATGCCAGAAATGGAGGAAACAGAGTGTTTAGAAGAACAATTAGAGGAGACAGAAAAGGTAATTTATGTTTTAACTAGTGAGTTGCAGTTTAAAATCAGCGTTAGGTAGTAGTCACTGCATATCTCTGTCACCCTATTGATCGAAGCTGCCACCAGACGCTGTGGCCCTTTTGGCACACTTTTAGTAAACTATTTATGTACGTAATATCTCTCTCTCACTGTCTCTCTCTCTTATCTCCACCGTTCTTTAGCCTCTCCCATCTGTTTCTAGCTATTTGGTGAAATTCCCACTTTTTCCTTCACTTTGTTCAATAAAACTTCGCGTAGCTCTTACTCTTCTTTTGCTTGTTCTAAGTTAAGAAGATATTACTAGGCATGTACTTTTTCATGATCTTACTTTATGCCAATAAATACAATTTCTTAGGTTTCTCCTTTATTTCTATTTATTATTGTCCAATTGATATTATTACGACTTGAACCTCAAGAAATTTTAAGAGGTAAATGATGGTTGCTACTTAATTTTTAATTCTACTGCTACTATTTCATTGAAAATGTATACAATATAAACCATAAAATTATAGGTAGAGGAATACAAACCATTGGTTGAACCAGGTGTAATGGATATGTTATTAAAACCACCAAAACCACCGATTGCTTCACAAGTCTGTGAGCTAGCTACAGAGGAGTTACCCTGCGGCGTTCTCAAGGATGAAAGAGAGAAGATGATCAGGAAGCACGAAGCTGCTATCGTTCTGCAATCCCACTGGAGGGGCGCTTGGGCAAGAAAGTGTCTGAACAAGCCTATTATGTTCACTGCTGACGTCACTAAATATGTAAGTTGATAAGAGATTAGGTACTTTGTCTGCGTAAGTCTGTAAGTCTGTAAGCAACACAGAAGTTGTAAGAAAGAGGAAGGAAGAAGGTGAAAGAATTTTAAAGCAAGAGGACGGCATAGTACGTCCTCTCGTCTTTAAAAACTTCTTTTTCATTTTAGTGTTATTGTTACAATTATATTTTCTTTTTCATGATTTTTCCAGATGTTAGACCACGCATTCGGGAACATAGATGCCTTAGCAAATTTGATGAATGAATTCTTTGGGATGTTTCCTGGGACCAAATACGCTTACTCGGTAGCCTCAGGGTTAAGTGGATCTTACGGGTTACAACAGCACATTGGAACTACTCAAGTGACTCCTAAATGCAAATGGGTCCCGTATTTCCAAGGAGTTTTCTACTGCCATGCACCTGTTAAGGTCCATTTTGATGTCCACAGCAGCATCCCTCACAGTTCCTTGGCTGTGTATGACAATGATACTGGATTCCAACTGCCCCAGGCTTATAATACTCATATAACGTTTGATTTCCAGCCGAACTATCTTGGGTAAGTACTTCTCCAAATAATTTAGATTTTTTGTGACAGACAAGTTGGAATTTAGTCAGTCTCTTTATAGGTCACTGTTATGTTAAGAAGATCCAAAGAATTTAAGAAGTAGTAGTTTTTCAATTACCATACATAATTTAATAACTACCACAATAGTTGACTACAAGGAGGAAACAAAGGCATATTTTCTTCGTCTGGCATTATTGCATCTACTGTTGGATGTATACCTCTTGCACGGCTCTTTAGTGAGATCCAGGTGCAGTGATTGCAGTGATATAAGTTCAGATCAACCATGCCGTCTTTTTTATATCATCCAATCGCTTGCACCTATTTTACCATTACCACCACTACCATTTTACTTTACATTCCTAAAATTATCTTACAGCTATACAGTCTTAGGTCATGGATCTTTGAAACAGGCTGCCGGCATCCATTACGACGCTTACTGGCAGCTCACTATCATGTCCTGCATCAACGGTGCCTTCCACATCTGTGACAATGATGATCCCTGCAGAGAAATTCATCTGCCCCATACCCAGAAGTTACACATCGATGAGATTTTCTTGCCAAACAGAAGGAATATCCTGGGTGGTATTCAGATATCAGTGACGAAGCACGAGTCTGTCAGCTTCAGGGCTGCTGCAACATCTCCTGATGTACGTCATAAAAATAATAAATTCTAGTAGTCATCAATTTGAATTAAGGTGATTGTATGTGTCATAGACACATACAATCACAAAACTAGTTAATGTTTTAGAATTTCTAAACTTATGTCTTTACAATTTATTATATTTTCTCTCGCAGTTAGAAATGGAGGCAATATTACGCTGCATATTGCCAGGAGGCGGTACTGAGGAGCTATTAAAGTGCTCTGGCAAGGGCGAGATTTTCTGGCCGTATATACGACTGGAACCGACCTCCCCACCAGACAAGGCTCGGTCCACATCACACGCTAATATGGTAAGGACATTGAGGATCGGCAATGCATCAGCAACGCCTCTACTATAACAAGTGTCCATAGGCGGCGATGACTTACCATCTTGGCGATGGCTTCTCTGGTCGTTCACCGAAATAAACTATGAAAAACATAATTATAAACATTCGATCCCCCTCCGGTTTTCGTTCGTCGGTTAAAAAAGTTAAGTTTAGTTGACTGACATGTATACATCGAGTTTTTTTTTAACAGAGTGGATTGGCAATGACAAGCGCTCGGGCTTTGCACACTTTCACCAGGTCAAGCAAACCTAGTAAAATGTCTCCATCTTCTAAAAACCGATCAGCAATAAAGGTACTATTCTATCTCAATGCACAATGCTAAATGCACTTCAGATATCTGCACCGGAATGTGATCTGTTTGGGTCAAGATGGATGGAAGTGTGCCGTGAATGTCTGAGATGCGATTATAATTTCAATGCGGTTTTTTTTTGTCTTACTGTTTTTTTTCTGTATAAAGCCTTTGTTATTTTACTATCATGTTGTGCATGTAAATATTTTTTTTTTAATAAACAAATCTTTATTAGTGTGTCGGTACCGGTAGGCAGCCGATTGATTCTCAAAATTTTGCAATTTTTACTCGCAAGTGTTGCGATGTTGAAGCTATAGATGATGTACAGGTACAGCCTGGTCATTTTTATTTCCCGTGCTGGTATTGCCAGAAAATGGATGTCAGAAATTTGATGAACACAGCAATATGTGGAACTTTAAATTTCTGTCAGAAAATAGATTTGTATTGTTGTTGTTGAGTAATATCATCTAGATGTGGTATTTCGTAGGCTATATAAATATTTTTTCTGTCGGGGTACCGTATTCAACAATACAAATTATAGAGCGACTCGTTGTCGAAGTTGGAAGATACTAAACCGCAAGGAAGGCACCCAAGCGATGGACCGACCAAATTAAATTTCATGTGAACCCTTGCATGAGTATACTCGAATAACTACCAACAGAAAAAGATGGTGAGATATCGTGAGGCGAACAACTACTGCATGATGACCACGACCGCTCCGCCAAGAGCGAATAGATCTAAAAGAAGATCGTACTCGCAACCCGATGTGCAAAAAAATATCGCTCAGCCATAACTTTAACTTCCTAAGCCGTCATTCTAATTATTCCTATCCTCCTAGCCTGAGGCTAGGTTATGGCAAATGTCACAAATCAAATGGTCTCCCGGTCATGACTATAGAGCAAAGCAGGGCAAGTGTGGTTTTTAGTTGGTCTGAGTCCGATATTCTCTGGCACCTTCCCAGACGATGAAAGATTTTCCACACCTCCAAAAACATAATCGTAGTCGTTACTCTGCCCATAACCCATCAATAAAACCGTTTTCGTTTCTAAATGCCTAATAACATTTTTAGATGAAGGTACCGGCAACGTTGGAGCCGAAACTGTATTCAATTGAGTAAGTTTTTTTTATCATACGAATTCTGTATTTTGATACTCAATATACCTTGCTTGAGTACAGTATAGTGTACATTGAGTATTAAAATATGCTCAGATTAGAAACAAAACATCTTTGGATCACATAAACATTTGTCTCTGGTGAAGTCTGGTGGTTGTCGAACCGACGACACTCCATGCAACTGTCATGTCGTGGTGATTTGACACCAGTTATTCAAATGTTTATAGACACTATAATTATGTAGTGTAAAACTTATACTAGTTGTTCCCCGCGGTGTTACTCGCTTTTATTATTTTCCCCAATGCCGTGGTAATTCAAAATCCTTTCTCCATCCAGGCATCCGCTATGCCTACGTCATAATAACAATGTTACAAACAGCCCAATCCTTTCAATGGTTAGTGGTCACTGATGTGGTCTGTCTGTGGTCAATCAGCAGTCAGTCCTGATAGACCTTTTCCGTTTATATTAACTTTATGACAAAACATACATGAATTTCATTATTTTTAGGGTAGTGTGTCCTGAGGGTTGGCCTTTAACTCTAGTTCAATGGCGGAGAGTAGATGAAGTGCGAAACACACAAGAAGTACCAAGAGTTGAAATACCTTTAAAGAAAGCCATTAAGGAAAAAGAAAAGGTGAGGTAGATGGGAACATTATTACTTATCACACATGAAAGAATATTAAAGATACCTTTTTCATTAATCCTTAGACGACGAAGCCAGGGTCTGCAAAAGACAAAGAGAAAATGCCCGTGGTGTTTGCAGTCCATCAGCCCCAGCCTGGAGATGCCTGCGTAGAACTGGAGTGCGCCTTAGCAGTTGGTGGTGGTGCTGTAGCCAAGAGAGACGATGAAAGGGACTTCGAGTTTGCCAATGCTAGAAGACTGTGGGATTCCAGAGAGCCTGGTAGGAACCAGAGAGGAGCACAGATCAGGTTGGTGGAAAAGAAACTGATTATTGGTGAAGTGGTCGTAAGCGCGCCTAGTGAGCACGAAGGGTTCTATTCTCAGAACAATTAAAGTGTTACCAGTTTTTTTTTTAATTTTGTCTCAAGAGCCGCCTGCCAACCGCAGTCTATAGTCGCAGTCTATTTTATTGGCTTATACTATATTCCTTACTTGTAACTAACTTGTGTGTGTGTGTGTGTGTGTGTGTGTGGAGTTACAAGAATGGGCAGGGTCAGGAATGAGTAAAAGAGGTAGTTTAAAAGTGGCACCGGTTACTGAAAAGTCGTGCCGTAACCGCTTATCGTGGTATGAACATGTGATGCGTAGAAGTGAAGAGCATGTTACCAAAAAGGTTTTGAGCATGAATATGGATATAAGGGAAGAGGAAGATAAAAGAAAATACGGATGGACTGTGTGAGAAAGAATATGACCACAGATGAGTTGAATAGATGTATGGAAGAAAAAGATACTGCGCCGTCCCCAATTGAATTGAGATAAGGGCAGGAGGATGATGATATTACTTACTTGTAACGTAGCAGTATTTCTACCATCTTAGATTATTAAAAATGTCTCAGGAAGGACTTTCGCACTGAATTTCTGGAAGTGCCACCACCGGCACCATCTGAGAGCTATGTGAGCGCCCCAGATACCATACACACCATAAGTAAAACCGTAAGTAGATTTAAAAAACAATTAAACATTATTGTAGGTATAAGGGCATTGCATATTATGCCCTTTTCTGGGGACTTAATTAAGTATCATATTACTCAAAGTTTCAGGAGGCGACTATGTTTGAGGGTGCTGAATACGAGGAAGAAAAAAGTAAGTATAATAAAAATAACATTAAAAAACAGAAAAAAAATAATACAATCGATAAAACAAGTACGGTAGGCAACAACATGTGGATAAAGGTAGAATTTATTTCCCAGCCAACAACAAATGCATTTTCACTCATATTTTCTGATACATCAGTACACTTATATGATGTGTTAAAAATTATCACCCATCCAACGACTAGCCACAGCAAGCACAGCTTAACCTTGTAGACCAATTTTGAGATCAAACTGTGTGCTACATAAGTACATCTTTGTCCTGCGGGTATATAATAATTTCTGATTGTATTTTATGATTTCCGTAAAGTATGCTCACCAATCTTTGGGCTGGCCGCGGCAAGCATAGCTTGAGTGATTAGCTTCGTTATTATGAGCTTCTTCGAACTGCAACCTTATATAATAATAATACATGTGTGTCTTCTTTTTATTTTTTTATGGTCGACACAGAAGCAGAAGAAGCGCCTGATGGTAAGTAGTCCTCATCGCCTATAAACATCTGTAACACCAGAGGCTTTGGATTGCCGATACTTTAAGCCCCTATTGACTGATAACCAACCGATAGGGGAACTGGTTTTCGGAACAAACACAAAAGTGCTTTGCGACAGACTCCTACGTAGGTGTGGTCGCCAGTCAGTCAAACCCCAAGAGATTCTACCACTGAGCAAAATTTATCGTTTCTCACCTTTTACGAGATCTGAATGGCAGTGAGGAATTCTATACTAACCCGTCTACACGGAATTAAATGAAGCTTTGTCGCTTATAATTTTTGGGTTTTTTATAAAATTTCGTTTTGCAGAATCGGTTCAAGGCCAAGGACCTACTCCTGCCACAGAAAGCGGCAGTAAGTGAACTTAATCCTATTTGATAAACTGTTAGGTACTGGAACAGATTAACTCATTATAGGTCTGGAGTCGTTGCAGCTGAAGAATTTGAGCGCCAACCAACATACGTGTATTCTCATTAACAACAGGAGGTTGTATTTGTGCCCGGATAAAGGCACGTTGGGCGTGACATAGGGACGGGATGTTCTACATGGGAGCTAACGTTCCAGTTCGCAGCGAGAAGGGTTTCCCTTCCTTTCCCCCCTTCAACACCTGGGACTAGTGGATAATCATGTCTATTCCTGCCTGTAAGTCCTGATAGCCCCATCAGGATCAGAAGGATTTCTGGTATTATCAGTAGTCACTACAAGAGACATAGGTGCCTATTTTAGCTTGGCGCAGGAATGATGCATTTTTATGCTATTTTGTAAAGTCTGTGATTTGGCGAGTCCAGAATAAAAAGGATCAATGAGGATTCCGCCATAAAAAGAGCTTTCATCACCCTATAATTGCTGACTGAAAACTTAATGCCTGTTTCCAGTGCTGGAAATAACTGTGGAAAGTGAGGAAGAAGCACTGTATCTTACCATGCCAGACCAGCTGCGAGACAAATTCATACCTCTGTACTTCATACCTTTGTGTTTGAGGGAAAAGACTGACAACATGTGGTACGCATAATATATCGCATTTTTTGTCTTTTCTTGTAACTGCCTCAATAAATTCTGCTGGAATTCGCAGGATGCAGGTGGCATATAACCGGTTCTTGTGGAAGTCTATGGGGGAGGCCTTTGTTTAGCAATAGACCTCTGTAGGCTGATATGATGAATTGCCTCGATAGTGGTAGCTGGTGGCCTATTTGTTCTAAATGCAGCTCCAACGCTAAAGGTCGTGGGTTTGATTTACACGTCGAGAAAAGTATAAATACAGGTTACATTTTTGAGCAAAAATATAATTACACGTACGATTTTCGTTATAAACCTCCGGATTTGCTTTCCATTAGGCAAGACTAGAGCCAATAATGGCTGCGTAAAGTTACTAACGTAAAAAATATTTCTATTCTTTAAATTACAGTATGATTCAAACACCGGAAATGGCGGAAGCAGCCAAGAGGGATAGGCACGTGCGCTTGGAAGGGGCAATGGAGCGCATGCGTGAGTTGCAGATCTACAACGAGGAGCAAGTACTGGGTAGGCAGAAGTATCGGTGTCAGATGTTGGAGAAACTATTTGTAGGTAAGTAGAGAAAATTTTGTTTGCAAATTGACGGTATGGTCGAAAACAAAACTCGATATCTAGTGATTGATTTCTCCCAAAAGGTTACGCTTTCGGAAAGTGGTCTTGTAGTTTAGAGCAGTTTACCTGGGCTTTTTCGAACCTAGCCTCTCAATGGGGTCATTTGTTTTTAAGCCGATCGCGGAATTACTTCGGTTTACTTCGGTTTAGTGAAGACCATTTTGGGACCAAGTTCGGGGGTGTTATTGTAACATGCGGTCCGCCCAGTCCTTTCGCAGTAATATAATTCAATGAGTGGCATACTATTCGTAACGTTTAATCTATGTAACAACGGTTTTACAGGCATGAACAAATCACATCCTTCGAAAAAACGTAGCAAAATGAGCCGACATAATATATGATCATATTCGTGCAAGAGTGCAGTTTTTGGCGAAAATGTGAAGCTCTTTTATCAGTTTTGAAGATCAAAATATCCAGATCATGAAGAATTATTTAATATTAGACGTGTAAAGACGCGACAATTATTTATTGTGTGATTTTTTATACTTTTATTTACTTTTTATAATATGTACAGTGTTTTTTCATAATTCATTTATTTTTTTAAACCTTTATTTTCTTTTTTTATATATAATTTTACGTTAGTATAATAAAATACAATATATTTTTATGTAGGTATAATTTAACGATAAAACTATAAAATAAAATATAATGATTATAAATGCGTTTTGATGGTATTATAGATTTTCTTTAAATTTTCACCTACACTATTTTCAGTCCTATTTCTGAGGAGTCTTTACACCAGTTGTTACTTAAAGTTTGAAAAAATATTAACAGGATTGAACATTAATTTTTAATATCAACATTAGTAAGACAAAAAAAAATAATAAATTAAATCGGCCGCTTTATAACCCCTTTTAAATCTTGCAAGACGTGCATTTGTTTAATAAATTGATGATGAATGGATGAATGAGATAAAACTGCCTTGTGGCCCTAGGAGCGACTGCTACGCTAGAGGTCCAGGTTCCATTCTCAGGTTGAGCAGTGCCATTGGGTATTTCTACGAAATTCCCGTTTGAAGTTGTGCCTGGTTAATTCAATATGGGACGCCCTATAACATGGGACCCAAACATATCGCCGAACTGTGGGTGTGCATTTGTACACCTCTGCCTAATACTTTGGGGGATACAGCCGTGATGATTTATTTCTATTTCTGTCATTCTGTCTATTTCCTAAGAGATATAGAATAGTATAGAGAATGTACGAGATCCAAATTCTTGTCTCTCGTGCTACATAATGGTTCTCATTTTAGATGCAACCATGTGCCCTCAATTGGTAGAAGTGATGGAACAGAGAGAAGAGGCTATCGCCCAAGAAGTGCTCAACAGAAACCTTTCCGCGACCAAGAAGAAACAAGAAGCAAAGATAAAGAAGTAACGGAGAAGATTGAGAAAGTTATTTTAAGAGAAGATGATATTAAGGTCAATTGCGTTCGGTCATAAGTTATTTTATTGCTTTATAAGTTGGTTTTGTTTTTTGTTAACTTTTCGTAAGTGGACCGTAATGTCAACAAAGAGATGCACAAACCGGCGGCCGGTTCGGTGCACAGACAGGGCCGCCATCTTTTACGGACCGGCCGTCGGTTTTCCCAGTAACGGTTAATTGTTATTTTGACGTTAGTGTGTTGAAATAAATGTCAAAAAACTGCAAGATTTTTTTCTATTTATTATTCTTTTTTCATATTAAGGCCTGTGTCCCCTGAGGTTTAGGCAAAAGCGTACCAAATGTACACCCTTATTTCACCGAACTATAATATTTTAGGTTCCATTATAGCATGCCTATCATTGTAGGTGAACACAAATGAAACTACTTAGGTACGTGCTGATAATTTCTTAGAATACCCAATCAAATTGCACTTTACTCGTCCAATAAGGCATGCAGGATTCGATCTCTACTAATAATTATTATAAAATGAGAAAGTAACTGTGTCCTGTCTATCTGTCTGCCTGTCTGTTGCGCCAACGGTACGGTAACCGCTTACCGGAGTTTGATGAAATTAAGCACAGAGATAGATTAGACCTTGGAAAAGGAGGCTACTTTATGAGGCTTGAAGAGTTTGAAAATAGGGATGTAAGCTTGTACCTATGGGAATCCTTCATTATCTTACTAATATTATAAAAGCGAAAGTTTGAATGTTTGTTGCTCCTTCACGGCAAAACGGCTGAACCGATGATGGCTTATACCTTGGAACATAGCCTACATTTTAATCCCGTAAAATTCAGTTCCCACGGGAAATGGGTTCAAAGTTCCTAACTTCACGCGGGCGAAGCCACGCTAATTCAAGATAAAGCTGATTTTTATTTGTAGACTTGATAAAGTAATTAACAAACGTTTGTCAACCGTTTGTAAAACGGTCTACAAATCAGGGAACAAAATACATTTTCCACGCAGACAAACTCACTAGCAAAAGCTAGTAAAAGTAATCTAATAAATTTAATGTCGCCTCAGAATTTTAGCTTGTAGAAATAAGGACATGGCGACATGAAGTGAACAGTTTTCACGATATTGGCTCACGGAGCAGGTAATATAATCCAAAGTCGACAGGTTAACGTGTCGCTAAGTTATATAATGTACAACGTTGAATATTAGCTTTATAATCGAATGGAGGAACGTACTGAGTAGCTGTTTCAATCTGGAATAAAAATATGGTAGTGTTCTGCTTCTATCTAGACGACGTCTGTGGTCTAGTGGTTCGAGTACCGGACTGCTGATTACGATGTCGTGGGTTCGATTCCCACAAGACACAAACATTTACTGTGATGAACTTAAGTGTTTGTGTTTGTCTGGGTGTTTCTTATGTATTTACAAAAAGTATTATATCCACTGTCTAGTACCCATAGTACAAGCTCTGCTTAGTTTGGGACTGGATGGTGCTGTGTAAAAATGTCCCAGGATATTTATTTATTTATTTATTTATTAAGACAGCAGTACCTATTACTCCTGACCTATTTTTATTAACCTGGTGATCGTAATCACGACCGCTACGTTTGTGGTTTTGGATTCCCATACCGAGGGATTGGGATTTAGGTACCTTTATGAACTACTCCAACGTAAGGGTGGTCCGCGTGGTCCCAGTCAAACTTTAGAGGTCCTACGAGCAATTTAGATCTTACCTCACCTCTTGCGAGGTGCAGTGAGGAATTGTATTGATTATTGTATAAGAATGCACACCCATCATTATTAACATAATTTAATATATATTCCATCACGCCTATATTCCCGAAGGATAAGCAGAGGTGTACTAATATACACCCACTGTTTACCGGAATGTTTAGGTCCGATATAAGGGCGAGCCGACACGGGCACATGTACAAACTTTGAGCTGCTACTGAGAATTTCATAGAAATATCTCAAGATACTTGGCTGGACCCGGGAATCAAACCCAGGACCTCTAAGATAGCAGTCACGCTTAGGACAACTACGCCAACTGGGCAGTCATCATTATTAAATAATAATTTTACAAAATCTTCTTCCCAATACTTCAAAAGTCAACTGTACATACAATTTTATATTTCACTATCGAAGTATAAAACCGTTAAAGAGGCCATTAGAGAAATTATTTGGTTCCATTAAATATCACTTAGGTGACAATTTTGTTGGGAGCCGTCAGAACGCGTTAAATATTAAAAAGAAAGAATGATGAGAAATGTCATGTCGAGGTTTACTTAAAGCTGCTAGAGTGGGGAAAGTGATTGTTGAGAAAATTGGAGGAGGCTACTAAGTGTGTTCTGTTGTTGAGCGGAGAAAATATTAGGGGAAAGCTGTAACAATAATGTTACTTAATGTTATCTGGAAAGTGGTTCTAGTAATCATTTAATTTTAGTTCAGGTTTTATGACTTTTATGTGCCTAAAGCATCTTCTCTGAATTCATCATCAGCTCTTAGGACTATTAATTTTTGATAATGATAAGATATGATATTTCTGTATTTCTTTACTGTTAAGTAACGCTTCCGTATGTCAAATTTGTATTAACATTTTACATCGGAAGCGTAAGTTTACGCTTAGCGTCGTCTCTAATAATATAAATAAAAATGAATTGCAATTCTGTTAGTCTCGCTAAAACTCGAAAATGGCTGAACCGATTTGGCAAATTTTAGTCTTGAAATATTCGTGGAAGTCCAAGGAGGGTTTAAACGGTAAGAAAACTATTCGGTGGGTCAGCTAGTAATTTATAATTATGTTTAATTTTATTTCACATAGGTACTAGTAACAGTTCTTCTCCCGCGTAAAATTTGATTATTAATGACTCGGAATACAAAAAATCCTATTCGTTAATCCATTTATTTGGGCCTATTTATTAACCCCCGACGAAAAAACGACGTGGTGTTATAAGTTTGACGTGTCTGTGTGTGTGTGTGTGTGTGTCTGTCTGTGGCATCGCAGCTCCCGAACGGATGAACCGATTTCGATTTTGTTTTTTTTATTTGAAAGGTGAATTAGTCGGGAGTGTTCTTAGCTATGTTTGATGAAAATCGGTCTAGGGATGGCCGTCGCCACAAAATGGTGAATTACATATTTTTTCACAACTCCCTCAATATGGGTATCAAATGAAAGGGCTTGACTAGGAGAATACTATACACTATGATACATTTCAAATCCAAGATGGCCGCCACCACGAAATGGAAAATAACATTTCGTGTCGGGGGTTTTCTAAATTTTTAATTTAGGTTAGGTTATTGAATTTTCCTTTTACTCATATACCTATTGAGAATCATAAGAATATGGAACCTATATCACCACTTGGCCTATTTATTACAGTATCGGTCAGTGGCCAGTTGGATTTCATCACGAGTCCTAGGGAACTAATAAATTCCACTGATCCGCGCGGCCGCGGCACACTATATGAAACCGGCCTGCAATACCAGATATTGGTTTTCAATCTCGCGCAAAGAGTAAATAAAATCGCTAACTGAGAGATATGACATTATAAAAATAAGCAGTGGTAAAAATATACTGTCTCGTTAGTCTAGACATCCAGTAGTCCCCGCGACTGCTAGAGGGTTCGATTCCCGGGTCGAACAAGGTGTTGCTGGGTTTTTCTGTGAATTGCCAGTAGCCACTTGGAGTCCAGATTTTGTGCCCCTATTACATAGAACCTTAACATACCGGCGAACTGTACTTATACGATGAACTTATGTGTTTGTGTTGTTCTGGGTGTTTCTTAAGTATTATAAGTACGTAGTAATAAGTATTTCCAAAAAGTATTAACTTGTAGTATATACAACCTCTGCTTTGGGCCTAGATAGATATATGTAAAATGTCCCAATATACTTTAAAAATAATCTTTGACATAGGGATTGTCCCATCTGCGTCTATCTACTCTATCTTAATCTTAGTTTCCACAAAATCTTCACGGATCACGAGTGTTATTGGATTCTGTGAGGTTCGTTTGCCGGACAGACGTGGTTATTATCATAGCGGATGAGGAGGATTTGTACAAACATGCGGCCCCTTGATCAGTGGCTCACGGTATAGGATGGTGTTCGAGATTAATTCGTTAATGTGTTTGGTGGCTCATGGCTAGTAAAATCCTTTTTTTCCTAGCCTTTTTCCAGCCATGTTAGGATCGACTTCCAGTCTAACCAGATGCGGGTGAATTCTGTATTTTTACACGTAGCGACTGCCATCAGATACCTACCTTAAGGATAAACTGGTTGTCAGGATTTAAGGGGCTTTAACCGTAGTTGTTTGTATGACAACTGAAAGCGACTTGAGATGCTCTTCGAGCAAAAGAAAGTATACTTCAATGTGTTAAAAACGTACAGTTTGAAATTTTCATTTACTCCTAGTTTTTTAAATTGCGCAATTTTTCAAAAATTGAAACAGGTAGGTAGTATGAAAGTTTAAAAAGTTAGACTCAATAAAGTATGTAAAATTCTAATACAAATTTGACATACGGAAGCGTTGGTTTACGCTTAGTATCGTCTCCGAATATTAGCGTAAGAAAATATTACATTACACACACTCGGACCCCTAATGGCTTAAGCGGTTTCCAGACGTTCAGTTTTAACTAAACAGTTGAACTGATCAGTTAAATCATACGTGTGTAGGCAAAACTGAGTACGATTTAACTGATCAGTTAAAACTGAACGTCTGTGAGCCGCTTTAGTAACCTACAAAGAACAAAGCTACAATTTTCTAACATTAACAAGACTTAGACAACATTCATGTTTTAAAACGTAGCAGACGACTCCAAATCAAGTTAAAACAATCTAATCGATTAAATATTAAGTGCAAGTTTCACAATCTCTGTATATCAAAATCAAAACAGTATTATTTGTATATATACAGGCACTTATGAAATGTCGAATTTGAACTTTTGCAAGAAATAATTATCCCGTGGCTAGCGGCTAGTCTATTATCTTCTATATTCAAAATTATCTGCCAGGTGTTTTAACGGGAACTTATTAGAAGGCATTGAAACAGCTTAACTTTGTCAAGTACACCTACCTTAATGTCCAGGGGAAACTTATGTAGGCTTTGTTTTCAGCTCTTGGGTGTTGTAAATATGGCGCTCTTAGACTTCTTTCTGGCTGATCTGGATCAGCAGAGCAGCTTTAGTAAACTGTGTAATATAATATAAGTGCACAGATATTTTTCGGACATTTTGCAAAGCACCTTCTAATCCCAAAGCACGTAAGCAGAGCTTGTACGACCATAAAATTGCCTTACAATTTTAGTCAAAAACTTCCGTCATAATTAAATTTAAGTACTAAGGCTCATTATTATTCTGTCACTTGGTCTTGTAAGCAAGAATAGATCTTGTCGTTTTGTAATGTGCAAACGAAATTCACTCTAAGGGTGGTAAAGCAATTTTATGGTCGAATATAAGCAAATAACACACTTTATTGTGTGTTATGTTCCTGCAGTGAGTAAGGTCGCCAGAGCCCCTTCTAAGAATGCGCTGCGCTGGCAGTAAGAAGAATATTCCCCCAAACTGTCGGCGCAGTGAATCCTCCATAAACCTCTAAGAGGTTTTTCGGGTCGGCAACGCGCGAGTGATACCCCTGGGGTTGCAAGCGTGCATAGGCTATGGTAACCGCTTACTATCAGGCGGGCCGTATGCTTGTTTGCCACTTTAGTGGTATAAATATATATATACTATGGGTCTTCGGCAATGTATATAATACTTATATACCTACTTTTAAGCACCATTTTACTATCATCCATCATCTGCATCATACTAAGTAAGTTGGGTTCATTTTCAAGCCCGTCGCTTAAAAATAATGTTTGCACATTTACGGCCAACCGAAACGAATCTAGTAGCAGAGTTCTACAAACATAAAAGTTCACTTTTAAGTCTAGTTAAAATGTATGTTAGCACTAACTTTAGAACTGCTGTACTAACGTATGCTTAATAATGTACAAAACGTTGCACCTTTAAGTACTCTGTGAATAGTTTACAAACCAGTACAGTCACTAGCAAAGATATATAAACGACTAGCTTTCCGCCAGCTGGGTATTTTTTATAACTTTCATCCCTTATTTCAACCCCTTACAGCCCTTTTTATCCAACTGCCGAAGGAGGGTTATGTGTTTGACGCGTATGTATGTATGTCCGTTCCTATGTCCGGTCGTAACTACTCAACGGCTCAACCTATTTAGATAAATTACACCTCATTAGATTCGTGTCATTACATTCGTACAAAATAGCGGATTTTATACGCTTTAATTGTTTCATTTAATAATTGATTTTATTACGCATTAAAAAGTTATTCCAAATTTAATTTAGATCCGTTCAGTAGTTTTGGCGTGAAAGTGCGACAGACAGACAGAGTTACTTTCGCATTTATTAGGAAGGAAATAAGGATAAGGATTATAAAAGTTCTAAAGCGATTTTTCTATTAATAAACGATTGGAACTTTGAGATAACACCAATGTCATTACAGTATTGGTGGTCGTGTCGTAATGCCACTAAATTAATTTCTAGCAGTACAAGAGAAAACTCATTGATCGAGAGAAAGCGTGACTGCTACGCTAGAGGTCCTGGGTTTGATTCCCGGGTCGAGCAAACTGTAGCAGCTCGGAGCCTGGATTTGTGCCCGGTTGATGGTAATAAGCTCGCCCCCTATTACATGGTACCTAAACATACCGACTGTGTGTGTAGATTAGTACATATCTGCCTAACCCTTTGGGGAATACAGGTGTGATGGTATGCTTCAGAAGAAAATTGCTTTTGAATTTTGCCTAGTGTATACATATTTATGCTCGTGACTGTACTTGTTGAGACAGATGTTAAGTGGACTTTGATGGGCGGCTGCTAATGGTGGTTTAAAGCTCAAGAGACGAGAGGATAGCGATTTTATAGCTATTTTCAATGGCGCTGGATGGGCTGAACACATCAACACCATGCATCCGGACAGGTGGGCGAGACTAGTCACTGAGTGGGTAGTGTGGGTACCAAGCAACACAAATCATGGACGAGGTCGGCCGAGGAGATGTTGGCGAGATGACTTTGATCGCTTTTTACCAGTCTGATATGAAAAAGCCCTTTACTTTTTTTGGTACCGTGCAACTAGTTTGACGTTTCAAAAGTGCCTATTTATTTTATTTTATTTTTTACTACCGGCTTTGCCTGCTATCCCACGGGAACTATACATTTTACCGGGATAAAAAGTACCCTATGTGCTGTTCCAGACTATGTTCTATCTCCATGCCAAATTTCATTCAGATCCGTTACGTAGTTTTTGCGTGAAAAAGTAACAAACATCCATCCATCCATACATCCAACTTTCACATTTTAAATATTAGTAGGATATTAAGGATCTCCAACAAAGTTTAACAAAACTTGTAAATAGTAGAACCATTTTTTAATATGACAGCTAAATAGTCGCTATATTGACATCATAACTGGAAGTTAGGTTGGTATTTTATGCATAAAAAGTATCTCTATTGACTAATCATTGAATAAGATTGGCAAGTCGGCATTCGCACTCCAACCGTCGAACTGTACAGTCTTCGGATATATTTTGAAGTGTATTGTTGATGAAGTGTATAAGTGTATGAATATTGAGTAAAGGACTATTGATTTAAGAAATAAACTTTTAATTATAGCAGAAGTTGTGTGTTATTTAGTGAAGTGTTTTAAAAGGATATACACAAACATTAACAGGTTACAAAACAAAATAAAATCTATCACGTGTACTCCCTCAATTAGTGGAGACCACAGCATGCACAATCAAATTAAGTAATATAACTAAACTAAACAAATATGTAGGTATTGCTATATTTTCTTAAAGTTGGAAACAATTTATGATCTAATTGAAATAAAAATATTTGAATTAAATAAATAATAATAATAAATATCCTGGGACATTTTACACAACACCATCTAGCCCCAAACTAAGCAGAACTTGTTCTATGGGTACTAGAAAATGGATATTATACTTATATACTTTTTTTTTGTAAATACATACACATAATACATAGAAAACACCCAGACAAACACAAACATTTATATTCATCACATAAATATTTGTGTCTTGTGGGAATCGAACCCACGACCTCGTGATCAGCAGTGCGGTACTCAAACCACAGACGTCGATTAGAATTTAATCAAAAAATATGGTGAAAAATTTCTTCCTTCGCCGTTTCCTCCACCTTGGACCATAGCCTGTGCCATCGACTGCCACTCATTATTACAGAACGCTACGAGGTCTGCACATCTTAGAGGAAATACTTAGCAACTCGCCGACTCATCACACAAATTGTTTCACTTAAATGTTGCTAAGTTGCTGTCGAGGTTTCCAATTCTATTTTATATACATTTTCAAGTTGGTTCTCATCGAGCGCATGAAGGCTGAGTGGTGTGTACATTTATTGAACTTTTTCGGCAATTTTATAGCAAAATTCTGTGACTCGATTGCGTCCGTTCCAGCAGGCTGCCGTAAAGTAGTTGAAACGCATCCGCAACGCCTTTGGCAGTGAGTACCTACTGATCATTAGGTGGCTTATCTGCTCGTTAGCCGATATGAAATAGTAAAATAAATAAAGCAACAGTTTCAAAAGTCAATAAATCTCTATTTTTATGGAACCACACACCAAATGGATAATGAGTCGTTGGATGCAGGCAACATAACTTATCCAAGGAGACCTTACGTTCTATAGACTCCGCTATCTAACTGAAGTGCGTCTAATTAACATAACTTTTACATAACACTAAGGCTGAGATTCAGAGAAGAGACTCAGCATGAACTTACGCTTCCGTATGTCAAATTGTAATACAAATTTGACATACGGAAGCCTCACTTTACGCTGAGCATCGTCTCTGAATGTTAGCCTAAGTGCCTGTTTCACAGGTTACTGATAAGTTCCCGTTAAATTAGCTGGCAGATAATTTCATACTAATTATAAAATAAATAATAAATAAAATTCTTTATTTCATTCAAGTGTTAGTACGATACAAATATACACATTTACGATTTTTAGTCTCAGACACTAGGTAATCAAAAAGAAAAACAATATATCTCTGGCCCCCACACTAGGAAAACCTGTGTCGTGGGGTACCAGTCCCTTCCGTTCGTTGACATTTATTTTGTAGTATTTATTTACTCAATGTGTGTATCACAAATTTTGTATCCTATATAGGCATTAAGTACTGAATAAAATGTATAATTACTAAACTAATAAAAGACAGTTGAGCGCTATATGTGAATGTGTGTGTGTGTGTGTGTGTGTGAGTGAGTGTGTGTGTGTGTGTGTGTGTGTGTGTGTGTGTGTGTGTGTGTGTATGTGTGTGTGTGTGCACGCGCGCGTGGGTGTATGGGTGAGTGTGTGTTAGTTCCAGTGTTCGCATGTGTAAGTTCGCGTGTATATGATATTAAATTGCCGTTTTTAAGAGGTTTTCGGTTTGTTCATAATCTTTCGTTATTAGCCATTTCCGGATGCTGGTTTTAAGGCAAGATGACGTCAGGTTTATTATTGTTTTATTGCTTTTAAATAATTTGTTATATAAGTAGGGTCCCATAAATGAGTAAGATTGGCGAGCAAAGGAAGAACAAGCTCTCGGTATGTCCCACTTAAGAGTTCTGTGAGTAGTTCGAACTATAGTGTTTGCCAGTTTATGAAACCGGAGGAGTACTGAGGTAATGTAAAGCTGTCTCACGCGTAGTACGTTATATTCCGTATGCAGAGCATTAGTAGAATAACGCCAAGGCTTATTGAACGCTATTTTTAAAATAGCTCGCTGTGCGCGTTCGAGCTTGAGAAGGTATGTTTTTTTCGATGCTCCCCAGGCACTAACACAATAACCTATAATTGACTGGCAGAGACAGAAATATATAGTTCGGATAAGACGAGGTTCTGCTACAGATCTAATTTTTTTAAATATGTGAGATAGCTTCTTTATACGTTTCGTAACTGCATCAACCTGTGTTTTCCACGAGAGGTGTTCATCAATCACTATGCCTAAATACTTTATGTACGAAACTTGGGTAACAGTCGGACATTGGCATTGCCATGACATTGGATGTTTAGTAGAATCACAGGTGTGCAGTTTGACGTTTAGAGCTTGCTTAGGAGCAGACCGTTTGGTTATACTTAAAGCTATGAGGTTTGTTTTGCTTGCGTTAAGTGTCAGTAAATTGTTTTTCAGCCAGCCGGCAGTTCTTCTAAGGCCTTCCTGTGCCACATCAACTACCTCTGTCCACGTGCTAGCATGAAAAACAATAGCCGTATCATCTGCAAACGTGAAAATATTAGCGTTGGGCAGCTTAAGTGAACAGAGATTGTTGATGTAGATTAAAAAGAGAGTCGGCCCGAGGACACTGCCTTGGGGCACGCCGTAAGCGATGTCTGCATAGTCACTTGTGGATTCACCTATTCGTACTCGTTGTTTCCGTTCGCTTAGATACGATTGAAACCACTGTAACGCTAGTCCTCTAACTCCCAACAGCTCAAGTTTCCTCAGTAGTATTGGTCGTGAAACCGTATCAAATGCTTTCGCCAGGTCCAGGAAGGCACCAACACATTTTTGTCCGTTGTTAATTTTATCCGTTACAAGGTCAACAAGACCTGTGACAGCGTCTTCCGTGGACCTGGCAGAGCGAAATCCATATTGGTTAGGAGCTAAAAGGCTATTTAAGTCAAGATATTTGAGTAATCTTACATTAACTACCTTTTCAATCACTTTCGACACCGTACTTAAAAGTGAGATTGGCCTGTAATTAACTGGTTCAAGTGAGTCACCCGCCTTGAAAATGGGTATTACCTCAGCCATTTTTAGACTTTTTGGGACTATTCCTGATGCCAGACTAAGATTACATATGTATGTAAGAGGTGGTGCAATCACATGTTTGCAATGCTTTAGCATGTCATTACTGATGTTGTCGTGTCCCGTAGCTTGGCTGGATTTCAGAGTACCTATGAGTTTGATAATCTCTATTTCATCTGTTGGCTGAATAAACATTGAATGAGGTGAATGGTTTGGACCATATATATGGCCTATGTTATTGCTTAGTTCAGTCTCTGTTGTTTCTAATCCATTCAATATTTCCCCAGCCAAACGCTCGCCAACATTACTGAAATATTTGTTTACTGTATTTAAAGATTCAATGGGATCGGCACAAAATTTTAATAATTGATCATTTTTATTTTCAGATTTATTTAGATTATATTCCAATTATGTTCCATTTTTAAGTTATTCGGCAGTTAGTGGTTATCTAGAGGCGGAGAAACAGGCTCTAAATCTTCACAAGGGTCTTCCTATATGATACGAAACGCCAAAACGTTATTCTTAAAAAAATGTTGCTTCTCATGCCGTTATCTCGTAGGTAAGTTAAGAACATCTTGTGTTAAAAATTCGACGCGTGTCCGTGGAAATTGAATTACCTTGAAAACACATCAAACTTCGTCCGCCATCTTAATGGGGAAACCTCGTGTTTTATAGAATTTTCCTTAACGAGAAGTTTATCCGTAACGCGTTCCATACAACCTTAGATGGTCCATAATCCAGGCACTAATATAAATGTGCCTAGTACGTAAAACTTCATTAAATATACCTACAAATAACATGGTCTAAAATATTTGTAACTAGCTTTCCGCCAGTGGCTTCGCCCGCGTGGTCTAGGTATTTTACCGGGATAAAAAGTAGCCTATGTGCTATTCCAGACTATAATCTATCTCTGTGCCAAATTTCATCCAGATGCGTTCAGTAGCTTTTACGTGAGAGTAACAAACATCCATCCATCCGTATATCCAAACTTTAACATTTTACATTTTCAAACTTTATTCTAGTTTTTCAAGAAAATCTTGTTAATTCAAAACCGTTTGGAAACACTGTAAGCCTAGGTGATATAACGACTATTAGCCTATGGACGCCTATGATACCAGGGTTGCCGACCCTGTAAAAATCTTTTCTCACCCGTTCTGAAGAACTCCATGCTGTAGTCTCTCGGAAAAGCCTTAGCAGGAAGCTGATTCCACATCATTAGCGTGCGTGGGAGGAAATACCTCTGGAATCGCACAGTATGGGACCAGAATGGTCTTAAAACCACTCTGGTCCCATACTTTGTGGATGTACTTCACGCTGCTGTAATTTACAACTTTATCATATATCATACTTGGCTAGATTTCCAATAAACTTCTGTTATATGACACCAAAATGAATTTGGTTATAACACCAGCGCACACGCTAGACACCCGCACTTGATTAAAAACGATACGTGTACAACACGACAACGAAGTCAAAATTGTCTCCACAATGGGTGAACTAAAAATATCTGTGATGGTAGAATCTGCAGACTATACAACATACATCTTAGGATAATACTAAACGGCAAAAGCGACTTCTAAAAGCCGATACTAGAAGGTAAAATTTGTAAACGGTCCCGAGGGTACGATCTAAGCGAGAGCTTAGATCCTAGGTTGGATTCTCCGGTCGTTGGATTTATAAAATGCTCAGTACTTGGTTTTGAATATTCGAATTTGGATTTACAGACATACCATCACGCCGGTATTCCCCGAAGAGTTAGGCAGAGGTGTACTAATGTACGCCCGCAGTTTGCCGGTATGTTTAGGTCGCATCTAATAGGGAACGAGCCTATTAATCGAGCCGAAATCCAGACTATTGCAAATACAGACTCCGAACTGCCACAGGGAAGTGGGAACTTTACAGAAAAACCCAACAACTATTTGCTCAACCCAAAATTCGAGCCCGGACCTCTAGTGTAGCAGTTGCGTTTTGGACCACTAAACCAACAGGTTGGATTTGTGCCTGGTTAACACATACTTGCTTAATTTTTTAGGGAAAAATGTGAAGGTATTTATACCTATGTATCGCCTAGCAAACTATTTCAGCTTCCCTCATAAATCCACTACCATTGTAGCACAGCCCGCTGTATGCAGAGTGTCCTGTTATAATGAACTCCAGCTCCGAGGTGCCAGCGCTTAAATGACTACACGACTTACACTCTCGACACAGATTAGACTTTAATATTGCTGCAATTTATTAGGATTTATCGCGAGATATAGGGAAATTGCGTCAAGTACTCCTCATGTAGTCTGGAGTGGATTGATGACTTGCGGAAGGCAGCTCGCAGGCAGAGGCCTACGTCCAGCAGTAGACCTGTACTCGTCCACTGCTAGACGGAGGCCTCTCCTAGTGAACGCCACAGAGACCGATCGCTTTCGTCATCCAGTCGCTGCCAGCTGCTTATCGCAAGTCATTACTCCACTCCAGAAGCACACTCCACTCCACATGAGGAGTGACTGATGACCATATGACTCATCCTGTGCGCCACAACATAAATTTCTCGTCTCTTACCTATCTGGTGCAATAATAATATAATCATAATTCCCATTATGGCATTTGAGGAGAGATTCTCGAGTGGAGACCACGCATCGGAATGTGCAGCATGTAACGGCCTCCAAAATGGACCGATGGGAGTCGTTGGATGCAGGCGGTATAAAACCCTAAATAAACACTGAGCTAAAGCGATTTTTTCATGAATGAACGATTGCAACTTTGTGATAACACCAATGTCACTATAGTATTGGTTCGTAAATACTGTGTTCGTAATATCACAAAAGTTTTATCAGTACTTTAGGAGAAAATCGATTAAGCACTTTTGTTAGTGTATACATGTTTTTGCTCGAGGGGCTCGTGGCCAAGTTGTACCATCGATGATCAACCGATCTGCAAGGTTAAGCTACACTTGCCGTGGTCAGTCTGTGGATGGGTGACCATTCTTAACATATCGAGACCCCTCCGTGCCTCGGAGAGCTCGTAAAGCCGTCGGTTCCGGTTGTCATACGAACACCTATGACAATTGTTAGTGGTAGTCAGAAACCTAAAAAATCAATTAAAAAACCCGACTGTATAAAAACTACTAACTAAAAATCTTTGCCAAGCAACAAGCTTTGGACAAGCAAAGAAACAATTTTGTTTATGAACGAACAGCTTGTCCCGCCTGCAATACATTTTCCAACATCACAGAGCTTGTTTTTAGATTTTTAGTTAGTAGTTTTTACACAGTCGGGTTTTTTGTTTCTTTTAATAATTGATTTTATTTCCTTCTTTTTAGTTTATAAATCATCGTAGAATCACTAGATAGATCCTAAATGATGATTTAAAATATAAATTGATACAACTAAGGATCATTTTCAAAATCAGTTCGCACGTTAAAGCGTATAAAATCCGCCATATTGTTTTTTTTTTATTTCATGTACCCAGTGACAGTCGTGCCATCAAGACGAATCTAATGACGTGTCATATATCTAATTCGGTTGAGCCGTTGAGTAGTTACGACCGGACATAGGAACGGGCATACATACATACATACATACATACATACATACATACATACATACATACATACGCGTCAAACACATAACCCTCCTCCTTCGGCAGTCGGGTAAAAAGCATGACAACCAGTCTTTCCATCGAATATCGGTATTGCCCGGAAATTGGGTTGCGGAAGTCTGATGGCGGTCGCTCCGTGTAAAATAATGATATTCAGCCGCATCCTGGTTAGACTGGAAGCTGACCCTAACATGGTAGGGAAAAGGCTAGGAAAAAGAAGATACATGTTTTTGCTCGTGACTACATTAATACACCCCTGCCTAACCATTCGGGGAATACAGTCGTGATGGTATACATTCATAGACTGTACATTCTTCTCCATACAGTCTGGATTCAAAACTGTGTTAAATCAATAGGCTAGTGTTGTGCATTGTGTGGGGACCCTTGTCACCGAGACGACACAACAATCATTGTCACAACAATTGTTTCAAATAGGGCTGACAACCTGACAGCTTGACGTAAATACATTATTTTGATTAAATGGAGCAACAATTTGAATGTAATCTTTCGAAGCTATCTTCCTCCTAGCCTTTTCCCAACCATGTTGGGGTCGGCTTCCAGTCTAACCAGGATTCGGCTGAATATCAGTATTTTACACGGAGCGACTGCCATCAGACCTCCGCAACCCAATTTCTGGGCAATACCGATATTCGAAGGAAAAACTGGTTGTCAGGCTTTTTTTTAGGTTTATAACTACCACTAACGATTGTCATAGGTGTTCGTATGACAACCGGGACCGTACGACTACCGGGACGTATGACAAACGGTTGTCATACGAACACCTATGATAATCGTTAGTGGTAGTCAGAAGTCAAAAAGCCTGACGACCAGTCTACCCGTCGAATATCGGTGCCTAGAAATTGGGTTGCGGAGGTTTGATGGCAGTCGCTCCGTGTAAAATACTGATATTCAACCGCATCTGGTTAGACTGGAAGCCGACCCCAACATGGTTGGGAAAAGGCTAGGAAGATGAAGATGATATTCAATTATTTGACGTAGGTATTAGTATTCCACATTGGGCACTGGTTTAAATGGCACCTGAGTGAGTTAGGGCCTGTTTCAAAGCTTACTGATATGTTTCCGTTAAATTACTTGGCAGATCCTTAATTCCTTACTAATATTATAAATGCGGAAGTCACTCTGTCTGTCTCGCTCCCACGCCAAAACTACAAAACCGATTTAAATAAAATTTGCTACACAGATAGTCTAGAGCCTGAGAAAGGACATAGGCTACTTTATACTTTAATAACCTAACCTAAATTAAAAATTTAGAAAACCCCCGACGCGAAATATAATTTTTCATTTTGTGGTGGCGGCCATCTTGGATTTGCGATTTTTCATAGTGTATAGTATTCTCCTAGTTAAGCCCTTTCATTTGATACCAATATTGAGGGAGTTGTGAAAAAATATGTAATTCGCTATTTTGTGGCGGCGGCCATCTTGGACCGATTTTCATCAAACATAGTTAAGAACACTCCCGACTAATTCACCTTTCAAATAAAAAAATCAAAATCAAAATCGGTTCATCCATTAAGGAGCTACGATGCCACAGACAGACACACACACACACACACACACACACACACACACACACAGACACGTCAAACTTATAACACCCCGTCGTTTTTGCGTCGGGGGTTAAAAAAGGGCTGTAAGGGGTTGAAATAGCGGATGAAAGTTATAACAAATACACAGACCCCGATGGCGAAGACGCTGGCGGAAAGCTGGTAATTTAAAAATGTTTTTTTTTTCGTAATAAATGTTTATTTAAACGTAGGATTTTTTAAATCGTTGCGACAACCCTATATGTATGAAGTACAAAACTCGAAGTGGCACAATACGCCATACAGTTGCCATAAGTGAACGTAATACGATACATCTGTATGCACCAACCTGTACATCTCAATACTGCCTGTGATTCACGTATTGTGTGATTTACAATCAAGAAAATAGAGTTGCAATTAAAATGGATTAGTTCCTTACGACTTATGTCGTTTTGTTTTTGAATAACAAACTCCTTAGTTTAATCTATACTACTATATAAAGAGGAAAGATTTGTATTTTTGTATGTAACGAATAAACTCAAAAAGTACTGGACCGATTTGAAAAATTCTTTCCATGTTAGATGGATATAGGCTATATATCATCACGCTACGACTAATAGGAGCGGAGTAGTCATTAAAAATGTTGCAAAAACGGGGGAAAAATTATAAGACCACGCGGGCGAAGCCGCTGGCGGGAAGCTAGTATAAATTATAAAGGTAAGTAGTACTTACAACCATCCCATGTGTATACCTAGATATAGGTCGTAGAAAAAAAAAGAAGTACCTATCCGACAATCGTAGCAAATAGTTTGTTGTCTGTAATTTCTGCCCACCCCTGAGAGAAAAAGCATGAACATGTATATGTAATAAGTATATGTAATTGAAAAATCTTGTTTTATTACCATTCTGCTTACCCAATTAGTGATTAACAGCGTGATATTATGTATTTATGTAGCAACGGTGGTACATCACGCAAGACTTGCTCATCCGGAACCCGACCTCAGCACGTATTGCTTAACCGCAGACGGGCGGAAGCTATTGTGTACCGTTAATTAGCTTTAACACTTGATTACATGAGTCTACGTAATTTAGCCAAAGATATACCTCAATGTTAAGTTTACTTTCCTTTTTTACTTATGATTAGGGATACTTAAAATAAAATTGTTTGTCTATTAATGAGGGAAAAATCGTCTGGCGGGCGGGATTCGAACCTGCGTCTTCTGGTTAAATACTTGACACTGTCCAACCATAAGACGCAGGTTCGAATCATGCAAGTTGATTTTTTCCTTCGTTAAAATAACAGGTAATCTTAAAATGTAAAATGCTTTAAAGAATACAAAATGATAGTTGTTTATCTATACTTTGGTAGTTTAAATATTTTTATTTTCGTTTTTCAAGTAACACGATACAAACCTCACATTGCGTACAAACCGACAAGACTTGGAAATTGAACCGTAGACCACAAGAATCGCTAGTAGTAACCGCAAAACCAAAGCAATACCTATGTCATATTAATATAATAACATAGGTACATCAGACTTTGACTGCTTCGTTATTCATGATCCTGGAGTCGATTCCTAGGTCAAGCAATGTTATCGTGTTTTTATATAAAATTCTCAGTAGCAGCTCGGAGTCTGTATTTGTGCCCGGTTGATGGCAATATTTCCAAAAAAAAGTATAGAAGAAGTATTATATCTATTGTCTAGTATCCATTGTACAAGATCTGCTTGAAAAAAGTCCCAAGATTTATTTATAACATAACACGTTATATGATAAGGTCAAAGATCTCAATTGTCCGTAATTAGAGAGGGGTCAGCAGGGTAAGTGGCCTTATGCGGCTACTGATCTCGACAGATTATATATGTTCTAATAAATACCTAGCTACCAACTAAAATACATTTGTGTTAGAATTATCTTCGATCTTGAAAATATCTCAATGTCGTCTCGTGTACGGTTTCTGCTCGAGAATTCTCGGGAAATTTGTCTTTAGTGGATACGGGAAGAAAAATCTCAACGCCTCGAGAACTCAATAATCAATTCCATAAGTCAAATATCTAGTAAAAAAAAAATGCAAAAATGTTCGAAAGTATTTATCTTCGTTTTTGTATTTTTTAGGCATTTGCTCAGGTACAGTTTATTTTCATGAATAATGAATATTTTATCTTGTCACATGTGAGCCAAACCCGCGATTCGGAGATCAACTATGAGACTATCATTACTGTCAATAGCCTTCTCCCATTCTGAGAAGTTCAGCAGTAAAACAATAAAATTTGTTTACACCAATAAATAGTATAAATGCACAAACTATTGGCATATTGTTTAAGTATAGCTATTTATAATACTATCTTCTTTTCACTAAATGTTACGCATGCTTCGTCACTAGACGATACCTTTGTTAATATGATTTGTAAACATTTTTCTCATAACAGTGAACTGTAATAATGTTCTTTTGAGAATAAATATTCTTTAAACTTAAATCGGTCTCCCATCCAGATACTGACCGCAGCAAGTGTAGCTTAACCTCGCGTATCGAGCCACACAAGCAAGCGAGGCCTATAAAGCTCTACAGATTAAAATTACACTATTAAATTGATCCATACCCGCTCTCGAGTGTCTAGATTGAAATATAATCACATAGCATATCATTACGCCTGTAGCCCCCGTAGGGTTAGGCAGAGGCCACAGTTCGACGATAATTATGTTTAGGTCCCATTTAATAGGGGGCTAATCTAATTGCCGTCAACTGAAAGAAAGAAATAACATTGTAACACAACCGGGCACACAAATCCAAACTCCGAGACTCCGAGCTGCTACTGGGAATTTAACAGAAAAAAACTTAGCAACACTTTGCCTGACCTGGAAATCGAACTCTAGCGTAGCAGTCTCGCTCGGGACCACTAAACCAATGCGGCAGTCTAAACATAATCACGTCCTATTAAAACTGTGTACCTATAAAAGTTGATAGTAAAATATATTGTGTATGTTTGTATGTGTATGATAGTTTCCACCTGCAATACATACTATGCATGACACAAATCATTTACCTGGCGCCTCTGTGAGGATGGTGTGCGTTTCCATTGTACAATGAACACGATATAATTTTAGTTTCCCGTATTTGAATAGTCATAAAAATATTGAAATAAAACTACTTTTTACGGATTTTATCGCGTTATATGGATATTATTTTAATCCGATCAAATATAGCGATAAAATCCGTAAAAAGTAGTTTTATTTCAATGTCTAGTATTCGCATAAGTGTCAGAAATCAGTAAGTCATAAAAATAGTTAAGTGGCATTGACAAACTATGAATCTGAAATCGGACCCCCGCACCGCGCCATCCTCTTACACCCCGCAAATACTTCGTGGTTTGCGATATCGTAGGCTCGTTTGAGATCTCTGACGCTCAATCTAAAAAATCTTCAATGCGTCGTCTTAAGAATAATAAGTACTTATGAAGCATACAGTATATTAACTTCTGCAACGCTCGAGGTTCTGCTGGGGTCAATTCCTTCGATTCCTAAGTCCAGAAGTGTTATTGCTTTTCTATGAAATTCTCAGGGACCTAAATATACCTGTGAAATTGTGGGTGTACACCCCGGGCCGAAATTAAAACTCTAAACTGTTACAGATTTTTTTATCGAAATCAAAACCAACAACATTGCTCGGCCCGTAAATTAAACCTAGGAGCTCTGCGAGTCAGGGGTACAAACACGAAACCAATGACCCAGTAATTTAAAAAAGTTATTTCTATAAAAAATGGCACTTAACCTTATAACTTAATCATCCGTCATATGAAATCCCGTGACACAATGCAAACACACTTCAGCAACCTAACTCATAATACTAAACGGTCAATATGCATCCACCGACACCGATACGACTATACGGGTGTGTGTGTGCGTGTCTATTAGCTGTGCATGTGTGCGAGGCCCTTGTTTGAGTTGGCTGGTCGGCACAAGACGGTATGTGAGAATTTTTTAATTAATTTTTTGAATTATTTTGTTTAAAGGTACGGCATGAGAAAGTTTTGTGGTTTATTATGAATTTTAGGGACGGGACGTGAATATTTTTGTTCCATGTTTGGTACGCGTCTGTGGATGGACCTCTTGGTAGTAGGATACCTGTCTTTCAGTATGAAAAGCAGGTATGATAGGTTGATGAAAATAAATGACTCAATTTTGTCAAATAGTCATTTTTAAAGAAATAAATAAAAGAGGTTTACCTGACTTGACTATGCTAAAACTGGTGCCTTGGGTTTTTAAAAATAATCTCTGCTAGATAATATATACTAATATGTCTTTGTATCTTAGGTGTTGACTCTATGATCCATAATCCAACTTCCTCAGCAATCAATGAATAAGTTTTTTAAAACTATACATGCAAAGTTTCATGAAAAATAATTACAAGTGCAGTTTCTAATGCTGCACCAAATCACGCAATAATAGAATGCAAATTGACATCTCTTTATTTTTAGCACTGCAAAGCTAGAATATCAGAAGTTGCATGATACATTCTTGGTCAATTAGAGCGTAGAACGCGGCAGCGGGCACACGGGGCCTGTTTTATAGTGGCACTGGCACTCAAGGCAGACGGTACGTTATTCATTAGAGTACACGAACAAAAAACAAACAAGAAAAACACGAAAATTGTAAAAACAATTCCGATAATCGGAAACACGGCAGAAAAAAAACAGGAAAAAAGTTTTAAATTTCGAACGCGCTCGCCAGTTTGGAAGTAGTCCGTTCTAATCCGAGTTTTGAAAATCGAATAGGTTGGAAACACGAAAGGAGTTTCGTGTTTTAGAGTTCGTGGATACTTTGTTGTGTATTTTTTGTGTGTGCGTGTGTCCATTTGTATGTGTGAGTTGAGGGCGGACGGGAGCTTATTGAGGTAATCGAATTAGTGATAATTAAATTAGTTTTGCGGTGACTTACTGGACGTAAGGCACGCAATGAAAAATATAGGTTGAATATTTGACGCTATTAAGTCTTATTTGACTGTGTTTGTTGTTAATATCTAGTTAAATTTCGGTGGATAATAGTTTTAATACACAATTACCCATTTTCTCATGTAAGTATTGTAGAATTTAATTAATTTTATCTTTGTTCAGTAATTTATTAGTGGCCGGGAAATGTGATATAGTACATCATAGATATTTAAAGAAACATTTTTATTTAAATAATTTTATACTATAGTATTCTTTCTCGTTTTTTTTTGTAGGTATAAATAGGCTATAATTAAAACACTATTTATTTACCTTTAAGGTTTTAATTGAATTTGACAGTAAAAAGTTTATATTTAAAAATAATACATTAAAATTAACTTTAATAAGCCCGCATATTTTACCAACTCTGGATAGCCGCTAACAGCCGCTTAAATTCAAAAATGGAACATTTAAAAAAAATAATAACTAGCTTTCCGCCAGCGGCTTTGACCGCGTGGTCTGGGTATTTGTTATAACTTTCATCCCCTATTTCAACCCCTTACAGCCCTATTTTTAAGTATAAAGTAGACTATGTCCTTTCTCAGGCTCTAGACTATCTCCCCGTTATTACGAAATGATGCTTTAAGAAAAACCCCGGTTTTAAAATAGCCCATCCCTTTTTGTCATACTACGCTAGTAAGGGACGCACTCAGAAACGTCACTTAACCTAATGAATTATTAGCTAATGACAGCCAGTATATCTTAGTACACTGACAACAAACTCTAATATGGAAAAATAGGTCAAGATATAGTAGCCACTGTTTGTTAAGGATTCATTAAGGTTAAGTGACGTCTCTGAGTTGGGGTGTAAGTGATGGATATAGTTTTAGTCTGGGTTTAACTTAGACCAGCTTTTGTAATAAGAACGACTGTGTACCAAATTTCATTTAAATCGGTTCAGTAAAGTTTAGTTTTGGCGTGAAAGCGAGACAGACAGATAGAGTTACTTCCGCATTTATAATATTAGTAAGTATCTGCCAAGTAATTTAACGGAAACTTATCAGTAAGCTTTGAAACAGGCCTTAACTCACTCAGGTGCCATTTAAACGGGTGCCCAATGTGGAATACTAATACGTCAAATAATTGAATATCATCTTCATCTTCCTAGCCTTTTCCCAACCATGTTGGGGTCGGCTTCCAGTCTAACCAGATGCGGTTGAATATCAGTATTTTACACGGAGCGACTGTCATCAGACCTCCGCAACCCAATTTCTAGGCACCGATATTCGACGGGTAGACTGGTCGTCAGGCTTTTTGACTTCTGACTACCACTAACGATTGTCATAGGTGTTCGTATAATAACCAGGACTGATGGCTTTACGTGCTCTCCGAAGCACGGAGGGGTCTCGATGTGTGAAGAATGGTCACCTATCCATGGACTGACCTCGGAAAGCGTAGCTTAATCTTGCAGATCGGTTCATCAGCGTTGCTATAACTAAGCCACGAGCCCCTCACGTCAAATAATTGAATGCCAATTCGTATTTAAACAAAACCTACGCTCGATTTAAATTGATACATTATATTTATCCAACATGAATTATAAATTAACATAATTAGTACAAGCATTGTCGGTGAATTGTCATTTTGTGTTTGTAAATGTATTATTTGCATCAATTAAAATATATTGAGGATAGCCTAGATAGAATGGTGGTTGTTATGTGCGAGACGACGTCTGTGGTCTAGTGGTTCGAGTACCGGACTGCTGATGAGGTCGCGGCTTCGATTCCAACAGGACACAAATTTTATGTGATGATAGGTGTTTGTGTTTATCTGGGTGTTTCTTATATATTTTAAGTATGTTTTTACAAAAAATAGTATATAAGTATTATATTCATTGTCTAGTACCCATAGTACAAGCTCTGCTTAGTTTGGGACTAGATGGTGCTGTGTAAAAATGTCCCAAAATATTTATTACTAGCTTTTCGCCAGCGGCTTCGCCCGCCTATGTTACTCGATAAAGATGTAGCTTAGGTGAAAGTGATGTTCATTTCGTTAATTTATAACAAACTAGCGGCCCGCCTCGGCTTCGCACGGGTGCAATGTCATTTCTCGGCTTTTCTTTATTATATAATGTATCATACATATCACGCTATCTATCTTTCGTATTTTTTAAGCATTTTTCATGCTAAGATTACAAGTTATTTTAATGAAGAAAAAAATCGTCTGACGGGCAACATTCGAACCTGTGTGTTCTGGTTCGGTACACCAGACACCATGACCGCTAAGCCACCGCGAGCCTTGCTCGCCAGCTCGAAGTCTTCCTTCACATTCTAATCTTACGTCTTAAGGTGACGTAGCGACATCTATTGTGAATGCTGCACAACCGACACGACTAACTTTACAGGTACTGCGATGACGTATGATGCCACCTTACCTACTCGTATTAACTAACTTACTTTTTGGCTTAGTGGTCATAGCGTGTGGTGTACCGAACCAGGAGACGCAGGTTCGGTTCCTGTCCGCCAGCCGATTAAAATCACTCTATCTGTTAAAAAAACCGCATCATAATCCGTTGCGTCATTTTAAAGATCTAAGCACACATAGGGGCAGACAGACAGCGATCATGTGACTTTGTTTTATACTAAGTAATAATACTATACCATTGCCTTACTTCCCAAGAGAATATGCAGACCCTAGGGTATCCTAGCGTACCTTTCACCTTGACTACAATGGCGGCTGTAACCATATCAATAATTAATTAATCAAATGCATCGTTAGTCGACTTGAATACTGTTATAATGTTATGGTACCTATGTTATATAGAGGGGCTCATGGCTAAGTTATAGCAACGCTGATCAACGGATCTGCAAGGTTAAGCTACGCTTGTCGAGGACAGTCTTTTGATGGGTGACCATTATTAACACATCGAGACCCCTCCTTGCTTCGGAAAGCACGTAAAGCCGTCGGGTCCCGGTTGTCATACGAACACCTATGACAATCGTTAGTTGTAGTAAGAAGCCCAAAAAGCCTGCCAGCCAGTCTATCCTCCGAATATTGTTATTGCCCAGAAATTGTGTTGCGGAGGTCTGATGGCAGTGGCTTCGTGTAAAACTGATATTCAGCCGCATCCTGGTTAGACTGGAAGCTGATTCCAACATGGTTGGGAAAAAGGCTAGGAGGAAGGATGCACTCCTGTATGCCCCGAAGCGGTACGCAGATGTGTACTAATGTGCACCCACATTTCATCGGTATGTTTAGGTCCCATGTAATCCGTGGTCGTAGTGAATGTAACTGATCCCATGGCTTTGACATATAGTGAAGGGAAGCCAAATGCGGTTTTTAGTCGATATGAGGCCGACTTACCTTGCTACCCCAGTAAATGGCAGGGTATGTCATCCATGAGGATATTCCGCATCAAAAAATGGTCCCATGTAATAGGGGGCGACCGTATTGCCATCAACCGGGCACAAAAACTCCGAGCTACTACTGGGAATTTCACAGAACAACCCACCAAAATACCCATTTGTAAATGATATTTAATTGAAATATCAACCCCATTTCTTAGTTCAGTTCAGTTATGTCCATCCTAAGGTTGTCTGGAAGAGATCGCAGATCGCGATAAAGCCACCAATGTATATTTTAATTGTAATTGTGTATCTTAGCTGTGTATTTTCTTTTTGGTGTGCAATAAAGCATATATACAAATAACCCAACAACATTGCTCGACCCGAGAATTGGTACCCAGGATCATTCTAACTTACCAATCGCGCTTGGTACCTCTATACCAATAAGATTTTTCCAGTTTATAATTACATAAGCCAAACAATTCATTCATCATTACGACTATATCCCCATAGAGTTATACAGAGTTTTATTTATTTGTTGGTACATGTCTTTTAGGCCCATGTATTAAAAGATAGCGTAGGCGTATGACCACTGAACTGTAAGTCAAAGGTCTCGAATTCGAATCCAAGCATCTCTGACTTTTCAAAATAACTGTGGACTTAGGCTAATATTCAGAGACGAAGCTAAGCGTAAAGTAACGGAAGCGTAAGTTCATGCTAAGTCTCGTCTCTGAATATCAGCTTTAATCCCTCTCATACTGAGAGGAGACCCGTGCCCAGCAGTGGGACAGTATATGGGTTGATGATTATTAAGAGGTGAGCCTATATGAACAGCCTTTCATTACATGACGTAGTGTGTAAAGTTAAACAAAAAAAAATGAAATAAAGAAAATTCTTTCAGGATTTTTTACTTAAAAATGCATATAAGCCGCACTTAAGGTGGGCTTTAGAATTACTTCGTACTTAGGCTAACTTACGTAAATTAGTCCGAGTATAATTTTAAACGTGGAGTAGGTCTTTTGTTTTTAGTTTTATACTTTTTCTGCGAATTAAACTATAGTCGCTAGTTGGCCGCGTCTTAGGTATGTGAGCGGTGGGGTGGTGGGGCGGGGGCGCTTGCTTTTGTTCACAGTAACCCGCCGCCTCACCCCCGTCTCTACCTAAGGCGCGGCCAACTAGTTCCGCACGGACTATAGTTTTGATTTTTGTTCCCAAGACAGATATCATCGGAATAAGTACAAACTGCTGCAGTCCTGGGTTAGATTCCCATGTCAAACAAAGTATATTCCATGAATTTCAGAATAGCAAATTAAAAAATAACCCTTCTTCCTGGCAGTAGGGTAAAAAAGAACAAAATTAATTCTTTTTTACACTACTGCCGGAGGGTTATTTTTTAATTTTCGCCCCCTATTAGGCCAGCGAACTTTGGATACACAAATTTGTAATGAAAATCAGTATCGATATTGGTAAAAAAAAGGTATGTTAGACTCATACCGAGTATTTGGCGAAGTAGGTTGCACTTACCTTCCTATGTCATGGCATTATCAATGACATCCAAAACATTCACCACGACAAGATGGGATAGTACAGTCACAAGCAAAAACATGTATACTTTTGTGATATTACGAACACAGTATTTACGAACTAATACTATAGTGACATTGGTGTTATCTATAAAGTTCTATCTATAAAGCAATAAAATTGTTTATTCATGAAAAAATAGCTTTAGTACTTTTGTAAGTGTAGCCTAACCTTTCGGGGAATACAGGCTTGATGTTATGTGGCGAAGAACACATTCCAGCATTTTAAACAAAACGAAACACTTTTTAATCGTCTATTTTCCCTATTAAAACGAAATGGCACCCAATCCGACACCACTATGTCATCTTCATTCTCATTAAAGGTAGGTAACTCATCAAAAATACGCGAGCTACAGATCAGCTCACGACTCAGGTGAGTGAGCTGATTCAAAGACTCAGCTCGCAGATCAGCTCAATTTGAACCTATTCAGCTTACGACTCGCGCGAGCCTACTGCGAGCCACGCGCCGAATTGAGCCGAATGAGCTGCCGAGCTTCAACAGTTCGTTTAACTCTGCGAGCTAGACATTTTATATTATTTATTTACAAATTGATTTATTGAATTTATATCAATAAAATATTATTTTAATGCATAAGAACGGAATAATAATTCGTTCTAGGAGAATTGGATTGGAGGGATAAACAAATACCACAGGAGCTGAATTGAGCCGTGAGCTAGTCATTTTGTTGCTGAGCTGTAGCTCAACGGCTCAAACCTGTGCGATCTGACTCAGAGCTGAGATACACACCTCTAGTTCTCATTAAACACTAAGAGCTGTTCAATTATACATGGTGACAATTATGTTTCAGACGGCGACGGCAGTAAGCTCGAAAGCTTAAGCTCGGACACTAAGCTCAGACTTCGGCAATAAGCACCAATTAGCAAAAAGGTAAGACTTTTGAAACCTCTTTTTAAGGCACAAAACGTTTGTAATTGCCAAACAAGTTTGAACTTTGATGTGACGATGATTTTTTAATTCTTTCTACATTAATATTATAGGATGGTTATATTTTAAGTGATTCATCTTTAAGTAGTTCACTACCTCGTTGGTCTAGTGGTTGCTACGATAGAGGTCCTGTGTTCGAATCCCGCGTCGAGCAAAGTATTGTTGGGTTTATTTGTGAAATTCTCCAGCAGCTCGGAGTCTAGATTTGTGCCCGGTTGGTGGTAATGGGCTCGCCCCCTGTTACATAGGATCAAAAAATAGTGGCGAAATGTGGGTGTGCATTAATACACCTCTACCTAACGCATTGGGGAATACAGGCGTGATGGTATGTAAAGCAGTAGAAACCATATATCTTTATGTATAATATACAAGGTGGAACATCCACGCACAAACGTCGTGACAAGGTTTCACTCAAAATCAAAAATAAAATGACCTACTTAGGTCATTCATCTAGAAAATTATCGGTTATTACAGATGTTGACATTTTTGAGCCCGCAGTGTATTGCTAAAAACGCGACCAAAACGCTCCGCGGTGAATGTTATGGCGCGTGCGATCCGAAATGAAAAATGAAATAATGATTTTTTAATTATAAATCAAATTTGGGCAGATAGAAATAATGATTTTTTACAGGTTCAAGTAAAAAAGATTTTTTTTTAATGAAAATTACGGAAAATTTCAACGCAGAATCCCAGAAAACCCAAAATCATGTACTGGACTCGTGGTATTCGGATGTGCGTCGATGTCCCTTCCACCTTGTATATCTGTACATTAATTAATTAGTCAAAAAAAATGAGTGCAGGCGATAAAAAAGAGTAACAAAACACAACCAATTTTGTATGTCTGCTAATCTCTGAAATTACTGAATGGGTTTTCTCGCGGTTTTAACGCACCCGAAGTCGCGGGCATCAGGTAATCAGGGCAATCAACATCATGCACAATAATATTTGACGTGTATTAAGTTTTTTTTGTTATACAAGACTTTTGAAAAATAATTTATGTAGTTGAGGTTTTTCGCAACTATATTTTGTTGTAAGTAACAATATATTGTCACAACACTACTTGAAATTATTTGGGAACCTATAGTTTCACTCTTTTATTAACCCCCGACGCAAAAACGACGGGGTGTTATAAGTTTGACGTGTCTGTGTGTGTGTGTGTGTGTGTGTCTGTCTGTGGCATCGTAGCTCTCGAACGGATGGACCGATTTTGATTTTGTTTTTTTTATTTGAAAGGTGAATTAGTCGGGAGTGTTCTTAGCTATGTTTGGTGAAAATCGGTCCAAGATGGCCGCCGCTACAAAATAGTGGAGTACATATTTTTTCACAACTCCCTCAATATGGGTATCAAATGAAAGGGCTTAACTAGAAGAATTCTATACACTATGATAAATTTGAAATCCAAGATGGCCGCCACCACAAAATTGCAAATTACATTTCGTGTCGGGGGTTTTCTAAATTTTTAATTTAGGTTAGGTTAGTTTAATGTCTACTTTCTCATTGCTGGACAATGATAAGGAGATAATATCCCTATCCTATCATCATCACCATGGAGAACCGACTTTTTCTATTTTTTTTTTATAAAATTCGTTTTGCTGCAAACTGTAAACTATAAACATAGATTTTGAATGTTCTATTCAAATAGTGGACGTAACTGACAATTACTGAGCCTGAACACTCTTTCGTAGTATTTACTAAACAAGATTTTGTTTTGTTTGTCAGCGTTTACTCTGTACTCCAGATGTTTTTTGTAGACTTTGTGATCTTCAAAAAGGTAATTTATTTACGTCATGAGAATTTAATAGATACAATGACACACACATAATGTTTTTTCTATGAATAGATACAAGTAGCACCGAGCCAGTAGCTTTAAATTCGTCCTTAAATAATTTAAATCCAAATCCAGCGGTCCCTAGCTCTCCACGCAACACCCTAAGGCTAATATTCAGAGACGACGCTAAGCGTAAAGTAACGCTTCCGTGTATGTCAAATTTGTACTTCAATTTGACGAACGGAAGCGTAAGTTTACGCTTAGCTTCGTCTCTGAATATTAGCCTAAGCCTAACCCTGTTCAAACCTGCGTCCCTCTATTTCAGTACATCGGAGGTTTTAGCCAACTAAGATGTCCAATTTTGCTTCTACATTCTTTTAGCTAAAATTTATATCTTTGAAGGTTCCTTTTTCCTTTTGAGGGACTGAACCCTATGCAATATAAATATCAAAATTAAAATCGGTTCATCTGTTCGGAAGCTACGATGCCACACACACAAACACACACACAGACCCGTCGAACTTATAACACCCCGTCGTTTTTGCGTCGGGGGTTAAAAAAGGCGTTAATCAATTAATGTAGCTGTTTATGAAATCAACTTTACCGTCGACACATATAAAAGCACCTTTACAGACATTTATCTACCCCCAAATGGTGGCGATATCGCGGAAAGTGGATAGTTTGTTATCAAAGGGCTCGAGGCTCCAAAACTATATATTTTACTAACTATACGTGACACGTACACTACGTAAACTATGACGTGACAATGTGACACACATAGCTATTATTTAGGGCTTCAAACGTTTTGAGGTTTTCTGTGTAGATAATACTATGAAAGAAATAAAATGTGTTCGACAAAACAACATATAATTATACACTATAATGATTACATAAACTGTATAGTAGTAGTATCTTTTAGTATTTTTTAAGCATTTTCCATGCTAAGATTACAAGTTATTTTTAATGAAGGAAAAAATAACCTGTATAGAGTGTATCGTTAGCCTAGTGGTTCTAAGGAAAACTGATACGCTCGAGCTTATGGGTTCAATAGAGTTGTGTCCGGTTAATGGCCTATTGCCATCAACTGGGCACAGATCCAGATGCCGAGCTACTACTGGGATTTTCACAGAAAAACTCAACAAACTTTGCTCGACCCGGGAATTGAGCCTAGACAGAGGAGAGACAGAGGAGAGAGGCCTAGCCAAGTTGCAATTCGACATTCAAATTGACAAACGATTAAAAACAAAATGTATGGAAATGACATCAATGACAGCCCGATTTGTCGAAAGCTTGTGTCATTTTGCACATTTTGTTTTTATTCGTTTGTCGATTCGAATGTTAAAATGCAACTTGTCTACGGGCCCAAGACCTTACGAAGCAGTCGACCTTTCGACCCATAATGTAACTAAAACGAAAACTACATAATCTTTCTTTTAGACATGATATAAGTTAGACCACGAAATTAAAAAAAAATACTTTGAAAAAGTCATAAACTAGTTGCACAGTTCCAAAACGTGGGTCCTATAAAGAAGAGCGGGTAAGAAACTCCATAGACACTCTTTAAAAAAATCTTGTATAAACGAATTATTCCTCGCATCCATAATTCACAATTCCACCAATACGTGTATCTCAACGCTTCTCATAATTGCTGCACAGCGCCCTCTATGGGCGCCATCCGAAAATTAAGAATAATGGTGTACAAAACGCCAAGAACTACCGGGCATTTCGCTTTAATTCATTAATTTTTCAACTGGTCAAACATTCAAAACTAAACCTTAGTTGTAAAAGAATAAAGTGTGAAATCGTTACAAGACCGCGCTAACTAACTTTGCGCAAGCTAACTTCAGTGTTCCTAAAGGGGTTGTCATAGAAACTGTGAAGTTCTGCGCGCGCATCACCCACACAATCACGCCTACGCACACATCGATATGTTTCCCCTAACGTGGGAGAGAGATGGCACTACAGTACAGGCAATAACGAAAGTGTTAAATTAAAACAAATTGCTAAATGTTGTACTAATTAGGTTTGATGATAAGATTAAAATGGTGGGAGAAAATGTATGTTGAAAATGTGTTGTTTTTTATAGGAAAAAGGGAAATACAATTAAACTAGTAATACAAATTAGGTATTGTATTTAAATTAAAGGTGAGTGTTTCTTATATCCTAATAGTTGTTGTTGTTATCAAATAATTGGATTACAGGATGTCATTGTTCATAATAGCCTATTTTTATTTCCAACATTTTTAGGCTACAATTAGTTCTATAATAAGAGGATTATTATTATCATAACCCATTACCCCGTGTCATAATTATTACATCATAATTCAAAAGATTTTTTTAATCTTTGACTGAACAATTAGTATTTTTTTCTATGTAATTTCAAGTAGTGTTTTGATACCTAATTAAATGTTTATAATGTTTACATTTCTATTTTATGTACTCATCTGTGATTTTATGAAGGGGACTTTATTATAGAATTTTATTAATAATATAATTATTATAGGTACCTAGTACGGCAAATTGTACATTGAATATATTTCAATGTATTATTATATATATTTCAAACATATTTTTTTTGTAATAAAATATATGATTTTAACAGGAAAACCTAAACGTATGAAGTCATTATACTAAATATAGCCGCAATAAATATTTGACGCAATTTATCGTATCATCACTTCTAATTTTCTGCCGAGACCGCTCTGTACACAACTGTACACGAGTCGTCCCTCACTTACACAGACACTGTATACACTAACTATGTGTGCGTGTTTTACACCACAGATTCTGCGCGATGGACCCTAGTATTCTTGCAGCCATGGACAAAGAAGCACTCAAAAAGCAGATTGAAAACATGAAGTACCAAGCGTCTATGGAACGCTGGCCGCTTTCAAAAAGCATTGCTGCGTGAGTAATTATTTATTTAAAAATTTAAAAATAATAGTAGTGAGTGATGCCTTATGTGTAGTGCAAGGGAACCGGGAGTCGCCCTATGTGTGTGCACGGGAAAATAGTGCTTTTTACAACGGTTCAAAGGTATACATTTGCGTGGTGGGCGTGCTACGAATAAGGGATTATGTATGCTGTATTTTTCTATTTTACCGATGTGATTTGCCATATTTAACGAATATTTGATTATAGTTATTTTTTTTTCTTAAAGTTGTCTATTATGCGATTACAACTACAAAATACGGTTCAATGATCTATTCGCAACAATTAAATGTGTCATATTTGTCCTATTACGTTAATTCGTCTATTACTAATTGCTTCGTCATAATATTCTGGGCTTGGTTGACCGTCTATGTTCGTTATATTCATTTCTATTGTAGCTAGAGAATTAATCAATAATTTTACACTCCGTGTTTTGCTATGTATTAATTCCATGTTCCATATAAACCAATGTTTTTATAACATTTCTCTCCAACAACACAACACTCAAAAACCAAATCGATATGAAAAATTATACTCACCAACAAATTGCTATTTTATACCTTATGAGGTAAACTTTTTGGTAGATTTTTGATTGTTGTTATAAACCTGTCAATAAATTTCCGTGACAGGTGAAAATGACGTCACTTGAGAGTTCATTTTTTTATTACTATTGTAATTCTCTGTGTATGTGTGATGTGTATAATTGTGTTAGTTTTGGATTTTAACAAATCCAAGACAGTTTAAATCCATAATCCATTTGCTAGGTTAGAAACGCACTACCATAATATAAAAGAATACTTATGCTTATTGAAATATCTTAGGTCAGGTATTTTATTAGTTGAGCTTTAAATGATAATGATATTGTTGGCGTAAATGTTTTTAATTTTCTATTACTCTAAAATTTCGGCGACGTCTTTAGACAGTATACAAAAATTGATGTGATGAACTTGTCTTTGTGTTTGTCTGGGTGTTTCTTGTATATTATAAGTACCTATGTATTTACAAAAACAGTTTATAAGTATTATATCCATTGTCTAGTACCCATAGTACAAGCTCTGCTTAGTTTGGGACTAGATTGTGCTGTGAAAAATGTCCCAGGATATCTTATTTCCAGATCTTTACATGATTCTTTAACAAGGGGACTCATAAGTTCATAATCGCAATTAATTAATTATTATTCTCAAACGCTACTGTTGCAAAAAGTATCATCCATGAGTTAAAGCATTTTCTTCTTTAAAATATTGTATTTTCGAACAAGTAGATCTTGATTACGAATATTATGTAGTATATTAGTTATTGTCTATTGGTAATAGACTCGCCCCCTATTATATGGGACCTACCGGCGAAATGTAGGTGTACATTAGTACGCCTCTGCCTACCCCTTCGGGGAATACAGGCGTGATGGTATGTTATATTATTACTTATTGTAACATCCATCTGCCTCCATGTGCCTACGGCAAGAGTTGTAATAATGAATGTGTCACAATATTTTATTAACCATTTTGTTTCCTTATGACTGTACAACAGATAAGAGTTTGTATTTCAATCCAATAATGTTTAAAAAACTGACTATCCATGGAAGTAGATTGTTTCAAATACAAGGTATAATAAATCAACTAATTGCAGTATAAGACAAGACACAACAGAAACAATAAAATTCTTGAAATAACCACACGTTACACAAGAATAACTTTTACTATTCCCTACTATTGCTCTAAAAGACAATTCTGCTTTTCTAAATAAATAAAAATAAATATTATTTATTGCACAACAAAACCTAATGTAATGTAATAATCACAAAATTATCAACAAATTATGGTTCATTGTCAAAAGTATTCTCTTTCAATGTAATATTAGGGGTTAATTCCCAAGAAACTCTTACTCTGTCTATAAATGTCAATGGAAAACAGTATGAATGATACTTATAGCATCATATTTTTTTGTACTTTTGCTACTAATTTTCTAAGAACAATACTATGACGTGTCAATGTATCATTTATCGTTTCTGAAGCGAACGAACATGAGATGTGATGTCTTCATTTTCTTTTGTAAAGCATGAAGTACAGTTCACATCGTAAAATCATTAGCTTACAAGACGATTTCAATTAGAACATTAAGAAATACTGAGAAAGTAATTTCCATACGACTCCGATAGTAACAACTTATGATGTAGCAGCAAAAAGTATTCGCGTGTCAGAAATCATTAACCTTATATTTGTAATCACATTGTCGAAAATGGCTCCAACGGTTTCGAGGAAAGTTTCAATATGGGGGTATACTGGGACGAAAAATCGATCTGGCTAAGTCTCACTTCTAGGAAAATTCGTTTTGTATAAACAAAGACATTTGTAAGGACTTTCAGAAGCGTTTGACCAAGTTATTCTATGATCCGTCAATCAGATCTCCATTACCAGTTGGACCTTCTTTTATTCCTAACTTTATCCATAAGGGAAACAAATTTAACGCCATCATCATCATCATCATGTCAGTCAAAAGAGATCTACTACTGAGCAAAAGCCTCCCGTGACCATAGAGTTCCACAAGGACCCACCCCATGCCGCCTTTATATAATTTCCAGCGACCTTTACCAGGTCGTTCGTCCATCTCAGAGCATTTTACGAAACTAGATAATATTATAAAAATGGTGTTTCTTATGTGTACCTGCCATACTTCTCATTCACCTAAAAAACTCTGTTTTGCTCTCAAACAGATGAGCAATCTAAAATTAGCTTCGAATCACACGGCATCATCCCATTTGCTATGAAAATATCCCACAACACCTAACCAATCTATCAAAAGATATCTAAGATCTAAAAGAGTTTATCTTCTTTCATTCATGCTTCCGTTATTCGAAATATTTTTATGAAAGCGTGCGGTAACAAACGGGCGCGCGAATCGATGGTTACCACATTCAAAACAGATTGACTAGTACAAACAAATGCCGCTGCCCACGCGCATTGGTGTTGCCAGATCACTTTCCACATTTGGAATTGGTAAAATTGATCACCAGGGACTCATGATAATATAAACTGCTGCGTTTTATATGTACCTACTGTGTAGTTTAGTACTGATAATTTAAGATTTTGTTTTTAACATTTCTATATATATTCAGAGCATGTATCCTCATACATTTTCTGTAACCTGGTAAAATTAACAATATAGATAATGTTTTTAGGAACGATTTTACTTGATAGCCCTGTTAAATCACCCTAATATTATAACAAAAAAAAACTAAAAGTAATTTATGGCGAATGGATCGGAAAAGCATTAGGCACTATACTCAATAGATACTAAAGCTCAGCCAATCGTAAGCCATTACCTTAATTCGACTTACAGCGTGCTTAGTAAAGCACTTTTTTATTAAATAAGACCTTATTTCTATTTCTGTGTTAACATCATCATCAGTGACAGTATCAGTATCAGTCTATCACAGTCCATTAATTGTTGGATCCTTGACTTCACTCACTTCTGACAGACAGCTTGCATAGGTTATTACTATGTCTAGTCCCTGGTTTCCTACAGTACCTACGTTACCTGAGCCAGGACTCTTAAAATGGTAATCAGTTCTATTCTATTTCTGTGTTAGCATCATCATCAGCGACAGTATCAGTATCAGTCTATTACAGTCCATTTATTGTTGGATCCTTGACTTCACTCACTCCTGACCGCTAGCTTGCATAGGTCATTTCTTTGTTTAGTCCTTAGTTTCCTACAGTACCTACGTTTCCCGAACCAGGGATCTCAAAATGGTAATCAGTTCTGCCACTTCTCCTACGAAAGAAAAATACATTTATTCAGACAAGGTCCGTAAAAACCCGGATATAATATTTGAAAAACGAACTACAATAAAGGTCACTAGAATGTGCTGCCTGTCATGTCTATTGCTTGTGTGGAAGTTCTGTACTTTAGTTCTCTTGAAAACCACTCTCTTTCTGATATTGTCTCCTCTTTAGTGTTATCATTGTTTATCTAACACTATGATGATATTGTCATCAAAGTTGTCGTCCCTTGATCTCTCTCTCGCGCTATCTCTCTCTTCCTGGCTATGCGTCCCACAAAGTGGGGTCAGCCTTCCGTATATATCTTCTCCATTCACTCTGTCCTTCACATGACATCGTCTTTTACATGACAACTTTACACTCACTCATTTCATTGAAATATATTTTTCTTTTTTTTACGTCATATCAACGTTTCTTTTGTTTTCTTAAACTAAATAGTTCGATTTTTTATTGGAAAATGCTTGTTCACATCTGGCAACACAACTCCAATCAAAACAACTGTCAATATACGATTAAGTGCGCTTACGACTGCGTATAAGGAGTCGTTCTAAATACGAACGTGCCTTGTTTTGATACTATCAATAGGTTGATTATTCTGTGATTCTAATATACTTAACTATTCAAACACACTGCATGCGTCTATCTTTTTGCAAGGTTAAGCAACGTTAGCCATAATGATTCCCTCAATCGGATATTTTGTTATACATAGAGTTTCCTTCTGATCTATAGAAGAGACCACAGAAATGGTTAATCCTATGGTCATAATTTACTTATTCTGTTCCACTGCTGGACATAATTCTTCTGTCAGAATAAGCCATAGTACACCATCTTGATTTGATTCAGACTTCACATGCCGTCAAGAATATCTCTTAGGCTTGCATTTCCAAACGATATACCATTTATATTGTGATAATAATTATTTCGAAATGTCGCAGATGCGTGGCTTAGATTCAAAATTGTATTAGAGGTTATAAATATTAATAAGTTATCACTGCTTTTTCCTCGATTTTTTTATTGTATCGGTATTCCCTAGTGATGGACGTTGCTTGTAAAAATAAGGTAAAATACTGATAATTATAATATAACTACCTATATTTTATTAGTTTCAGGGTTAGTTTTCAAGTTAGGGGCATTATATTAACGAAAAAAATTTAATTATAGGTAGTGTTATGAGAGGTCTTTAGTTTTAATACATACCATGACGCCGGTATTCCCCAAAAGGCTAGGCACAGTTACAGCTCGCCGGAATGTTTTGGTCCCATTTGTAATAGGTGACCAGCATAACTTGGTTGCCAAACTCTGTTACTGAGAATTTCATAGAAAAACTCCCCGACCTGGAAATCGTATTCAATACCTCTAACGTAGCGTTTGCACGTAAAACTATTAGACGAACGAGGCAAGATTTTATTTATAAAATATACTAGCTTTTCCCCGCAGCTTCGCTCGCGGCAAGTTTGAACCCCGTTACAAATTTTCCCATGTTTTAATAGTTATTCGGGGTGGAGACGAACCCAACAAATCAATAACCATGATTATCGATTCAGCAGTTCTCGAGTTATAAGTGTTGTAACAAACTCGACTTTGTTTTATATAATAAGATTATTACTTAGATATACATCTAATATATAAAATTCTCGTGTCACAGTTTGAGTTGCCATACTCCTCCGAAACGGCTGGACCGATTTGTATGAAATTTTGTGTGCTTATCCGGTATCTATGAAAATCGGCCAACATCTATTTTTCATCCCCCTAAAATGACCCACCCCTATATGGCAAAACAACGTTTGCTGGGTCATCTAGTATTATATATAAAAAGCTCCATACACATAAAAAAAATTACATCGTAAAAAATACAGTTCCATCCAAAAAGGTTTCACACGTTGATATAATCTTTAGTTCCCACCGCACTAGATTATAATGAATGGGATATTTATTATCTGTACAGTAAGTACAACATAATGATGAGCATATTCTCCCATCATTTTACTATCTGTGGTGGGATCCATGCTGATTTTGGCTACCGCGATCATTTCCTGTTAAAGTTCAAATGTACGAGTCACTCCCACGTCTTTTAAACACACTTTGTTCCACACAGAGTTGTGAAACTAATGCTAACCGCCGAAAAAATCCAAAAATGATATTTGTATAAAATGAGCTGCCTAGTAATTTAACGGGAACTTACTAGGTGAAAGGCCCTGGAAATCAAACCCAGAACCACTCAGCAGTCGAGCTTACCAACGAGGCAGTTTCAGGCATTAATTGGTATACATCCTGTTTATACCGTTCTCTTTGTGTGTATTGTAATATCTGTAGTGCAATGACGTCACTCGACGCACATGTGTCGTGACCTCGATTTCGTTTATCAATAGTTAATATATACATCGCCAAACACGGTGTGTTGGAGTGCACTTATTTAAACAGTTCTGAAACATGTTCCACTTCAAAAACATTGTTGTTTGTTCGTGAACTTTAGTAATACAACAGTACCGGACATAGGAGCAGACATACATACATACAAGTCAAACACATAACCCCTCCTTTGGCAGTTGGGTATAAAGGCCGCCAGGCGTTCATTGGAGACCTCGAGGCTCCACAGTGAGCTAGAGATGGTCCTAAGTTTTTAACCAGTAAGATTTTGTCATAACTCTCTGGCTTTCCTTTCGGGGAGAGGTATCCATAAGTACTTTTATTCTCCTATAGTTTGTCTATCAGTAAATGTTATAGGTATTGTGGAATCCCATAGGGGGTGACCTTATCAGTTTATCAGTTTCCGTTCCTCCTGATTATAGGTTACTGCATTTTATTATCAAAAATCAATAAAAGTTATGTAGGTCTACGTAGCAGTGGCAGTGGGTGGGGCTCATGGCTCGTAGATGTAGTAGATGGCCGCTGAGGCAAAAAGGACCGGCGAGCTGGTAAAGGTCGCTGGGAGTCGTTAGATGCAGGTGGCGTGCGAGCGGTTCCGGTGGAAGTCTATGGGAGAGGCCTTTGTTCAGCAGTGGACCTTTTTTGCCTGACATGATATGAAGAGGTCTACGTATAACCGGTCTTTGTGAAGTCTATGAGGGAGACATTTGTTCAATAGTGGACCTTTACTGACTGATATGATGATGATGACTAAAATAAACACTATACTGGATACTGACGTTTGTCTTAGTGATTAAGGTGGCCTTGCCAACCACTGTTGCGCCGAGCATCATAGATTCAATTCCCACCCGAAGCAAATATTCGTGTGATCCACATATTGATATTTTTTTTAAGGGAGTATTCCCGTTTGAGCACATCTTTTTAAGACCACCTGCTTTTTTAATTCCCATTTAAGAATTATTTTATTTGGTGCTCTTAATTTTACAGGTGTTCGCAAAAGCCACTGAACGCATCTGAAAGAAATTTGATACAGATATAGCTTATAGTCTGGAATAGCACATAGGATACTTTTTATCCCGGTGAAATGTATAGTTCTCGTGGGATAGCGGGTGAAACCGCTGACGGAAAGCTAGAATATTATACATATATCTATGCATGGTTACGTCACTTGCCAGAACGACTTTAAATTGGACACCGTGTTCACTGTATATATATACATAGGTATTACCTACATACATCTAAAAACCAAGACCACTTAATATCCAGCAAAACTCGCGCCCTGACCTCAGTGCTTGCCATTATTTACCGAACGAAAGCAATACAAAAGCTCATAGATTCCCCATCTCATGGGAATATTTCCCATTATTTATACCGCCATAATAAGCCTCTCTCCCCATTGGTTATATTTCATCTCTACCTGATTTATGGCTTGTGTTATTCAGAAAGTTGTAAGTGAAAAGGCTTCGTAAGCTTCTGTATTTTCTATAGTAAGCTTTTTTACAGGGTTTTTGTAAGACATACGTTAAATAATTTTGAAAATATCTTAAAAAGTCTTAAAAAGTACCTACCCCACACTTTTTACAGCACCTAGTTATTTTTATTTTTATGTTTGATTTTCTATAAAAGTGAGTTTTTAATCGATTATTTAATATCAGTTTTTTGTAGTTCGGTTATTAACAAAGACAAACTATACAAATTATAGCACTGTCATCGGTCCTTGATAAGTGTGCAAAGTTTCAAATCAATACGTCGTTTTGAAATGGTTGAAAATCTCGTTCAAAAATTCCGTTACCTACATAAATTCATAGATACCTACCAAGATTATAAAAGCCTAGTAGTGACTCGTATTGAAAAAAAAATATGTTGTGATGGTTTGGGCATGTCAAGAATAGATGAACGGCGATTGACAAAAGGAATAGGATAGTCAGTCGAAGCGCCGGGAGGGGACGCCCTAGAAAGACTTATACCGACCAGGGGGGCTAGACAAGTTGCATTTTGACATTCGAATCGACAAACAAAATATATGGAAATGACACAAGCTTTCGATAAATCGAGCTGTCACGAATGTCATTTCCATACATTTTGTTTGTCGATTCGAATGTCAAAATGCAACTTGTCTATCCCCCCATATTGGTGAGGTCCTTCAAGAAGGTCAGGTGCGTAGTACTCACAACCGGCGAGTGTGTATGACAAGATGGATGAACAGGGAGGAAGCTAAAGAATCGTAGCCAGTGGCGGTTTCTAGTATCTGCCTACTCCTGTGGTGATGATGACTGGTCCAACCGGTTTCGGTCACGGTGACTGCTTTATGGACTCTGTTGTCGCTAGTGAGCTCGCATGTGGCTTACGTACCCAATTTTCTTGGTAAAAGTTCTAGAGCGTTGAGGGCAAGTGAGCTCACCATTGACGATATTGTAAGAAAGAGCCGCAGGTGGTTGGCACCAAAGTCCGCCACTCGGGTCGTTTAGCAGCCTGCTGTTCCCAGCGAGATGGTTCGATGTCGCACCTTTTCATATGCCGTTTGAGCACATCTTTGAACCTAAGGAGTTGTCAACCATGCTTTATCTTACCTTCCTCAAGTTCAGAGTAGAAAATGCGCTTCCCACTCTCTGTTCTGACATCCTGGACACGTGACCGCACCACCGAAGTTGGCACATCATAATGTAAACCTCAATGCCACCTACATTGACTCTGCGCAGCACTTCAGTGTTCCGCACACGATCAGACCTGTGAGAAAAAGGCGTGAGCATGTATGTATATTTCCGGTTTTTAGGATAACGTCACACACCAGAACACCATTATTCCATTCAGATGCCATTAGGAAACATACTTACCGTTCGTCTACGTGAAACGTAAATACAATTACCTCATTATAACCTAATATGATTTATGCCACAGTAAGGACTATACTCAACCTAATTCTTTTTCCTGTCTGCATTCGTATTTTGTTGTTTGCTTACTCTATTTTCCTGGTCGCACTTTTCCCTTTGTATGCTCATACAAGGATTTGTAATTACGGAGACGCTTAATACAAGGTGGAAGGGACATCGACGCACATCCGAATACCACGAGTTCAGTACATGATTCTAGACCCTCATGTGTTGAAATTTTCCGTAACTTTTTCATCAATTTTTCAATTTTTTCTGCTGTTTTTATTACTTGAACGTGTAAAAAAACATTATTTCTATCTACCCGAATTAGATTTATAATTAACAAATCATTATTTCATTTATTTAGAATCGCGTGCGTGATAACATTCACCGCGGAGTGTTATAATCGCGTTTTTAGCAATACACTGCACGCTCAGGAATGTCAATATCTGTAATAACCGATCATTTTCTACATGAATGACCTAGGTCATTTTATTTTTGACCTTGAGTGAAACCTTATGACGATGTTTGTGCATCGATGTCCCTTCCACCTTGTATAGTAAACTAGCGTTTGCCCGCAAGTTCACCCGCTTGGTCTGGGTATTTATATTTATGATAAATTATACCCCATGTCACCCGGGTTATGTAGCTTCCCAAGTTACGGTAAAATATTTTTTTAAATCGGTCCAGTAGTTTCAGAGCCCGTTCAATTCAAACAAACAAACAATGAAATGTTTCCTCTTTATAATATTAGTATAGACCTTTCCCCGCGACTTCACCCGCGTGTAACTTTAGTAGGCACCGAATATCATCAGTTAATCTATCACCAAAATCGGTTAAGTGGTTTAGGCGTAAAAGTGTGACAGTAACTTTCGTATTTATAATATTGATATGGATACTTGGATAGTGTGATACTTTGTTGTTGTTTTATTGTCATGCTCAAGCATGAACTTCGAAGTTATTAAAATATATCTGCAATCATTCTTAATGGTTAGGCAAAGGTGTAAGGGCACATACTATAACATACCAACACGCATAAACAGAACCAAAGACAGAGGTAGACTGTACAACCACAGAATAAAAAACCCCCGACACGAAATGTATTTTTCAATTTTGTGGTGGCGGCCATCTTGGATTTTAAATTTATTATAGTGTATAGTATTATCCTAGTTAAGCCCTTTCTTTCATTTGATACCCATATTGAGGGAGTTGTGAAAAAATACATTACAATTCGCTTTGTGGCGGCGGCCATCTTGGACCGATTTTCATCAAACATAGCTAAGAACACTCCCGACTAATTCACCTTTCAAATAAAAAAAACAAAATCAAAATCGGTTCATCCGTTCGGGAGCTACGATGCCACAGACAGACACACACACACAGACACGTCAAACTTATAACACCCCTTCGTTTTTGCGTCGGGGGTTAATAATAACAGAATGGCCACTCTCCACCCATCCCTACAACAGATACCTCAGGTCTCCCGCATTCTGTCGGTGTTCTTGCCGGATTGCCAACAAACCCTACGCACCTTCACGCACACATTTGCACGTGTACAAACGTAATTTTGTCAAGTTTGACGTTTGGTATTGTAGTGTGCAGCGGTATCTGAAAGTTTGTATGGAGTGTCACAGGTTTGGTACAACCACAGTTCGCCGGTACGCTTAGGTCCCATGTAATACACAATAAACACAAACTCCGAAATGTTATGTAAAGAAACAAATAACACTTTACTTGATCTGATAATCGAACCGGTCGCAGGCGTAGCAGTCGCTTTGTTTGTTATCTTAAACGATAATTTGTGTAGTCGAGCGAAACACAACTAAAGCACCCAAGGGTCGCCTAATGACACGCGTCTTGGTGTCAAAATGATTGACGCAGATTGACGCAAATAGACGTTAGATTGACGCTATTAACATCATCATCAACTGCCGGTAAACATCCATTAGAGAACATTATCTACCTCAGATGACTGACGTTTCTGTGTGACTTACTGAGGATTTTGTAATGGTGGTTTAGCTAGATTTCTAAATATATATACAAAGTATCACTCTCTCTCTGGGGTCGGTCCCTCATGTCTGAGGATTGTGGTCAGTGTCAGGGTTGCATCTGAAGCGAATATTCTGTCTCCACCGGTTTCTGTCCAGCGCGTTTCGCATAACCGTGTAGAATTTGGAGGCCGACGAGTCTTTTACTTGATTGGTCCATCTTGTTGGTACAAAGTATATATATTCATAAACACGAGTTCCTCCTTTCTTCTACTTTTGCCGTGCCTGACAAGGCCCACATATTATTTTTAATGAAGGAAAAAATCGGCGGGCGGGCAGGGTTCGAACCTGCGCCTTCTGGTTCGGTACACCAGACGCTCTGACCACTAAGCCACCGCTCGCCCTGCTCGCCAGTCGAAATCTTCCTCCACATTCTAATTTACGTCTTACGGTGACGTAGCGCCATCTATTGTGAAGATGCTTCACAACCGACACGACTAACTTTACAGCTAGTTCAATGTCGTATGATACCGCCTTACCCATCAACTATCTTTTTGTGTTTTTTAAGCATTTTCCATGCTAAGATTACAAGTTATTTTTAATGAAGGAAAAAATCGGCGGGCGGGCAGGGTTCGAACCTGCGCCTTCTGGTTCGGTACACCAGACGCTCTGACCACTAAGCCACCGCTCGCCCTGCTCGCCAGTCGAAATCTTCCTCCACATTCTAATTTACGTCTTACGGTGACGTAGCGCCATCTATTGTGAAGATGCTTCACAACCGACACGACTAACTTTACAGCTAGTTCAATGTCGTATGATACCGCCTTACCCATCAACTATCTTTTTGTGTTTTTTAAGCATTTTCCATGCTAAGATTACAAGTTATTTTTAATGAAGGAAAAAATCGGCGGGCGGGCAGGGTTCGAACCTGCGCCTTCTGGTTCGGTACACCAGACGCTCTGACCACTAAGCCACCGCTCGCCCTGCTCGCCAGTCGAAATCTTCCTCCACATTCTAATTTACGTCTTACGGTGACGTAGCGCCATCTATTGTGAAGATGCTTCACAACCGACACGACTAACTTTACAGCTAGTTCAATGTCGTATGATACCGCCTTACCCATCAACTATCTTTTTGTGTTTTTTAAGCATTTTCCATGCTAAGATTACAAGTTATTTTTAATGAAGGAAAAAATCGGCGGGCGGGCAGGGTTCGAACCTGCGCCTTCTGGTTCGGTACACCAGACGCTCTGACCACTAAGCCACCGCTCGCCCTGCTCGCCAGTCGAAATCTTCCTCCACATTCTAATTTACGTCTTACGGTGACGTAGCGCCATCTATTGTGAAGATGCTTCACAACCGACACGACTAACTTTACAGCTAGTTCAATGTCGTATGATACCGCCTTACCCATCAACTATCTTTTTGTGTTTTTTAAGCATTTTCCATGCTAAGATTACAAGTTATTTTTAACATCTTCACAATAGATGGCGCTACGTCACCGTAAGACGTAAATTAGAATGTGGAGGAAGATTTCGACTGGCGAGCAGGGCGAGCGGTGGCTTAGTGGTCAGAGCGTCTGGTGTACCGAACCAGAAGGCGCAGGTTCGAACCCTGCCCGCCCGCCGATTTTTTCCTTCATTAAAAATAACTTGTAATCTTAGCATGGAAAATGCTTAAAAAACACAAAAAGATAGTTGATGGGTAAGGCGGTATCATACGACATTGAACTAGCTGTAAAGTTAGTCGTGTCGGTTGTGAAGCATCTTCACAATAGATGGCGCTACGTCACCGTAAGACGTAAATTAGAATGTGGAGGAAGATTTCGACTGGCGAGCAGGGCGAGCGGTGGCTTAGTGGTCAGAGCGTCTGGTGTACCGAACCAGAAGGCGCAGGTTCGAACCCTGCCCGCCCGCCGATTTTTTCCTTCATTAAAAATAACTTGTAATCTTAGCATGGAAAATGCTTAAAAAACACAAAAAGATAGTTGATGGGTAAGGCGGTATCATACGACATTGAACTAGCTGTAAAGTTAGTCGTGTCGGTTGTGAAGCATCTTCACAATAGATGGCGCTACGTCACCGTAAGACGTAAATTAGAATGTGGAGGAAGATTTCGACTGGCGAGCAGGGCGAGCGGTGGCTTAGTGGTCAGAGCGTCTGGTGTACCGAACCAGAAGGCGCAGGTTCGAACCCTGCCCGCCCGCCGATTTTTTCCTTCATTAAAAATAACTTGTAATCTTAGCATGGAAAATGCTTAAAAAACACAAAAAGATAGTTGATGGGTAAGGCGGTATCATACGACATTGAACTAGCTGTAAAGTTAGTCGTGTCGGTTGTGAAGCATCTTCACAATAGATGGCGCTACGTCACCGTAAGACGTAAATTAGAATGTGGAGGAAGATTTCGACTGGCGAGCAGGGCGAGCGGTGGCTTAGTGGTCAGAGCGTCTGGTGTACCGAACCAGAAGGCGCAGGTTCGAACCCTGCCCGCCCGCCGATTTTTTCCTTCATTAAAAATAACTTGTAATCTTAGCATGGAAAATGCTTAAAAAACACAAAAAGATAGGCCCACATATGTTTCTTTTTATATTGTTATCATCTATTTAACTTGTGGAGTGCAATAAATGTATTGAGTATTGAGTATTGAATATGCAAAACATGAAACTCAAAACATGAAACTCAAAACATGAAACTCAAAACATTTTTAACTATGCCCCTTGCTTTGATTTGTAATTGACCCATTTTAGGTGGTCGGAACTGTTCCTCCTAATCACAGGTTACTTAGTAGCCTCTCTAGAGAACAGTTCTCCACCCTATTACCAGATCGGTAACTATGTTAGCCTGTGAACATTTTGTATCTACTCTGTACTTAAATTAAAAAATAAAAGATTTACCAAAACCCCCTTCAATAATTCGGTTTGGCACTAGCACCGCACTAAATAAATAAAAAAAGACATAACATACTATCCCAAATTAACCATTTTTGTCCTTCCTAGATATTATCTCTATCTCCTTACCAAATTTTATCGTAATCAATTCAGCAGTCTAGACAGGCATTTATATTATTAGTATGATTTAGCATTTTTTTCTAACAACTTTCGGACCGAAAAAACAAACAAATACGTATCTCCAAATAAGCAATGATTTCTAAAATAGGGAACACCAAACGCTGAAATCCGCCACTTACCCACGTGTCGTTGGCGAATAAGAACATCGTGAACATATTGCCGTTTCACTCTGAATAACTGACCTAAAAACTGAGTCACTCCCTGTCAGTGACAGGGGAGGAATTTGGCAACCCTCCCTATGATAGGGCTGTCTCAAAAACGAATTGTATAATGCCATAAAATTTAACACAGAGGACACTTATAACGGCAAGCCTGAAACTAATCTTAGCTTGTACTGATTTCTGACACTTACGCGAATACTAGACATTGAAATAAAACTACTTTTTACGGATTTTATCGCGTTATATTGATATTATTTTAATCCCGACGTTTCGGACCCTTTACAGCGTCCATGGTCACGGGTGACTACTTAGCTTGTATTTATTTGGGAAAACAATAGATTTCAATAGGGCACAAAATAATAATAGCACATGATTTTATAACAGTTTCAACATACTATTGTCTATTTATTTATGAAGGCCTAATTAAACATGTGTAAATTATTTCTTTAAATTATGTTTTTTTATTAAAAATGATTATCAAAACCGTATGATCTATCGTTATATCTTGAGATATAGTCTGTCTACTCGTCTATTGTTGCATATAAAAGCTTTTAAATTGGTCGCGATATTTATTAGTTACAAAATCTCTAATTAAATCACAATTATTTCACTAAATCCCGTTCTCTGTGCAATAAGCAGATTTTATTTGAATGTAGCTAATTCTTTCAAAGAAACTGCCATACCGTGTCGTTCATCACTTTTTAAAGTTAGCAGATAAGAATAAACCGTATACGAATTGTAACAGGAGATATGGAATTCTAAAATTCACGACTTTATAGTATCGGCAATTTACCTACTGATAAACTGCGTCAAAGAGTCACGAAATTGATAACTTATAAAAGCTTGCGTCACAAAAAACTTCCCTAACATTGCTTTTAAAAAACAACCCCCAAAATGTTACTTTTTAAACAAAACTCTCACTCCCCCCGTGATCAATAACGCGTGACTAAGTGGTGATTATATTACTCTTAATGTATAAACACATTGCTTAACTCAAAATAACTGACCCAAAAACAGAGTGCTCTCTTTGGCCTAAATGCGCCAGGGGGATTTTTGCCATTCAACCATAGGGTTGTACACTGTGTGAACAAGAATTGTCACTATGTTTTTAATAGAAGTTATTCCAAATTGGTATTTAATGACTTATGTATGTACAGTTATATTATTAATAATTAAATTTTCCTTAAAATAATTAAGTAAACAATACCTCACCGGCAAAATGATAACAAAAATTATGGCGGCTGTGGCGCCATTTTGTTGTTTTAACTTTTGTCTAATAACTAATATACATATAGTCATTTCATTATCAATGAGAGGATGCTGGGGAAGGTTAAGATTGAAAGTGAGAGAGAGAGGGGAGGACATGACGTCATTGATTTCAAAAATATGTACGTGTTTTCAAATTTCCAGTTTTCAGAATACTCGTAAATACATAAATAATCTATGTAGTTATCCCACGCATCTAAAAATATTTAATCCAATTACTTCAACCTTTCTGTAAAATTATTTCAATAATGTGCTTTTGACAGCCCTGTAGCGTAAAGACTGGTCATTAGGTTTTATAGTATACGAATGTATTGTCTGGACTCACTCTTATGGACTTAGTCCTATACATTTTGTCTGCATCTGAGAGCAAAAAGGCCAGCCAAATGGGCGACGCACTTCAGTTTTATTTTAGGTAATAATCGGGAAATAATTGTATTGCGAAGTGTATTTTTTTATTGATTTACGTAAAATAACGTTTTAATGTGAGAATAAAACAAAAACTTTGAAATATTGGTGTTTTTATTTAGTTATAACGACTATTGTTAAAAAAAAAAAAAAAAAATCGCTCATCGTGATTTCAAATTAGAATTTTTAATACATTACAAGGACAAACTGCCCTAAATCATATTTTAAATGAAAGCTTATTTCATAACGATACCAACGGTATTCATTTTATGTATAGCTCCCATACAAAACTTTAGAGATATCGTCATTTTAATCACACGCGCGAGTTGCGCAGCTCCGCCGCGCAGAACAGCGCCACACTGGTGAAAAATGCGAACTCGGCGCATCCACAGCGGACAGGATATTAAGAAACCCTAATTTTAATGAAATGTTTTAAATGTTGTAAAAAATTATAATTACTTTATCGTATCAGTTTGAAATGGATTTAATTTAAGGCTTCTTAAAACTGAATTTAATCTGTGCTCTTAATTTTTAGCACATCTACACTCATCCATGCCTCAGTCTTGACAGTCGTTAGTCGCAACAAAATCTCTAAAAGCCGTGACAACAAGTTTTCTATTAATTATGGCAGTCACTGACAATCAGTTCAGCCGCATCTGATTAGATAGAAAGCCGACTCCAAATATTATTTACAACTTTTCTGCGAATGTGAATGCGAAGCCGAAGCGAAAGCGAACCGAAGACAATGAATGACATAAATAACACTTTATTTTTACTGTACTCGTAAAAAAAGGTAATACCTTAAATTAGGACACCTTAAAATAAACACAACAATTATTTCGACAGTGAAACCGACACGAGTCACGGGTAACATTCACAAGAGTGATTGTAAAAAACCCCTGCTTCGCCCTGTCACTAGGGCTGTCAAAATATGTACTTGACAGTTACCCTTTTGTTACCTTATTGTGTTACAAAATATGAATTAAGTACTGTTTACTACGTTTTCTTTATTTAAAGGATTCAGTTTGTATTTTTGTACACTATATTTGCTAGTTTATTTATTGTTTTTTTATTTGGTTTTGTTAAGTAATACTAACGTGGAATCACTTGTCAGTTAGCACTCAATTCGCTATAGCTCGCGTGTTCGATTTGAGAAAATCCTTGCAAAATGTTCATACATTTTTTTTAAAGAAAGTAATTTTACCGTAGGCAATATTAATAATTATTCTGCATAAATATAAGCAAATACTATCATCTCATCCATGAGTTAAATAAAATATACTGTAGACAATCAAAAACTCCATTCAAGTCCTAAAACTGTTTAAGTGAAATAAGTAAATAATTTCGACCCAATTCAAGGTAAATTAGAATTGTCTGTTACCAACAGTAACAGTGATCAACGCCAATGCGTAACATGGACTAATTCACGAAAACGGTCGTAAACCTCCCCTGCCTCCCCCTGTCACTAGGGCTGTCAAGTGATCGGCAGTTTTTTTTTTTCTTTTATTGACTTCTGATAAAATTATAATTGGCGTGAATTCTTTTCGTATATATTTTAAAAATAAATTAGATAGTTCATTGTATATAACATCTAGAATCTGAAACTTTGTTACTCGATACTTAATAACGTCTAAATTCTGAAACTAATTCGTGCGAGAAGTCGTAAAATCATTCCCCCACCACCTGTCCCCCCTGCCTGTCGTTAGGGTTGACAGGGTTGACAAGTGACGGGGACTTGAGTTTTTTGTAACATTTCATGGGGCAATAATTGGCATGATCCCGGATTGTTTGAGTGTCACTCAAATTTCTAGAGCTCGTTTTGAGAACGCTTTTCCCCGTTGACAATATTGTGTGTAGGTATTTTTAACGTAACGTACCATCACGCTTGCATTTACTAGAATAGGCAACAACTGCTGCTACACAAAGTAATAACTTATTACATGGTGATAAGACCTGAATGGACTCCACTTTATGGAGTCCATTCATGTCTTATCACTAAGATTTAAATTAACTCAACGTCACATCTAACCGAATACGGCTAAAGCTATGCCGTCAGACCTGGAAAATGTTAAAGGATTGTTAAAAACTACTATGATGAACAATTTTTTTTGAATTTTTATTTATTTTTAATGAAGGAAAAAAACGGCTGGCGGGCAGGATTCAAACTTGCGTCTTCTGGTTAGGTACACCAGACGCTTTAACCACTAAGCTACCGCTCGCCAGTCGAAATCTTCCTTCTTAAAGGTGACCTAGCGACATCTATTGTGAATGCTTCACAACCGACACGACTAACTTTAAAGGTAGATCGATGTCGTATGATGCCACCTTACCTATTAACTATCTTTTTGTATTTTTTTTAAGCATTTTCCACGCTAATATTACAAGATACATTTATTTATTTACTTAAAAAGTCTGACAAACTAATTACTCATCTACCGCCAAAGGAGTATGTATGTCAGACTTTTATTATTATTATCAGCCCGGTTGGTCCCACTGCAGTGCAAAGGCCTCCCTACCTTCCTTCCACTCCTCACGGCTTAATGCTTTATGAGCCCAATCTTTGAATAGGTGTGACTTTTAGTCACTAAAATCTAAGTTGCCTTTTCTTGCCCTACAGCTAGGGCTATGGAACTCGTGAACGATTAAACCACGTCCAATAACCAAGACCCTCAACCATTACCATTAATCACGACCACTAACCACGACCACTAGATCGCATTTAATGTATCAAACGTTTGGCAACCCTGACTGTATCACTCCCCTGCCTCCTACGTGACTTTATTGGAGAATTACGCAAATTAACTCGCGCTGAACATAAAAAATAACGTTACTCCGAACAAAACGTGCCCCGTTTTCCACTAAATTAAATTATGGCGTTGATATTATGAAGTTTGCGTGAGCGAACACAGGATAGTGTTAACAAGAGATTGGTAAATACCTTAACATATATAATATACCAGACGCCTTTTTCCCATATCCGTAGGTAGAAACTAGAGACTGCCACATGCATTTTTCTTTTAAAGATTTTAAAAGATCTTTATAATGATTGCTACTTTTATAAATGTAGTTTGCACACCAAGTGTGCAAAAAAATAGGCGATTTTTTTTGTCATAGGAATTCGTAAAACTATATTTTTCCTGCTCTAATTTGCAAAAATTTTGCTCAAAGTTAGGTTAGCTCAAAGTTAGGTTAGCTCAGAGTTATGTTAGCGCAGAGTTAGATTAAGTTAAAGTTTAAATCTCTGCCATCCAATCTTAGCTAAGCTTACATTGAGTATTTGTGATTCTTAATCTTCTTCTTAATTAATCATACAACCAACACATATCATCCTACCCATATTCCCCAAAGGGTTAGGCTTAGGGGCACATTAATATACACGCACAGTTCTCCGGCATCTTTAGGCCCCACGTCATAAAGGGTGAGTCTATTAACCGGGCACAAAACTATACTAAGAGCTACTGACAAATTAAAGGAAACCCCAATAACACTGCTTCTGGGAATCGAACACAGGACCTCGACACTAGGGTAAGGCACTTATCATCTATTAAAAAAATAAACGCGTTATGTTGTTGTCGTAATGTGCCAAGTATGGGCCATTGTGTGAACGCAAAACCAATTCTCTCACGTCAATGCACCATGCATTGGTATTGATCCAGCCTCTCTTCAATAACTCGCACGTGATAAAGTATAACTATAAAACATAGTAGCAATTCATGTTCTATTGCTGATAACGTTAACTAATCGACATACCATCACGCCTATATTTCCCGAAGGGTTAGACAGGTATGTAAATATAATAATGTACGTATAATAGTGTAAGACACACCCAGATAAACGCAAACATATTATTATCATCACATTAATATTCGAGTCCTGTGGGAATCAAACCCACAACTTTGTGATCAGCAGTCCAGTATAAACTTAAATCATCGTAATTAATAAAATTTAACACCGAGCATCAAATTTGCTTCGAAAAACTGACACCAAACACCACAATAAAGTGTTAAATTTGTACCGTTAAATTAAAACAAAATTGATGACAAATTACGTTGTAATAAATCTTAATTAAAAATTTAAATCCGATCCTACCCCAGCATCGGCCATCTCATTTATCTGTTTGTACACAATGCACGTAAAATTTCAACATCAATTAAGTGTGATATCTATAAAAATGTGGTCCTAAAAGGCTATTTGTTTAATTAGTTGGTACATAACAGGATTATATAAAACTACATTTAATTGCATACATTATCTTTCAAGTAAAAGTGTTCCTAATCGGCGCCTGTGCATAACAAGACGTAACGTTGTCGTAGCAAATTAGTAATGTGCAAGAATCTAAGCAATAAGCGTTCTAAAAATTCTGCCCACCCCAATGCGAAATGGACGTAGGTATACATACCTACATGAAGGTATCACGTAGGTAACTAAGTGTGGTGCTTGCATCGAGGCTGCTACTTCTCAGATGGGAAATCCTAGGAACAGAATATGAGGTTTGCAAATGACAACTGCTGGGTTTCTGCAAGGCAACCAGAAGACTCGCAACGCCGGACGCCAGAAAACCATAAATGGATCCACTAAATGGGTAACTGGGCGAAATAATCCCAACAAGAGCACTGATCACCCGCCTAGTGCCTGCTGGCATCCCCGAATATAAATAGAATAGAATAGAAGAGAGGCTGCTGAGCGTAAAGTCCTAGATTCTATCCCTAAAATAGTAATCGGAATAAACACTTCCGTGCCTCCAGATATACAAGCTATGCTTAGTTGTGGCTTTGATTGCTACTTTTTCGTCAGTGAACTATTTGGATTACCATAAAAGATACAATAACAATTATGTAGGCATCTACCTGCGTCAATAAGTAGGTACGTTGTCTCCTCGAGGTCAAAAAATCAATGTCTAAAAGGTAAAAATATGCAATATTTTACCAATAACCGATACTTTCAAACCATTATCATGAAATTTGAATATTTCAACATAAAAGAACCTTATTGATATTTGTTGAGGAAAGCAATAATTTCGGCCTGTGGGCAGATTGTGTAATATCAATGTTTGGGGGAGATATCCCCGGGATGGTTGGTGAATAATTTATCACTGTCCTCTCGAGGGATGACACTGGGTACTTACTTATCTTTCCCGGATATATTTTAGGGATGTGTAGCCGCATTGAAAAAACAATAATGTGATGATTTTAGCATGTCATGTTTTACAAGCCCTGTATCGCGTGGAGCTTTTAAATATATTTTTACGTACCTAGTCATCATCATCATCATGGAAACCTAGTTCTGTAAGTGGGTTTGGTTTCCACACTCAGTCCTAAAGTTGGACCATAACATTGTACGTCTCTTTTTATGTCCTTCTGCTAGGCCACCTCCCATAAGTCAGTACAGAATCTTCTATCCTGGGCTTCTTTACAGACATTGGAAAAAAGTGGTCCAAAATAATCTTGCCAACTTCTCTTCGAATCAAAAATTTTATTATAACAATAATTAAAGGCGCTACAAGAATATGCTTTTTTCGATCTATCTTTCAACTTCATAATTGTTTTAATTCCATATCCAGTTATGCATAGACTATCTACTTTCTATAAAATTTACAATTTAAAGCCTGAGTCAGTATAACTCGGTGACGTTGCGCAAATTGCCAATTAGGATAGCAAACATTCTCGCCCCGAATTAATATTGTACAGTGAGTTACACCATGCCATGCCGGTATAAAGTTAGAAAAAACCAAATTAAACTGTACTTTCACCATAAATGGCTCAGCCCACTTATTTCGTAAAAAATCTAACATCTTTACTATTACTTATTATAAATTAAAGTCGCCCGCCACGCTGAGTTTATATTTGTTCAGGCTAATCTCAGAAAGTACTGTACGAATTTTTATAAGATTTTTACCAATAAATAGAAGATTTATTTAGAAAAGCTATAATTTATATACCCGTGCGGGACGGGTGGCTAGTCTATCTATATAAATAAAGCAAAAAACTAACTGGGTGTTGAGCTCCATAAATAATTTGAAAGCTATTTAAAAAAAACGATATCTGAACATATAAAGTATCTAAATGAAATCCTTAATGACGTATAAATTTATTTAAAGCTGAGTATGACGAAAAAATCTTACTTTTGTGGTATCAGCAATTCATTTTTGTTTGTAATTTTTTCCTTATTTTTTTCCTTTTTTGTTCCTGAAATTTTCCTGGTAGACTTTTTACTATGATTAATAGCAATCAGGAGGCCAAAGAAGAGATGGATGAACTTCGTGGAACATGATTATGATCGTGAAAGCAGTAATTATATGATAGCTGACAGAGATGAATGTAAAGATAAAATATCTCAAGTGAATTTTGATGAGGGCAAGACGTTTATAAGTGTCAGGGTAACACGAAGTAACTCTGTCTGTATGTGAAATGTCGTCAAAGTAAACGTCATGAAAGTGTTATGATGTAAACTCAAATTAAAACTATTCAGGCGCCCTTAACAAATGCCACGAATATAACACAAAGAAACTACACAGTTTCCTTACGCACAAATTTATAAAATAACATTACAAGAGCCTAGCTTATTAATAATATCCATATTACTATTCCACAAGAAGGTTTTCAATGTAGTTAAAGTGTGTTCAATTGAAAACTTTACAGACAGCATTCCTTTAATTAAAGTTTTGGTATTAATTGATTTCGTTGAGGAGTTTGGTCCATTATGGAACTAAGATTGAACTCAAGTAGCTCGTAAAGGTGCATTCTGGAGATATAAAAGTACTTGAATGAATTTAAATGAATTGGGATAGTTTGAAGGGCGTGGTTAAGGATAGATTTAAAACGGATAGATGTGTAATGGTCACCATGATAACTGTTGGTATATCTTATTTGAAGTACAAGTTATTCTAGTTTACTATCCTTACTTAACAATTATATCGTACAATTGTACTACGCAAAACTGCAAGAATTTTTTGATAAAAAACTACATCTAAATAATATACACAAAAACGCTGGCTAATGGTTCGGAAAGGAAAATAAATTTTCGTAAAAGCGCCTCCACAGTTAATAAAACCACATTAGCAGGAAATATAAGAAGTGTATACAAAGAAAACAAAGTAAAAGCTGTATTAACATCCCTAAAAGCAAACCCTCATGAATCGCCAAAAATAATGTTAGCAAAGAAAATATTCGAACTCCACCCTACATTTCCAATAATCCGATTTTTTTGTTACAGGATGAGGGAGTATGTGGAAGAAAATGAAAAGAACGATCCACTCATACACGCTCCCGACAAGAAAAATAACCCTTGGGCTGAGAAAGGGAAGTGCATCATTATGTAATCATATTAAACATAAGCAAAAATATCACCAAAATTCTAAAATATTCAGTTAAGAGTATGGAATAGAGTCTGGTACATTCTGGCCGAGGAGAACAACGTTTTATTGAAGACATATATGGTGAAGCGAAAACTGCCGGACAATATAAAGATGTAGAATAACCACCAAACGTAGAGCCAAAATTTGAAGTAACTTTAGTTTGATTATTATTTTGTTTTTGTAGTTTTTGTTCCCAAACGAATCTAGTCCCTTATAATTCTAATGTAAAGAATGTACATTTAGACTGTGCGCGAAGCAAGGATGTACTTATGAATGTTTTTGTTAAAAAATAAAGTTTAAAAAATGGTTGTAAATACGTTAAATTTTGTATTTCTAGTAATAGAATGTTTGGACATGATACTATCGGTAGAGGTTTAATGGGACAAGTTAAAATGGATGAGATAAAGATATTGTAATGTGGAAAGTGTAAGCTAATCGTAATTGAACGTTGACAACCGAAAATTATTTTTTTATTTGAATTATAACTTGATGAGTATTGCCTTGAAAATTGTTTAGTATATAATTTCCAAAGAACCCATGCAGTTCCATACGAATATAAAACAACTTCCTTTTTCATCTGTTTGTATGGATTTGGGATGGATTCTAATAAAAACCACAAGGAGTGTATTAACACACTTCGCATGGTTTTTCTGACAGATTTTGCCACAAGTTTAGAAGATAAAATAATAATTAAATACGAAGATTCTTTGAGCTCACGAATCTTCGCATTTAATAAATATAATGTTAAACTATAGGGATAATCGCAAATCACAACTTAATACATATTCGCTGAATCACGGATTAGAATTGTTAAACTATTGGCAATAAAGGGAATGTAGGATGAATAAAGATAAACGATTTAAAAAAAGGTAGAGAAGATGAAAAAAAAAATGTAAATTTAAGAGTAATGCAACATAATCTTGTTTGAAACTTAATTGATAAGCTGGTTAGGATACTTTTTTATGAACACGGGTACATTCCACAGTGCCATTGATCTAGTTGCTTCTAGCTATTAGCTGTCTTCTACTCTCCTGTTCTTAAATATAATCGCTACTAAGCAAATTCTATCATTTATTTCCCGCTCTCTAACATCTATTATTTCAATATCCCCCAAAACCTTATACACATTAAAACTAAGTATTAAAAAATCTCAGACTATCAAAATATTATATAAAAGATCTAGCACTCACTTAGCTTAGTGTAATTCAAAATTAAACAGACGAAATTCTTCCTAAATCATTGAAAGTTTACTTATTAAAGCGATACGTAGTTTCCATATAAAATTCTTCTAAATTTGTAATCTAAGATTTCTTCGACTGTCCCCTAAAATTGTTTTGTGAAGAATTTTGATTCGAAATCGAAACAATTTTGGATGAATCCAGTCTGAGTAGAGCTACTTACTAATCTTACATTCCAATTAAGCGGATTGAATAAAATCCTAATTTTTTGATTAAAATAGAAAATTTAAACTTACGCACTGTAGATAATTTTAGATTAAAAAAATAATAATTAAATCTAACTTTAAACTTAAAAACTCTTTTAAAATTTAAAAACTACTTCCTCTACCATATCTAGACACGGTGTATGGAAAATCATTCTGGCTGTGAAATGATTCTTGATTTGTTTAGATGAATTATTCATCGCTAGTACTACACAATCATTATGCACGAATCAAAAAATTACACCGACAATAAAATCATGCAGATTGTTTTCTCTAACAATCACAGCTTTTTCTACTGCATCATCGTCTAAGCAACCTATGTCAATTCTTTATACGTACTTGTCTATTTTATCATCTACACTGGCCATTTCTGCTCCTTACGTTATAGTTTCTGCATTCTTCTACATACATAAGTTCAACTATCCTTTAGGCATTAAAATAGTTTTAAAAAAATTAGAATCTTTAGTAAGTAAAGTAGTATTAGTTAATTAATGAGAAAAAAATCAACAGTTGTTTGTTAATCAGTAAAATAAAAAATGCAATTCAGAGATTTTAACCTTAGAATAATACTAATAAACTGTTTAAATTAAATTTAGTGGATGATAAGGTAACTTATTTAAATGAAGTGGCAAAGTCTGTCTCCAATGTTTTCTTGTTGTTGTTAGCAGGTCGGTGAATTTTCAAGGGATTACTCCTATAATTATTTTTATGTTTTTTTGTATTAATTTTATTCCCCTGTTAAACTGTGTTATTAAACCAAAGAATTTCATGGACTGAGGTTCTGAAACTAATGATATTCATGCTATCAACTGTCATAATAAAAGTTAACACCGACGCATTAGTCGTTAAAACGTCTAAATATTTCTCTTAATTACCTTCTTTTAATTTATTAAGATTATAAGAAGTAATAAACTGTAATTTTTAATGGATTTATCCGTTTAATAACTAGGTAAGGGTGATATTGGAAATGATTTTTTTAGAATCAATAGCTATAAGGTATCGTATGTTATTAATAATTATGTAATCAGTAATCACTGAAATAAATGAAAATCTGTAATACTTGTAGTTTTAATTGGACCATGCAGCTTTTTTTCTTAATAGAAATTGATTTTTTTCCCAGTGTAGGGATCGATTAGAATACAACTCCCCTCTCGGATGCTTTGCAGTCTATAGGGGCCTCAATTAGCAACGCCTCTGATGTTGCAGGTGACCAAGGGCAGTGTTGACTACTTACCATCAGGTGATCGTCTGAAAAAAAAGAATACAAACATCTGAAAATACCAGCCTTATACTTTTTCATTACATACTAAAATATCAGTGGGTACCTATTTTATTTCTGTAAATAAAATTAGGTCACAGTGTAAATAACATACTTATTGATCAAGTGTAAATTTATAGTGTGAACACTTTAAGGCGCTGACATTTCTTAAATAACTATTCCTATTGAAAATACCAGGATAAACTGACGATGATGGCATATTCTGAGCTAGGGTCTTTTTTTGTTCTCACAAATCAGTATATTCATAGATTAGATATAAAAAATAAAAATAAAAACATTTTGTATTTTCCTTTTTTTTCTATTGTCTTTTGTGTTCTGCTGTGAAAGTGTTTATTTCTTTCTATGAGAGTTCTTGTAGTAACTTCAAATATCATAGTGTTGTTAAATTAAAAGCAACCATTAAAGGCATAGTTTTTTAAAGGCAATGGTTAGAGCTTAGGTGAGAGTAAACCTTTCTTCACACTCGCATTTTTACCGAACGACACGGCAAAAAAGCCGAAGGAAGGGTTTTATATTAGGCAGTCTATGTATCTTCCTATTTACGTGTTCCACTACAGCGCCTAAAGTACTCATCTGATTTTTAAGAATATCTACCCGACAGTCAGTGAGCAAGGACCAGTTGAACGACAGAAGAAACAGCAGCACAAAACGTAAGTATACTCAAATCATCAACCCACTTAATGTCCCACTGCTGAAGAGCCAGAAATGGGAAGGTTTTTGAAAATGAGAAATTCGATGATGTTCAACGATAAAGCTTATTGCTACTATTGATTTTGTATAACATGGGTTAAGCCCCACACTCCCCTAATGTTAGAAAATAATAATTAATTGGGTCATTCGATAATAGATACTGATAATGATAATATTCAAATGACACTGTCTAACTTGCAATAAATTACATACCATGGCCTGTATTCCCAGAAATGGGTAGGCAGAGGCGTACTAATGTACACCCACATTTCGCCAGTATGTTTAGGTCCCATGTGAAAGGGGGCGAGCCTATTGCCATCAACCACAAATCCAGACTCCGAGCTGCTACTGGGAATTTCACAGAAAACCCAACAACACTTTGCTCGGTGATCGAACCCAGGACCTCTAGCATAGCAGTGGCGTTTGGGACCATTAGACCAACGAGGCAGCTGCTCTTATTCCATGTTGTGGCGCTGAATCACAACGCTGATTTTTTCAGCTGCGTCATAGCTAAGATACTTTTTATCCTGATCGCGGGTTTCAAGGGGAATTATTATTACGAAATTTTAAGCGGGCGGAGCCAAGAGAATTCTCATAATCTAATAGTTACTAAAATAGTAACTCTGTTTTGATAGATAAAAAACCTTACTAAAATGGATTTATACATATAACAACAACAAAAATAATGCTGTAATTAAAAATTGATGTCGACAACCATCACAATCCTATTCACGCCGTAAATAAATATGTTTTTCTACCAATTCGCAGTCAGGATGAAAACAATTAGTATTGAAGGGAAAGCCCCGAGCAATTCAATTTTCTTCAGGACAAACAAAAGAGGCTAAAGCTTTTCGTATCCTTTTTTCAAAGCAACAGATTTATTAAAGCGTTCATTGAAATTATTGAACAATGTAAAGGTGAGTTTTTATCTGACAAATGATATTTGTTTCTAAAAATAGATCTATTGAAACACTTACTTTTATACACTTATTTTTTGACGACGTCTGTGGTCTAGTGGTTCGAGTACCGGACTGCTGATCACGAGGTCGTGGGTTCGATTCCCACAAGACACAAACATTTATGTGATGAATATAAGTATTTGTGTTTGTCTGGGTGTTTCTTATATATTATAAGTATGTATTTACAAAAAAAAAGTATATAAGTATTATATCCATTGTCTAGTACCCATAGTACAAGCTCTGCTTAGTTTGGGACTAGATGGTGCTGTGTAAAAATGTCCCAGGATATTTATTTATTTATTTATTTATAAGTCAATGCTTTACTTTTTTAAATTATGTACATAGATGGTGCGTATTTACGTAATCTTTAGTAAAAAAAACTTACTTTACTTTAGTGGTTAAGGTGGTCGCTTAGACACACACAAATTAGAGGTTCGAATCCTGCCTGTGAACTTTTTTTTTTACAAAATTAATAACTTTATTAAATTCTTAGTATGGGAAATACATTATACAATAACATACAAAACATAATGTATCATTACGCCTGTGGTCCTTAAAGGGTCAAAGGTGTACTACATTCAACGTTCGTCGGTACGTTTAGGTCCCATTTAAGGTCGAGCCTATTGCTATTCAGCCGGAGACAAATCCAAACTCCGAGGCACTACTAAGAATTTGGGTGTACATTAGTACACCTGTGACTAAAACAGTGATAACATTGAGTATTGAAGGACGGAGGGATAGAGGAAGGCCAAAGAAAAGATGGATGGGTTATGTTAAGGTCGATATGATGAACAAGGAATTGAATGAGCAGGTGACGGTTAACCGGGATGAATGGAAGAAAAGGATAGGCTGCGTCGGCCAAATAAATTGGAACAAGGGTAGGAAGAAGATGATGATGATTAGTACACCTCAGCCTTCGGGCAATACCGGTATGATGGTATGATAGTAAAAATCGTAGCAGAACAATAGAAGGGACAAAGCCCGAGGTCCATAAAATGAAGATAGCTTTGAACAACGACTGCAGAGCCGGTGGTGAATTCAAGGAAACAGTGCAGCACATCATGTGTGATTGTGACGTCCTGGCGACCAAACGGAAGAGTCTCGGCAACGGATACCCGAAGCCAGAAGTCTAGGTCCTTCCTCTCAGTGTGTTAGCCGGCTTCAAGAGCCACGTCGTCAAAGAGTAAGGAATATATGATAATGAGGATGACACAAAAGATCGCATTGGGTCGAAGTGTTAGCAATAGCAAGATAAGAAAAATCATACAACTCCAGTAAAAGCCATCAAAACTCTGACAATATGACTAACAAAATATCGTCGGAAAGTGAACATTACTCACAATTTACTAAAACACACAAATCACATTACAGCGCTTTGTAGGACCAAGTTTCGTACACAACTTTGTTCCATTGTATTAGTTTAAATTGATAAACAGCATCATACTATAAACTTTTTACTGACTATAACATGTGGGGTCGACTCCAAGTCTAACCAAATTATGTTGAACATCTTTTATACATTTTATTATTATATAGCATTTACTTCTTTCTTCTTCTATTTCTAACGGTGAAAGAGTTTTTCAAATCGGCCAAGTAATTTCGGAGCGTCGGAACAAACAAACAATCAAATCTTTCCTCGGAACTTTATAATATTAGTATAGATTTATAATATTAGTATTGATATAATGACAGGGCTTCATGGCTAAGTCATAACTACGCAACCGATATGCAAGCTTGCCGCGGTCAGTCTGTGGATGGGTGACCATTCTAACAAATCGAGACCCCTCCGTGCCTATCTATATCAATCGTTAGTGGTACTCAGAAGCCCAAAAAGCCTGACAACCAGTCTATCCTTTGAATATCGCTATTGCCCAAAAATGGGTTGTGGAGGTCTGATGACAGTCGCTTCGTGTAAGATACTGATATTCAGCCGCATCTGGTTAGACTGGAAACCAACCCAACATGGTTGGAAAAAGGCTAGGAAGAGGAGGATATCACACGAAGAATACAACAATACAAATCTACCTATCCCTGCAGAGGAATATAGACTTTATGGTATTAAATGTTAACATAGAAAATCCTTTGCATTCCTAAAATAGGTGTAGCGACCAATTTGATACTCCTAGCACCCATGGGAGTTGATAGGTTTGCTTTTGACATTAATAACGTAAAAATTTAATTAGATATAACAGGGTGCGTTCAAAATGTCCTTTTAATGTTAATGTACGCAATGAATTATTTTATGGATCCTAACATTTTATCGCCCTGGCCTACATCGATGTAATTACTGATTTTAAATTCATGGATCGAAAGACGTTGCTACTGTTTCATTGCTGGCCTCATCAGAATTAGGATAAGGCAATGCTGGCCCTATTGTGAGGGCAGTAGGGAATCTATGGGAGCGACTTGCACAAGATCGGCAACAGTGGCGTAATAGAGAAGAGGCCTTTACTCAGCAGTGGGTGTTACAGGCTAAGTAGATAGATAGAATGCTGGCCCTACTAGAACCCGTGATAGCCCTGGGGTATACCACTGAACTGCCAAGTCAAAGGTCGAATCCAACACACCCCTCTAACTTTTTTAAATCATGTGCGTAATTATCACTCGCTTTACGGTGAAGGAAAACATCGTGAGGAAACCTGCATGCCTTAGAGATTTTCTCAGCGGCATGTGAAGTCAGCCAACCCGCATTAGGCCAGCGTGGTAGACTATGGCCTAATCCCTCTCATACTGAGATGAGATCCGTGCCCGGCAGTGAGACAATTAATGGATTGATGATTAATGCTGGCCTGTTGTGTGTTGGCAGTATTGATGCGACTAGTCGGATTTTTCTACACTAATATTATAAAAAGGAAAGATTTGTATTTTTGTATGTAACGAATAAACTCAAAAAGTACTGGACCGATTTGAAAAATTCTTTCCATGTTAGATAGCCTATTTATCGGGGAAGGCTATAGGCATCACGCTACGACTAATAGGAGCGGAGTAGTAATGAAAAATGTTGCAAAAACGGGGGAAAAAATTATAAGACCACGCGGGCGAAGCCGCTGGCGGGAAGCTAGTATTTTATAACTTAAATCATTTGAGACGAAGCTTTAATATCGTTGCTTCTGAGAAAAAGTAAATTATTTATTTATTTTTATTTAGACCGCCCATTGTACCATTTATTGTTTATAAAATTGTTCTTTACATTGGTTTTGGTGTGCAATAAAGAATATTCTATCTATCTATCTTAAAAGAAAATGAGCGAGCGTTCTACGATTTTATTCAGATTGCCGTTGCAACAAAGTAAAGAAAACAAAATAGGTACCTACTCATCACTTTTCTTTACGCGGTTCATAACAACTATAATTCTTTACTTTCCGCACAAAGAACTTTCAATCTAAAATGTATAAAGTCCGCGGAATCCTGAGCTCTAACAAAGAGACGGTACAGTCAACAAAAAAGATAGGTACACAGGCAGCTAAGGCACAATCTTTACCAAATTAAAACAGAGTATTTTGACATCACATACCATCACAATGAAAGGTACAGAAAAGTAATAAAGGCAGAGGCGTACTAATGTACACCCAGGAGTGCTGGTAAACCAACAGTTCATTATTTACAACGAAATCGTTTTAAAGCCGAAAAATAATATCTTTAGTCCTTGCACAGGCTTATAGTTTCTTAAAATACCATTTTCATACCCATCATCATCATTGCCTATGGCATTCATTCTGAGGGGCTAGACAAGTCGCATTTTGACATTCGAATCGACAAACAAAATGTAGTTAAATGACATTAGTCGAAAGCTTGTGTCATTTCCATACATTTTGTTTGTCGATTCGAATGTCAAAATGCAACTTGTCTAGCCCCCTTGCGTGGATCAAACCTCTATATCGAAGTGACCTAAGTGCCATCCAATAGAATATCCTTCAGTTTTTTCTTTGCCTTCCCTTGCCCTATAGTCATGGGCTGTAACATTCGAAACTTTTACCGCGACCATGATGAGAGCTAACCTAACTCCTTTGTTGATAGTACCTACTTTCATAGGATAAAATGCATGTCGGCGGTGCAATATCGGCCTCACTGTGGGTCTCGTAAAACCGGATGAAGCCGGATTTCACCGGTTGTAAGCGAGGCTCTAGCAGGATCACTGGCGGCTTTGATCAACCTATTTTTGTGGGAGAGGTGGCGACATCTAGTGCAAATAAAGTTTTTTTTGTTTTTTGGCCATTGTATGTGTTTCTGCCGAAATTGGCAGCAAAGAATGAATATTGACTACCTCATATGTCTAGTGGTCGTAAGCGCCACTGCGTTCGAGGCCCTAAGTTCGATTCTCGGGTCGAGCAAAGTAGGTTTTTCCTGCTTGGAATCTGGATTTGTGCCCGGTTTGTAGCGAGATATCGTGAGGCTTATAACGTCTGCCCCCGATAATGATACTATATTATGACCACGACTTCATTTCTCATATTATTATTTCAATGACACAATATAAGTAGTTCCAAAATATTATGTCATGATCATCAACCCATATATTATACTGTCCCACTGCTGGGCACGGGTCTCCTCTCAGTATGAGAGGAATTAGGCTATATTCCACCACGCTGGCATCTGTCAGGCATGCAGGTTTTCTCACGATTTTCCTTCACCGTTGAAGCGAGTGATAATTACGCACATGATTTCGAAAATTTAGAGGTGCGTGCCTTGGATTTGAACTAAAAACTTTTGACTTGGCAGTCCTGTGATTATACCCTTAGGCTATCACTGCTTTTCATGTCATATTTATTAAAATTTAACGTGTAAAACCAGCATAACCGACACACAACTGACGAGCTCACCACAAAATGAGCGTTAACTCCTTAAATATTATGAAGCGGATTTATCCGGTAATAACCGGTATATGGTCATGTAATGGCGGCGTTGGGAGATCATTACGTGACCTCCCGCGTACATAATGTGAACAAATTGCCTGCAGCCGGGTTAAATATGCAGTTTGTATATAACTTAATATTAAAGCGGTCGCGCTGGCCTGGAGCCAGATTAAACGGATTTTTAAGCGGTGTTGATTGACAATTAACTGTGCCAGGTTTTTTTAGTTAGGTGCAAATTAAATAAATACATACATAGTTTCGCGCCTGTTTCCCATTGGGGTAGGTAGAGACTATAGATTTCTGACACTTAAGCGAATATCAGACATTGAAATAAAACTATTTTTTACGGATTTTATCGCGTTATCTATACTTCTATACTAATATAATAGATAGATAGATAGATAGATAGAATATTCTTTATTGCACACCAAAACCAATTTAAAGAACAATTTTATAAATAATAAATGGTACAATGGGCGGTCTTATCGCTAATAGCGATCTCTTACAGACAACCTTTGGATGGACTTTTGTGAATAGAAAAACGATACTTAGGTAGTCTGGCGTACATAAACAGAAAAGAAAATAGGTACTTTTAAAATATTTGCTTAAACTTAAAAATTAAAATTAAATTAACATATATCAGTTTAAATTACATTTACATACATATCATATATACATACATATATATATAAATATATATATATAGATAAATATATACAAAATTTTATAAATATTTATATAAATGAAATAAAAATATAAATAAAGTAATAACCGTCAAATGAAATTTTGGACAAGGACAATAATAATAATAAGGAAAGATTGTTTGTTTGCATTGAATAGGCTCCGAAACTTCTGGACCGATTTGAAAAAATATTTCATTGTTAGAAAGCCCATTTATCGCAGAAGGTTATAGGCTATATACTATCACGATATGACTAATAGGAGCGGAGTAGCAATGAAAAATATTGCAAAATAGGGGAAAATGCTATCAAGACCACACGGGCGAAGCCACTGGCGGAAAGCTAGTATTATTATAATTTAGACCCTGACGTGACCATGGACACTGTAAAGGGTTCAAAACCTCTGTTATACAGGTACACATACAGGAATGATGTTATAGTAATTAGGTAGGGCACAGCCATTTATGGCTCAAATCTGGAGCAGCCCATCTGGGGAAGTACCTCCACCTTACAGAAAACTGCAGCCAAATAACACACTTTATTGTGTGTTGGAGGTTTTTCGGGTTGGCAACGCGCGAGTGATACCCCTGGTGTTGCAAGCGTCCATAGGCTATGGTAACCGCTTACCATCAGGCGGGCCGTAGGCTTGTTTACCACCTTAGTGGTATAATTATTTTTTCTTAAAAACAGGTATTAATTTTCAAGCATCTGCCAGAATCAGTCCTCATGTCAAAGAATGCGGTGTGCAAGTTGGCCGCCAACCAAGTCGGTGTACGGCGTACATTATGTGCTAAATCTAGAACAATAGCTCAGGTAGGCATATGAATTACTTGTGTCTCCTAGTCTGTACGATTCGATATATAAATGAATATATAATATTTTCATAAAAATATTTTTGACATTTTCTTAGCAAATAAAGGTTAGGTTATATTTACAAAACCCAAGGAACATCAAACGAAACACAAAGCTAAAGATTTTTTCATGAGATGTCCTGGATAACAGGAGAAAAAATTATGAAGAAATATCTTTATTGCAGAGTTAAGGTCCATACAAAATTATTTGTACAGTAGGTATGCGTAATGATAAGCTTCCTCTAGGGAAATTTTACACCAGTACCTCAAACATGAGTTCTATCGAATATCGCTAATCGCTTTCGATAGGTTTTTTACGCATCGAAACGCATAGCCTATTTTAGTACTGTACGGGTAAGGTACATTTATATGATAAAACTGATAGAGTTTAAATGATAATATATTGATAGTCCAAATGATTTACACCCAAATAATTAACAAATTGATAATGATCGCCACGCGTCAAAATGTACGTTTTTGATCTTCTTCTTCTTCTTCTTCTTCTTCTTTTCGTGTCAATGGTAAATCAATGTGTCGAGTCAATTTCGTCATAGAGTTCGAGCCCAGTAGGAAGCCACCTTAATTGCGGCATCCGTTGCGTTTATCAAGTCCTCGAATGTGCAGGTGCATGGACACTTCGGGCACTCGAGTAAATGAGACATGTCCTGGTCTGGAGCCCCACACTCGCACTGGATGATCGACGGATTAATAATCCCCCATTTTTTCCCCCGTTTTTGATGTATGATATTATTGCCCGAAACGCGTGATGCAACTACTGGTTGATACCTTGAATTCATGAATTATATGCATTTCACGACGTGTCCATGTCAACATAAAACTAAAACTATCGATATGTACGGGTTTACTCGTACAAGTACTGTTGGATCCTCAGCTCAGTGGAGATAGAAGAAGAAAACGTAGTGGACTGTATAACAATTTTTAATGCAGCAATTTTCGATAACAAATATATTAGAGGGTCGCGGTGTGCGCTGGCCGTGTGCTTGCGCCGTTGGATCGCAGACCGGAGTGAAGTGCAGTCGCGCCGCTGTAGTGGGGCGGCGCACGACGACCGTTGTTACACCAGCGCCTCCGATGTTTCCGTTCACGCGTGGACATGCTCCCGGCGTTGAAGAAATCCCTTGAAGATATCTTCAATATATTGGTAAGGGACAGATGTTGTTGTAGGCCCTCCGTATAGTTCCTCTCTTTGTTTTGACCTCCGCAACTCTGGAGATGCCATCTGTTCCTGGGAAGGTCCGTACAATACGCCCAAGAAGCCACAAAAGAGGAGGCTGCGTCCTGTCACGGATGAGGACCAAAGTTCCTTCTTCCAAGGTTGCTGACGACCTATTCCATTTCGTCTTCTGTTGAAGCAGACAAACATATTCAATATTAAAGCGCTGCCAGAAATGCTGCTGTATGTGCTGGATGCGTCGATAGCGCTCTAGCCGGGTGATGCTAATGTCGGTCACCTGTGGATGGGGAACAGCGGTGAGTGGTCGTCCAATAAGAAAATGAGAAGGAGTAAGAGCAGTGAAGTCACAGGGATTAGAAGAGAGAGGAGTCAGAGGTCGGGAGTTGAGAACGGCCTCTATGGAAGCCAAACATGTAGCCATTTCCTCATACACGAAATGAGTCAGTTGAAGGAGTTTGCGTAGAGTTTGTTTTGTGCTACGCACGGCAGCCTCGGCAAGGCCATTAAAATGTGGGGAATAAGCGGGGGAGAATATAAATTTAATACCATCCTGCGCCATATCAGCGGTCAGATTTGCATTTTCTGTTTCAAGAAAGACCCTTAACTCATTACAAGCCCCAACAAAGTTAGTGCCGTTGTCCGACAGTATACTATGCGGCTTGCCTCTTCGAGAGATAAACCTACTTATGGCTGCCAGATAGCCTTCCTTTGTGAGGTCCGTAACCAGCTCCAAGTGTACAGCTTTAACTGCAAGACAAACAAAAATACACAGGTATGACTTAATCAATTTGCATCCCCTGCCCTTACGATCAGCAATCAGTATTGGCCCTGCGTAGTCGACAGTACCTTAAATTAGGTAACCGCTAGAGGCGTTGGACGGTTTTCCATGCAAATGTTTTACGGCGTCGCTAGCGAGTTTAGTGAGAAAAACTCATGGTCGAGGCACTGGTACCTATACCTTTCAGATAAAGGAGAATTAAACTCTAGCCTAGTACCTACTTCGAAAAATACAGACGTGATGATATTTTTTTCATTTTATCATAAAATTGGTATCGATATAGTAAGAGAAACAGACACGGAGACAGGGTAACAGGTTGGGCTCAAATTTAATAAAGGACAATGGTTCGTAGCGGCTATAACTCTGGGTGCGCCGCCGCGGCTGCCGCAAAGTAAAGTATCCAATAACAATCGTAAGTTACACTTTTGTTGGTCTACCTAGCTAGCCAAATAATGCGGATATGTTTGCTACTCTTAAGAATAATAACCTAACCTAAATTAAAAATTTAGAAAACCCCCGACACGAAATGTAATTTGTCATTTTGTGGTGGCGCCCATCTTGGATTTGAAATTTTTCATAGTGTATAGTATTCTCCTAGTTAAGCCCTTTCATTTGATACCCATATTGAGGGAGGTGTGAAAAAATATCTAATTCGCTATTTTGTGGCGGCGGCCATCTTGGACCGATTTTCATCAAACATAGCTAAGAAAACTCCCGACTAATTCACCTTTCAAATAAAAAAAATAAAATCAAAATCGGTTCATCCGTTCGGGAGCTACGATGCCAAAGACAGACACACAGACACGTCAAACCTATAACACCCCGTCATTTTTGCGTCGGGGGTAAAAAACAGCACATCTTGTGCGATTGTGACGTCCTGGTGACAAAACGGATAAGTCTTCTCGGTTCCTTCCTCTCAGTGGCTAGCCGCCTTTAATGAACCACGTCTTCAAAGAGTAAGGAATATACGGTTATGGGGACAACACAAAAGATAACATTGGATCGAAGTGTTGCTGGCTGTACCAGCCCCCATAGCAAGATGAGATAAGAACAAAATATTCTCTTTTTATATTTTTTAAGCTTTTTCTATGCTAAGATTACCAGTTATTTTAATGAAGGAAAAAATCCACTGGCAGCAAGACTCAAGGCTGCGTCTTCTGATTAAATACACCAGTCACAATGACCACCCAGCCACTGCGAGTCCTACTAGTCGTAGGTAACCGTTAAAGCGAGTAATAATTACGCACATAATTTTGGAAAAGTCTGGGGCGCGTGCCTTGGATTCGAACTCGAGGCCTTTGACTCGGCACTTGGCAGTTCAGTGGTATGACCACTGAGCCCCCAGGCTATCACTGCTTCATAAATATTATTTATCTACAAACAGGATGTTTTATTAAACACTGGAAGCTCATTACCCTGATCTTCCTTTATGACTAACTGAAACTTAAACTTTTTTATTGGCGACCCACAGTACAGTGCCGGGCCCAAGTTCCGTCGCGGGATTAGTAAAGTTTTCAATGATTCAAACTTGTGTTGCGCACTGTAAGCAATCCAGTTTGATGTGCTAGCAATAAATGGATTTGTACGAAAGAAAATCTTTATGAAAGAAACTTCAATTGTTAAAGCTTTCGATATTTTGAGATCTGAAACTTCTCTAGCGTAATATTTCACTTGGGTATCTATACGATTTATGTGACTGAACGTATAAAACGCAAAACTTAAACGTTAAAAATGCGTTAAAACCTAGCTTAAGTTATATTAGCTATCTGCGAGTAAAAGTTCCATCAAATCGGTTTCAGAGATTAGCCGGAACAAACAGATAGAGACGGAAAAAAAATGTAAAAAAATATTTTTTACCGTACCGTTATATTTTCAAATGCATTTAGTGAAAAACTGTTAATTTGAAATTACAAACAGACATTAAAATTTTAAATAGATACGACAATCAAACCCCAACATTCATCCAATGATTGTTCAAATTAAGTCAACACACACTAATGAAACAGACAAAATATCATCTAAACCCACTATCACACTAAAAGCATTGACATAGCAAGATTTATAGCGCACATCTCTCGCTACCGACAGCGGTCCCACGCTACACATAAGACAAACTACAGTATTAACATTCCTAATCTGTTCGGTACAGATCGGATGGCGAGTGGCCAAGTTGCGAATGCATGTTGCAGCAACTTGCTGTGTTTCTTGTTACAAGTTACGGTAAAGCTTGCGTCGTAGATGAAGCTAAGCTATTATATTGTCGATACTCAAGCGATAGATGCGGTTTTAGCAAGACATTATTGTAAAAGTAATATGACATAGCAACACGCCTGTATGCTCGGATGGTGGGTGTATTAATGTACACTCATAGGTCGCCAGTTCAATAGGGAGCGAGTGTATTTGTGTGTTAATCTCTGAGCAGCTACTCAGAATTTCATAAAAAGAACAATAACCATGTTGCTTAACCTGAGAATCGAACCCAGAACCGAGCGTAGCAGTCGCTCTTAGGGCCACTTACTTTACTTGTTATTTTCATTAGGTATATTTGGCAGTAACAATGTTAAATGCTTACTATGTAATATTATAAATGACTCTGTCTATCTGTCTATCTGTCGCTTTCAAGTCAAAACTACAGAACCAATTTAAATAAAATTTTGTACACATATAGTCTAGAGCCTGAGAACGGGCTTAGGCTACATTATAATGCGAAAAAAAGGGCTGTAAGGGGTTGAAATGGGGGATGAAAATTATAAAAAATATCCAGACCACGCGGGCGAATCAATAATATATCTTTATAGCATGAGATCGTATTTTTCTTTTGCTAAAATGTATCTATACTACACTATACATCTTACCGCGTCGCAATACCACTGGACGACATACCTCCTCAACACAATTCTAAGTAGTTTAGGGAACAATAAATCCATTGAGCTGTCAAAACAACAACTTGTTTTTGCTTAGATATCTGTTATTGTTATAACAGACTGTTAAATCACAAATATTGCTAGCTCTGCCAAACTTCAAATTTAGGTATTAGAACTTATTGAGTTTTAGTTAGTAAATAAATACAGTTTATGTATCGTGTGTAACTTTGAGTTGACATAAATAAGATAAGCATTAAACACCCTAACATCTTTAAAGGAGGTCATCGAAATCGGCCCAAATGATGTACCGAAGGTACACTTATTGTAAAAAATACCCTTTATTACGCTGATTAAAACTCGTCGAACTTTTTTTAATGTTGACTGGGTGATAAAAAAATCTTTTAATTTGAGAAAAATCACGCCATTTTGGGCACACTATTGTCTGTTTCGTAATGATTTCATAGGAAAAAGTGTCAGTGTCAGTTTCGGAATGTCAAACGCACGCCATTACGGCAGATTATTATCAGTTTCATAGTGATTTCATGGTAAAAACTATCAGCTTGACAGCTGACATGTACCTCCGATACAAATTTGGGCTGAGTTCTAAGGGCTTTTGGTGACTTCCTTTAAAAAACCTTTCATTCATAACAGAATAAATGTTTTTCTTTCCCATCTATACTCGTTAAAATTACCTTCTAAAAGCCACAAATAGCACACACAAATTCAAAAGAAAGGCTTGAAATATCAAAACTGTTTGCCTAACTAACGTTTTACTAAGAACGCAGCTTAATACATGATTTAGTAACAACAACAGAGCAACAAAGAAAACAGACGTGATGTCGCTTAAATTGCTAGCCGGGGTAAGTAGGACTGTACACAGACCTCCGCTAAAATTGGATACGTAAACTCCGGGATAGAGGAACTACTTGAGACTAAGTGGTGTTTTCTCAGCTTGTTGCTTGCGTTTACTTTGATTAAGGCTAAAGGCTTTGTTAGTCCAACAAATTCGAATCATATTTGTTTTTTTTTACCCGACTGTCGAAGGAGGGTTATATGTTTGACGCGTATGTATGTATGTCCGTTTCTATGTCCGCTCGTAACTACTCAATGGCTCAACCGATTTAGATAAATGACACCTCATTAGATTCGTCTTGATGGCACGAGTGTCATTGGGTACATGAAATTTAAAAAAATCAATAGGATTTTATACGCTTTAATGTGGGAACTGAATTTGAAAATGATCTTTAGTTGTATCATTGTCATTATGAATCTATCTTGTGATTCTGTGATGATTTATAAACTAAAAAGTAGGAAATAAAATCAATTATTAAATGAAACAAAAAATTTTTTTTTAAATAGGTATATTCCAACAAGCTTGTATTACTTATTTACTTTACGCAGTCGGGTTTTTTGTTTCATTTAATAATTGATTTTATTTGCAGATTGTGTTTATCATAATACAATGTGACTTCATTGCTATAGTAAATGCAAAGGTTCATATATATACTTATTACTTTTTACCAAAGATAAACTTTACTGCAATTTGCTACGATACGATTTTGCTTCTGACACGTTTATAACATCTCGTTGTAGATACGTGCCGGTTGAGAGTACTATCTATGTGTAAATTTATTGTCATAATATTTTAAATCATCATCAGTCATCACAATAAGTGTTGGAGTTGAATTAGAGTTATGATAATTTATAAGAATCGATTTGTGTTTTCCGTACAGATTTTCCTAAGATGCTGTAGTGACATCTATTGAGCTACATAAGAACTTGTACGAAAGAAGCAGCAAGTCCTGAATCACGCAAGTAAAGTTTACCGTGCAACTTGCATGTATGCAACCGCCCGACATCAACCGTCGGGCAGTGGCCCGCCAGGCATAACACCCGCCTGGTCAGAGGATCCTCCCTTTGGTGCGAGGGACAACACTCCCCGACCCTCCACAATGCCATCTTGTAGAAATTATAGGTAATCCCACCGACCACCGGCCGGGCCGGTGGAATTACCTTTTGAAAACATTAGCTAACATAACTCCTAGTATTATTCTAAATAGTTGTAAAGTAATAGTAAAGTTTGAACCTAATAACGGCAATTTTTGGCAATCATTAGACCTTTATAATCCCGGTTTATGAGTACTAGTATTCGCCCGGTGCTAGAAATTCGACCATAATATCTATTAGGGAAAAAGGGGGTTTCCAAATAGATTTTACAGTTGTACTGCTGTTTCGATTTCTACCCGGTTAATGGCAATAGGCTCGCCACCTAATCCTTACATATTATAAAACAAAGTCCTCCGTCGCGTCTGTCTGTCCCTATATATGCTTAGATCTTTAAAACTACGCAACGGATTTTGATGCGGTTTTTTTTAATAGATAGAGTGATTCAAGAGGAAGTTTTATATGTATAATACATGACCACGCGGGCGAAGCCGCTGGCGGAAAGCTAGTACTTAATAAGTTTTGTACATAAGCACATTTCTGCCTAACCCTGTAAGGAAGACAGACGTGATGGTATGTTTATGTTACGTAATAATAAACTTTGTCTTATATACGAGTACTTACATCCGATTTTCGCAAGCTGCTTCATAATGAAGAGGGAACTTTCTCAAACTTAACGTTGCTAATTAGCTCGTTTTGTTAGTTTTTACTTCGAAACTTACCGTATTGTGTCGCTGCCAATATTTAACATATAACATTTTCTTGTTTGTTCACTTCAAATATTTTGCACTGAAACTTTTGAGTTTCAAACATAAGATGAAACTGACATCGTATGTATCTAGTTTTAAAGATAAAGATACTGTACTCATGAAAGGATTGATAAAGAAATACATGGTGTTTGGTGCATTGTGTGCCAAATTGAAATGGTCTACTGAAGGGGTCATCTGGTATCCTTTCAGACCCCTTAACACACCTCATGCGCTGTGGATTTTTCTTTATCGACTTTTTATTGTTTTATTAAAAAGAGACCCAAATTAAAAAAAAACGATTATGTGGATAGGCACTGTCTATCCAACCTCTAGCGTAGCTGTATTAGACAAGGTTCAAATCCCGGATCAAGCAAAGTGAAGAATAGTATAAGTAATAGAATGGTTTAATTGGGTTTTCTGTTAATTTTCCCAGTAGCTTGTCGGAGTCTGAATCTGTGCCCAGTTGATGGTAATAGGCTCGCTCCCTATCACATGGGACCTAAACATACCATCAAACTATAGGTGTACATTAGCACACCTAATCATCATCATCATCATGTCAGCCAAAACAGGTCCACTGCTGAACAAAGGCCTCGCCCATTGACTTCCACAGGGACCGGACGCATGCTACCTGCATCCAACGACTTCCAGCGACCTTTACCAGGTCATCGCTCCAACTCGTTGGAGGCCGTCCCACGCTGCGCTCTCCGGCGCGTGGTCTCTACTCGAGAACCTTTCTGCCCCAGCGGCCATCAGTTCTACGAGCTATGTGCCCTGCCCACTGAACCGTTCGGGGAATACAGGCGTAGTAATAGCGCTTAAGACCACTAGACTATTAAGGCAGTCTTGTTTACAATTATTGTGTTCTATCAATGTGTTATTGACATATGTGTTATATAATTTGACATTTCACTCTATAATATATAAATATTTTTATTTATTTTTTATACAATATTCTAGAAAATAATATATTTCACTTATCAGAATGGCTTAAGTGTCTTTTTAAAAATTGCATTGTCATTCAACGTGGCAATGCTGCCAGTCTTCTGGGCACGTTACCAGATGACAGCGATGACGAGTACTTTGACGCCTAGGTGCGGAAATGTTGTCTTCTTTTTTTTTATTGAATTTGTACTTTATACAATTGACATGTACTAATAACTAATAATGGCTACTATGATATTATGAATATTATGATTTTTATTGCTGTGTAATCTAATCAATTGTGATCGTTTGGACACGATGTTGTTTTATTTTCCCAAGTTTTTATGAATTGTTTTTTTTTGTTAATTAATGTAAAAGTTACGTAAAAAGTACTACCGAGTAGCCTATCTTGAATAAATGAATTCGAATTGAATTTATATTGTCATACCTCTGCCTCACCATTTGAAAAGTAGAGGTGTGATGATACATTGTTATTAAATACATAAACTTGTGGGTGTAGGTTACCGCAGGATCTTAACTAATCCATAAAACTCGTCCCACGCCGCACAACCTAACTAGGATGTCTCGTCGTAAAATGTGGTTCACGCTATAACTTTTACGTGTCAATAAAGATAACTAGCTAAAGGAATTTAACCGGAAAAGCATTAAAAATGTATCCCTAACCTTTGGTCAATGGTCGAGTTAACTGATCGTTAAAAGCTTACAAAAGTTACTGAAGGTTTGCGAGAAAAAGGTTGATTAATTAGTATTTTGTACAATTGCCGCGTTGGCGTCTTTTGTCAAAGAAAGAATAATAACAGAATGGCCACTCTCCGCCCCTAACTAACGTCAGATCAGGTCCCCTGCATTCTGCCGGTGTTCTTGCCGGACTGCCAACAAACCCTACGCACCGTCACACACACATTTGCACGTGTACAAACGTAATTTTGACAAGTTTGACATTTGTTGTTGTAGTATGCAGTGGTATGCGTTTCTGCGTCACGTTGTGGGCTCGGTCTCGAAAATTATCTTACCTTGGATTTGTGCCCCGTTAATGGCAGTTGCCTCGTTTGTCTAGTGGTCCCAAGTGCGACTGCTACGCTAGGGGTCTTGGGTTCGATTGCCAAGATCGAGCATAGTATTGTTGGTGTTTTCTGTGAAATTCCCAGTAGCAACTTGGAGTTTGGATTTGGGTCGGTTGACGGGAGATAAGACCTGAATATACTGAAAAACTGTAGGTGTCCATTAATACACCTCTCTAAGGGAAAATCGGAATATCAACATGATGTGAAAGAATATTTTTTAAAAACGATCAGACCAATTCTTTTTTTGGCTTTGTTGCCTATTCAAAATTCTAAAAATGTTGAGTGTTACCCTTGCAACACAACAGTGAGCTGGTGTTGCCATGCTGTGTACAGGATAATGCGCGCACGTTATGCACCTTACATTTGCAGCCCGAGATGCAAGCGGAAGCAATTTTATTGTACTTAAAAAACGTTTTGGTGATTACATAATACATTAAGCCTATTTAGGAAGGGTAAGCAGTGATATCCCAGTGATATAACCACTGGACTGTTAAGTCAAGGTCTCAAGAACGAGTCCAAGGCACGCACCTTTGACTTTTGAAATCTGAAATCCTGTGCGTAATTGTGACTCGCTTTATCGTTGAAGGAAAACATCGTGAGGAAACATGCATGCCTGAGAGATTTTCTCAACGGCATGTCGTGAAGTCTGCCAACCCGCATTAGGCTAGCGTGGTGGACTATAGTTTAATCCCTCTCATATTGAGGGGAGACCCGTACCCAGCAGTACAGGGACAGTATATGTGTATATGACAATGATTTAGGACCGGATTGGAACTGGTACTTGATGATGTAAAAGATGATACCTAAATGGAACAGAGACAACATGCTCCCTATAGGCCTCATAAAAAAGCTCAAAGTCACTCAGCGAGCTATTCCGAGAGCTAATGTTCGGTATATACGTGACCAAATAAAAAATGAGGATCCATAGAAGAACCAAAGTTGCCGACGTAGCCGAAAGGATTGGCGAGCTTGAGCTGCAATGAGTAAGGCACATAACCCGTAGAACTGGTGGCCACTGGGGCAGAAAGGTTCTGTGATAGAAATTAAAACATAAAATTTCCACTGTCCACTAGCCACCGGAGACCGCATCTCTCCGGTGGCTAAGAGCTCGAGAATGTGTACAGTGAACATTTAGAATATCAGTATTTTACACTAAGCAAATGCCATCAAACTTCCACAAACTGATTTTCTTGACAATACCGATATAGTGTCACTGTCATAGGTGTTCGTATGACAATCGGGGCCAGCGGCTTTAAATGTTTTGGGAAGGATGTAGGGTCTTATGTGGTACATATATAATAGGCGTATGGCTTTGTGTATTAGTTGAGACAGCGAGTTTGGAATGCTATCATTATGACAGCAAATATTCTGTATGATAGGTACCTATAAATTAGAGACTAATGCATATATGCTGTGATATCGGGTAAATAAGATATAAGTATTTGAGCTACGCTATTGTGTTAGGTTAAGACTTGTGTTGATAGAATATGTATGTACATAAATAAATAAACTTAATTTTGAACTTTTTTCGGTGGATTGCAATTGTTTTAAATAAATGTTAGTTTCTTTCTTTTGTTGATGGTCTGTGACTGATGACTGTCAAGAATGTTCCAGCCACTGGTTGAGCGCGGTAAACGCAGCAAAATTTGTATACGCTACCTACACTTACTTGATACGCTATAAGCGTATACCTTGCACTTTGGCGTATGCGGTTGAAAAGTGCGGTGCGACAGAACCCACAGGGAGACTCGAAATGAGCATACAAAGCAGCCCTATACGCTATTGATGCACCAGACGACGTACTGACGGCAGAGCAACGCTCGGTTTATAGTGAGAGTATTTTTCCTAACATACCTATCAAAAATGTTAAAGATGGTGGACTAAATATACACACATTTTGTTGATATATTTTAGACCCTAGATAACAGGGCTTGTTATTATTAACTCGACACAAATCCGAACTTTGAGTACATTTTTATTTTTTAATTAGTCTTCATCCAACATTGACTGACCCCCCTCCCCCCCTCAATTTTCATATATTTCCTGTCCGTCCGAAGGTTGTCTGGTAAATATCGCGTTTAGATAAGACCGCCATTGTACCCTTAGTGTTAATAATTGATATGCTTTTGTTTCTTGATATGGTATACAATAAGATTACTATCACGCTTGTGATGAAAGGGTAAGGCAGGGCTGTAAGATTTACACCTATTGCCATCATTCGGGTACACATCCAGATTCCAAGTCGGTACTGGGAATATCACAGAAAAACAGAACATCACTTTACTCGACCCGGGAATGGAACCCAGGGCCTCTAGCGTAGCAGTCGGGCTTGCGACCACTAGACCACAGAGAATTTATAGAAAAGCCCTATGTGAACTTGCTTAAATTGGTAAATAAACCGACGACCTCTCGCTCAGGGGCACACTTACGGCTTCTAGACAGAGAATGAGAGATTAATTTACTTACAAGAAACCTATTTATTATAAGAACAAAACACACTATAGAAAGTGGGCTACAAAATTCATTGTTACTATTAAAAAAAATAGAAAAACTACATTTTATAGGTTTCAGTGGAACGAACAGGAAGTAGGTACATCATTTTTTTTAAAAAAGGTACCGGAAGCGACAAAATGGAAACAAACTATTTTCAAACAAAACTGTTAGGTACGATTTTATTCTGTTTTGTTTATTGAGCTGTGTTTTATTTACCTACTAGTTTTCTGCCAGTGGCTTCGCCCGCGTGGTTTGGATATTTTTCTTTATCAACCCCATACAGCCTTTTTGCATTAAAAATAGCCTATGTCCTTTCTCCGGTTCTAGACTATCTGCGTGCCAAATTTCATTTAAATCGGTTCAGTAGTATTGGCGTTAAAGCGCGACAGACAGACAGAGATACTTTCGCATTCATAATATTAATATGGATGTTGTCGTGAGACAAAAAATGGAAACAGATGTTATTAAAAATCAAATTCCTTATTTAGGAACTACTTTTTTTAAAATGAGTGTCAGTTTAAAATCGGAATTTGAAGAGATTACAGCAATGGTTCTAAGCGAAGATAGTAACTATCATCAACACATTTTCAAGTAAAGAAGCGCAAAACAAAATAGTAATAAAACTTTCACAATCGTTATTATGAATAGAAACTTTTAACTTTTTTACTTTTGAAAATGACGCAGTCCTTTAAATTTTAAAAAAGTACGTTTTATTTTTGCTAGAATTTTCACCTCTATTATAAATCTAAAAATGGAACCATCATAATTATTCACTCACACTGGCAACTAAAAATAAAAACAAATGAAAATTGTTTTTTAAGTTCTTTAAGTTTTGCTGATGGTACGTTATGTCAAGTTCATTAACCCCATGTGACGTCATACCCGTCGGTGTATCGTCACGTTCCCGCCATAAGTATAACCCGGGCCTAATTTATGCGGGGTTTGAAAATACCCCTTTAAAATTCTCCTTTAAACCCGGGGTACACAGGCGCAGGTGCATTTAATGTGAAACAAGAATTTCATTGCAAACAAAAAGTTATTAAGATGGGTAAATATTTTCCATTTTTCCTCTCAATATATGGAGATGCATCGGTTTCGGATAAGACTGATGTGTCCAATATTGTTTTTAATTAATTTTTCAATTAATTTACCTTCGAAAACTTAATTTTCAGCCTTATTTCGCTGGTTTGGCTAAAAAATACCCTGTATTACGCTAATTAAAACTCTAGTCGTACTTTTTTTATGCTTACTAGGGGATGAGAAAAAGTATCTTTTAAGGCGAGGCATTGACAAACTATGAATCTGAAATCGGACCCCCGCACCGCGCCATCCGCTTACACCCCGCAAATACTTCGTGGTTTGCGATCGTAGGCTCGCGCTGTGGAACAGAGACGTCATAGAGTCGCGCTTACTATCTTTATTTTTGTTGCAAGAATATTAATTTGAACAATTATTTTGTGTAATGTTAAATGGATATTTTAAGGGGTTGTTCCCAGAGGTCAACGATTATATAATAATAATAATTAGCTCCAGGACCAGATGGACAGAACAATTTTTGGTTAAAATGGCTACGTACTTCACATGCTCGCTTGGCGTCTCAATTCCAGTCACCCTTAGAATCTGGGACGCTACCACCTTCCTATTCTTAACTATTGAAGTTACCCATCCGCTCCATAAGTATGGTAGTACTGCGGAACTAATATGAATGGAGTGCGTCTAATGTAAGGCTGGTTTATTACTAACTCAAACATGGCCGCGATAAAGAAAGCGCCCGGCGGCGGCGGCGGCGCGGCGTCGCGTAGGTTTTCATCAGGAACCCAAGAATCACGCACCCATCACTTGTTTACCGACGGTCTATAGGCTTCTTACATATATTTTGAGAACAAAAAATATTGATAAAAATTCAATTAAGTATGTCTGCGTTTTAAAAATGGATGTAGGAACGTGGTACTAAGGAGCTACTATAGTACGTAGTAGTTGTATGCTAGTCCCGGTAATGTCTATCCGTGTGACGTCGGGACGGACCGCTAGGAATTAAAAATTACATAATTAAATTATTATGTACCTAATGTTAAATGTATATTTTAAGATTTCTAATTAAAGGTAACATGTCAAAATAGCATGCTAATAAATTTATAAGTCGATAATATAAAATGGTTTACAATTTTCATGGTTGTCATACTGCTGCTATCTACAAAAGATTCTTAAACAAAAATTAAAAAAATTTAAATATGGCAACACATACAGTCGTTTCTGGAGCTCATAACTGAGTTATGAGCCGTTTTGTGTGATGATATGCGTGTATAATTATACTGGTGACCATTTTTAACATACCGAGACCCCTCCGTGCCTCGGTGAGCACGTCGTAAAGCGCTCTTTCCCTGTTGTCAAGGGCTAGATTCCTACAAGACACAAATATGTGTGATGAAAATAATGGTTTGTGTTGGTCTGGGTATTTCTTAAGTATTTATAAATATATAAAAAAAACTATTTAAGTATTATTTCTATTGTCTAGTGCTCTACTAATTTTGGGACTGATGGTCTGTATAAAATGTCCCCTAACGAACGAACGAATACAGACAACTATGACAACCGTTAGTGGTAGTCAAAAGCCCAAGAAAGCCTGACAACTTCGAATATCCTTCGAATATTGGTACTGCCCAGAAATTTAGAAGCATAAATGTCTGACTGCAGTCACTTCGTGTTCGTGTAAAATATTGGTATTCTGCGGCATTGGTTACATTGGAAGCCTATCCCTACATAATTGAGAAATAGCTAAGTCGATGATCATTCAGTCGTTTTATGTAATCAGTCACAAAGCCAAGCTTAGGATGTACTAGGTACATCCTAAGGTTGGCTTTGTAGGTATGTATTAATTTTTTTTAAACGACGAAGAACCGGAGCAGGTTTTATATTCGTCTGTATATTCATAATTGTATATGTTTTTACTACCCTTGAAATGAAACCTTTCAAATTTTTACTTGAGAACCGATTGTGATGAAACTTAGCACAGTTATGTAGTCCTAATGACCTTACAACATAATGGACATCCAAAGGTGACCTGATGATGGAGACGGAAGACAGTCGGAGAAAACCCTTAATGGTTTACAGCAGCTACCTCGTGTTTGAGCTTATTTAATTCCATGTTACAACATAATAAACACCTAACGTTAACCTGATGATGGAGATGGAAGACTGTCGAAGAAAACCCTCAATGGTTTAAAGAATGACCACATTAAATAATGTAACCATTTTTTTAAACATTAGAATGGGTATAGTAAGCTATCTTTAAAAAATACACTTATGGTATCGGGAACTTTTTTATAGGCCTATCAAAAAGGAACAATTCTACCATACATTATTTTTTTATATCTCAAATGGATAAGGCAGCATTTTCCATGAAAGTTCCCAGTCGCTTAATTTTTTAGATTTAATTTTGTTTTTTTTACGTTATTGTATGTTGATTTATAGACCTGGTTACCTGAAATACATTGAAAATATATTAAATTTGATAATATTTTTTTATATTCGCATAAGTCCAAAGACGACTCCATTTAGCTTTGTTCTATTTTACCGATTGTCAATTTATAAAGTCCAGTCTAATAAGCATTTACATTGTATAGGCTTCCCGTACACTGAAAGGTCAGCTTATACTGGTCGTGGGAGCTCATCTGACACAGACCCGGCGCTGATAACAGTCCGTGGCGGACTGACAGGAGGCATTCTCCATACAAAAACAAGTGCAAACTAGCTTATAGTGGAAAGTCGTATGCGCCAAAACGGTTTTTCTCGTTTAAAATCTAATCTAAAATGTATTTTAAAAAATCCAATTACCATTTCAAAGAGTCTGTTGAAACTTATCTACAGTGAAAATTTGAAGATTTAAATCCGTTCCGTTTCTTCATAAAATGCGAATCCATGTTTTTGAAGACCTGTCTTCAACATTTTTTTCTCTGCAGTAAAGTTTAACCGATCGTGTTTCTGTACTACAAATTTATAGCTAAAGAAATGAATAATGACATATGTAAAAATCAGATCCGTATGTTTTGTAATGGCTGAGAAATATTAAGATCCATGACCCCCAAATCTTCAATGCGTCGTCTTAAATTGGAAAAACGCACGCCATTTTGACACAATGATATTAGTTTCATAGTGTTTTTATAGTAAAAGCTGTCAACTTGACAGCATTCTGCTGTCAGTGTCAGTTCCGGATTAATCAAATTAAAAGTATTTTTCTCAACCCCCAGTCAACATTAAAAAAAGTACGACTAGAGTTTTAACCAGCGTAACACAAAGTATTTTTTCCAATAAGAAGTGTACCTTCGGTACATCATTTGGGCCGATTTCGATGACCATCTTTAGGCTGAGTTGTATGGGTTTTTGATGAAAAACACCGAATCTTATATCTACATCTATACTAATATTATAAAGAGGAAAGATTTGTTTGTTTGTTTGTTTGTAATGAATAGGCTCCGAAACTACTGAACCGATTTCAAAAATTCTTTCACCTTTGGAAAGCTACATTATCCCCGAGTAACATAGGCTATATATCATCACGCTACGACTAATAGGAGCGGAGTAGTAATGAAAAATGATGCAAAAACGGGGGAAAAAATTATAAGACCACGCGGGCGAAGCCGCTGGCGGGAAGCTTGTTTTGAATATAATAAGTCTTTGTAAAGTAATTAAAAAGGGCTCTAGTTCATACTTAAAATTCCTAAAACGTCTAGTTTCTTTGTGTTCACCCGACAGGCACTCTCAACTGTCTGATGAACAAAGTTCTGTTATCTACTACCCATTAGAACTAAAAGTAATTGACTTAGCATATTAATTAAATTGTTATATTTACGTCGAGGGGCTTGTGGCTGTAACTACGCTACTGCAGGGTTAGCTGCGATTGCCGCGGTCGATCTGTGGATGGGTGACCATTCTTGCAGACCCCCGTCTACATGTCTGTCTATATGATCGAAATTCTCGTGATATCTTTTTGTATTTTTTTTAAGCTTTTTCCATGCTAAGATTACAAGTTATTTTAATTAAGGAAATAATCGGCTAGCGGGCATTATTCAAACCTGCGTCTTCTGGTTCGGTACCTCCGGTGTACCTGCTATTGTCATACCTACTTAATTTTCATGTATTAACCAGATCGGTGAAGGTAGTTCTGTAGTGGGAAGTTAGACAACTCGGAATGATAGAATGAGAAATATTGTGATAAGGGCATGTTGCAGTGTTATGGTTAAAAAAGACAATGTAGTTACTCACATTAAGAAAACTATGTTGAGATAGTTTGGGCATACCGAAAGAATGGATGAACGGAGATTGACAAAAGAGATTTATGACGAGAATGTCAGTGGAAGCGTCTGTTTAGTACAGTTTATCGATATTAATTAGTATAACTTGGACCTCTGCTGACCCCTAACAAATGAGCGTAAAGCAGAAACCCAGATTATTAGCTCAACAACCTAATACAACATTAATATAACGCATTAATTAATCACTAACTGCGAGTTACGAAAGTTAATCTAACATTTAGTGTGGGATATGGCAATCTACAATAATTTTTTTGAGAGGAGACCCGTGCCCAGCAGTGGGACAGTATTTGGGTTGATTATTATATATATATATTATAATGACTTAAAAATACTAGCGAAGTAATGGTATACATTAATTAGTACACGACCTAATATTGGGGCATTACGTTTTTAGGCAAGGGATTAAAAACGTGATGGTATGTTATGTTACGTTATTTTTTAACTGCAGTCGTTGTAAGCTCGGTCCTAGGTTACATTTTTACTCCGATCAAAGTATTATTAGATTTTTCCATCAAATTCTCTGTAGCAGCTCGGAGTTTATATTTATGCCCGGTTCATGGTCGTAGACTCGTCCCCTATTAAATGGGACCTAAACAAATTATACCGGAGAACTGTTGTGGTGTGTAGCATATCTCTGCTTACAATTTGACATTCGATTCTACAAACGAACAAAAACAAAATATAAGGAAATGACACAAGCTTTCGACAAACTGTCTATCACTAATGTCATTTCCATACATTTTGTTTCCATTCGTTTGTTGATTCGAATGTCGAAATGCAACTTGTCTAAGCCCCTAGATATAATATTAAGCTGTGTGCTACGAGCTACGCAGATTCGTAGCTCGTAGGCAGTCTACGCGCTACGCCATCAGCTGTTCTCATATTTCATTGTCGTTGCGATACATCTTAGTGACAGAGTGTATTTATCAATCAAACTGACAGATATTCTTCAAAGCGGCTTTTGATACGAATTTGTATAGTGCTACTATGTATGTAATTAAGCTTATTTGATCGCATTATATTCGTATATACATATATTTATTTCGGGTAGAATTGTGGTTAAGTTCATCTGGGAGGGTTTGTTTGCGTCCCCGTCATGGTTGTGGATGTTCGTGATCCCATGGCACACCTGTGACACTCCGTACAAACTTTCCGATACCGCTGCACACTACAATACCAAATGTCAAATTTGTCAAAATTACGTTTGTACACGTGCAAATAAATAAATAAATAAACCCTGGAAATTTTTACACAGCACCATCCAGTCCCAAACTAAGCAGAGTTTGTACTATGGGTACTAGACAATGGATATAATACTCATATACTTTTTTTTGTAAATACATACTTATAATATACTAGCTTCCCGCCAGCGGCTTCGCCCGCGTGGTCTTATAATTTTTTCCCCGTTTTTGCTACATTTTTCATTACTACTCCGCTCCTATTAGTCGTAGCGTGATGATATATAGCCTATGTTACTCGGTGATAATGTAGCTTTCCAAAGGTGAAAGAATTTTTGAAATAGGTCCAGTAGTTTCGGAGCCTATTCATTACAAACAAACAAACAAACAAATCTTTCCTCTTTATAATATTAGTATAGATAAGAAACACCCAGACAAACACAAACACCTAAGTTCATCACATAAATGTTTGTGTCTAAATGCAAAGGTGTGCGTGAGAGTGCGTAGGGGTGGTGGCAGTACGTCCGGCAAGAACACCGGCAGAATGCGGGAGACCTGAGGTATCTGACGTTAGGGAGGGGCGGAGAGTGGCCATTCTGTTATTATTTATTCTGTGCCCATGGCCATGACGTATAGGGCAAGTGCGGTTTTTACTCGGTATGACTCCGACATACCCTTTCGCCTCCCCAGGCGACAGGGATCCATGAAAATTTTTGACCCAAAGAAACGGTCTTTTTGCGTGCAAATACGAAATTGTTTTTTTGCCCTACATCGGGAACTTTCATCAAAATCAATAGAGATATTTTTCAGAACGTGATTAGTAATATCAACAAATTGTGTACATAATTATTACAAAGGATAGTAATTGTGCACTGCTTCAAGTTAGTGTTGTATTGGTAACATATAACATCTTACACTTAATTTATAATTTGTATCTTTATACAATCTCGTGATAAAGTGATTAAAATTTGACCAAAACTTTCACGAAATGCTTTGCATCACCGTCGTACATTGACTTACGCGGCAACGGACGCGCGCTTTTTATGTACTCGCTATGTCTAGATAGATAAATACCTAGTAAAGCTAAAATAAGTTCAACGTCCGCGCTATGTTTTTGCATACGAAGTTAAAGGAATTGTAGAAACAAAAACTTAAAGTATGTTTTTTTAATGATATGAGTAGTAGTTCAAGGATGCAGGTATTTAAATCGCCATCATGTATAAGGGCAAAGGTACTTACCTAAGTTGTGTTGTGTTGTTGAATTAAAATACCAAAACCTTCTCCTAAGTGTAACAAATACTTTTCTGAAAACCGCATCAAAATCGGTTCAGCCAAAAGCGAGATAATCGCGGACGAACATACATACATACGGGTCAAACTGAAAACCTCCTTTTTTTGAAGTCGGTTAAAAAGCGTGAGCGCCTTGAAGCGCCTGGCCCTTATAAAGAAACTTTTCGTCAAATGTTACTCGTACAAATAAGACCCATATTACAATACAAAGATAAACACAAAAGTTCTATTTGCAACTAAAACATTAGCGGCTGTATACAAACCCAAAAACGTCGGCTCTTATTTAATTTATACAATATTTTCGGCCCTCAATTTCGGCCCAAACATGGGTTTTGATGGTACATGAGGTGACCTTTTATCGTGGAATTGGGGTTGTCGGGATTCAAAGGTATTCAATCATAATATCTAATTTGTATTTTCGTTCTAAAAGGGCGCATTATTCATTAAATTTATACATTTTGATGTGGGTTCGTGTAAAATCTAGTTAGTGTAAAGGATGAATTTTATGAACAACGTACTAAAGTAAACCCACATTTCGCCGGCATGTGTTAGGTCCCATGTGCGAGCGAGCCTATTGGCAATAATAAATAAATAAAATAAAATAAAAAAGCCTTTTATTCGTTATAAGTTGGGAATACAATATATATATATATATATATATATATATATATATATAGTTGTAAAACTTGACAGCAATAAATAGTTTCATTTGATGGAAGTATATAATCTGGTAGCATTAATTGAAAATTAACATACTAAGAAATCATTTATCATTTTTAAAATTATTATGATGTAAATTATTATTTGTAAAATTAACATTTTTTTGGAGACATTAAAAAAAACAATTTCACCCAATATAAATTAAGTAGATAAAAAATCATGCAAGAACCCCTCATGGGAGGGTGAAGGCCTCCTCCAGACTTTTCCAATGCTCTCTGTCTTTAGCATCCAACATCCATTTTTTTCCACTTAGTTTGACAATATCGTCTTCCCATCGTGTTATGGGTCTTCCTCTCTTTCTAATACCCATTGGAGCAGACCATCAGCCTAACCGGGCACATATCCAAACTCCGAACTGCTACTGAGAATTTCATAGAAAAACCCTATAACATGCTCGAACTGGGAATTGAACCCAGGAGCAAGTGAGCAGTCGCACTAGGACCATTAGACACGAGGTAATTCGGAAAAATTATATAAAGCGAAAACATTTTTTTAAACTTGGGTTTATCCTGCCTAAACAACTTTGTTATCCTAGGCGTTCGAGACTTCAAGTCATGTCACAATCAAGGTCTAGCCAAAAGGCTCCAAAATCAGGCTCTAACATTAATTTATAAAATATGGAACTTTAAAATAAAAACCTTGTACTTAATCATAAACACAACTTCAAGTCCCATTAATTCATCTTAATAAACGTAATTATTTGAACCGAAAAGTTAATCCCGCATAGATTCGAAATCAGCAAAAACTTGAATGGACACCCGTGGACCTCGTTAAAACATAAAATGACATCGCAAAACAACTTTTTAACACATCCAGCAACCCTTTACGTCAGAAGCTTGTCAAGGTTCCATTTTAACGAAAAAAAAACCATTAAGCCCGCCCAAGCGGTATCCGCCCAAATATTGTTATGGGCGGATTCTGTTTTGTGTAAAAAGTGACCCATTTTATTATGTCATATGAAGCGAGTGTATTATGGCAGTGGTATGTTATGGAAATTCTTGCGTAAGAGTAATATTTTTATGTAGCTACTGTATTTTTTTAACCGACTTCAAAAATGAGGAGGTTCTCAATTCGACTGTTTTTTGTATGTATGTTACGCGATTACTCAGTCAATTATGGACCGCTTTTGAAATTTCTTTTTTTGTTTGAAGTAGTATATATAAGCCCGAGGTGCTCCCATTAAAATTTTATCGAAATCGATCGAGCAGTTTTAAAAAAATCGCTGAAAAATATAAAAAAATGCATAAGTAAATTATATTATGCTTTCCTCCGAAACCTCGCTGTCTTATAAGGGCATTGCGTTTAGTTGGCCTCCCCATATAGTATAATAGGTAATAATAATACTACCTCTATTCCACTAATACTTTTAAAATAAATTATTTTTCAACAAAAAACAAACTAAGCAAAAAATAATAGGTAAATATTTACATTATAAATAAATAAAAATAATAAAATAAAATCTTTATTAAAATTCTTTTACAAAGGATGAACAGTTCTTCAACTTATGTGGTAGCTAAAACTAAGATACATATTTCTAAATAATAGTTAAGCTACAGTGTACATTTATAATAGGTGCAGATAAAAATATTCGAAGCTCTGAGGATATGTGGCGACCTGCCTGAACTAGGTTTGTACAAACCTGTGTTTCAGGCCATCACTTTACGCGGTAATTACATTGGGACACTTATTTCATTTATTAATTTATTTAAATTAAAATTATTATTGATAAAATAAAACTAAGCTGTGCAGGTGATCAAAAACTACAAGATAATACTACATCATGCAATTATTTCTATAGTTTTTTCTGTGTCTATGTAGTTGAGTGTGCTTAAATATTCTACTAGCATTACACTACATTTTGTAGAGCATACACTATATAGGTTCAGTAACTTGTTGAGCCTATTGTAAAGAAGAGGTCCTAAGAATACATAGAATCTAGTGGCAAAAGCATGTCTAGTTTGCAGGTTTTTACAAACCAAGTCTTTTCTTCTCTTATCGGGGAGAAACGGGTCAAAAGGAATTTCAGAGTGTTGAAGTAGGACTATGTTTAAAATAAATAACTGGCGTACTGTTAGTACTTTACACGCTGCGTAGAGTTCATGTGTTGGAAATCTAAATGGACGGAAGGTAGCGACCTTTAGAATGGCTCTCTGCGCGCGTTCTAGAGGCAGTAAGATTGTTTTTGCAGCACCACCCCAGGACGTTATACAGTAGGTAAGGACGGATTGACACAAGGCAAGATAAACCTGTTTTATTAGTTTAACCCAGTAAATGTAGTTTGCACACCATATGTGCAAAAAAAATTGCGATTTTTTTTATCATGGAAATTCGTAAAGCTATATTTTTCCTGCTCTAATTTGCAAAAATTGTAGGGAAACGAAAAGGATGGCAATAATAGTCATATATGCACCTGCATACTGCACATTTTCGCACAGGTTGCATTCTGAGCGCGTGAGAGGTTAAAATCTGCTATGCTGCGTAAATTCTTAAAAACATATATTAATTTGCGCACTCTGGAGCACAGCAAATCGATATGTTTGCGGAAATTTAGATTAGTGTCAATAGTGACGCCCAGATATTTGACATGGTCAGCTTTTAATAAAGTGGGACAATTACATGCAGTGTCGGCGTGCGTGCTGCAATTATGTGCAATAATGTTTAGGTTAGTAGGCAATGTGTTATTGTTTCTCATTGTAAATAAAATATATTTGGTTTTACCTGTATTAAGCGTGAGAAGATTATTGTTAAGCCATTTAGTCACAATGTTAATGCCATTTTGTGCATGTTCATAGACCTCAACTCGAGATTTAGCTGAAAATAGTAGGGCTGTGTCATCAGCATAGGATATTATGATACCATTTTGAATTTCTAAGCTGCAGAGATCATTAATATAAATTAAAAATAACGTGGAAGACAAAACACTTCCTTGTGGTATGCCATAACAGCTATTTTTAAGGTCAGAGCTAATATACTGACCAATTTTTACACATAAAATTATGATTTCTAACTAATTTAGAGGCGGTGCCAAACTACTAATTTAATTTAAATATGACTTTTTAATATTCATTTTTGTGTTACAATATTGATAAATGGTAACATACCGTCTTAGCATCACGCTTAGACAGAGGCGTATTGCCCTAAGCAGGAAGAGAGATTTGAAAAAATCCTTCTATGTTAGATAGCCCACTTATCGAGGAAGGCTATAAGCTATATACCATCACGCTACGACAAATAGGAGCGGAGTATCAATGACAGTAATTGTTGCAAAAACGGGGGAAAAATATTCCGTTTGTACGCGAACGAAATCACGGGCAAAGTTAGTGTTCTGTAAAACTACATATATGTACTATTCTTCAATTTATTTTTTGTGTCGTTTTTTTATGTTTTCTTAAAACTTGATAAAGCTTACACTCACAAGGAAAATTAAACAAATATACGTATGTATTATGCTACGACACGTTGACCGACTTACAAACAGTCACTGTAAATCTTAGCTTTTGTGTAGAAACAAAAGGTTTGTGATCCCAGCTAATCCTTTACCCCATTTGAGACCATTGTTGTGTTAACAAAAGAGACTCGACGTAACACATACGTCACCATCTTGTTCTGATTTTGAAATTGACGTCATGTAAGCTTTGTCAATTGTTTTTATGTGTTACAACCAACATAATTTACATCTATATCCTAACATTTTTATGTATAACCTTATAATTGTGATATGTTATCTCCTTATGATATAAGGACATATATCTCATATTATAAATATATAATATGTTATATTATATTATTATAGGATATGATAATATAGGTTATCCTTATAACATACCTATCATATGCGTCAGCTTCAGACGTGAAATCGAAATTGAAACTTGCGGTGATTTAAAGGCTAACCCTTCACGGAATATATGCGTGATAGAACAGCCTGTGATACGACCTTTTAATATAAGTAAAGATGGGGTTTACGTTGCCAATACTTTACGACCTTACTGTCCTTTGGTTTTAAGACGTTTTGTCAATATCATACGAACGAAATGAATCTTCGTCCAGTCTGGGATTAGGATTACATTATCTGTAAGCCATGCGAAATGAAAATTTAAGCCAAAATCGATCTTACGACCCCTAATAGAAGATGATTTCTCAGCGACCACTTTAAAAGAAATAGATTTACATAACATACGAGTGTCACGTCTTTATCTTAGCTGGGTTAGGCGGACTTTGTTTAATATGAGGCGAGCCTATTGGCAACCGACTACAAATACATACAGTATTGCCCAGTCTGGGAATCAAACTAATACAAAAATAATACCAGTTATTTTAATAGAGAAAAAATTTACTGGCAGGCAATATTTGAACCTGCGTCTTCCGGTTAAATACACCAGACGCTTTAGGCAGAGGTACTGCTGTACACACAGTTCAAATTCAAATTTTATTAATTAATTTAATTAATTTTAATAAGGCCTGTTTTAACCCCCGAAGCAAAACCGACGGGGTGTTATAAGTCGACGTGTCTGTGTCTATGTATGTCTGTCTGTGGCATCGTAGCTCCCGAAAAAAACAAATCAAAATCAGTTCATCCAACTGATTTTGATTTGTTTTTTTTTTTATTTGTAAGTTGAATTAGTCGGAAGTGTTTTAGCTATGTTTAATGAAAATCGGTCCAAGATGGCCGCCGCCACAAAATAGCGAATTACATATTTTTCACAACTCACTCAATATGGGTATCAAATGAAAGGGCTTATCCAGGAGATTACTATATACACTATGATAAATTTCAAATCTAAACGGCCGCCACCAAAAAATTGCAAATTACATTTCGTGTCGGGGGTTTTATAATTTTTTAATTTATTACCTCTGGATAGCTGTTAACCGGTGGATAAATTCATTATCTGCCAAGTAATGTAACGAGAACATATTAGGAGGTAGTTAAACAAGCCTTAGTGTTGTTCAGATCATTTGATAATTCAGATATAAATAAATAAATATCTTTGGACATGTTACACAGCACCATCTATTCCCAAACTAAGCAGAGCTTGTACTATGGGTACTAGACGATGGATATAATACTTATATACTTTTTTTTGTAAATACATACTTATAATATATAAGAAACACCCAGACCAACACAACTACTTTAATTCATCACATAAATATTTGTGTCCTGTGGGAATCGAACCACTATACCACAGACGTCGTCATATGTCGCAAGTATGGCCTACATATTTCATAGTACTAGTGCATTTAGCTTAATATCGTAATTAATTACGCGGTCGACACCAGAGCTGTGACCTCATACCGCAAACCGCAGCAACTGCCGCTACCGCCGCGGTAGGTTACGGTATGGCTATACTTTGATATGTACAGTCAACTAAACAGATAATTGTGCGGGCAATCTATGTTTGTTTAAATATTTTTTATCCACCAAACGGTTTGGTATGTAGGCAGCTGACGATACCTGCATTTTGACACATTTTGTGTAATACATTATTACAAAATCTTTGTCAAAATAGATGTAATTACCTGTACAGTCAACAAAAAAGATAAGTATACAAGGGTTATATATAAGGGTCCTGTTACTTATCTTTTTTGTTAACTGTACTTTATTTTTTATGCATTTGACCCTACTGTCACATTAGTGCTGCAGGCGACTGCTACGTTTAAGGTCCTGGGTTATAATCCCAGGTCGAGCAAAGTGTTATTCTGTTAATTCTTATTAGTAATTCGAAATTTGAATTTGTGCCCAGTTTGCGCCTGCACTATGTAAGTATAGATTTACAAAAATATCTTGGGACATTTTTTACACAGCACCATCTAGTCCCAAACTAAGCAGAGCTTGTACTATGGGTACTAAACAATGGATATAATACTTATGTACTTTTTTTTGTAAATACATACTTATAATAAAAAGATTTATATTAGTATTGTCCATAGTCTAGTAGCCATAGTACAAGCTCTGCTAAGTTAGGGAGTAGATGGTGCTATGTAAAATGTTTATTTATTTAGGTGTAATAATGTACACTTTCAGTTCGCCGCAAGTTTAGGTCCCATGTAGTAGGAGGCGCATATACAAAATTCGAGCTGCAACTAAGACTAATAAGAGACGACGCTAAGCGTAAGGTAACGCTTCGGTATGTCAAATTTGTATTGCAATTTGACATACGGAAACGTAAGTTTCTAAATATTACCCTAAGACTTTCTACATACACTACTTAAGATTTATTAGTCAAGTAGGTATTTAATGAATCAGTTTTTTAACCTGTACAATGCCAAAAAAAGTTTCAACATTGTAGTCATTTGACAAACAAACAATAGTGTATCTATAGACTGTTGGGCAGTTCAACTGTGCAATAAAGTCGAGCGGGTGTGTTTGTGGTCTCGCTGGAAATACCCTCGCAAACTCATCTGTGAAGTGTACCATTTGAGTTACCGGGGCGAGCGATGGCGCAAGTCACAGGGGATACAGATAAAAACTTTAACATGACAACGTGGCAATGCAGCCAGCCTTCTGGATACCTTTCCAGCTAATAGCGATGCGGAGGGGTTTTTTGATGCCAAAATGGAAGTACTTTTTTCTTTTAAATAGTAATTTTATTTCTTAGAGATATATGTTTCCATGTTAGTACTTATTGTAAACTGAGTACTTGAGTCAAATAAATTATTATTATTATTATTATTAATTTTTATTGAAATAAAACTACTTTTTACGGATTTTATCGTGTAATATTGATATTATTTTAATAATTTGTTATTTTTATTAATTGGTAATATCATAATTGTTTTTTTTTTGTTACATACATACATTGCATGTTAAATAAAAGCTTTTAAAAGAGGAAAATAAATAAATGTTATCATATTATCGACAATGAGTATAAACTAGCCGTGGTAGCAGTGATAACCTAGTGATATGACCATAGGACTGCCGAGTCAAAGTTTTCGAGTTCTTAAGGCATGTACCTCTGCATCCACGATGTTGTGAGGGAACCTGTAGAGCCTGAAAGCCTGTAAAGCCAGTTAGGGTCATATAAAAACATTTATTTCAGACAATTCACAGTCCATAATTTTACACCACAAAATTATAAAAGTTTTACAAATTACTAAATTGTTATTTAAATTTAGAATATTACATTACTTAATAATTAATAATTAAATTTGTCAAAATAATAAAATAAAAACAAAAATAATATAAATGGAATAATTGTATAAGTTGTTATGGTATGGCCATATGTCCCAATTTTTTGGAACCGTGCAATTAGTTTGACTTTTCAAAAGTGCATATTTATACAAGGTGGAAAGGACATCGATGCACAAACGTCGTGACAAGGTTTCACTCAAGGTCAAAAATAAAATGACCTAGGTTATTCATGTAAATAAAACCCTTCCTTCGGCTTTTTGCCGTGTCGTCGGGTAAAAATGATCGGTTATTACTTATATATAGATATTGTCATTTTTGAGCGCGCTGTGTATTGCTAAAAACGCGATTACGGAAAATTTCAACGCAAGGTGGTTCAGAATCATGGTATTCGGATATGCGTCGATGTCCCTTCCACCATGTATGGTCTAATTGAAATAAAACATTTCGAATTTTATTCGCTGCTTTGTAGCGGCGGCCATCTTGGACCAATTTTCATCAAACATAGCTAAGAACACTCCCGACTAATTCACCTTTCAAAAAAAAAACAAAAACAACATCGGTTCATCCGTTCGGGAGCTACGATGCCACAGACAGACACACACACACACATACACACACACACACACACACACACACACACACACACACACACACACACACACACACACACACACACACACACAGACATGTCAAACTTATAACACCCCGTCGTTTTTGCGTCGGGGGTTAAAAAAAATTTTTTTTTCGTATATCCCGCTTCCGCTTGTGGCTTGCACCACAACTCTAGATCGACAACTCCGAGAGGACCCGAGTACTCTTTGTTAATTAGACTCCTGTGTAAATTTGCGCAGCCGATTCCACTTAATAATTACTGTAAGTTTTTTTTAAGTATTCTCCAAAAATGTTCAATTTATAAGCTCCTAAATTTGTTTGCTTTTTGGTTGATATTGCTAATACAATTATGCATTTTGTTTCTTTGTTTTTCTCTTCAGTTATCACTACATATTATAAAACAAAGTCCTCCGTCGCGTCTCTCTGTCCCTATGTATGCTTAGATCTTTAAAACTACGCAACGGATTTTGATGCGGTTTTTTTTTAATAGATAGAGTGATTCTTAAGGTAGGTTTATATGTATAATAACATACCACGCGGGCGAAGCCGCTGGCGGGAAGCTAGTAATATATATTTACTAGCTTTCCGCCAGCGGCTTCGCCCGCTATCCCGCGGGAACCATACAGTTTACCTGGATAAAAAGTAGCCTATGTGCCATTCTAAACTATAATCTATCTCTGTGCCAAATTTTATCCAGATCCAGTTCAGTAGTTTTTGCGTGAAAGAGTAACAAATATCCATCCATCCATCCATCCATACATCCTCACAAACTTTCACATTTATAATATTAGTAGGAAGGATAGGATATTCACGGTCAAGGCGTAGACTCGAGATTTCGAAATCTATACTAATATAATAAAACTGTAGAGTTTGTTTGTTTAAACGCGCTAATTTCAGGAACTACTAGTCCGATTTGAAAAAAAAAACAGTATTACATAGAGAATTTATCGAGGAAGGCTATAGGCTATATACCATCATGCTACGACCAATAGGAACGGAGTATCAATGAAAAGTGTTGCGTAAACGGAGGACTTTCTTTTTTAAAGCTTCCGTTGATATTTTCAACTTTTACGCGAGCGAAGTCGCAGACAAAGGCTAGTTATGTTTACGTAGCAACTGTTTCATTATTCATGTGATCGCACGAGTGCTACCCAAGAGGTTATGGGTTCAATTCCCAGGTCGAGCTTTGGTATTTAGGTATTCTCAGTAGGAGCTCGGACTACTGATTTGTATTGGCTCGCACATATTATAACAGGACGAAATTTGGGTGTACATTGTTAACCTCTGCTTAAACCTTCGTGGAATACAAGCGAGATGGTATGTTTTATGTAACTAAAATGAGAATAAGGTAACTTCAGTTTTAATTGCAAGCACTCACCGTAATTCAGATAATTTGTTATGAAGTTTCTCTGCACAATGTTTCAGAAAATTTATAAGCAAAACATAAGTGCATCCAATTTGTTTAATCATCTAGTTTCAGTTGTAAAATGAAAACAATGTTAGATACTGTGTTCTGTGAGACGTAGTTTTCGTCGAGACTTCTTGTTTCTAAATAAAAGCTTGTTAAAAAAAATGTAGTTGTTTTAACTCACTAAGAACTATGTCATCGACATAAGGTTCAAAATCTTCATGGGTACATTACCTATATTTATATGATAATAAAGTACTTGGGCCATCGGCTTTGCTGCGGACAGGTATAAATATTGTTTTTAGTTATAACGTAAAACATGTTGCTGTGTGCGAGAAATGGCTGAATTTTCCAAGAAATTAGACCTTACTAGACCGCGAAATGCGATTAAAAATAAACTTACATTGCATAATATTAAAAAGGAATAAAAACCGATCAAGTGCTTTTCAGGATTCCGTACCGTTTTTAAATCATTTTTAGTAAGTATCAATAAAATTACTTACCATTTTTGGTTATAGTATGTGAAAATTTTCAATTTTCTACCTATAACGGTTCATAAGATACAGCCCGCTGACAGACAAACGGACGAGCGGATAGCGAAGGCTTATTAATAAGGATCGTTGGCTCCCTTCAGGTCGGAACCCCAAAAAATGAACGATCAAAATACCAACCGTCAAGCCAAAAACACCTGGCTCTCGTTTAACACATCTCACAATCCTTTAAGACCAGAAAATACCGTTGTGAGGTTCCGAAGGAATTGCAAGACCTTACCTGACTTAGGTATAGCGCTGGGGCCTCTGTTACCCGCATGACTGAATCCGGGATGAAATCTGACAAGTTTATAGCTTTCTACCGAATTTCGCTAAAGTTCGACCCAGGAACAATTGTCACGGAACGTGTAATATAGTTTGAAAATTTAATGGCGGATCAATTTGTTAAACTAGGTATTCCCCGTGGTGCTACTTGCGTTCATAATTTTTTTTCCAATCATTTAAACACTAAAGATAAGGCTAGGAACACTACTGATAACTACTGTTTAACAGATTAACTACTGTTAATCTGTTTTGTCGCTGTTGGATGTTTTAAACTGACCGAAATAGGAAAGAGACAAAACGACAACGACGTCTGTTGTCTAGTGGTTCGAGTACCAGACTGCTGATCACGAGGTCGTGGGTTCGATTCCCACAGAACACAAACATTTATTGTGATGAAGGTAAGTGTTGTGTTTGTCGGGGTGTTTCTTGTATTACTTTTCTAAATACATACTAACACAAGTATTATATCCATTGTCCCATAGTACACGTTCGAATATTTAAGAGACGCGTTACAGAAACTCTAACGCCATCTTTGAGTATCGTAAGGCATTTGTTTTTTAGCCGATCGCAGCGATTCACTTCGGTTTAAAGAAGACCATTTTGGGACCAAGTTTGGGACGCGGTCCGCGTAGACCTTACGCAGTAATATAATTAAGTATCAGTCAATGTTTATGTTGTTACCAAATTACTTTTCACAAAAGTATACTCATACATACATCCCTTAATGTATTATATCATAATCCCCATGGGAACACCATAACAATGTACCGACTTTACTTATGTATAGGATGACTTAATTTGGTACAAACTCGTGCGGAGGTGCTGGCGGAAATCCAAACCCCCTTTATATACCTTGTCATAATTTTGGTGTGGTTCCCGTAACAGCGAGAAGTACCTCGACCATGAGTTTTTCTCACTAGACTTGCTAGCGACGCCGTAAAATTTTTGTATGGAAAACCCTCGCAGCGCCTCTAGCGGTTACGTAAGGAACTATAATCTGCTATGAGATTACAGCGTTTTGATGCGTAAAAACCTATCGAAAGCCATTCAATAAAACTCATGGTTGAGATACAGGTTTGATGCGGTTTGGTTTGGTTTAGAGCGGTTAGCAATAGCGCAGTCTTATTAATGGGACTTCTTTTATAGAACCCAAACATGCCAGCGAACTATACAAATAATAAATAAATATCCTGGGACATTTTTACACAGCACCATCTAGTCCTAAACTAAGCAGAGCTTGTACTATGGGTACTAGACAATGGATATAATACTTATATACTTTTTTTTTGTAAATATATACTTATCATATTATTATATAAGAAACACCCAGACAAACACAAACACCCTAAGTTCATCACATAAATGTTTGTGTCTTGTGGGAATCGAACCCACGACCTCGTGATCAGCAGTCCGGTACTCGAACCACTAGACCACAGACGTCGTCAAACTCGACAAAAACTATGGGTGTACATTAGTATGCCTCTGCCTATCCTTGCAGGGATACACACTTGATGGTATGATAAGTTCTTTTAGCGATGATGTTGAATATTGTCGATATTGATAATGGATAAATAATCCGTATTTCGCTTAGGTGTAAATCCAAACTGCTTTATTAATAAACAAGGTTTAGGTAAGTGTAAAAGTACCTATCTTCAGAATAAATATTTACAGAAATCGCTTTAACTGGAACCCCACCCGTTCCGCTATACAGCTTGCATTAATCTTTGTTGAGACAATTTTAAAATCACTTGAGGATAGCCGGTGTTTCGGCAATGCTTGAACGTGGAATATGCTATAAATCATAAGTTTTAATGGCCCCGTACATTGTAAATGCGCATGCTTAATGTAGCTCAGTTATCTTTGGGAAATATCAAATACTAGCGATTTCCCGCGGTGTTACTCGCGTTAATCCATTTTTTTTCGAATCCCGTGGCAATTTCCCAAAATCCTTCCTTAGTGCACACGTCATTAAAGCCTTCTATTCTATTTGTATTTATCTTCGGGGACACCTGCAGGCACCAGGCGGGCGATCAGTCCTCATGTTGGGATTATTTCGCCCAGTTCCCTATTTTTGGTGGATCCCTTCATAGGTTACTGGCGCACGGCGTCGCGAATCTTCTAACTGCCCAACAGTTGTTTGATTGATATTTCTGCAAGTTGCTCTTCGTTTACTTCATCAGTTCCTAATATCTCCCATCTGAGTAGTGCATACATTTTGCATTCTGCTACTAGACGGAAGCTTGTTTCTTCTGCTTCCCCGCATACTTACACATTTAAGGCTTTAAAAGAAGACCCCCATATGCCTTATGGGGGTCTATCTTTTAAAGCCTTAAATGTTCCTTAAATTTTAATGAAAATTTGTGGCAAAATTTCATGCTTTTAGAGTTCTAGACTCAGTGGTTTATTTTTCCCAATCCCGTGGGAAATTCCCAAATTATCGTTATAAATTAAAGCCTATGTTATTCTGATGTATATACAATTATACTGTTAAGTTACACCAAAATCCGTTACGTAGTTTTTGAAGTTTGTGAAATGGTAACAAACATCCATCAATCCATCCATCTATACGGCTATGTATCCTCACAAACTTTCACATTTTTACTAATAATTTACTTTAAAAAGTCGAACGATATCACCAATGCGAGAATCGACATCGTTATTGAAATGAAATGATATTTATTTCTGTAGTAGATACTTTAAAGACACTCTTACAAGTAATTATATATTTTTTAAATGCTAGATGTCGCTGGCATTTCCTAACTGACGATCTCTAAGAAGATACGCCGAAACAAACTCGGAGAATTATGGTCTCTTTTAGAGTCCAGACAATCGTTGTATATATCGGATATGCCAGTTAAACAATGTCGACGTCTGTGGTCTAGTGGTTCGAGTACCGGACTGCTGATCACGAGGTCAAAATCAAAATCAATCAAAATAGTATTATTTTCACATAGACCTTATGCAGGCACTTATGAAATGTCGAAACTAGGTGCACGGTTCCAAATTAGTCGTTTCCTATGGAGAAGAACCGGCAAGAAACTCCATGGTTACTCTTTTAAATTTTTGGTTTTTTACAATGTTATTTGCTACAATAATATATGGATACTTACAATATGAGAAAACAATCTAGTCGGTCGTGGGTTCGATTCCCACAGGACACAAATATTTATGTGATTGATTTGTGTTTGTCTGGGTGCTTCTTGTACGTATTATGAGTATGTTAACATTAGCATTAACGGCAAAAGGCTCATTTCTTATGGCACCTGTTGGCGAATTGTGATTGTTTACTGCACCTCTACCTTACCCTTTTAGAGTACAGTCGTGATAGAATGTTTTGAATGGCGATCCGAACGATAAACCTTTAAGTAGGCAGTATTCAACTCTAAAGTTTGGGATCAGAAACGTTAATATTCATGTTTCATGTTAATTTTAACTGAGACGCCGAAATAAAGCTGGCTGTAACATTGAGCTATAGTTACATTAGAGATGACACCCAAAGCGAGGATTTGTGCCGTGAGTTGTGGAGTAAGCACCACAATACAGTACTTTGTGCACTTGGTGGAACACCTTGCGTTAGTTAGTATTTACTCATAGATACTTTAAAATTAAATCTACCTAACGTTATTCCATATACATTTTCTGATGCACCGCAGATACGTGCAAATATACAAATCTTACAGACATCTTGACTATGTAAACTGTTTACGATATCTTAAAATTTATATTAACAAAAACTCTAGTACCATTGTAGGTACTTAATATCTCAATACCTAGTCTAATATAACTAAAATTAAACGCAACAGGCCAGCTTCGCACGACGACGGCTTTAACGAAGCCGTGCAGAGACTAGCATCACTACCCGGCTTCGCCTTCATGAAAACTGACCGTTTTCGTCCTTAATTAGTACCGTCTAAGTGATATATTAGCTTATTTCCTGCAAGTAATAGCCTAGTACGAGAAATGTTGTGTTTTGATGACTTAGTCCTCAATTAAGGTAAATTGCTAAGAATATTTTTGCTGGTACTAAATTGATTTCATCATCAAGTTCTCACATTGGGAGAACAATAATTGTATTCAGCTTTTTATCATGTAAAACTAAAAATGTATAAAAAAAACTACCGGTTAAGCTTTCTTTTTAACCATACCATACCATCAACCATGGTTCACCTCCTATTTTGTCTTTTGTGCCCAGAACCTGCACTCAAAGCGACCTCTGCGCTGTCACTGACGATGCTGTGGAAGAGGCGAAGTTTTGAAAAACGAAATATTTTTTTAAATTCAAGAGGAGAAGAACAAGAAGAACCATACTTATCAAAACGAAATTCTCCTAACTACAGCATCAAATGAAACACGTACGTGATTCCAAGGAGGAACTAAGTCATGTTATAACATTAGATCCATCCGTAACCGATGAGCTATATAAATAAAATGAATGCTTCTGTTCCAGGGTAAAACCAGGACATTATTCAAGGTAAATCCCCGGGATTTGGCGGGACTCCCCGCGAATCTCTTAACATTACCGTTAAATTGTTTTATGGAGAGAAAAATTGCGGACGAAATTAAATTTTTGCATAGATATGTTAGTTTCTTTAATTTTGTTCTATGTACGACCTGCCTTAGGAGTTTATGTCTTGAATATACAGACACGAGCACAGATTATTTTTACATACAAAAAGATAAAAGAGAGGATATGAATAAAAATGAAAGCCTTTGATGTTAACTGTAAAGCAGCTCGAATTCAAGGCTCCAAGGCTCTCATCATCATTGTGTTCTCCTTTATTCCTGCATGGATCGAACCTCTATAATTATCCAAGTTATCAGCCAGTTTGCGGCGGCGCGGGTGTAATTAGTGGACTTCCGACATTTAACCGGAGAAATACTGAAGTGGCCATTCGCTTCCCATAGGAATGGGTCTGATCAGGTGCTCCGTACTAGTGGTGATGCCCTGGATCCCTATTTATGGAGGTGGTAGTTAGCTTTCCCTTGGTTAACAGAATCAGTACAAATTTTACGGTCTAAATCTCTGACCTCCCTGCAGGGCTTATAGAATTTCTTGCAATATGAACCACTTATAGACTCTAGACTGTTGTGGACCATTCATAAACTCTAGACTCATTCTGAGAGGAGACCTGAGCCTAGCATATTGAGACAGCAAAAGGGTTTTGCTTCAAACTGTTCAACTTTTCTCCAGAAACCCCTTCATACAAAATTTACTACTTGCAGACTCAAAGAAAACTTCACAAAGCTAACGATTCGGAACTGGTGCGGGTGTTACATAACATTTAAATCAGCTGCAAGTACTTGCTAGCACCCACATTTGAATAAAGTTGGTGAAAGGATTGTGTGAAGTACTTAGTTGGTCTTAATAGATTAAGCACATAGGAAGCGGTGAATAGGGGGGAGTTTATGAACTCATTCATATTCTAAAAGTGGTTTCTTTGAGTTTAGGCTAGATTACCTACCTAAAACATTCATTCTTATAATAGGGCAACCAGGATAACCTTATTTGAAGAACTCAAACAGATGTATTATGATATAGGTACATTTCATAACGTACTATCAATGTCTAATTCTAGGAATGAGTTAAGTTTGTATGAGTATGTTTAAATTAGTAATAATAAGTTATTGTTAGTTTTTATTTACATAAATGCAATGAGGTACAATGGGACTCAAAATGTACCCTGGATATAAAAGTCGCTAAATAAAATAAAGAGAAAGAAGATATTACATACATATATCATACATACCGTAATGCCTATATTTTTACCGATACGTATTTATTTATGTACACTTACAATCCGGCGGTATGCTTAGGTCCTATGAATCGTGGTAGACTATATCCTAACCCTTCTCAGTTCGAGACGAGACCCGTTCCCAGTAGTGGGACGGTAAATGCGTTAAAACGAGTGATAGTATTACGTACATGATTTCGAAAAGTCAGCGGTGCATGCCTTGGATTCCAACTCGAGACCTTTGACATGGCAATCTAGTGTTCATACCACTAGGCTATCACTGCTAATGAAACGTGATGATATTATTATATTACAATGTCCAACATAAAATGGTTCAACTTCTAACTTGACCTACTTTCGTGGTCCACATTTCCACTAAATCTCCCTTAATTCGTCTCATATTTCTACGGATTACCACTTATGACATTATACATACTCTGCTTAATGCTATCAACTAAAATGTATCTGTCTGTTTGTATTTTTTTTAGTCACTACGAATACTGAACTGATAGCTAAAGCTTAACATACCATCACGCCTGTATTTCTCGTTATGTTAGGCAGATGTGTGCTAATGTAAGGTCACGGTCACAAATCTAAACTTCGAGTAGTTATTGAGAATTTCGTAGAAAACTCAAAAATGCTACTCGACCTGGGAATTGAAGCCAAAACCTCGAGCAGCAGTTGCGCTTAGGAACAGTATGCTAACGTATAGCACATCGATATCGTATGGTACATCGGATAGAGTAAGACATCGATGTTAAGTGACATAATATTTCAGGAATTTCAACAGCAATTTAGAAGGTCCATTTCCTCCAAACAGGGAAGGAATCCCTTCAAACAGGCACATTATAATTATATTCTGAATAATAATAATAATAATTAAAGTCTTACTACTCCTCTTGGTTGAATATTTACCATGCTGGTAGATTCTAGACAAACCTAACAGCTGATTTCTTCTATCCAAAAAGATTGTTTGGTAGAGTGTTTATTAAAATATTCTCCAAAAAGTATCCTATTACAACAGAATGGTCTTCTAATTCATGTAAGACGTAGATTTTACAGTATTCAACATTTACGCGGGCAATCCCGCGGACAAATACTAGTACATTAATAATAGGAAAAAACAAAAACATAAGTTAATCCAGACCATATTTCTTGGGGCAATAACAAATATTTATTTGGCCCAAAGGGGGAAGGATCTTGGGAGTCGCATCAGCTTGGCCGCCGGCCAAGCGATTTGCAACTAAAAGATTTGCTTGGTATTCCAGCGGTTGACTTCCAAGTCCACACTTGATTTACCAAGATGGCGAGTTTTAAATTGCTTCTCTAGATTTTACTCCAAGTAATCCTTTATATTTTCAGGCAGTGATAGATTTACTGATTTCTGACACTTACGCGAATACTAGACATTGAAATAAAACTACTTTTTACGGATTTTATCGCGTTATATTGATATTATTTTAATCTCGACGTTTCGGACCCTTTACAGCATCCATGGCCACGGGTGACTAAGGTGGTAGGCGTCTTGACTTAAAATAATATCAATATAACGCGATAAAATCCGTAAAAAGTAGTTTTATTTCAGTGATAGATTTCCCAAGAATTAAGGCTCGCACCAACGCATGCGAATCTCGCCTAAGCAGTGTTTACACAAGGTTTAGTTTCGTATGCGTGTCGTTTCGTATCGCCCTACAATAATAATTATACTATAAGTTTCGGCCTTCATGACGCGCATTTTCTACTCCGTATCACTTACGGATGCATGATTCGTCCGGGGCCAGAACTAAAAATGAATGGCAACACAATTTGGCAGCTGTACGAACTCCCGATGTGTTTTTACCCGTCCAAAAAATTGAACCTGACACTTGATTTTACGGATCGTTTAGCTGGGCTTCCTTTGGATGGGTCGTTACTTCGCTGACAGAGATAGGGAGTAGATCACCAGTGAAGGAGGAGCGAGTCTCGCCTTCGACACTCTAATCTGAATATCGCATAAGTGCTACGAGTTTTGGTCACTATAGGAGAAAATCTCATGGAGAATTTATGTTCCGTCGGTCGCGTTCGAGAAATAGTCCCAGTGTAAGGCTGTTTGTCCACACTGAGATTACGGCGCCGATTTAGCGATACATACATTTACTATGGCCATGTGTCCAACGCACGCCCGTCACGTCAACGGGATCTCGAACAAAAATAATCTCGTTGCCGGTGCCGGTTGCGGTAGACAAACAGGCTGACGGCGGCTTTAATCAATTAAAATTGTATTTATAATTTTGTCGCCGTCAGAATGTGAACACCGTTAGAATAAAGCAGAGGTGTACTAATATACACCGACAGTTTGCCGGTATATTCAGAGGTTACCGGCTTAGAGGTCATAGCGTCTGGTGTATTTAAACAGAAGACGCAGATTCAAATCCTGCCTCCCAGTCGATTTTTTTCCTAGTTAAAATCACTGGTATTACGACACTATAGTTTCTCAGGAGTGAAATAAGCAAGTTTTCCATAATATAATGTAGGTTAGCATTAAATAAACTGTCACCAAGCATTACAAACTTTAAGTATCTCGAAGTTACTTAATATTATAATAGATAAGTAAAAAGTATTATCTCAAATCTTAAGAAACTGGCAACCCAACTCAAAAGTTTAAACTTTTAATGGTCGCGTCAATCAATCAATCTTTGGCTGTCAATAGTCACGGTTACAGTCATTAAAATAAAAACTGTTCTCCATCTTGAATTTGGGCATGTCGAGAGAATGGATGAACGGCGACTGACAGAAGGGCAAACGCCGGGAGGGGACGCCATAGAAAGACATACACCAACCTTATTGCTGAGGTCCTTCAAAAAGTTCAGGCCTCTAACACTCACAACCGACGCGTATGTATGAAACGATGCACAGAAGTGGAAGAAGAAATAGTTTTTTTTTTGTTTTGTGTTATTTTATACCACTAAGGTTGCAAACAAGCATACGGCCCGCCTGATGGTAAGCTGTTACCGTAGCCTATGGACGCTTGCGACACCTTCATCACTTTATCGACCTTAAAAACCTCTTAGAGGTTTATGGAGGATTCACTGTGCCGTCAGTATAAGGGAATATTCCTCTTGCTGTCAGCGCAGCGTATCCTTAGAAGACCTTACTCACTGCAGGAACACAACACACAATAAAGTGTGTTATTTGGCTGCAGTTTTCTGCTGGGCTACTCCAGATTTGAGCCGTTAATGGCTGTGCCCTACCTCTCTTTATATGCGAGAACCATAGCAAGTTGCGGTCCCTAGTTTCTGTCTACTTACCACTGTTGGAAAAAAGCGTGAGATAATGAAACTCTACTCTACTCTCATCGGTGTCATAGCCGTAATAGTGTTTCCTGTATTAGAGGTCCTGGGCTAGATTCCCGCACCAGTAAAGTATGTGACCATGGCAATTTGATAAATTGTGATGTGAAAAAACAATATTATAATTATGTAAAAAAAACAAACCTTTCTTGTTTTTGTTACATGATTCTCTTTTTGACCCAAAGGTTGACTGGTAGAAAATGCCATATGGCATTAAATCCACCTTATGTACCATTTTTGTGCATAGAAGTTTAAATAAATAAATAAATATAATTATGATTAACACCTCGAGTACACAGATACCTAAGGAAATTATAACTCCTCTCCAAATCAATTCCAATAATAATGAGAAGCAAAATCATTTACATCTTTTTCAAAAACCCTTCGCGATTCAATTTCAACCTTGAACGGGTACAAGCCGTTCTGAAGTTATTAAGATTAGACCAGTTACTTGCGGAAATCAGAGGGTCCTTCTTTGTACTGTGACTAAAGTTACCTGCACCGCTCAAGGAATTCATCATCAGCTCATTTACTGCCCCATCTAATGGGAAATTCTCTCAGAATAAGAGGGGTTCGACAACTCCCATTAAATAAATAAATAATAATAATAAATTTATTGATCATACAGAGGTAAAATATTACAATAATAACTTACAAAATTCCCTGTAGAAGCTCGGAGTCTAGATATATGCCCGGTTTATGGTAATAGGCTTACCACCTATTACATGGTATGCCCGGTTAATTTGTGCCCCGTATATGGGATCTAAACATACCAGTGAATTGTGAGTGTATATTAGTACAGATCTGACTATCGCTTCGGGGAATACAGTCGTGATTATATCTAAATAAATGTAAGTAAATAAATTCGAGACAAGATGGATTCGTAGTTTAACATTTAACCCAGTAAAAGTAGTTTGCACATTAAGTATGCAAAAGAATTGGCGATTTTTTATCATGGAAATTCGTAAAACTATATTTTTCCTGCTCTAATTTGCAAAAATTGTAGGGAAACGAAAAGGATGGCAATAATAGTCATATATGCACCCGTATACTGCACATTTTTGCATAGGTTGCATTCTAATCGTGGGAGAGGTTAAACACATAGTATACGTGCTAAAAATCTTTCCTATCCTGAACAAAGCGGACAAAGCTCGCTACATCTGTAAACGCTCGTTCTTCTCAAACGAACTGATTTGAATGGAGAAGTCATTCAATTTTCAAAGCTCTTTCAACACAAAATGCAGACATATCCTGGCGAAACTGTATTCCCATTTAGAAGCTCGTCATATATTCCCATTGTTACGAGTTCCTCTTGTCGCTAGCCTGCTCGAGACCTTAAATAACTTAGTGAGGCTTCAATGTACGGAATTGAGGTTTAAGCCATATTGGGAAATAATTTTGGATCAAACCTGGACCGAGGTAAATGGCAGTGTTTGAGGGAGTCCTATGCCCAGTAATGGGAAAATGACGAATTGTCGACTGTGGTCTAGTGGTTCGAGTACCGGACTGCTGATCACGAGGTCGTGCGCTCGATTCTTACAGGACACAAATATTTATGTGATAAACTTAAGACATTTTTGCGTGTTGTTTGGATGTTTCTCATGTTTCATAAGTATGTATTTACAAAAAAAAAATATAATATCAGTCGATGAACAAGCAAATTATTTTACGACCATGCTGGTAGAACTGTATGACCGACATGCACCAGTTCGAGCTATTCCAGTAAAACATTTGCCGTCGCCATGGCTGACAGACGACATTAAAGCAATAATGGATAAAAAAGCGGCGGCAAAAACTAAATATAAGTGTCGACCGACAGATTTAAACTGGGAAAGATATGTCTCAATCCGCAATCACTGCAATAAGGTTTGTAGGAATGCTCAACGCCAACATATCCACACCTCTGTACAAAACGGAGATCCGGCAAAAGTCTGGAAATTTCTCAAATCTGTGGGAGTCGGGAAATCTCGCCAAGATACTGTCCCTAAAGATTTAGATATCGACTCTCTTAATCACCACTTTACTGCTTCACCTGATTTTGACAGGACAACAAAACTTAATACGTTGAATTATCTTTCATCTCGTCCGGCTCCCAGTTATTCCTCGTTTTCTTTTAGTCCATTCTCCGAATGTGATGTTAGGAAGAGCGTTGTTTCAATAACTTCCAACGCAGTTGGTTGTGACTGTGTCAGCCGTAATATGATTGTCCCTGTGCTTGACATTATCCTACCCGTTATTTGTCACATCCTGAACTATTCCGTCTACAGTGGTGTCTTTCCAAATGCGTGGAAAGACGCCAAAGTAATTCCTTTACCTAAAAAATGCAATCCTACATCCTTTTCTGAATATCGCCCCATATCCATTTTACCTTTCCTATCCAAAGTCCTTGAACGGCTGATTCACAATCAACTGAGCACTTTCCTTACCAGAAATAATCTCCTTAACTCCTTTCAATCTGGTTTTCGTCCTGGTCATAGCACAGCCACAGCTCTTGTCAATATTACGGATGACATCAGGGCCGGCATGGAAATTGGTAATCTTACGGTTATGGCGTTACTAGATTTTAGTAATGCTTTTAATACGGTTGATTTCGATGTTTTGCTTGGCATATTGCGCTCTCTTAACATATCTCCATCGGCGATTGACTGGTTTCATAGTTACCTGTTCGGCCGCCGGCAACGTATTTGTATTGAAGATACTTCGTCTTCCTGGTGCAATACTTCTGCCGGTGTACCACAGGGTGGCGTTTTATCCCCTCTACTTTTCGCAATTTTTATAAATTCTATATCCGAACGTCTTACTTCTTCCTATCACCTATATGCAGATGATTTGCAAATTTACTGTAGAGCCCCCCTTGGGAATCTGTCGCAAGCGGTTTATTCCATAAATCAAGACCTTAATTGTATTTGCATCTGGAGTAAACGGTTCGGACTGTTGGTAAACCCCACGAAGACGCAGGTGATCGTGGTAGGCAGTTCCAGGACCATCTCTCGAATCGACTGGAAATCACTTCCCCAGGTTTCCTTTGACAATGTCGTAATTCCATATGCAGAAAAAGTAAAAAACCTGGGGATATTTCTAGATAAAAATTTTACGTGGAATGCACAACTGCAGGAAGTTAGTCGCAAGCTATTTACATCTGCTGCAAGTCTAAAAAGACTTCGCAACTTCCTGCCGACTGCCACCAAAGTTGCGCTTGCTCAGTCGCTCCTTCTCCCAATCCTTGATTATGCTGATGTCAGCTATCTTGACCTTACAGAAGACCAACTTGATAAACTGGAGCGCCTTCAAAATTTTTGTATAAGGTTCATATTTGGCTTACGCAAATTTGACCACGTTTCAGAATTTCGCGCAAAGCTCAAGTGGTTACCAATCCGCCTTCGCCGGAATGCTCATATTCTTTCGTTACTTTATAATGTACTATTCTCTCCTTCAACTCCCTTTTATCTTAAAAACCGCTTCGAATTTCTTGGTGACACCCATACGCGATTCCTAAGGTCATCGGATAACCTACGACTTAAGATGCCAATGCATTCCACAACTTTTTTAGATAAATCCTTCTCGGTTCAGGCTGCTCGTCTGTGGAATGCATTACCGGTACCAATAAGGCGTGCCAAATCACTGCCAGTCTTCAAAAGACTTGTGAAGGAGCACTATTTGTCGCTGTGATACAATTTGCTGTCTTCAAATCGTCGTCGTTAAACTATAACGTTTTGTCACATTGTTGTTGTTATGTACCTATGTATATATTTATATATATTATATTTATATATATTATATATCTATATATTATATTTGTATTGTTCATATATATTAAATATTTATTTAGTACTAAGTATAATTATTTATTTATTAATATTATTTATATGCACCATCAACCCCATTATTTGTTCAGTTCAGTTGAGTCCATCCTAAGGTTGCCTGGAAGAGATTGCAAATTGCGATAAGGCCGCCCATTGTACCTACTATTATTAAGAAATGTTGTATTTTATTTTTATTTTTTGTGAAAATTGGTGTACAATAAAGAATATATTATTATTATTATTATTATTATTATTATAATATAAGTATTATATCCATTGTCTAGTACCCATAGTATAAGCTCTGCTTAGTATGGGACTAGATGGTGCTGTGTAAAATGTCAAACAACGCTTTGCTCGAGAGTGTCCATGGAGTTTCTTGCCGGATTCATCTCCATAGGATCCACTTTTTGGAACCGTGCATCTAGAAACATTTAACGTTTCATAAGTGTTTGTAAAAGCTTATTTGAAATAAAAAAATTTGAACAACAACAATCAGCAGGCACAGTTGTCACCAGAGACTAGACACTCGAATTTTAATAAAGAATTTTAATGGCAAAATCTTTAATATTCACATACGAGTGTTTTTTTTTAAATAATATTATTCCACCGTTCATAAGTAGGGTATCTACTCTCACCCCTCTCAATATACATAATTACTCTACATGACATAAGGTTGGCAGTTTGACAGATATTCAGATTTGCGGCAACACGCATGTAATAATATCATTTGATCTCATAATGGAACGCTTAATAATTAATTACTACTGAACCTGCCGTCACAGAGATTGCGTTTTTGGATAATGAGTATCATTAATAAAAAAAAATATTTGTAAATTACTTTGTTCTTGCGATTGCTTCGTTAGTCAAGTAGTACTTACTATAACTGCTATGTCCTAGAATCGATTTCCAGGTCGAGCAAAGTGTTATTGATTTTTTCTATGAAATTCACTGAAATGCTCAAGATTTGTTGCCGATTAATGGAAATAGGCTCGGTCTCTACATGGGACCTAATTAAACATGCCGGAGAACTATGGGTGTGCGATAAACACACCTCTGCCTTATCCTTCGGGGAATATATGCATGGTATGTGTAGTAGATAACTGTGTTGTTCAGGTAAAAATAGAATTCACCATACATACAATATATACGACGACGTCTGTGGTCTAGTGGTTCGAGTACCGGACTGCTGATCACGAAGTCGTGGGTTCGATTCTCACAGAACACAAACATTTATTGTGCGTAACTTAAATGTTTGTGTTTGTCTGGGTGTTTCTTATGTATTATAAGTATGTATTTACAAAAAAGTATATAAGTAATATATCCATTGTCTAGTAACCATAGTACAAGCTCTGCTTAGTTTGGGACTAGATGGTGTTGTGAAAAATGTCCCAGAATATTTATACAAGGTGGATTCCACGCCTTTTTCCCATAGAGTTAGAGTGAAAACTTTTGATTTTACAGCATGTAAAATCTTAAAATTTTAAAACACACAAAACACTTAGGCTAACATTCACAAATGACGCTCAGCGTAAAGTAACGCTTCCGTATGTCAATTTTGTATTACAATTTGACATACGGAAGCGTAAGTTAACGCTTATCGTCGTATCTGAATATTAGTCTTAGGCATTTTTTTAACCACTCAAACTGTAGGCGCAGTGAATCCTCCATAAACTTCTAAGAGGGTTTTCGGGTCGGCAACGCGCGAGTCTTACCCCTGGTGTTGCAAGCGTCCATAGGCTATGGTAACCGCTTACCATCAGGCGGGCCGTATGCTTGTTTGCCACCTTGGTGGTATAAAAAAAAACAAGATGACGCTAAGCGTAAAGTATCGCTTTCGTATGTCAAATTGTAATACAAAGTAAAACACATTGTAAATCAAACGCTCAGCGTTGTCTCTGAATATTAGCCTAACAAATTATAAAGTCGTTCGCTTACCTCGCAACGGTGACTGTTGCTGCAGCCTCTGCTTACCACCGAAGGATCGATCAAGGCACCCCCTAGGATAAACAAAAACAATCTTAAGAAGTTTATAACATAACCCTAGATTTCCGCCAGCGGCTTCGCCCACGTGGTCTTGATAACTTTTTTCCCCCGGTTTTGCAACATGTTTCATTGCTACTCCGCTCCTACTAGTCGTAGCGTGATGGTATTTAGCCTATAGCCTTCCCCGATAAATGAGCTATCTAAAACTGAAAGATTTTTTTAAATAGGTTCAGTAGTTTCGGAACCTATTCAATACAAATCTTTCCTCTTTATAATATTAGAATAGATATAGATACTATCACGCCTGTATTCCCCGACGGGTTACGCCGTGGTGTACTTATGTACACCCATAGTTCTATTGCCATTAACGGGGCACAAATCAAAACTCCGAGCTGTGAGTTTTACCGAAAAACCTACGACCCGGGAATCAAACCTAAGATCTAGCGGTCGCGCTTTCGACCTCTAGACCAACGAGAGAAAGTTATATAAACACAAGGAAAATCATATATTTGGTATTATTTACCTGTCGTCTACACGCGACAGCCGGAACAAAGCCTAGCGGCAAATTTTCCTAAAGAACTAAATTCGCAACTCTCATTAATTTCACTGTTCGTTAATTAAATTTAACTACCTACACAACACGAAGACGATAAAACGATTCACAAACCCAAACAAAAAAAAAACAAATGAATTACATTAAATAACATAACCTAAAAATAGAATTCCAATTTCAAATATATTTTTTTGACAGCTCCAATCCCGCGGTATTTGTCTAGTGCCATAGACAATAGATGAGATTGCGTTCCACAACGTAATTTTAAGTTTCATACACGAATTTTCACCTGAAATGGTGATTATTATCTCAAGTGGAAATTCTCTTGATAACGAAAGTGTTTAATGTACCCATAGTTAATGACTTAGAAATCTGATTAGGCCCTTTTGTGCCAAAATTAGAGCTAAAGACTCTTGGATAGTGCTGTTTTAGCGAAAATTATTAATTGTCTGCTGCATAACAGAATCTTTCAGCACTTTTTGAACGAAATTATAATAATCTTTTATCAATTTTCTTTATTTTTAATGAAGGAAAAAATCGGCTGGCGGGCAGGATTCGAACCTGCGTCTTCTGGTTCGGTACACCAGACGCTTTGACCACTAAGCCACCGCGAGCCCTGCTCGCCAGTCGAAATCTTCCTTCACTTCATTTCATTAAAAATAACTTGTAATCTTAGCATGGAAAATGCTTAAAAAAAAATACAAAAAGACAATTTTCTTTAGTCCGTTGAGGCAGATTTTTGCGGCTGATTTTGTGCAAGTGTAAACTGATTTTATTTTTACTTATCGCTGAATAAGACGCATTGTGCCGGATTAAATAAATTGTGTGCCAATACTGCCAATAGTATTTGACACTCCGGAAATAAGTACTTATTTTAATTAATGAAACTAATACCTACGTCAAAGTTCGTTCAAAATTAAACATTTTTAACTTTAATAATATTTTATTTTAATTGTAACATAAAAATATAATGAAACCTCATTGAATTACAAACATCAATTGTAAAGAGTTGGAATGATTAAAGTTTTTAATGTAGGAAGAGAGGAGATTAGTACTTCTAGACCACTTAAACTGTCCCCTTTACTATTTACCTGCCACGGTATCCCAACAAACAGTAAATAATAAAGGCGGGTAAAACTAACGTAAACACTTTGAACCCTCCGGGAACGGCATTCTTTAGATTTATTTCGGGCGCACGTCGAGCTATGAATAATTTTATTTTTTAAAGAGATATTATATTTTTATATTGATATACGGTGTTGCATTAATGAAAATAATGTAATGAATTTAATCGGAGAAAGCAGTATTAACCTAGGGATATGACTATTGGACTGGCTCGAGTTCGAATCCGAGGCTTTTCGTAATCATGTGAATATTACTAATTAGTTAATTATGACTTTTCGAAATCATGTGCGTAATTATCATTCGCTTTAACGGTGAAGGAAAACATCGTGAGGAAACCTGCATGCCTGAGAGATTTTCTCGGCATGTGAAGTCTGCCAACCCGCATTGGGCTAGCGTGGTGAACTTATATATCTATATATTATATTTGTATTGTTCATATATATTAAATATTTATTTAGTACTAAGTATAATTATTTATTTATTAATATTATTTATATGCACCATCAACCCCATTATTTGTTCAGTTCAGTTGAGTCCATCCTAAGGTTGCCTGGAAGAGATTGCAAATTGCGATAAGGCCGCCCATTGTACCTACTATTATTAAGAAATGTTGTATTTTATTTTTATTTTGTGTGAAAATTGGTGTACAATAAAGAATATATTATTATTATTATTATTATTATAGTCCCTCTCATACTGAGAGGAGACCCGTGCCCAGCAGTGGGACAGTATATGGGTTGATTATTAGTTAATTATGAGTTAGGTACGCTCTTATAACGGTAAGGAAAGCATAGTGAGGTGACCTGCATGCCTGAGAGATTTTCACGACGGCGGGGGTGTGAAGTCTGCTAACCCGCACTGGACCAGCGTGAGAGGTTCTGAGAGGAGACCTATGCCCAGCAGTGAGACAGTTACTGAATTGATGATGAAAGTTGAATCAGGGCCTAAATATAATAATATCTCCGCAGCCCAATATCTTTCAATCCAATAGCTTTTTGAACTAACTTGCCTTATAATAATAATAATAATAAATATCTTGGGACATTTTGCACACAGCACCATCTAGTCCCAAACTAAGCAGAGCTTGTACTATGGGTACTAGACAATGGATATAATACTTAAATACTTTTTTTTGTAAATATATCCTTATAATACATAAGAAACACCCAGACAAACACAAACACTTAAGTTCATCACAATAAATGTTTGTGTCCTGTGGGAATCGAACCCACGACCTCGTGATTAGCAGTCCTGTACTCTAACCACTAGACCACAGACGTCGTCAAAGACGTCGACCTTCCTTTTTGGGTTTCTGCCATCAATGATTTTCAAACAAGTTCATAATACTAGATTCAAAAAACGAACGTCAGCTCCATCTAGCGACACCATTCGTAGATCTCTGTGTATCAGGTACCGGCAGACCCTTGTCCCGTGTGACGTCAGCGTTTCGGTGACGTTTCACCCTGAGTTATTTCGGTGTCATAATTTGAATGTCTTCTAAATTTACTTTCACCTTGCTTGGTAATAAAAAAATCTTGCTTGGTAGTAAATATCGTGTACGAAAACAGATAGTGTGGACTGAAGATTTTTTTAAATAAAGGTCCACTAATTTTCTTGCCATGAACTAAAAAGCAATAAGCCCGTCAGGGAATATGATTTTTTTATCAAGACACAAAGTAACCCTGACCGAAGTTAAAATCTAAGCTTAATGTAGGTACATAAAATAGAACCCATTCTACCTTATTCCAAAACACGGTATACAATAATATAATACTGGGATTAGTACCTAACTACCTACTAGGCTTAAACCTGTGGTTTAAACCATGGACATGAACAATTATACATCTGTAGTTTCTGCTTATCCCTATGAGAAAAATGTATGTATGTTTATCTTATCTTATCTTATTGTGGAGGCTGGTACAACCAGCAACACTTCGGCCCAATGGGATCTTTTGTGTTGTCCCCATTACCGTATATTACTTACTCTTTGAAGACGTGGTTCACGAAGGCGGCTAACCCACTGAGAGGAAGGAACCTAAAATCTTCCGGCTTCGGGTACCCATTGCCGAGAAGACTCATCCGTTTCGTCGCTAGGACGTCACAATCGCACAGGATGTGCTGCATAGTTTCCTTGAATTCACAGGCATTGCAGTCATTATTCAACGCTAGCTATGTATGTTTAGGAACTAGGTAGACATATATGTACTGTACTCGTCGTGTAACATTTCCCGGTATGATGGCAACATCATGCACCATGTCGTTATCAATATTTCCGGTCATCAATCCGGCTGTCAGTGTTGTCTATTACACCAATTTCCTCATATTTATACCCATGTTCGAGGATATAGAGGTAACTATATTATGTTAGGTGCACATTAAGGGTGCGTTTACCAATTGACGTGGCGGACCGCACACTAATACTCCGTGACACATTTTTGTGGAATAAAAATGTATGGTAAAAAAGTATTCGAATTGTATGTTTTTTGAGATAATATTTTGTAACATTATATTAATTAATATTTTTTGCTATTTTTTTGAGTTGAACATATTGTCTGCTTACATACAATATATGAATTTTTTAGTTATTTCTATGAAAGAAAAAATAATCTTAGCATGGAAAATGTTTAAATAATACAAAAAGATGTATATATACACCTAGTGTATGTTATATATACCTAGTACTTAATAATATTAAAAAGCGGAAAGATTTGATGGTTTGTTTTTTTGTATTGAATAGACTCCGAAACTACTGGACAGAATTGAAAAATTCTTTCAGTGTTAGATAGCCAACTTTTGGGGTAGGCTATAGGCTATATACTATCACTCTACGACTAATAGGAGCGGAGAATGTTGCAAAAACGGGGGAAAAATTCATAAGACCACACGGGCGGAGCCGGTAGCGGAAAGCTCGTATATCTATAATTATATAAGTTTTATGGACGAAACTGCCCCATTGGTCTAGTGGTTAGAAGTGCGACTGTTACGCCATTACCTTCTAGGGGAATGTGAATCGCTAATACACAAGCGCAGTGCTCATCTAGGGAAACACATTCTAAGCCCTGATGAAATAAAGGAGCTTACCCCTAAGCAAATCCTGCAGTTTGTGTCAGCCGCAGGATTTAGCGATGAACTCTAAATTTCATCAAGCGGCGATCACAATAGACCCATTAGGGTCGATATGATACGATAGCCGCTAACAAAATCATAAAAAAATACGCCAGAGGTCCTAGGTCCAGGTCAACTATTTTGTAACTGTACCATAAACTTCAAGTACACTTTAATAATATATGCAGGGTTCTCACGTAACCCAGTTCTCAGTAAAATGTTGTGTTGTTTCAGTAAAATGTTTTCAGGGTTCCCTAGTGGACGATACGAGTGTGGTCGATCGACTGTGAAATGAGTTCACGCACGTAATTGATTTTTGGTCAGATAAGCCAGGCAAAGACATTTAGTTAGTATATATGTACCATATGTACCATCACGCCTGTATTCCTCGAATGGTTAGGCAGAGGTGTACTAATGTATACTTGTAATTCGCTGGTATGTTTAGGTCCTATCCATGGGGCGAGCCTACGAGCTATTACTGAGAATTTCATAAAAAGAACCTATAGTATAGAATAATAATAATAGAAAATAATGAATAATTTATAATGTAATAATGTAATAATAAATACTTTTAATGTAACTTAGTAACTTAAATTTAGTAACAAAAACATTAATTTTTATAAATTTCTAACCCACAGAAACTAATGACTACTAATGACTAGACGTTGTGTATTCTTATAATTGGACTTTAGATTTAAGTATTGTATTTTTTTTTATTATTAAGTTTGTATGTATTAGTCTGTAGTCTGTTACTTTACCTTTTGAATAAAATAAAATACATAGCAAATGTAAAGTAGTAAATGTAAACCAAGCCTATTATACCCGGGCACAAATCCTGGCTCCAAAACCCAATAACACTGTTCGACCTGGGAATCGTACCCAGGACGTCGAACTTAGCAGTCCTGCCTGGGACCACTAGACCAGCGAGGCAATATTAGCACATGCCTAAGAGCTAACAACAGTGCTGGGAAAAGTTCCGGGCAAAAGAAGTGTTGGAAGAAGAAAATTATCCTAACTCCGCAACATCCGACAATGGAGTGGAATAAGAAAGTAGAAGATCTGTTCAGACTGGCACTGAACAAGGAAGAATTAGAAAGATGACTGCTGACCTTCAGTAGTCGAGAGGCACCTAAAGAAGAAGTCATAATAAAAAGTTTGTGTGTCAAACACATTCAACGGTTTCCGCTGTGCGTTGATCGATCAGTCAGTGAACCAGTCGGCCAATCAGTTTCTTTACTACATAAAAGTATAGATCCACAGATTAAACTATAGTATCCATGATTTTCCACACAAGTTGGGAAAAGAAAATGTGTAATGACGTTCGGCGTGGCATGGCGGGGGCGAGCGAAATCTGCTGAAACTCATCCAATTACAGCGAGAATGTTTTCAGATAGCTACAGTACCATTGCAGGTAGGGTGACCATCATTTACGTTGTTATCAATTATTTAATTAGTGCCTATGAAAAATGTAAGCCTTTTTCTCATGTGTAGTGTGTGTGTCTGTGAAATTCCAAGATTCCCTGCAAGCTGGGGCAGGCGCCAAGGTATGACTTCAAAAAAACTGGTGTTTCCCATGTGGTCCAATTAAATAAAACGGCTTGATATTCGATACAGTATGTTTTCAAAATGTATGTTTTCAAAACCAAAATATGAAGAGAAGTTCAAATGTACGCAGCCTGTTTGGGTTTTTTCTGTTCAAAGCAAAACAAAGTTTCGTTTGGTTATACAACACAAAGATTGATCAAAATATTGCTAAAAATATGAAAGTCACTCACACCCCAAATAAAATCCCGTCTCTTCTAAAACCATGGTCACTTCTCCGTAGAGGCATAACAATGCATTTACCAATGAATCGGTATTTTGAAAACTATTCGCGACTGATTCCATTCTATCTGCTGGTTCGGTTCAGTGTTCGGATTTGACATTCCTTCTGATTGAAACTTTACAGGCGACAGAAGGCTACATTTAAATGCTTGAAAAAGTTAGATTGTATGCTGTATATATTTTTTATATATCACAATTGTAACTATGTTAGAGGACACTGTTTTTGTTTTCTGTAATACAGGCCTTTGAACCTATCTCAGAAAACAGGGTTTTCAATTTTATACCTTTTTTATGTGAATAAATTATTATTATTATTTTTGTAGTCAGTTGTATTTTTTGTGTTGGTTTATAATATCCTTACTAATATTATAAATGTAAAAGTAACTCGGTCGGTCTGTCTGTCTGTCTCTCGCGCTTTTATTACTGAATCAATTTAAATGAAATTTGGTACACAGATAGTCTAGAGCCTGAGAAAGAACATAGACATAGGCATATACTTTTAATGCGAAAAAAGGGTTGTTAGGGGGTTGACATTGGGGATGAAAGTTATAAGATATATCCAATCCACGCAGGCGAAGCCGTTGGCAGAAACCTAGTAATATTATGCTAAATGCTTTAAGTTGATTTTTAACTTAACACAATATAATATCACAACTGTATTCCCGGAAGAGCTTGCATAGAAATTACTGGATATTTGAATAACACGCAATTTATTTTACCATACAAGCATAAATCAAAAACCCATTGGACATGTTTCTATCGCTTCATCATCAAAGGCACCAATTATGGAAATTGACAGTATTATCTTTGAAACTACTCGTATCAAAGAGAAACTTCTATAGAATTATGACAACTCAATTGCTATCGGTCGGCCATTTTGACTGTCAAACTGTATTGAGTAATTTGTGCGTATGGTTAGCAAATAAAGTATTTCCCTACAAGGTTATTTAGGTAATTTAAAATATTTTTACGTGAAAGAAAGAGGATAAAAAGTAAATACATTTTATGATGGCGATAGGCTCGCCACCTGGCGAGCTGTGGGTGAACATTAAAGAGAAAGGTGTATAGCCTGTATACATCTAGGTAGCCCCCCTTCTGCCTAACCCTTCGGAATACAGGCGTAATAGTATTTTGTTCCAATAGTCAGGGAATTTTTATTGTTAAATGTTAATCATTTAATTGCGTTGCGATCCTGGGCTACATTCCCGGGAATGTACGGGCTTACACTTATAAACACAGACCTAATATTATTTTATGTTGTAACTAGATTTTTCATTAGAATTTCTCATAAAGACTTGGACCACATAATAAGGATAGACAAAATGCGGCCAAATAAAAAAATATCACATTACGATATTTTTGTAAGATGTACGATAGACATGTAAATTCGGTGTCCCGTACACGGGACGCCAAACATTTTATCATATTTCTTTCCATACGAGGCGACTATATTCGTGTCATGCGCAGTTTCGCTATTACAATATTTATATCGTACATACTTCAGATTATACTGTCTTCCTAGTATTTTATCGGTATGCTAAAGTACCTACTTATAATAAAATACTAAGATAGCTTTTTGCCGTTCCAGTGAAATCATTAATAGTAAATTGCTCTCATACAGTTTTTCTTTATGTTTATTGTACTTTTTTTTTAAATAATATAATATCATCGCGCCTATTTTCCCTAAAGAGGTAGGCAGAGGTTTAATGTAATAGGAGGCGAGCCAATTGCCATCAATGGGGAACAAATCTACTACTACTACTACTGCTACGGGCTACTGAGAATTTCCGAAATACCATAATCCTTTGCGCGACATGGGAATCGAACCCAGGAGCTCTGATTCTAATTCTTGGTACGGGGCTGGCATATCTAGCATCACACACCCATAACAACCGGGCATAAATCCAAACTAAGGGATGCTTAAAATAATAATTAACAACCTGTTTTTAACCTATCGTTAAAAACAGGTTGTTATCCTCTCCAATGGAAAGTGTCACGTGTAACCCCTATACCTAAAACGTCTAACAAAACAGCTGTTGAGGAATACCGGCCAATTGCTATTCTATCGTCACCTGCAAAAGTTTTCGAAAATGTGCTTCACAAACTTATATACGCACAGGTTGAGAAATATTTAAGTAATGCTCAACATGGTTTTAGATGTAGGAGATCTGTCGAATCTAACTTATTAACTTTAACGGAGTATATCTCATCACAACTTGACAGAAGGCAGCAGGTAGACGTTCTATATTTTGACTTTCGGAAGGCATTTGACCGCATCAACAATGATATCTTGCTCTCGAAACTTAACACCATAGGTATATGCCCTAACCTTCTCCGTCTATTGGCTGATTACCTTCGTGACCGCCAGCAGTACGTGAGGTTAGGAATTTACGAGTCCAACACGTACCACACTCGTTCAGGAGTAAGTCAGGGCTCGATTCTTGGTCCCTTGCTGTTTCTTTTGATGATCAATGATCTCCCTGAGGTTCCTCAACATGCAAGATGTCTTTTGTATGCTGATGACCTAAAACTCTACGCTTGTGTCAACAGTATATCGGACTGTGAGGCTATTCAAAGGGACATTGACCTGGTGAATGATTGGGGAAATGTAAATAAAATGGAATTCAATCCCTCTAAGTGTTATGTCATGACTTTTGGTCGAAGGCGACACCCCATTACCTTCGACTACAAAATAAATGGCTCTTCTATAACTAGATCATCAACCATGAGAGACCTGGGTGTCGTCTTCGACCAGAGGCTGACATTTCACGATAATATTGCAACGGTTGCTAAGGAATCGTTTAAGAGACTTGGTTTCGTTCTGAGAAACTCACGAGACTTCAAGAATACACACGTCATAAGACTCCTTTACAGCACGCTTGTCAGGAGCAAGTTAGAGGCCAGCTCCTGCATTTGGAATCCACACGAGGCCTCTTATTCTCTACTGCTTGAAAAAGTACAGAAGAAATTCTTAAGATTTCTTTACAAATCCTCTCTGGGATACTATCCATACATGTATCCAACCAAATACTTGTGTGGAAGTCTAGGATACAATATGCTGGACACCAGAAGATCGTTTGGTCAGCTGTGCATTATGCTTAAAATCTGCAGAGGTATCATAGATGCTCCTGACCTCCACAATGAACTGATGCAGTTATATGCTCCGAGAAACTACCTTCGAGCTCGTCGGCACCGTCCACTGTCTGTGCCCGCATGCCGCACAGTGGCCCGTGCATCGTCCCCTATTCCCCGCGTCTTGTCCGCGCTCAATTGCCTCTTGGAAACCTACCCTGACTGTGAACTATTTATAGACGAATTCAAAACTGTCCAGCGTGTGTGTTTCAGTTTTTGTGAAAATTTATAATAGTTCTTTTGGAAATAGTGTTATAATGTTAACCTAGCCTGTTTGTTTCTATTTTTCATCTGTGTGTTAATGTAATTGGTGTAATCCGTATTAACATAAATAAATAAATAAATAAATAAAATAAATAATTTCGTGGAAAATCCCTATTCTTACCCTGAACGAAGGTAAAGGGTAAGGTTTCCAGGATCACTTTGTTTGACCAAGGTATCAAAACAAGGTCCCTACGCACAGCTTCGCGTGTAACCTTCAAATCATTTCAGTAGTCAATATAAATATTAAGCTATGATTTAATCATTATAATTTTTATCTTTTTAACCCCCGACGCAAAAACGACGGGGTGTTATTGTATTTTTTAAGCATTTTCCAGGCTATGATGCAAGTTATTTTAATCAAGGAAGAAATGTGAAGCATTTGCAATCCAATAGATGTTGCCAAGGAGAAGGGATTATATATTTTTTTATTTAGTGATAGTATTTAAAATATTATAGACTGTTGCAGTTATTCGCAGACCGTACTTGCTTCGCGAAAATATAAAAGAGGAAACATTCAAATCACATTAAACAATCACTTCTATTCAGCTTCACAATGTGGCATCAAGCAATACTGACGTCAATATTTCCTTATTTAGTTTTTGGATTGAATCAAAATACATTGAAGTTTGGCATCGAATATTTTAAGCACAGAGATGTGAAGTTCATTTGTTTGTTGACTTGTAACAATGATGTTACTTGTAAGTATTCAGTCTTGATGTTCTATCTTTTGAAAGCCTTTCATCATCAGTCCATTTTAGCCATGCAGGTTTGCTTGCAGTTGTAAAACATATCACCACGCCTATATTCCCTGTATAGGGTTAGGCAGAGTTAATAATGTACTTACACCCACAGTTTGCCGTATGTTTAGGTCTCATGAAATAGGGGACGAGCCTATTGCCATCAACCGGGTGCAAATACAGTCTACGAGATGCTACTGGGAATTTCGCAGAAAATCCAACAAAACTTTGCTTGACCCAAGAATCGATCCCAGGATCTTTAGCATAGGAGTCGCGTTTCGGACCGTTGAGTGATAAAATTTATTATGAATTACATGTACGACACTCCTTGGATTCAAATTGGAAACCTACGTCTTGGCAGTCCCATGGTCATATCACTAGGCTATATACAAGGTGGAAGGGACATCCGGTGACAAGGTTTCACTCAAGGTCAAAAATAAAATGACCTAGGTCATTCATGTAGAAAATGATCGGTTATTACAGATATTGACGTTTTTAAACGCGCGCAGTGTATTGCTAAAAACGCGATCATAACGCTCCGCGGTGAATGTTATCGCGCGCATGATCCGAAATAAATGGAATAATTATTTGTTAATTATAAATCTAATTCGGGTAGATAGAAATAATGTTTTTTTACAAGTTCAAGTAAAAAAAACTGCAGCAAAAATTGAAAAATTGATGAATAAAGTTACGGAAAATTTCAACGCAGGTGGGTCCAGAATCATATACTGAACTCATGGTATTTGGATGTGAGTCGATGTCCCTTCCACCTTGTATTGTTTGAACGCCGTTAAACTATTGAAATTCGAAATTGAAGTCCATGACATAAGGCTTATAATAATCTTCTTCCTTGCATTTTTCATGAAGGATTATTATTTCATTAAAAAACGTACTTTTTAATATCATCCTCAATTTCAGGGAGTCTACAATTTTATAAACTTGCTACGAACTATACTATTGGGGTATCGGGAACAACTGACTACACTCGGACAAACTACAGTGGAGTTGGAAGATGTTTAGAACAGAAGTTGTATTCTGTAGGAGTGTTCTTAGATGGGGGTTGTGGGGCAGCTGACGAGGTGTTGTCTTACGTGAGTCGAAACACGTTTCATCATAATCAACTGTCATTCATCAGGCTATACAGGGTTATAAAAAATACCTTAGCCATTTTTGACCTTATGAATCAGAATAGCCTTTCTTAATTCTGATCTTGGAAGTCTTAGTCAGCCTTTCTTAATTCTGATCTTGGAAGTAAGCTATTGTGTTGGTATAAAAAAAGTGCACATCTGATAAATTGTGGGCAAAAATCACTACAATAGCCTACTTCCAATGCCTAACTTTAAAAGACCTCCAACAAGACAAGGCAAGGGTTGGTTGCAGAACGCTCTTAACCAGGAAAAATAGCATGTAAAAAGGCTTTTGCCCAGCAGTTCACCCATGGCCAACACCAGGAAATGCAACATAAAAAAATGTAGCCCTCAGTAGAAGGGAAATTTATTACTGCAATACTGACCCCATTTTTCGTTATCCCTTATTCAGAGTACGTGACTCTGGCCCATGGCGAGGGATTATCATATAATTGATCATCAATCAACCTCTAATCTGAGTCTCTTCGCGGCACTTAGAGTACTCCCAGTGTTTTCATAATGCACTTATGTCCATTATAGTAATTAAAATATCTTTGTAACTTCTTAGAATAGTTATCCTCCTTTTTCTCCATGAAAACCAAGAATTGAGTCCCAAATTGCAAAGTTTCTGAACGGGTTGCGAATAGAGATGGGATTCTACCCGGTATTTTCCCGGGTAAATATTATTTTGGGTAAAAAGCGGGTATTTACCCGGGTAAATACCCAAAAGGTGGGTATTTATGTTATTGGTGCAAAAATTGTTGCAAAGTTAGCAGTTTTCAAAATGCTAGTTATTACTAAACTGCACTGGAATAACGTATTGTTTGTAAGTTGTATCAATTCACAAATCAGGCAGTCATTTGGGATATAGGTTCTTGGTTTCACAGAATCTAGTTAAGTTTAAATGTAGTAAATATACTATTGACGTTGCACTTTATATTTACCTAACCAACCGGCCCAGTTTCACACGGGTAGATACTACCGGAATCAGCACACAACGCCACGTTTCATGTTTTATGCAACCCTAGTATTCCGAAGTCCCTCAGAACATCAACGTCATACACAGCGCCCCCCGTGACGAAAACCAGTACCTCAAAAAGGATTAAGCACGCAATTGGCCTGCTCAAGTCTTTCAGAGAATCGATTCGATCGTGAAAACCGCGTCTAGGCAAACGTAGTGTGGGACGCCCGCTGGCTAGGTGGACTGACGAATTGCGAAAGGCAGCTGGCAGTGACTGGATGGAAAGAGATGATTGATAATTTTGGCTCTGTGGTGTTCACTAAAAGAGGCCTATTTCCAGCAGTGGGTGAGTACGGGCTGATGATGATGACGATTATGCTTAGGTTGTACAATGAATCCCTGCAGAGGTTTTCTTTGGAGATTGCATGAGATTCTACAAGAAGGAAGTTAAGAGGTTTTTTCAGCTTGATGCTTCGGTGTTGGAAATTTCCTTAGACTGTGGTAATTGCTTATACCATTGTTTTATACCCAAGGGCAGCAAATAAGCGTTTGCCACCCTTGTGATATAAAAAAAAACCATCAAGACTATTTCCTGAAGGGTTAGGCATAGGGTTAATTCAACGTAAAAGAGGGCAAGCCCGAGCAAAATTCAAACTCCGAGCTGCTACTGAGAATTTCATATAAAAACCAAAAAGACTACTCGACTTCGGAAAAAAACAGGATCTCTTCTAGCTTAGCCGTCATAGAGTAGCATATCAGGAATTAAAAGAACTACTACATAACTAACTTCATCCTAGTGCAGTGAAAACTGCTAGTTTTGCAACCCAAAACATTCTAAGAAGTAATTATGAATATATTTAAATACTTCGTTCTTAGAAAAATAAATACCCACCTTTTGGGTATATACCCGGGTAAATACCCGATATTTACCCACATGGGAATTTACCTGGGTATTTTCGCAACGGGTATTTACCCATCGCCCATCTCTAGTTGCGAATGAACGAAGTTTGTTCTCAACTTTTTGAGCTACTGTTTTGGGGTTATCAAATAGAAATGTTATTAGGAATGCTACATTTTCAAAACGCCTGTAATCAACTTGATCAATTTCTCGATACCATCATAAGTTGGTTTAGCCTAAACTTTTGTCCATGATAATATTTCCGCAATAATTTTCAGGCGTCTGAATACAGGTGGCTGGATTCAAATCACAAATGGCTCATTATTGACGATGACGGAGTTGATATTCAAATTGATAATGACGCAACAACGAATACGAGTATTATTAATGAAGGACAAAATATAACGTTGTTTGAAGTATTTGCTAAACTTAATATTAGCGTGGATTCTGATATTGTTGTTGCTTCAAGAGGTAATGATTCTGTTACAACAAATAACTATTTCGTCAGCCTCGAAGTCTCAATCGCGCCTGCTACGCTTGTAGTTTGGATTTGTGCCCGTTTAGTGGCAATAGGGTCGCCCCCTATTACATGAGACCTAAACATACCGGCGAAGTGTGGGTGTACATTAGTACGCATCTATGTTACAACGGACGTGAGCATCACCTATCATAAAAACAGATTTTTGTGTCGATTTTGATTGTTGCCGAAGACAAGGCTGCAAACAAAATTATAAGTAGCAAAACTTGATAAACGATAAAGTTTACTTAAATTGTTAACAGTTTTTAAGCCTGCCTCACTTGTCAAATTTAAGAGTTTAATTTCACAGTCTAATCGAAATTTAAGGCTATCGCATTTCCCTGTCAGACTTAGTCATCTAATGAAAAATATTTTGGAATGGAAACTAATAACGGAAGATTTTAACGAGAGGAGTGCCACTGTCAATGGCGTACGCCACGCCTTTGACAGTGGCGTCACAGCTTGCTAAAAATATTAAACTAGGTAAAACTCAAAGTCAACAGACAGAGCGGCTTGAAAGGAGGGAAGAGAGGCCTTTTCCCAGCAGTGGGACAAAGTGGGCTAGTAAAAAAAAAAAAGGTAAAACCCGCCCACATTTCGCTTTGATAAAACATATTTATTTTTACGAAAGTTACGCGGACGGAAATTTGACACTTTTTGAACACTAGCTTTTCGCCAGCGGCATCGCCTGCGTGGTCTGGATGTAAATTATATTTTATACTATGTTACTCGGTAAACATGTAGCTTTTTAATAGCGAAAAATTTTTTCAAATCGGTCCAGTAGTTACGGAGCCAATTCAAACAAACAATCAAATATGTTTTTTTTAGCATTTTTCATGCTAAGATTCTACGTCTACGTCACCTTAAAGACGTAAGTTTAGAATGTGAAGAAAGATTTCAAGAGGCTCGCGATAGCTTAGCGGTTAAAGCGTCTGTTATATCAAACCAGAAGACGCAGGTTCGAATCATGGTTGCCAGCCGATTTTTTCCTTCATTAAAAATAACAAACAATTAAATGTTTTCTCTTTATAATATTAGTTTAGATACATTAGATGCATTAGAAATATATGTATATTACATTACATTAAAAGAAGTACTGCCGTCCTCAAGCTAAAATGCCGTTATGTACCAAAACTACTTTTTGAGTTATGCACAAAAAACTGGGCAGTTTTAAAAAATGTACGCTACTTAATCACTAGAAGTCATATTTGAGACTTAGAAGTACTGACTAACAGATCTCACGAGGAGATCTCACGACTTCTGTTTGTGTTGGCATTAAAAATTCAAAATCGGCCAGATGTCAGATAACGGCATTTTAGCTTGAGGACGGCAGAATAATCATTACATACGCACGTTTGACTCAGACACACACACACACCTTTCGTTTATGGTTAAAGTATCAAGGTTGAAGTATAGTGTATGAGATTTGTCAGAAGGAGGGCAGAAACGGCAGAACGATTCTTGCATACTTTTCTTGTCATGGATCTTATCATACGCACGAAAAAAAAGGAAAAACGGGTGGAAAGAAATATATCTAAATAAAATAAAGGATACCATTTTTTCTTAAATAGATATTATTATGGTCAAATTGCGAGCAGCTGGCCTACACTAGTAAATTATTAATTACATAATTGGATTCCCACACTAAAAGATTTCAAGGCAAATCATAACAATGTTTATACTATAACGCAAGTTTCAACTCAAAGGAAAGGAAATTATGTTGTCGCAGCGTTTAAACTAACTTAAGCATAAATATGCAATTTCCTGGCAATATTTCCTATATTAACCGAGACGGAAGCAGGATCTGAAGGCATCTGGGAACTCTATTTCCAGTAAAACTAAAACGCTAAAGGTTCTGTTCCGAGAAAATCTATACTAAGTCACATTAAGGCTAAAATTCAGAGACGATACTCAATATGAACTAACGCTTCCGAATGTCCAATTTGCTTAGTCAGTCTTTAAATATTAATTAGCGTTCGAACTCGACCAACTATTTCTAAACTAGTGACCAGTCCTCCGGTTTCGCACGGAGCGACACCTTCCACCTTCATAGTTATACAAGGTGGAACGGACATCGACGCACATCCGAATACCATGAGTTCAGTACATGTGTTGAAATTTTCGATAACTTTTTTCATCAATTTTTAAAGTTTTTTTACTTGAGTGTGTAAAAAACATTAATTCTATATACCCAAATTAGATTTATAATTAAAAAAACATTATTTCATTTATTTCGGATTGCGCGCGGGACAGCATTTACCGCGGAGCGTTATAATCGCGTTATTAGCAATACACTGCGCGCAAAAATGACAATATCTGTAATAACCGATCATTTTCTACATGAACGACCTTGGTCATTTTATTTTTGACCTTGAGTGAAACCTTGTCACGACGTTTGTGCATGTATGTCTCTTCCACCTTGTATTTCAGCGAATTTACACAAAACCGTAAAAAAATATAGACCGAAACCTTCCTCATAAATCACTCTGCCTATTGGTGAAAACCGCATGAAAATCTGTTCAGTAGATTTTTACTTTGTCGCGAATAGACGCAGCGGGTTTTTTGTTTTATAATATTTAGTGAGACTGAACTTTATTTTTGTTAATTTGAATTTGATATATTATATTTTGACAACTAAATAATTTTGCTGTTTCTACACTCCATGCCTCATGAACATGAACATGTCATAGGTATGCAAAATAGTATATGCTATGTATGCTATCGTGTTGAATATTTTCATTCATTTTACATGAACAATTCTATCTGTTCTATTTCTCTCTGAAACTGTGAAGATGCGAAGATAAAAATAAGAGGGAAAGTAAAATCTACTATTATCGCTAAAGCTCCAATCTTTAGAACTTGCTAACTAACGATGTGTGAAAGTGGGACTTAAGATCTTATCAGAAAAAGCTTGGAAAAAGACAATTATCTTCGATCCTCCTCGTAGACGGGTCACCAAAGTTGATAACTATATTTTTTCGTTTAACTAGTCTATTCTTCAAACTAGATTACAGAAATGATATGACGATAGTATTTTGCATGACAAGAAAGAGATGATACAAACACCATCGCGCCTGTATTCCCAGAAGAATTAGGCAGAGGTATACACCCACATTTCGCCAGTATGCTTCATTCTCTTAGCCTTTTTCCCAACCATGTTGGAGTCGGCTTCCAATTTAACCAGATGCGGCTGAATATCAGTATTTTATACGAAGCGACTGCCATCAGACCTCCGCAACCCAATTTCAGACTGATTGTCAGGTTTTTGGGGTTCTGACTACCACTACACGATAACTGGGACCGACGTCTTTACGTGCTCTCCGAGACACGGAGTGGTCTCGTTGTGTTAAGAATAGTCCACATCCACAGACTGTCGTCGGCAAGCGTACCGTACTCGGCAAACCTCGCAGATCGGATGATGATGATGATGATCAGCGTTACTATAACTTAACCACGAGCACCCCGTGAAATTGTATAATTATAATTTCCACTTATTCAATTGCACTTAATCGGACAGCAATCCAAACTCGAGCTTCTACTGAAAATTTCATTAAAATACCTCAATAACACTTTACTCGACCTGGGAATAGAACCCAGAACCTCTAGCGTAGCAGTTGCGATTTGGAGCATTACACTTATGAGATAGTTCTCCACAAAATACCTATTTTTCAAGATAAGTCCAACTACATATTGTACGATGTATTCAATTTTGGGAGAATCCAAGGAGGGAATTTGATGGTTGATGAAATTGGATCTTGGAATACTGTCAATGGTTTCTATCTCAATATAGATTTGAACGCTTACAAATATTATCGGCGATGGGACTTCCAGAAAATATCTATGAGAATGATTTTGGTTGTGAGTATTTTGTTATATATATTCGACTTTCGAAATCCCATCAATATCAAGAGTAACTAGTATTATGAACAAGGTTCTTGCACTTTACAGACATATTCACCTTTTTTTTTGTTATTGCAGCAGGTAGAGTTCTATTCCTCTCTGTTCTTGTGCTTGTCATCTCATCTTTCTCTCCTTTTTCTACACATTTTATCAACCTCCACAAAATTAGCCTTGTTTAATCATTCTGTTTCTTCACAATGTTTCTTTCACTTTCTTCATACATTTAAAATTATTTGAGTCATAGCTTTCTACTTTAGTATCAGCTTCTTAGCTTTGCCCAACCATGTTGGGGTCGGCTTCCTGTCTACCCAGATGTGGCTGAATTTACACGAAACTACTGCCATAATCAGACTTTTGTAACAAAATTCTGGGCAATACCGATATTCTAAGGGTAAACTGGCTGTCAGCCTTTGTTCTTAAGCTGGTATGCTTTAATACCTACCAATTTGTTTCAGGTACAACCAGCCCCAGAATATTTTGATCCTGAATCATTAACAGGCCGTGAAGAAGTTCCAGGAGTTGCTGTGATAACGCAAACAGCTGCTTCTATTATCTACGTTGTTGCTCGAATACATAACATCAGGTGACATCATTTTTCTACGAGGAGACCTTTGTCTTTTCTAAGAGCCCTAAGAGCACTGGGCTGCACCCTGTCACGAGGCCGTGCCAAATGACGGGCATGTGAAGCTTTTAGTCAATAAGAGTCCGCCATACCCTACCGCCTTATGAGGCAGGGATTCATTAGGATTTACCGCTGTCCTAAAAAAAGTTGACACCACTTTATATTTTATTCTTTGATACATCCATCCACTGCTGCAGCAGTAAAATAATTTGAAGTCACAATAATGAATCTCGACTCTTTATGAATCAGAAATTAAAATTATAACTAGCAGCTTATCATTAATCAAGTATTAATTATAATTCGGTTGTGAAGATGTATCGTATCGGCCATCTGGTTAGACTGGAAACCGACTCCAACATAGGTAGTTGGGAAAAAGCTAGGATGATGACCAGATTGATTGATGGATGGTACAAATACTGTTTGCGTGTTTTGTTTTGTTTCTCTTATTTCTTTTACAGATACATTTCAACTATCACAGACAGATGGATTGGTACCTATGACAGAAATAGCTCCAAGGTGATTCTATAGATTATTTAAAAGGAATAAGACGGTTCATTGTCCTTTTTAAAGCGTCGTTTCTCTTTAATATAATGTTGATTACAAAAGAAAATTATTTTTATTTCATAGTCGCTGGTGCTTTCTATTGTAAAGATCTTTTCATCCCACCATCTCGGAAAGTGTATTTTTACTCTTCGATATCTGAGTGCAAAAGTCGTTTTTATCCTCTAGAGAGACAAAGTAAATTGAATTTAGAACATCGTGCTTTTACCCCCCTGGCGCCGAATTTATCATACAACTTTTTTTTAATTTGTTAAAAACTTAGACTTGGAACCTTCCCTAGGTTCCGAGTCTAAACGCAACAAAGTATCGATATATGTCGAATCGATATTTTTTGAAAATATCAGTATCGATACTGATATTTTTATTTAAAAATATCGATATATGGGCGATATATCTTAAAAACCAAATTATAAAACAACAAATCAAGTCGACCAAAAACAAAAAATACATTAAATATAATTTGTTAAAAAGATGTTAGTATAAAAAAAGTATTCCTTTTTGGGATTTTATAATCTTAAAACTTATAAATGTTTATTGGTGTGTAAAAAATATAGATTTTTATACCTTTTCGATAATTTGAATTTTATATCGAAATATTAAATATCGCTCAAAAATAACGATACATTAAAAAAATAATATCGATATATCGATGTATCGATATTTTTTCAACAAGCCTACCGGAACTTTCTTGGTGTACTTTTTTAAGTCACTAACACCAACATTACAATACCTAACAAAAATATTACACTCAATTAATCATAGCAACGTTACTTTCAATTTCTCTAGTATTACATACCTACCAACTAATGTACACATTATGGAATGCAATAAAGTATTGAGTATTGAGTATTGAGTATTGAGTATTGAGTATTGAGTATTGAGTATTGAGTATTGAGTATTGAGTATTGAGTATTGAGTATTGAGTATTGAGTATTGAGTATTGAGTATTGAGTATTGAGTATTGAGTATTGAGTATTGAGTATTGAGTATTGAGTATTGAGTATTGAGTATTGAGTATTGAGTATTGAGTATTGAGTATTGAGTATTGAGTTCTATTCTGTAAAACACCTATCATATAGTATTTAATACCTAAAATTAAATAAAAGTATCTTGTGGTTGTAAATGTTTTTTTTGTCATTTCCTCGCTGAGGTGGGATGAAAAGTTACGTGTTGCACTCGAGTGCAAAGATTTTTCACCTTGTGCTCTTTTAATTCCCTCGCTGACGCTCAGGATTCTAATTTTAGAATCCTTCGCTTGCTCGGTCATCAAAATTGAGCACGCGGTTAAAAAGCAACTTTGCACTCTTGTATAACAAATAACTATTATAATGTTGTATTTTTACAACCGAAAAACAAACCTCATCCTTTTATTAAGTAGTTTAAAAAATAAATTTTTGACCCTAAAATCCTATAACTCCTTCAAATTCGGAAAATATTTTGTTTTCAGGTCGTATCGACCGCTTTATATTTTCGGGAACAAGATATATCCCCGGTCATTCGTCATCTACCCACTGTGCAAGAGAAAATTGATGTATTAATATCACCGGTAACAGCGATTGAGTAAGTACCATATTAAGCGTAATAAATTACATACCTATACACATTTATGCTATTGACCTATGTAATGTGTGGCTGCGGAGCTAGATCCTGGGTTTAGATCCCAGATCGAGGAGTGCAAGAAGTAACTTTTATAAAATTGCCTTGTTCGTAAGCACGACCGTTACGTTCGAGGTCCTGTATTTGATTCCTAATAGAAGCAAAGTTTTATTGGGTTTATCAATGAAATTCTCAGTCGCAGCTCGGACTTTGAAATTAAGCCTGGTTACCTGAAAAAGGCTCGTTGTTGTAGTTCATGAAACTTAAACTTAACGACAAGTTGTAGGTACATTTAGAACACCCCTGCCTAAGCGTGTGACTGATTCTATCTTGCTTCTCAGAACCCGGTACTTCTACCGCATACCAACAACAGGTCCTGGAAAATTCGAGAACCAGTTCTTACGACCCCTCAGTCCTGCGGCGTGGTGGTGTGTCATAGGAGTCTCAATATTATGCGCTTTAACCCTACTGCTGTCAGCACTGTTGGAACAACGGCCATCTTCTCTACAGTACGCTGTCTTCTCCATCATAGCGTCAATATGTCAGCAGTGTAAGTATAGAGACGAAAACCCATTTGCCAGAAAAAGAACTAGCTATGTACTAGTATAAATCCGTATATCTATCCTCTCTCTCACTCTCTCGCTCTCTCTCTTTCTCTTTCTCCCCCCCCCCCCTCTCTATCATGCCTTTTTCCCAGAGCGGTTAACAACAATTCCAGAACACCATTAATTGTCATGATCCTCCATAGGTACTTCTTTTGCTTCGTTCAAATAATAATAATGTATGTAATGGCCATTAAAACCATTTTACACCGCAAAATACCTGATTACGTATATTGCAAAAAGGTATTCAAAATCCTTTGAAAATTCATAGATATTACTACACATATGGTCCTACATTACTATTTAACTATTTTGTTTTGTCATAGTCATCACTTCAGCAAAAGAAGGTCTACTTCACCTCCCTCATATATCCTCGCAAGGATCGGTTACCTGTAGATTATCTGTACATCTAGTTGGAACTTGTTATGGTTAAAAAAAGTATTTGTTTTTCAGTTTTCCAGGATATTGATGATGGAGGAACAAAGAGGATATCAACAGGTAAACGGATTATTCTCTTCTTTAATTAGATTATAGCTAGCCTTTAATTTTGAGAGGAGACCCGTGCCCAAAACTAGGCACAGTAAATTAGTTAATGATGTTGCTCATGCGAAGGTTTAGGCTACCTATGTCTATAGTCCGCAATAGGCCTTCTCATTCTCATAGGAGAAGTAGCCAGTAGTGATAGCGGTAAAGCTTATTATCCTCGGTATTTAAATTAACTTAAAATTGTCTAAACATCTTCATTCAGCTCGCAAGGTCACAATCCTAGTTACGGGTCTATCCTGTGTGTTGATGTACAACTACTACACCAGTTCCGTGGTAAGCTGGCTCCTCAATGGTCCACCGCCTTCCATCAACTCCTTGAGGGAACTGCTCGAGAGTCCATTGGAACTGATCTTTGAAGATATTGGGTATACCCGATCATGGCTGCAGGTAAAGTTGAAGGCATTTTTTATTTGGTGCTTTGCACCAACTCCATGCCACGTTGAAAAATGTGCCAAAAATATAATAACTGCAAACATAGATACTGAGAAGAAACGAGGATTTTTATCCTCCTTGTACGAGTATCAATAGAAAAATTGAGATATTATCCGGAAAACAAAGAACATAATATTATTTACTCACTCGTAGACTCCAAAACTATTCAGCCTAGCTATTTGAAGTACATCTTTGTCAGTTTAAGCACTCAAAGTCCCTAAGAGTACCTAGAATCCTCGATAGTATCAGTATCATCTTCTACTGCAATACCCAATGAATTCAAATTTCTTTTAGACTCCTACATATTACTTCAACAAAAGAAATGCGCAAATCGAAGACGAGCTCCGTCAGAAGAAAGTGTTCAACAAAAAGAAGGGTGCTCCCTTAATGGAACCACTGGTGCAGGGGATCAAAATGGTGCAGAAAGGGGGTAAGACGGATTTCTTAGCCTTGCCTAATTCTAAACTAGAAGCTACTGCTGAGAATTTCATAAAAAATCCTAATAACACTACTCAACCCAGGAAAAATCCCAGCACCTTCAACGTAGCAGTAGTAACTATAGATAGAAAGAAATAGTATAACATACCATCATACACTTTATTATATTCTTCACTGACATAAACGATCGATTCTCTCACAATTCACTTAGATATAGGAACGGTTTTTTCACATAAAACGGCGGAATTGGACGAAATTGGAGTTGGGTAATAAATTGGCGTAATTTACTACGACCGGCTCCGTTTTTCTATGGGATCGAGTTTATAGGAAGGTCGTGCGTGTTGAAAGTTAGGAGATATTCGACATAAGGTCACTTCGAATGTAGACGTAGTGCCACTGTAATAGTATACTTCTTATTTTCAAAAGGATTTTTGAGGAAGGTTCATTTAGGTTTTTTTAAGTTCATTCTAGAGCGGAGCAGATATCATTTGCGCAAAGTAGATACACCAAACCAGGAAACTTGCATGCTTGAAAGATTATCTCGAGTGCCAAATCTTTAGTTTTATTTATTTGAAATCGTATCAGCACTAATATTTAGCCAAAAAAAAGATTTCTATTCAAACAGCTATTTACATTGTTCTAATGTAACCGCTTCTTTCAGGCTACGCTTACCACACCGAAGTGAACAGCGCAAATGGTTTGATATCAAAAACGTTTACTCAGAGCGAGCTCTGTGAGTTGGGCTCCTTGCAGTCCATGGAGAAGGCCACGCTGCACCCCTGCCTTCAGAAAAATAGCCCTTACAAGGAATTCATGACTTGGAGGTATCAGCTCAATCCATTTTTATATCCAAAATCTGCCCTTAGAAGACAAAAGGTTTATTGTGTATAATACTGTTTCCACTGAGCACTGTTTTTGGGAGGTGGTGCCAAATAGACCAAGGAAACTTGCCAAGAAAAGGAGTTTCGATGGCAGCGTGTGAATTCTACCAACCAGCAGCATAGTGGGCTGTTGTAGTACCCCTCTCAGAGGAGTAAAAAACTGTCGATGATCTTCTAACTTCTACAACATATTATAAATTTCATTCTTTCTTTCTTTCTTACTTCCAGCTTGATGCGCCTATCAGAGCGTGGTATAGTCTCTTGTATCCAGCTACGGAGATCTTCTTCAGAGGTAAAGTGTGAAGGCAGTTCTCCTCGAGCTTTAGCTTTAGGAGGGGCAGCTCCTGCGTTTATACTGTTGGCAGGAGGTTATATGCTTGCTACAGCCATAATGTTCATTGAAAGGTAACTTTTAATTTCCCCTTTACAAATCGTCAAATTAATTTTAATACAGGTTGCATATGTGAAGTATTTTTCGCAACGTTTATCATGTATGCGACCATGGTAATTCTTTGACCTAAGAACAAGCCAACCCCCAATAAGATTAAATTTAATTGTCTTTCAAATTATAAAGAACTGTGCCCCGCGGTTCTACCCGCACAGATATCTTTTTGCTAATCCAGTGGAAATTCACTAAAATAAAAAAAAACACGTTAAAGAGTTTCTAAGCCTTGTTGTTTCTGATATTTCATGATCAATCAGTTAATAAGTTTGCAGTCAACGAACTCCAGTTTTGCACCTGGTTTCTAACTTAAAATATCTTTAAAATAATTACGTTTCTATGCATACGTAACGTACGTTTTTATAGAGAACTAGCTTTCCGCCAGCGGCTTCGCCCGAGTGGTCTTGATAACCTTTTTAACCCGCTTTTCTATTGAAATTTTCCTGAATTTTCATTGCTATAAACCTCACGGAGCCCGAGACCTTTCCAACGAATGCAAAACCGTGGAAATCGGTTCGTGCGTTCTGGAGTTATAGCGTCAGGAAGGAAAACCCGACTTATTTTTATATAGTAGATATCTACTAAAACTGTTTGTTTTTTTTTCAGATTTGTCTACAGATTAAAACAAAATAACAACTTTTTTAATCAGTTTAACCTTCTACCCTGAAGCTGTATGGAACAATATTTATTTCGTTATTTGAATGCAATGTAATTTCTCGGCTTTTCTTTATTATAATATGCATCTATAATACATAAAAAGCCTTCCTCTTGAATCACTATCTATTGCTGAAAGCTGTTTTAAAGATCTAAGCATACAAACAGCGCGAGCGACTTTATTTTATAGTATACTAGCTTCCCGCCAGCGGCTTCGCCCGCCTGGTCTTGATAACTTTTTTCCCCGTTTTTGCAACATTTTTCATTGCTTCTCCGCTCATATTAATCGTAACGTGATGGTATATAGCCTATAAGCCTTCCCCGATAAATGGGCTATATAACACTGAAAGATTTTTTAAATCGGTCCAGTAGTTTCGGAGCCAACAAACAAACAATGAAATCTTTCCGCTTTCAAATATTAGTATAGATAAAGATTAGTTGACCCACGTAGGTGAGGTACTTCCTAGGAGGTAAGGATTCATGAGGAATTTCCACATCCCAACAAACAACGCGGCTATCTAACATATAAAAGAAACAAGGTTAGAACAAGATTTGCTATGTTTTCCTACACTTGTAACATACACAACAATGACATTACATAGATTGCAACAATACAATACCACATTTTGGCACTGGACCCAACATTTTTACATCGAAAACTAGGAACACAAGTTTTGGAGCACTCATGCGGCGATTTTCAATCAACACCCTGGCAGAGAGCCACAGATTATGAATAAACTATTAAAATAAATCCACCTACAAAACAACATAACATAACCGTAAACCCCATTTTTGGTCCTATTCTTTTTAGGCAATCCTGAAGAGATCGCTGGATGCGATAATGCTGATCTTTTGTGTGTCTTTGAAATTTATTTTTGTCCTATATTTGTTTTGGTGTACGAAGCGACTATTTCGCGCGTACCCTAGTACCCGTTTGGTGGAGTACTCGTTTTTTGTTCCGGGTACCATGGTCTCCGGCAGCGCTTGAGTCGATGCCTCTATTCGCTGAAGAGAAAGGCAGTGGTAGATTAATGTACATCCACTGTTAACTGTGTTTAGGTCCCATGTAATAGGGGGCGAGCCTATCATACAGTCTTTATATAAAAGAATGTATATCCCTCTATGTATACTGTGACTCAGACCTACTACTGAGATTTTTTTTATGACGAACCCAATAATTCTACCCGACTCGGGAACCAAACTTGTTGACCTCAAGCGTAGCAGTCGCACTTATAACTACTAGGATAATAACGCAGTTATTCACTGTTGAAATTACTGTTAACTTTAACCCAAAAACAACAGCCAGTATATTATTGCAGTTAACCCTTAATTACTTTAATAGTTCATCAGATAACCTACACGAGATACACGGGTAGTCCGGTAACTTTGTTAGTGTTGTACACTTTGAAGTTAATTTTAACTCTGGATCATCCTGGAGTTAATAACTTTAATGAAGACATGTCTAAGCTAGACCTATTAGGTATTAGTAATTGGACAGTTAATCAAATAAATTTCGTGAAAGCTTCTGCCTTAATAAACGTTTTTTTTATTTCTACTTGTTAAATTGTCTAGTTAAATGTTTTGGTAAACTAGTGGTCCTAAGTTCGACTGCTACGCGATCCTAGGTTCGATTCCCTGGTTGAGCAAAATGTTATTGGGTATTTCTATGAATTTCTCAGTAGCAGCTCAGAGTTGGGATTTGTGCCCGGTTTATGGCAATGGGCGGCCTCGAGAAAATATAAGCGTGATCTGTCTGTGTTCTAGTGGTTCGAGTACCGTACTGCTGATCACGAGGTCATGGGTTCGATTTCCACAGGACATAAATATTTTTGTGATAAATGTTTATTTGTGTGATAAGTGTTTGTGTTATAATTGTAAGAAACACCCAGTCTTATGTATATTATGTTTGAATTTACTAAAAGTATATAAGAATTATATCCATTGTCTAGTACCCATAGTACAAGCTCTACTTAGTTTGGGACTAGATGGCGCTGTGTAAAAATGTCCCAAAAACATAATATATTTATTTATTTCCGACTAGAACAATGCCATAAAACACGAGATACGCCGCAGCGTCGACATAAACCTCTGTTTCTTATATACCACGACAACGTCATACAAACGATTTCTTTACCTATCTTCCAGATTTCCCAGGTGACTGGAAAGGTCACAAATTGCCATGTAACAAAATTACAGTAATGTATTGAGAATTGTTAAGAGTATGCCTTAGGTTTTGGTCTTATTTCAAGAGTACATCGTAAAGTAGAAGGTAATGTTGACCAAAGTTACAATATTGACACTTCTCGAGGAAATAGGGTCACAAACTTGCAATTCTAACAACATACCATCACGCCTGTATTCCCCAGAGGGTAGGTAAGTATACATATGTACACCCACAGTTAGCTGGTATGTTTAGGCCCCATGTAATAGGGTAGCCCTATTACACAGGATTACTACAATAACGATTGGTACAGTTCTCGCCAAACTTATTGTCCGGGTTGAAGTTGGCATGAGCTAACTTTAGCCCGGCCGTAAAAATCGGAGAACTAAATATATTAGATTTAAATAAATAAAAACGAAAGCTCAAGTCATAGGCTCTCGTTTTAAATAATTCTAACCCAATATTTTCATTTCTCCGATTTTTACGGCCGGGTTAAAGTTAGCTCGTGCCAACTGTCCAACAACCAATCCGGACAATAAGTTTGAGGCGAACTGTAGGTACATAGAATTGATAATTTTCGATAGGAATGAGTTTATATAGGGATTTAACTTAAAAAACCATGAGAAAACCAGTGCTTGTTTGACCTTTATCCTCTGAAATCGAGTGAGCGTCCTCTGAAATCTGCCGCCCCTAGGCCGCTGCCGCCCCCTAGGACGCGGCCTATACGGCCTATTGACAAATCGAGGACTGGATCACGCTGTGCCTATTGCCATTAACCGGGCACGACTCCAATAACACTCGCTTGACTTGAGAATAGGATTAGCGTTTAGGACTAGGCTGAAAGGATAGTTTGAGTATGAGAGGAACCTGCAATTTTATTGTATCACAATACACATGCAAGACAAATATTGCAATTAGTATTATACATAATATAAATTGACTTCAGCAGTACACACAAATTAATAATTGCATTTTTCATAAAATCTCTCCCGACGCAAGCTTAAAAAGTTTTTATGTCTTACAACCTGAAGTGAGAAATAGCTGGATAGGGCAATATGAAGAAGGCGATGTAACATAGAGGTGAAAAATTCGGAGAAGGCAAAGACAAGGACAAAGATATATGCCTCATTATCTCAGGGATCGTAGGTATGACTGCTTGGCTAGAAAGTCCTTGACTGACTCCCTGGAACCGTGTTTATTAGGTTTCTATGAAATTCACAGTAGCAGCTCGGAGTAATGATTTCAGCAGACAATAGGCTCGCCCCTTATTCCATGAGACCTAAACATACCGGTAAACTGTGTTTGAATCCTGCCTAACCCTTCAAGGAATAACATATAACGAGAAATTGCTAGTGAATGAAAATAAAGTAAAGAAGATTCATGCAATTTAATTTGGCTCGTCATTTTGCAAATGCAAGCTTCGTACAGAATTACTTCATCCATATTCAATGACGCATCACAGTAATAGTATCACTGTTCGCAACGATAAAATGTTATATATTGCAACGCTCTCGCTATAACTTCGCATTGAGCTATTATAACTGTTGTACTAAAGGATTGAGGAGGTCGACGACGTCTGTAGTCTAGTGGTTCGAGTACCGGACTGCTGATCACGAGGTCGTGGGTTCGATTCCCACAGGACACAAATATTTATGTGATGAATATAAGTATTTGTGTTTGTCTGTGTGTTTCCTATGTATAATAAGTATGTATTTACAAAAAAAAAAAGTATATAAGTATTATATCCATTGTCTAGTACCCATAGTACAAGCTCTGCTTAGTTTGGGACTAGATGGTGCTGTGTAAAATGTCCAAAGATATTTATTTATTTATTTATTTATGACAAGAATATGCCGAGAAGGTTTATTTATTTGTATACCAAAAGCAGGCTATACATATTTAGATACTAGCATTCCGCCAGCGGCTTCGCCTGCGTGGCCTGGATATTTCTTATAAATTTCATCCCCTTGCAGTCCTGTTTTCGCATTAAAAAGTAGCCTATGTCCTTTCTATCTGTGTATCAAATTTCATTTAAATCGGTTCAGTAGTTTTGGCGTAAAAGCGCGACAGACAAACAGACAGATAGATAGACAGAGTTACTGTCGCATTTGTAATATTAGTAAAGTTTGTTAAAAAAAATACAATGACAGGGGCTTATACGTATGCCCATATCAGGTACACTCAGCATTCAAGGTTTGGACATGTTGAGATAATGAATAGAACGCGGCTTACAAAAGGAATTTATACCTAATGCGAAAGTCAGAGGTAGCGCTAGAAGCCAATTTTGAATGACGTGCAACCATCTTATTGGTGAGGTCTTTCAAAAATGTCAAGGACGTATTGCTCACAACTGGTGCGCATGACAAGATGTATGAAGTATGCAAGAATAACAAGTGGCGTTCTGTTGTTTCTGCCTATCCTTATCGTATACAAGGCGTGAGTGTATTTATGTACTAAGGATATTTTCGCGCCACAATTTAAAGATTAAGCGCCACATTTTAGTAAGGAACAGATAAGCCGAACTCGTGGTAAAATGTGACATGTACCCGTTTCATCTGCCAGTAATATAAGCCCCACGAAAACGTATTGTTTTAAACGTATCGAACGTCCTGTGTGTTTATGTATAAACTATGAATTAATTATACTACAATGTTCAAAGTGTTATCTCGCACACAATTTGTTCGCTGAAATACTCTATATTACTCTAGTACTTAATATCTCATTGTAACTTCATAAGCAAAATGTGCAATATATTTTGATTAAAGCATATTTTTACATAGTCTTTTGTGTACTCAATATTTGACCTCTTAGGCTGATATTAGATATTAGAGGTCGACCCCTAGGCTAAAGCGCGACTGCTACGCTTGAGGTAGGTAGTGTTATTGGCTTTTGATGGCAAGCAGTGTTATGATGCCATTACAGTCGTTTACTATTAAATTATTAATATATCATCATACAATTTAACTATAACAAGGACGTCATTTTGTAATATAATAAAATTGAAAATGTTATTAAAGTTTCGCCACTAGAATGGAGATTGCGTTCACTAGCTGACGCCCGAGGTTACACTCGTTTCTTTTCTCTATTTACTCGGCTCCTAAGAGTCGTAGCGTGATGTTAAATAGCCAATAACCTTCCTGAAGAATTGGACTATCATAATATGCAAAAATATTTTATCAAATCCCATTGGTAGTTCCAGATATTAGCGCGTTTAAGCTATTCAGCTATATTAAATTAGTATATCTATTCTATACTAATATTACAAGAAGGAAAGATTTGATTGTTTGTTTGTTTGTATTGAATAGGCTCCGAAACTACTGGGCCGATTTAAAAAATTCTTTTGTTTTAGATAGCCTATTTATCGGGGAAGGCTATAGGCTATATATCATTACACTACGACTAATAGGACCGGAGTAGTAATGAAAAATGTCGCAAAAACGAGGGAAAATTATAAGACCACGCGGGCAAAGCCGCTAGCGGAAAGCTAGTGATTTATATATATGTATATATAGTACAGATGTACTACATTCCAGCAGCCAGTATTATTATTGACTTGCTTTCTTCGTTAGCCTAGTGGTTCTAAGCGCGACTGCTACGCTAGAGGCCCTAAGTTCGATTCCCAGGAGAGAATTTAAACCTTATTGGGTATTTCTATGAAATTTTCAGCAGCAGCTCGGGTTTTTGATTTGTGCCCGAGAAAGTAATGACTTTATAACCTAACCTAAATTAAAAATTTAGAAAACCCCCGACACGAAATGTAATTTGCGATTTTGTGGTGGCGGCCATCTTGGATTTAAAATTTATGATAGTGTATAGTATTCTCCTAGTTAAGCCCTTTCATTTGATACCCATATTAAGAAAGTTGTGGAAAAATATGATATTCGCTATTTTATAGCGGCGGCCATCTTGGACCAATTTTCACCAAACATAGCTAAGACCACTCCCGACTAATTCACCTTTCAAATAAAAAAAACAAAATCAAAATCGGTTCATCCGTTCGGGAGCTACGATGCCACAGACAAACACACAAACACACACACACACAGACACGTCAAACTTATAACACCCCGTCGTTTTTGCGTCGGGGGTTAAAAACTAGGATAAAATTCTAACAATTCACTTGATTTATGTTTAACAGCCCATCATTATAATATTTACATCCATATATTATTTTATATGTATTACAAATCTACCATTAACAATACCATAGCAACCAAAATAAAAGGTGCGGCCCTTTGACCCTTTACGCTTACAAATCTCAAAGAAAGAACACGTTTTATCGACCTTTCATAAAGGTCGGGATTCAATGATAGTGGGGAAATTGATGAATTCGTAAATCATTATTTTGTTAAATGAACCAAAATAAGTTGTATTTTCGTAGAGCTTTGTGTATTTTCTTAAGTAAAAATGTTCCTTTCAAACTATAACTTGGGCAAAATTATTAACTACTAGCTTTGGGCCAGCGGCTTCGCCCGCGAGGCCATTTATATTTGTATACAAAACTTGACAATTTATATACTAACTAAACTAACCTTCCCTGAGAACCTCTCTATCCATTGGTGAAAACAGCATGAAATCGGTGCAAAATACTTTTGAGTTTATCGCGAACAGACAGACAGACACAAAGATATGCGGTGGAGGACTTTTTTATAATTTGATTTGATTTTTATAATAATATATGATAGCGATTTTAATGACCCCGAATTTTTAATTTTGACATTTAATTTTAGCGACAATAGTCTCCTGAACGTTGTTGCCAGCAAAACTGAGGGGCAACTGATGGAGCATTTGTTTAGAATACACTTATTTCTACCAAATGCTTACTCCAAACCTTAGCTTTTTATTTTATAAATGTACAAACTAACATAGTTCTTAAGTCACTACTAACGAAAATATGGGTACTAGTCTTGCCTGAATTAAAGTTATCTTTTTGTATTTTTTAAGCATTTTCCATGCTAAGATTACAAGTTATTTTGAATGAAGGAAAAAATCGGCGGGCGGGCGGGATTCGAACCTGCGCCTTCTGGTTCGGCTGGTGTACCGAACCAAAATAACTTGAATTAAAGTTATTTATTATTATTATTTAAAGGTGTGTAATTGTATGTACATATATGTAAAGACGTGGATGAATCAAAACAAGAATGCAAGATGATTCTTGCATTCTTGTTTTGACCCATCTTGCTATGATTAGCAAGATGGGTTCTGTCAATGCACGGCATGCCTTGACGCCAGAGGGCGGTAGCAGCGCATTAGTGTGCATGATCTTCGTGAGCGGGCGTCGGCGGTGGTGAAGGCGGCGTGCGCGGGCTGCGGCTTGGAGCGGGCTGGAAAAAGCGAGCGACGGGCCCGAGCTTCACTTCAAATTGTACCCCGACCTCGACTCCTCGCCTGTTTTATTATTTATTGTTTTTGTAATATAAGTATACACCAGTTTATAGTTTTTTATAGTCAGTTTTACTGCTTCGCCTGAGCTAACGAACACACATCCTCAACAGGTTCTGTATAACCTAATTTTTTTTTACATAACCGCTGTTATTGAGACCCGTACCAACACACATTGGTATATATAAAACTGTATATTACGAGTACATGTATATACCTGCTTGACCCGTGTAATTCCTGGGGCAAAAATTTGGGACCTTTGCTAAAGGTGGGTAGTTATGTATTTATTTCCCTCCAAGGTTGTTCTCACTCTTTTATTGTTTGTATTATAGAGGTTGGCTGATATTAGGAGTTTGGTCTGGAAATACGACCTTTGTTGTTCTATGTATTTTTTTTATATCATAAGAAGATAGACTTATGAGATGACGGCTAATAGAGATGTATGGAAGAAAAAGACATACTGCGCCGACCCCAAGTGAATAGGGATAAGGGCAGGAGGATGATGATGATGATCATAAGAAGATATCAGCCCTCGACTCACATTCAGCATTTGGTTTGTTTATGTCAGCAAACAGGAGTATTTTCGTTTGAGCACCTGTTTTTACCCACGCAATACATTGAGCACTGACCCCAGAGTCTCAATGACTGGTCTCATCCTCAGGCGATGTGATTAGGGGTAAAGGAATTCTTCTTCTTCTTAGGGTTTTGACGGCAGATAGTAATACATAGTTCACGTTGTGGGCTCACACTTGTCGGGCCTAAAACTCAGCAACGTGGACTTCTAATCCAGTGGAAGTTTTCACTAATTAAGAATATATAATAGGAATAAATAAAGGTGCTCTTAAAAATAGGTGCTCATACGGGAATAATCTGATGATAAATAGGCATTGCCGCCTATGAACACCTGCAACACAAGAGGCGTTGCTGATGCGTTGCCGACACTTGCAACTTCCAAGTCCCTACCGACTGCAAAGCAACGAGAGGGAGAACTGGCTCTCTCGCGCAAAAGTCGGAAAACACAAAACAGTACTTTAAAACAGAGTCCGATGTAAGTGTGGTTGCCAGGCAATCAAACCCTCAAAGGTCCTACCATCGAGCACGTCAGATCTTTTCTCGTCTCTTTTAACTGATCTTAATGGCAGTAAGGAGTTGTATTCTAACCCGAAAATGCAATTCCTTAGCTGCCGTTTACTAACACTTCTGTCGACTATACTTATGACTATATAATATGGCGTATTGCGAAAAACCTCGAAGCGACTACCTTGTTGGTCTAGTGTAGTCTTTTCCTAAGGGGTGGCAAGGGGGCCAGATAAAATTGGGAATCAATTGGAAGCTCACGTTTAACAAACTTGTCAGATTAGCATTCACATTACATTAGTTTTATAACAAAATATAGGTTTCATTTAACTCCAAGCGAGACTAATATATTAATAAGATTTTTAAGGTGAACTAAACGCTACAAAATAACTGATTTTTGAAGTAGCTGTTACACAAAATTTGTTTGGGAACCTCTGCTCTAGTGGTATCAAGTGCGACTGCTAAGTGCTACGTTAGAAGTCCGGAACAAGCAGTGTTGTTGGGTTTCTCTGTTAAAGTCCTAGTAGCAGCTCGGAGTCTGGATTTGTGCCCGGTTTTTCATGGGACCTCAACATACCGGCGAACTGTGGGTGTACCTACACCTCTGCCAAACCCTTCGGAAAATACAGGCATGATGATATGAGAACGACCTCCTTTGTAAGTAGGTTAGCTAGCCGGTAAACATAGGCCTAACAAAGCACGGTCAATCAGCTCTGGTAGGCGATAAAGCTTGTTCAGTTATCAGCAAGCCTTTACACAAAGCAGGGTTCACACGTAAAACATTAGCGCGGGCATTACTTGAAAATATACGGGACTTAATTCAGAGCTGCCCCGAAATTTTTCGACGTTACATTGGGAAGGTATGGCAAGGGATTTTAGGTGACAAACGATGATTTAAATTAAGACATTATAGTTGAAATTCCAAATACAATATAAGGAGCAAGATTGGTCAAATATTTTTAATTTCAACAGTAATGTCTTTATTTTAAGATACTAGCTTTCCGCCTGCTGCTTTGCCCGCTATCCGGGGAACCATGCATTTTACCGGGATAAAAAGTAGCCTATGTGCTATTCCAGACAATAATCTATCTCTATGCCAAATTTCATCCAGATCCGTTCAGTAGTTTTTGCGTGAAAGAGTAACAAACATCCATCCATCCATCCTCACAAACTTTCACATTTATAATATTAGTAAGATAAGATTATCTTTCGTCACCTAAAAATCCCATACCGTGCAATCGTGCTAGTGTGAGGCCCACGCTACACAATGACTTTATCTCTCTTTATATCTCTATTTACTACCCTACAGCTGGGCTTGGTTATTCTGTCTGAATGAAGGGGTTAATTTATAGTTCGCTACTCGTTGGAAAACTTCTCTCTTTCTCTCTCAGGTAGGCAGGTATCCCGTCATATTTGTGGTGAATTTTTCCATGGATGGCCATGGAAAAATTATATTATAAGGCTTCTTCTTCTGCTATTTAAGAGCTACGCTCTGGTCGGTGCAGCTCTCGGTTGAGAGCCAACTCCTGGACCTCCATAACCATGGACTATAAAGCAAGGAATGCAAATCTGGTATTTTTGCACCCAAAAAATGGGCTTGCAGTTTGCCTTACTATGTTTTCTTTCAGATGCTTGCTTTCTTTTTGACTTCGACGTATATTACAAGTACAAGTATATTTTTTTTTTCATAATCGCTTCTTTACGCTATTTTCTTCTGCATCATCTATCAACAATCTGTAATTCTGCGTGCTCAGAAGCCAATTGCTCAGCTACTGCGCGATTCGTGCCGTTAATTCACCCATTAATCTTAACAGCGTGCCCGTCCTGAGTCTCACTCCGTATATTTTCACTATCGCGCCAAACGAGCGAGATAACAATAGTTTACGATCCCGCTCGATCCTCGTACGTGCACGTCCACCAAACGAATTACAAGAAATCCCAAGCTTACTTAGTTTTATGACCTTTTTAAACGGAAGACTACTTTGGGGAATAAATACTGTTACGGATAAAGTGGCCAGTAATATGGGCCATAAAACTATTTATAAAATATCATCACAAAGTCTTATAATGCTAGAGGTCCTGGGTTAGATTTCCATTTCAGGATTATCGGGTTTTTTTTCTAGTAGCAGTCCGGAGTCTGGATTTGTGCCCGATTGATGGCAGTAGGCTCAACCGCCGACCAACCAACGATCGTACCGACGATCTGTAGATGAAAATTATGACACCTCTGCTTAACCCTAAGGGAAATGCTATATGCTCAATGGTTATATCATCACGGGACTCAAGTCTGCTATTTAATTGTATAAGAATAGTCGTCTAATGACACTGATTAATTTACGGATTTGGTACACTTACGGCCTGTTCGGCCACTATCGTACAGTAAGTAACGACGACGTGACGTGACGACGTCTGTGGTCTAGTGGTTCGAGTACCGGACTGCTGATCACGAGGTCGTGGGTTCGATTCCCACAAGACACAAACATTTATGTGATGAACTTAGGTGTTTGTGTTTGTCTGGGTGTTTCTTATATATTATAAGTATGTATTTACAAAAAAAAAGTATATAAGTATTATATCCATTGTCTAGTACCCATAGTACAAGCTCTAATTAGTTTGGGACTAAATGGTGCTGTGTAAAAATGTCCCAAGATATAAAAAAAAAGTTCCCGTTAAATTTTAATTTATGAGGCTATCTGCTAACCGCCTGATAAATTCAAAAATGGAAGAAAATTTGTGTGAAGTTATCTGTCAAGTAATTTAACGGGAACATAGTGGTCGAACAGGCCCTAAGTGTACCAAATCCGTCAGTTAATCAGAGTTTATGAATCGAATCCTAAATGCGATGTCATTCAATAAAATATCAGACTTTGGTAGCACTGTAGCTTTTCCTCAAAAGGTTAGGTAAAGTTACACTAATGTATACCCTTATTACAAGTGCATATTTAGACCCCATATAGAACGTGTCTAAATTACCATTAACCGGGCACGATTCCAAACCCCGAGCTGCTACTGAGAATTCCATAGGAAAACCCCAATAACAGAGTTATCTTTATATTCGGGATTAGCGTTACGTCGAACAATCGCAGTGACGTAACAATATATAGAAATGTATATTTTTTTATACCACTAAGGTGGCAAACAAGCATACGGCCCGCCTGATGGTAAGCGGTTACCGTAGCCTATGGACGCTTGCAACACCAGGGGTTTCACTCGCGCGTTGCCGACCCGAAAAACCTCTAACAAGCTTATGGAGCATTCACTGCGCTGACAGTTTGAGGGAATATTCCTCTTACTGCCAGCGCAGCGCATCCTTCGAAGGAGCTTTGGCGACCTTACTCACTGCAGGAACACAACACACAATAAAGTGTGTTATTTGGCTGCAGTTTTGTGTAAGGTGGAGGTACTTCCACAGGTGAGCTGCTCCAGATTTGAGCCATAAACGGCTGTGCCCTACCTCTCCTGAAATGTTCTAATGTACTTCAACCTTTGAAATAAATTTCCTATCTTACACGTATCTGAGTAGTCCCAGGGGACAACTTCGCTCCGTTAAGTCCCCTGGGTACCGTAGGAACCGTGAAAGAGGACAATCTTTCTTCTACAGTTTTAAAATTTTAAAAATATAACCGTGTAGATAAATTTATTTTAAGTGGTAATGGTAGATTTAAGTCACCTTACAAGGAAAATCAATTATGGGGGACTTTAAATCTTCGATAACTCTGTCCCTCATTTTGGAGGTGATTTTAAATCTTCGATAACTCGGTCCCTCATTTTGGAGTCCCGGATGATGGGGGTTAATTTGTGGCAAATCACCTCTACCTTATGCCCTTTTAAGGTATAAGTAGGTCGATTTTCCATGTCAACTAGCCTATACCTTCGGGCTAGTTTTGCAATTATTCTAAATTCAAATTCAAATATTTTGCATTATACGCAGGTTATTTTAAAAAGTTTCTTATCCATAAATATGAGACCTTTTTTGTCGGAAACCTTCTTCGTGTCAATTCACCAATCGTAACCCCACAAATATTAAATAAACGCTGAGGAGAAACAAACCAAGATTCATTTTCTTCTTTCAATCTACAGCAAATGGAGAACGACATATAGGTAAATAAAAACAAAATTAATAAAAACTAGTGTTTAACAGCCTCACTGGACTAGTGTGATGTTATGACTACGCTTAGCAAAGTCCATAAAAAATATTAACTCTAAAGACTTCAGTATAATATCTCAAAGGCAATTCATAACACAAATCCGCTGAAAAGCCTCAATATATCAAAAGTAATCTGTAAAATCAAGTTGTTTATATGCATTACGTAACTTGTCCCCAGAATGATCTAGAAATATATTGAAACATTGAGGCTGAAAGGTCGTAAGCGACACCGTCCGTACGCGTACGCTTAAGGGACATATTTTGTAAGTTTTATTATGTGTAGTAATATTGAAATTCATACAAATAGACTTTTTTTTTTCAAATATTCTTTGTCAAGATTAGTTGGGAATATTTTGTTAGCAGAAAGCCAGCTCAATCCATTTTATTTTTATTGGATAAGTCTTTCTATTTCTTTATCTTTGACCTGCAGTGGGATATCTGTCTGTATGTTCGTCTATCTGTACATTATAGATATTGTAAAATAAAAAACAAATAGAACCAAAAGACTACAGATTTTTTAGTTTTGTCTGTTTATATGTCTGTACTCGCATCAAGCAAAAACTGCTGCATGGAATTGAATGCAGTTTTCACCGATGTATTGCTAGAGGTCTAATTTAAGAGGGTCCATAATATAATATAATAATACTTAGTGCCCAAAGCGAAGCAAGGGCGGATCGGTAGATAAATATTAAGAAAAATGTACACTCCGAAAAACTTATTTTTTCGCATCTATTTTTGGTGTACTTACACACCACTTGTCCCGAGATTTCGCCCGATTAATTGTGTTGCGGTACAACTATCAGAAGAGGCGACATCTAGGGGGCGAATTGTGTCTGCACCCAATATTTGGTCAACGCAAGTCATCAAAGGCAATAGTAATTCATGTATGCTGAATATTATAACATCAATTTCCATTGGCCACGTATCTTTGAGCACATAAATCGTCTCTAGACAGGAGGTACAAAAATTTATGGGCACGTTTGTGCCAGGGACCGACTGAGCGCTATTCCATGGGCAAGGCATAAGCGAACGCGATTTAGTACTACTACGCTAGCAAAATTTGAATTGATTGGAATATCTGTGACGTCATTTTGATTGTGTTTTGTTTGGCGAGTAGAACAAGACGAGCGTGCAGCGGAAAATAGGAGAAAGTCAAAGTCGTGTGCTATGTATGGATTGTGGCTCTGCGAATTGTTAATAATTAAACCTCATTAGCGTAGTGGTTGTAAGCGACATTGCATGCTCAAGGTCCTTCTATTCTCAGCTCGGGAAAAGAGTTATTGGGTTTATGTATGAAATTCTCAGTAGCAGCTCGAAGTTTGGATATGAGCTTTTTGACTGTCGCAGCTGCTTAGCAGTATTGAGGTCTATGAAGGTTTAACTAGGAGTTTCGTTACATACTCGATTATCGGTAATAGACTTGCCAGCACATGCAACCGTAAAACCAACAATAGTATTTCACCCCTACCATCAAAAAACTAAACGACAAAACATTCCTGCACCATCATCTTCAATCCCCTATAACGCACTTCTCCTATAACTTGCATACTTACAAAACACCCGAAACTTATCCACAAGTTGGATATTGACGTAATAATATGAAGTAGGAAGGGCAAGCAGAATTGGAGGTCAATTGTCTCGATTAAGCGTTTACTATGCCATTCACGTAACCGTTACAATAAGATTCTTTTGCCGATCTTCATAATATTATGGAGTACTATGATCAATTGTTTGGGGTCCAAGGATAGGCTATTCTGACCGATATCGCGGCTATAAGTCAGCGAGGGGTATAATGTTATCTGTATAGAAAGATAAATAGCCTGTGGTCTTGAAAAGTTTTGGTATATTGGAAAGATAGTAACATTATTCTATTTGTGTAGTTTTTTCTTTTAATAAATGGGCAAGATAAATTCACAATCATTTTTTCTATCTTGCCTTGCCGAAGAATTTAATAACAGACCTTATGTAGGGCAATAAGAAATTAATAACTCATGAATCCCAATCTTTTTGGTTATCTTCTCTGCGCTAATATTTTTGTATCCTAGTGATATGTTTTAGCAGACGTCGTGCAGGGGGTCTCTTGGGAGGCCTTTTAAGAGAAAATAGTGCCCCCCTCCTTCTGTTAATGGTGGACAACATTATAAAAGGTATAACTTGTATGCTTATCAAGTGTGAAGGCTAAACGGCTGTGATGTGGGGATTCTGATAAAGTGATTTATCTTTTTGCCAGTCAGTTCTCTGGCTGAGGAGCAAACTCATGGAAGGATGAAAGCATGGCAGCCTTTGGAAAAACATCAGTTGCCAAAAAATAACACAAATCCTTATATGTAGCTACCTCGTTTGTCTAGTGGTCACAAGCGCGACTGCTACGCTAGAGGTCCTGGGTTCAAATCTCGGGTCGAGCAAAGTGTTGTTGGGTTTTTCCGTGAAATTTCCAAGTAGGAGCTCGGAGCAGACTCCGAGTTGCTATGCTATGCTTATCTGTAGCGTAAACTTTCTCCTACGTGTGTTTTAAGTGTTAAACTCGAAAGAAATATAAAAGCACTTTCTTGGAAACGACCCCATCGTGTTCGTAAAGTCGTAAAAATACGACACTATAATTTACGAGCCTGCTGTACGGCATATTACATCATATTTTATATAAGTACATACATATGTCTCAACCTTGAGACTTTAGGATCTCCATTTCTAACCAAGTTGAAGTGACAGAAATATAATAAAACAACTGTTAAAGCAGTGATAGCCTAGGGGTAAGACCACTGGAGTGCTAAGTCAAAGGTCTCGAGTTCAAATCCAAGGCACGCACCTCTGACTTTTCGAAATCATGTGCGTAATTATCCCTCGCTTTAACGGTGAAGGAAAACATCGCGAGGAAACCTGCATGCCTGAGAGATTTTCTCAACGGCATGTGAAGTCTGCCAACCCGCATTAGGCCAGTGTGGTAGGCGACCCGTGCCCAGCAGTGGGACAGTATATAGGTTGATTATTTTATATTTTTTATATAACTGTTACTCGCGTGCATTTAGTTTTTCCTAAACCTGTGTGACTTCCCCAAAATCCATTATCCTGTATCTGTTTTTTGAGGAACCCATTTGTCAAATTTTAAGTAAAGTACTAGAAATCTGGCAGACAGGTAATTTGTAATTTCCCAAAATCCATTCCTGAACGTGTCTATCTCCGCACCACGAAAAATTAATTGCGCGCGAGTAACAGTTGGTCATACATATCGCTAAAAGTATAGTTTCTAAGATTTCGTATGATTCAGACTTCAGTAAGTAATATTTCGGTTTTATATAAGTGCTAGAACTAGTAAACAGACGCTTTAAGTTTTGAGGTTACAATAACGACCGGTTCGTGAAGCTCATAGACAGAAGAAATGCCAGTTGCCAGGGTCGCCAGAGTCGTTAAACTCCGATATCCATTTCTAAAATGTAACTTTATACCATCTCCACTCTCTTGTTGAACTGCTATCAAAAGACTCTTCTGTTTTTAGTCCAGACTTTCTATTTCAACTAACACAGGCTTTTAAAGCAACCTTTTTTGCTGTCCATCAGGGTCGAATTCAAATTTCAAATTCAAATTCAAAATATTTTATTTCAATTAGACCATATAAATAGGTACTTTTGAAACGTTAAACTAGTTGCACGGTTCCAAAAAAAGTGGGTCTTATGGAGAAGAGCCGGCAAGAAACTCCATAGATACTCTTTTTAAAAAAAATATGTGTGGTAACAGTAACAATTGTTGTGAATAGTAATGAGGATGATGCAGTTTGATGTGTAAATTCAGAGATTAAAGAGTACGTAAGTATTAGAATTGAAATTAGTGCCATAGCAATTTGAGCCGACCAGTCCCGACAGACAGCACTCGTTCACGAGCATGACGTGTGTATCGGCGCCGTTTGACTCAACCATGTTGCAGGGAATAAAACGACCCGACACACAACGCCACCATCAGCAGGACATTTAAGTGAGAATGACAGGCTCAGACTGCGGGGCTAGTTATATTTATGTAACATCTAAGCCTGCAGAGTACTCATACTTTACAGTTCATATTGTTAATTTCTCAATAATAAAAGATTTACGGTTAAAAATATATCTCAATTTAAAAGTTCGCAGGTAAAAAATTAAATGTTACAATATAAGATATAATTAATTGGTATAATTATTGCAATGTCAAGTTATAAATTATTGCAATGTCAAATAGTAATAATAAAATAAAAATAAAAATATATGTCAGCCTGAAATGTTGTAATTATGGAGTCAATAGCCCGGTTCATTGGAACAGTTCAATCCCAAGCATTTTTGTCGTCTATATAATCTTTCACTGTGTAAAAACCTTTAAGACATAGCTTCTGCTTGACAACAGATTTAAATTTGTTCAAGCTTAGATTTTGAATATTGCTTGGGATTTTATTGTACAAGCGTATACACTGGCACTTGAACGAATTACTTATCTTCTGGAGCCTAGTTGAAGGAACAATAAATTTATTTTTATTCCTTGTATTAATATTATGTGTATCACTACGTTTTTTAAAAAGATTAATGTTCTTATGAGCATACAATAAATTTTCATAAATGTACTGTGATGGAACAGTCATAACATTAATCTCCTTAAATTTATCCCTCAGTGAATATCTGGGACTTAAATTATAAATTGACCGAATAGCTCTTTTCTGCAGTACAAAAATAGTTTGTATGTCGGCCGCATTTCCCCACAACAAAATACCGTACGACATCACACTATGAAAATAACTGAAATAAACTAGGCGCGCAGTATCTACGTCAGTTAAGCAACGTATTTTTTTGACTGCGTATGCTGCAGAACTGAGCCTTTTCGACAACTTATCTATATGTGGGCCCCACTGAAGTTTTGAATCTAAGGTGATGCCTAAAAATACAGCAGTGTCCACAAGCTCCAATTCTTTGCCATTTATAAGTACACTGGTTTTCACCTGTTTTACGTTAGGTGTTGTAAACTTAATACATTTCGTTTTATTTTCATTTAAAAGTAAGTTATTAGCATTAAACCAGTGTACTACTTTAGAGAGAGCACTGTTTACATCGTCGCTAACCATTTGTTGACGTTTGAATTTAAACAATAGTGATGTATCATCAGCAAACAGGACTATCTCATGATTATCCCTAATTAGATAAGGTAAGTCGTTTATATAAACTAAAAATAAAAAGGGGCCAAGAATTGAGCCCTGCGGCACTCCCATAGTAACCACAGACCCGGAAGATCGATTTCCGTTAACGTCCACTCTCTGAATCCTATTACCCAGGTATGAGATAAGAAGATTCAGAGAAGTGTTTTTAACGCCATAGTGGTGTAACTTCCTGATCAATGTTTCGTGAACCACGCAATCAAAGGCTTTAGATAAATCGCAAAAAATGCCCAAGGCATCGCATGATTCCTCCCACATGTCAAATATATGACCTAAAAGTTCAACTCCGGCATCGGTAGTTGAACGACCCCTCGTGAAACCGAACTGTTTAGAATGTAACATTTTATTTTTGTTAAAGAACCTTTGCATTTGTTCTAATAAGAGCTTTTCGAAAATTTTACTAAAAGTAGGCAGCACGGATATTGGTCTAAAATTAGTGGGGTCAGTTGTGCTGCCTGATTTAAACAAAGGTATTATCTTGCTGTTTTTCATAAGATCAGGAAATTTACCAACGTCAATACAATCATTAAAAATAACGGTTAGGGTAGGTGCCACAATGTCAATGATTGATTTGGTAACGTCAACAGAATTACCCCAGAGGTCTGAAGTTTTCTTCACATTTAACATATTGAATGCTTTAATTATATCCTTACAGTTTACATGATTAAATTGGAATTCATCATCACTAGCTTTTACATTTTCCATAAGTATAGATTCTGCAACAGTGGGTGATGAGTTTAAGAATTTAGTTGTTGAAACAGGAATTTCCGAGAAAAACTTTTCGAATGCTGTGGCTACTTCTAAATCTGATTTAATTATACTATCGCCAATATTAAGACTATAATCACTACTTTGTTTACGAGCCCTTCCTGTTTCACTGTTGATAATATTCCAAGTCATTTTAATAACATTACTGCTGTTTTTAATTTTAAGACTTAAATAACGCGACTTGGCAATACAACAAATTTTCTTAAATATTTTTGAGTAATTTTTGACATAATTATTAAATTCTGGCGTGTTAACATATGTTCGCTCACTGTATAGCTCATAAAGTCTTTTCCTGCTTTTATGGATACCAACAGTGGCCCATTCACTGAAGGATGCTTTACCGTTAACTGTGATCGTCTTGGGGGTAAAAGTAGAATCAAATTCCGTACAATAAGTATTAAAAAAGGTAGTATAAAGTTTGTTTGGATCATTATTGTACGACAATGTAGGTAATTTATTATTAAGTTTGTTTTTAAATAATTCCAAGCGATTTGCAGTTTTTGGGTTCACAGTGATACATTTTTTGGCGATAATTTCATTTTGATTATAAACAGTAATTAGCTGCCCACAGTGGTCAGAATCTAATAAATTAATAACTTCTTTATAGTGTGGTGTTATGCTGGTAAAAATATTATCTAAACATGTGGCAGTAGATGCAGTAATTCTAGTAGGCTCCAGAAACAAGTTAGCCAGATTGTATGACAGAAAAAGATTTTTTAATTTGGTACAGGTACTTGAATTTTCTAATAAATTAACATTAAAGTCCCCAGATATGATGATGGATTTGTTTGACTTACAGATCTTATGAAGTACATCCTCCATCACCCTTTCAAAACAATCATACAACCCTGATGGAGGTCTGTATACACTTAAAACAACAAACCGTTCCAATTCCACGCAGGCTATTTCAATTGTTCGTTCAACAGAGAGGCCCACAATGTCCCTACGTTCTTTAAACCTGTACTGATTATTAACTAGGATTAAGGAACCACCATGGATAGCATTCTCTCTGCAAAACGAACTACCAACCTGGTGATTATTAAAGTTAAACATTAACTGGTGACTTTTCAACCAATGTTCTGTGATACAAAGAATATCTATTTTATTACAATTCATAAACAACTCAATTTCTAACTCTTTATTATTAATTCCTTGAATGTTTTGGTGGGCCAGGCTGGTAAAATTACAATGTTTATTGCTAATTGTGTTTTGAAGCATAGATATGCAAGAGGTTGTCTCTGTTGTCCTAATTTCTAATTTAAATTATTTACAATGTCAATAAGAGGAATGTCAGATAATGGCTCAATAAAACCAATATGTCTTATAGCCAGATTCTTGGCTAACGTAATAAAATAGTATGAAAGAGACATAGCGAGCTGTCTCTTACAATAAGTAGAAAGATAATAATTATCTTTCGTCATGTAAAAATACTTTCTAACATAATTGTTAGTGTCAATTAAATGGAATTTCTCATTGTTTATAGATATAGTATGCAATGTTAAGTTTAGCTTATATCTAATGGTGTTTTCTTCCTGTGGCAAACTATTTGAGTAGGGGAATGTAAACAAGACTATATTATCTAAATTTAGGGCACATAATTTTGTATGAAATTCAATCAGGTTCTTTTTATTTACATTACCTCTATTACCAGTTAAAATTCGAGCTACACATAACTGGATTGCTTTATTTTTCAGCGCAATCAAGTGCAGCTTTTGTTATAAAATTGAGTGGGGCGCCATACCTCGGGATATGACGTTTGGACAGCTACATTCTGATTGCATTGTTTGTAGATGACTTTTTGGCTTTTAAATTTTACCTTGGACCTTTGGGGAAATTTAAAATTGAGGAGAATAATATTAATTTTAAGTCGTTTTTTTCCTTCATTAAAATAACTGGTAATCTTAGCATGGAAAATGTTTAAAAAATACAGAAGGATAGAATAATATTTTATAGGAATAGTATGATCATGCAATGTAGTGTAGTGACCCGTATTGCTGTCGAGAGTATGGATGAACGGCGATTGACAAAAGGTATTTATATGGCGAATGTTAGCGCCGGAAAGGGATTGCCTAGAAAGAATTAGTATATATTTACAAAAAAAAGTATATAAGTATTATATCCATCGTCTAGTACCCAAAGTAAAAGCTCTGCTTAATTTGGGGCTAGATGGTGCTGTGTAAAAATGTCCCAGAATTATACTAATACTAACTACCTTTTTGGTCCTACAAAAAGTTGACGTGCGTACTCACAACTGAACCGCGTGTATGAGAAGATGTACTATGAACGTGGAAAAAACAAAATGAGTATGTAAACAAACTTAAAAGAAGAATCTCCCTCAATCAATGCTCTTTTGCTTTACAGTGTCAGAAGATTCCTCACAGCGTAATATTGCTTTTATCTTCTAGCAGACAACTATTTAACACTAGCCTCCATAAATCAGCTACAGGGCAAGTCTCGTTTTCGATTAAACTCCCCGGACAATATAGCCATAAATCGTTTGGTCATTACAACTACCCCCCCGTTTTCGTCGCAACGGCTTTTTTCGATACCCCTACTATTGGTTACTTTGATGATTAATTTATTATTAATTTGGTCTTTTGATATTTTGTAGTTTATGTTTTGTAGTAGTAGGCAGAAGCTTACTAATGTACTTATACACCTAAAGTTTGACGGTATATTTATGGCCCCTGTGGCTAGTGCCTAGTGCCTATTGCCATAAAACCGGGCACAAAGCGGGCAGAGTTGGGCTCTGAGCGAATTTAATGCAAATCCAACAACACAGCTCGATCCGGGAACCGAAGGACCTCAAGCGTAACAGTCGCTAAGATAACGAGGCAGTTTTTGTTAAATTGCCCCCTATTATCACGTCCACCATCACCGGCATTGTGTGTGTGTGTGTGTGTTAACAACACACACATTTTCCCATACACTCACACACACACAAACCCAGCCGGAACAACTACCTATATATGTCTCCATCTCCATAAAATATGTCATTCAGATAATATTAATTTACCTTTACAAACAAAATACAATCATTTCAAGTAACATCGATCGACTTATCAATAAAAATGTACTCATATTATGGAAATGCAATTGGATTGGTCCATACATTATTTATGTATGATGGAGGGACTGTCGTAAAATGTTTATATCTTCACCAAGTGAATGTTATGCGACAATAATAATAATATTGGTTTCGTTGTGGGGAGAATGTAATTCAGATATCTGATGATATTTGTCGGTCAAGCAAAAAAGGACCTTCCGTAACGTTTAGGTACGTGTAATATCATGGTGTCTATCCATGAACGAAACAGTTGACGCCCAGTGATGAGGCGTAGTTTGTCGGGTGCCGGGTGGTTCTAATGAGCTTTGACCTGTAGATTTATTATAATGTGATCATTTTGATGTATATATACATACATAGACGCACGTCTTTTTTCACAGGGAAAGGCAGAAACTAGAGAGTTCATACACCTTGTCATACACACGTGCCGGTTGTGAGTACTACGCACCCTTAACATTATTGGCATTGATACAAAATCGCGATGAACGTGGACAACCTACAGATACTTACTCATCTAATACATGTAGGAATGGAACGTGATGAATAAACGTAAGTATTACATGTAAGGTGTAAGTGAGAGAACGAATGAATGTACGATTAGATTCTATTTTTTCTCTATGGCAATTATCATAATAATAATAATAATAATAAATTGTGTCGATGTCGACAATTCTACCAATGTCAGAGTGATTAAGAAAACGTGTGTATTGGAATGTAAAAAAAAGGGGGAGGGAGAAAAGTTATTAGTGAAATGTACGATTAGATGACTTAAAAGATAAATGAGTGACAGATGACAGTTGACAATTGACATTGACGGATGACATGACATTGACAGATATAGAGAGTGAAAGACGAAACTGAGAGGAAGACGTTGTACTGTGACTGTGAGACGATTAGAAGGTAAATTAAAAATCTTAAGGTAATTAATTTCATCAAGGAGTTTTATTCAAGCCCTCAGTACTCCTTTAACTTTGCTACATCGTATCGTAAGAACCTTGTGTACCCTTATCAACCAACTTATAAATTTATACCCTTGAGAGATCAAAGACACGAAAATACGTTTTACGCACAAAAAAACTTTTCTTCTTCTTTTGTTCGAGGAAGGGTAGTTATACTGAATTCGCCAATACGGCATATTGTTGACTGTGGTAATGTCCCTCGGAGGCCGGTGATAAATATGCCAAACTGAAGTCATCGCCCTTCGCCTTGATGAGGGTACATGTAAATTTAAAGTCGATTATCGAACGACATTTATTTGAAGAACAAATTACCAACCGTATAATGTTTACTTTGGGTACTTACTTAACTTTTTTTTTATTAATTATACACCCTATTTTTTCATAACGTAAAAAAATAATTTATCATCGTACTCATTGTTATAAACTACTTTTAAAGAATAAATATTTAACAATATCTCTAGCGATATAGCTCGCTAAGAGGTCATTACGCAGGTTCGAGTCCTGCCAATCAGTCGATTTTTTCCGTCATTAAAATCACTGGTAATCTAGGCATGGAAAGTGCTTATAAAATACAAAGAGTAAATATCTCAAGAAACAAATAAAAAAAGGGATTAAAATATAAAGAATAAACTGAGTTTTTATATTGAAAGAACCTGAAACATAGAAAAGAAACCCGACATCGCAGTCGCTGATCACTGATAGGAAAAAAAATCTCTCATCAATGTACAATTACATGAACAAAATGACGATTGAAACTCAGCTTTCATTTCATTCCATCTCAAAACGAAAACCAAACAGCAATTGATTCAATTCGCAACAACTATCCCAAAACGCATACAGATCCCCGAAATACAATCGACTGCACCAAAGTTCTGGAATACATTGCTGCTAATATTCGGAATGGTTACCAAAGAATGCGGCGCCGGTATGGAATGGACGCGTGCGAAGTTGAAATTGCTGGCATACTTCGCGACGTCGCATTGCCGTATTACTACCAGTGGTACTCGATTGGTCCTCGATGGGATTGCTCCTCGATGTCCCTTATTAATTCGTCCACTCGAGGACGAATTAATAAGGGACATCGAGGTACGGGAGGCCTTTGGTACGGGATATAGACTTTAGCTTAGGATTTGGATTTATCGTTTGCACGTAAACTTGCTACGTATTTATATAAGGTTTTTGGGCGCTTGGTGTATTATTCACTAGTGTTGTATGTAAGCAAACTGTATGTATTAAGAAATCGTAAATCGTTGTCATTATACAATATTATGATTCATCCCCTAAAGTTTCAGCATATGTGTACAAATGTATACCAACAGTTAGCCAGTATATTTTGGCCTCATGTAATATTTTTTTTTTTTTTTAATACTTATATTCAGCCGCATCCTGGTTAGACTGGAAGCCGATCCCAACATGGTTGGGAAAAGGCTAGGAAGAAAAAGAGAAGAGTAATAGGAGGCCAGCATATTGCTATTAAATGGGCACAAATCTAAACTCAAATCTTCTACCAAGAATTTAATGGAAAGAACCAATAATTTATCGAGGTCCTGGGTTCAGGCGTAGCGTTTTTATCTGTTTTATTTGATTTAGCATTTTAATAATCTTACTAATATTATAAATGTGAAAGTTTGTGAGGATGGATGGATGGATGTTTGTTACTCTTTCACGCAAAAACTACTGAAGGGATCTGGATGTAATTTGGCACAGAGATAGATTATAGTCTGGAATAGCACATAGGCTACTTTTTATCCCGGTAAAATGTATGGTTCCCGTGGGATAGCGGGCAAAGCCGCTGGCGGAAAGCTAGTAATTCATAAAACAACTCTAAAAATAACTAATACATTTATTTTACTTCCCGCAAATAAAATCTATGCTAACAATCTAAAAGCTAACAAAGAATACTAAATTTAATTGTCTTATAAAACAAGGATGGATTTTGAACTGTAAATACTTTGGCTCCAACAAATACTGAAGCGAGCCAGTCCAATTCCACAAAGTTTGGCCTGACCGCAGCAGGTTGGCGCAACCAGCGCCGTATGTTGCCAAACCTGATTTGATTTTAAAATGAACCTGCAGGAGTTATAGGTGTTTAAACATGGCAACTGAAGTTTGTTTCTAGTTGATTTTCACTTCATGTCATGTCCGTTGAAAAGGCCGAGAGCCTTCCAGTGTAAATAACCTTTATAACTTATGCCAAAGGTATGTAAATTATGTTTCTATTGGTTATTCAGTATCTTTTAAAAATATAAATAGTCTAATGGTCCTCGCCACTGCTACCCTAGAGGTCTTGGATTCGGTAACTACCTAGTAGCAGCTCGGAGTCTGGATTTTTGCCCTGTTAATGGCGTAATTATATGGTCATCCGTACTACATGGAACCCAAATACGTCTCTGCCTAACCCTAATATAAATCCAGGCGTGATGGTATGTAACTGTCATAATGGCTCCCAGAGTATGTACAAAATTTTTAAAAGTAGGTAAATGATAAATTATATTTTTTCTCTAAATACTTATTCTGCAAGTCAATGTTTAAGATACTTATCAACTAGATGGAGAAACGCCAAAAACAAACTCTTAAATTATTTGAAATCCGAACACTTGACTAACTAAACTCAATACCAGGACTAAATTGCTCAATACAGTGTACTAAGTAGGAGCTGTTTGGCTTTGACCAGCACATTGGTGTGAAGCTCAAACCGGCACAAGAAATCACTGGAGCACACGCTGTGCCCACACGCAGCCGACCGAGACGTGCGCACGACATAGGAACGAATAGACGTGGCCATTTGAAATTCGAAAAAGAAAAGTAAAAATTGTAGATTATTTTAAGTGTAGGATTCAAACCTGCGTCTTCTGGTTAAATACATCAGACGCTATGACCTATAAGCCACCGCGAGTCCTACCCACCAAGTCGAAATTTTCCTTCACATACAAAATTTACATCTCAAGGTTACGTTAGAGATATATTACATAATTATCTATTACTTACAAAACTATGACAAACAATACATGGCGCAGCCGGTTATGGTTCATAATACGATTACAGTTCTACATTATGGTTCGGGTTCGTTGGAGATTTTTTAAATAAAATAAAAAATACTACTTGAATAATTCTACGCGTACCTAACTCTGTGCCATCAAGGGTGTACACGATCAGCGCCTAGTCGGGCGGAAGCGGAAATAGTGCACCGTTTGATGCACCCACAAAGCCTCACTGAAAGCCCCGCTGAAACCTTTCAGTACGATCGCTTTTCATGACGAGATCTCTTTAGTTTTCCGTCGCTGTAACCAACCGAAATTTTTGTGTGATAGAGCTAATAAGACACGATTGAAGATGGCCAACTTTTTTATTGGTAAAATAATATTTATTTCTGCGAGTAAACCTTTTAAAGACACTTTTCACTGTCAATGTTTTACTCTATTTTTAAATTAGATGGCGCCAACATTTCCTAGCTGTCGACCTCTAAAAAGATATGCCGTAACAAACTCAGAGAATCGGTAGTATCTTTTAAAGTCCAGACATAGTAACATTGAGTGACACAATTTAGGGAAATGTCTGAAAAGGCGTTTTGAAGGAAGAGCCGTAGCAGCTTTGAAAAGGCCAGCCCCTGCTGACGGCACGCAAGCATCAGTAATTATTTGTATGAATGTTCGCTGGGCAAGAGCCTCCATACCATACAACGGATGCCTGAAGACGGTTAGCGCCTTCGAGGCCGGCTCAGGAAGAGGAAACCTGGAAAGACCTGGGGGAGGCCTTTGCCAAGCAGTGGGACACCAAAGGCTAAATGTTTATAGTTGACCATAATTCCTCTCTCTTTCCGTCTTTAAAAGGTTAAATTGTCATACTGAAGCCTTATTATATATCGTAATGATCTTGCCATAGTCACGATGTATTATAATTTTTCCGCTTAGTAACATCAATATTAATAGACTCGCCCCCTTTTTCATAGGACCTAAACATACAGGCGATCTGTGGGTGTACATCAGTGCATCTGTACCTACACCTTCGGGGAATACAGGCGTAATGGTATGTTAAATAATATGAAAGTTACAATCATAACACAGGACCCGGAACTTATAAGTTGGGAAGGGTCATATTTTAGCTCAAAAAAGGCGTGATAAAGTTAAAAGGGCCGACTCAGTGAACGATTCCGTTCTATGTCAGTACACAAGGTACGAGCGAGAGGCGATTTGGTCCTTATTTACGCTTGTCTAGGTTTGCTCATAGTCTAGTGAGCAAAAAATTCCCAGGTCGAGAACACTATAGTCTGCGCGGAACTAGTTTACCGCGCCTGAGGTAGGGACGGAGGTGACGCGGCGGGTTACTGTGGACAAAAGCAAGCGCCACCGCCCCTCCGTCCCACCGCTCACATACCTAAGGCGCGGTCAACTAGTTCCACGCAGACTATATGGTAGTATATTGTTCTAGCAACCCGCAGTGCTCCCAGTCGGTAGGCATGATTTTTTCCGACATCTTCAACAATCATCGTCATAATCTCAGCCAATTTACACAAACCTAAATGAATTAGAGATATACCTAAACCTTCCTCGTGAACTGCATGTAACTCCGTTCAATGTTGAACCTAATATCTATGTAACACATGAACGCAATAAAGAACTTGAACTTGCACTAGTTTTATAGTGTATCGCGTTCATACAGACAAACAGACGAGGGGGAGGATTTTCTTTATAATAATACCAGCTTTTGCCAGTGCCAGTTAGAACTCCGTTTTATGATTTATTGATGATTTAATAGTTACTCTGCTATTCGGGGTGGAAACAAAAGATTCAAATCAATATCATAAAAATCGGTCTAGCCCTTTTGAAGCAAATGGTGTAAGTAACCCAACTTGATGACACTGCTTCATAAATATTTTACAGCTTTTGATTATTAAACCACCAGCGACCCAGACTAGTCTGAAATAGGCTCAAGACTTTAAGGGGAGAGGCCAATACCTATAACATAAAAACTTCTCCGTTATTACTGCTTTTGTCTCTCGCAGTTTAGCCCACACATTCAACGATCATCGATCAAAGAAGTTCTTATTACATTCGGTGCGAGTTTCATCCGTTTGTCAGGAGAAGTCGAGAGAAATAACTTAAGAAATATGCTACACACACACATGACAACATGAGTAGGCGCAGAAGTTTTGTTCGATTCACATCATACTTACTTACTGCCCCAAATTCCGACATTAGGACGGTCTTATTTCTAAATGCTACTATTAAGTCGATTGACCCTGGATTGTCTAAAATTTTTATAATATGACTAGCTTCCCGCCAGCGGCTTCGCCCGCGTGCTCTTATAATTTTTTCCCCCGTTTTTGTAACATTTTTCATTACTACTCCGCTCCTATTAGTCGTAGCGTGATGATATATAGCCTATAGCCTTCCCCGATAAATGGGCTATCTAACATGGAAAGAATTTTTCAAATCGGTCCAGTACTTTTAGAGTTTATTCGTTACATACAAAAATACAAATCTTTCCTCTTTATAATATTAGTGTAGATAGTGTAGAAGTGTAGATAGATAGTGTAGATAGTGAGAGGCCAACGTAAAAATAAGAAAAGACACAGAAGAAAGAGCAAAACGAGCAAGATGTTGGAGGACAAGGACAGTGGTTAATTTCGAGGACTTTATCTAGCATGGGCTACAAACAGGCTAAATTAATCGATTGATGAATGATGACATAAACAGTCATTAATTTTTATCAATGGTGAAGATACAACATCTAAGAGCCTTAAATGAAAGCAACAAAACTCTATTTGGCATGAAAACGCGCTTAACAAACGTGGTGTGCAAAGACTTTAAGATGTACTATGCAGGATATTAGAACTGAAGGTTTAGATTGTGAACAATGATTTATTATTCTATTGTTCTTTTATCTAAGTTACGCAGCACAATATTTCGGTAGTTTAGAATCTCGCGCTAACGGTATTTACAATTTATTTATCAGTGACATAATAATATATTATATAGGATAGGTACTCTTAGAAACATATAACCACTTTAGAAACCGGATACCATACTGAACCTTCTGCAATTTCTTATTTTATGAGACACTTAGGAGTATTAGAGACATTCGTTCGCTAACAGCCAATGCGAGGATTATCATATAAATTGCTGATAATCCTGAGATAAGATGAACGGTCGAAGCTTGATAGTTAATGATATCTTTTAGTATTATCTACAAGTAGTCCAGCTGAAAAGATCGTAATCGGAAAAACGTATGTCCGTGCTAGGAATATTGGTGTCTTAGATGTTGTCTCTTCATCCTTTCAAGCCTTTTCAACCGACTTCAAAAAAGAAGGAGGTTCTCAATTCGACTGTATTTTTTATATATTTTGAAATTGTTGTATGATTTCTAACTAATTTGGAGGGGGTTTCAAACTACTAATTTAATTTAAATAAAACTTTCGTTGATTGTCTGTTTGGCACCAACTCCAAATTAGAAATCATAATGTAAATATGTACCTGATATTTTTTGCTTTTAAGTTCCCAGGTGTTTTTTGGAGGTGGTTTGTTATTCGTAAATTTCAAAACCTTTAACCGTGTTTTTTTCCTTGTATAATTGAAATTTATTTATTCTTATTAGTTGATCAGCGTAGTTATAACTTAGCCACGAGCCCATCCAACACCAATTTTAATCTCCTTTTGATCGTATCTGCCGATATTAAGTCAAGGTAAGCTTTCATCGTTACGTAGGTAAAATCTAGCGGCAACCTTACCCTGCCGGGCGGCGCGGCGGCCTAACGGGTGAAGACAAACTTTAATTGCATAAATTAACATACTATTGCCACCACCCGGGTTACTCTGATATTTAATTACCTACTGAGATGAGACTTTCGCAGGCAAATATTTAGCCAGGAATTTAAAATTCAGTACATAAACATGCTATCACGCCAGTATTCCTCGGAGGGTTGGCAGAATTGGAATAGGTACATATAATATACCAAAAAGCCGGTATTTGTGGTTAGACATAGTTAACTGGTATGTTTAAAATAGTGGTATGTATAAACTCGCCCGGCGAACTACCCTACAACCTCACAAACTCACAAACTGTACCTCTTTTTATTATAATATTAATAATAGTACAGATTTTACGTATTACTATTAGGTGCTTGTGTATGACAAGATGGATGAACCTGGAGGAGGCTAATGATCTCTAGTTTCTGCCTACCCCTGTGGGAAAAAAGCGTGAATGTATATATGTACAGCCACGAACAAAAATATGTATACACTAACAAAAGTGCATACCAGCATTTCTTCTTACTAAATAGAATCAAAAGGAAATTGGACAGGTCCAAATACTATAGCCGACGAGCACAATAAAAGGATATTTATGAAATTGTATGATGTACTTATGTCCCTTCATTTCCCCTCCAAAAGTCGGTCGGGTGTAACAGAACCCTAGCAAGCATCCGGACGCCTTTGGTGGCGTTAATAAGGATCAAATAATGGTACCTAGGTAATCAATTATTAATCTTGATGGACGTCTTGTAATCTGGTTAGGAGTTCGATTATCGTATATTTGTTAGGCAGAGGCCATGTTAAACGGGCCGTGCCCGGTTTTCTCATCAAAAAAGAAATAATATAAAAAAATATCTACATAGACATAATCCTAAAACGATAAAGTTCATAAAAAAAAATAATTGACCTTTTTTTAAGTCAGACGGTGAAGGAAAAACATCGTGAGGAAACCTGCATGCCTGAGAGATTTTCTCGATGGCATGTGAAGTCTGCCAACCCGCATTAGGCTAGCGTGGTGGACTATAGCCTAATCCCTCTCATACTGAGAGGAGTCCCGGAGGAACATCCCCTTAAACTGTCGGTGTAGTGAATCCTCCTTAAACCTCAAAGAGGTTTTACAGAGTCAGCAACGCGTGAGTGACGCTTCGGTGTTGTAAACGACTATTGGCTGCGGTAAACGTCTACCTTCAAACGGGCCACACGCTTGTTTGCCAGCCTTATGGTATAGAAAAAAAACATCTCTATCTCTTTTGGCCGTCATTCAACTCCTTTGTGGTCATATCCTTTCTCACACAGTCCATCCATCTTTTCTTTGGTCTTCCTCTTTCTTTATATCCATCAAGCATGCTATATCGCCTTGCCTAACGAATAACTGCAGGCGTTTGAATAACTAAATGATAGTTGCTATCATAATTTAGGTAGGCGTTTTACAACGACGCGGTGTCGTCGATTATAATAACATCAAATCTTCGATATCCTAACTATATTATAGCAGTATTGAGGCAAATCAATTTTTTTTGTTTACTGGAAATACAATATACCATTACGCCTGTATTCCCAAGGGTTAGGCAGTGGTGTATATAACCCAAAGTTCGGCGTTATGTTTAGGTCCCATGTAATAGGAGGCGAGCCTATTGTCATCAACCAGACTCCGCGCTGCTACTGGTAATTTCACAGAAAAACCTGTGAGTCTGAATTTGTGCCCGGTTGAGAGCAATAGGCTCCCCCCCTATTACATAGGACCTAAACATGTCGACGAAATGTGGGTGCACATTAGTACACCTCAGCCGAACCCTTCAGGTAATACAAGCATGATGTTATGAGATAGACAGCCATAGATCAAATATTCAACTCAATAAAATAAAACGTGCAATGTTGTTGTAGTGTCATTGCGTAAAGTGCGCCGGCGCATCGTAGACGGTCGTTGACCCACGCCCTTTAGAACACAATTTGCTAGTAAGTCATTGATGTTTGTTAATTTGAAGTCTAGCCACAAATCATGATAAATTTTACGCTAACTTTTAAAGGGCATTGTATAGGTACCGAAGTTTAAGCAGCTTAAATTTATCTGCATGGTTGAGGCATGCAGAAAAAATAGGAAGATACATAGACTCCCTAATATAAAACCCTTCCTTAGGCTTTTTGCCGTGTCGTCGGGTGAAAAGGAGGTTTTATGAAAAGAAATAATTAAATACTCAGATTCGCTCATATTGTTGGTGCATTTATAAACAGCTCGTATATACACCACCGGTCATATAAATATTTGTTACATACGAGGATCAAACCCTTGTGTGTTGTGTTCCTGCAGTGAGTAAGGTTGCCATAGCTCCTTCTAAGGATGCGCTGCGCTGGCAGCAAGAGGAATATTCCCTTGTCGGCGCAGTGAATCCTTCATAAACCTCTACTATAGTCTGCGCGGAACTAGTTGACCGCGCCTTAGATATGTATGGAGGGGCGAGGTCTCCTGCGCGTATAAAAGGATATAAGTATTATATCCATTGTCTAATACCCATAGTACAAGTTATGCTTAGTCTGGGACTAGATGGTGCTGTGTAAAATATGTCCCAAACTATTTTTTTAAAGCAGTACAGCACCGTTTATACAAATGTACTTAATTAAATCTAGACAATTATATTCTCTTTAATGTTTTTAGTATAAAAACTGTTTGTTATTACCTAAATATGGTTTATCTTAAAATAAAGCAGATAGTAGTGTCAAAGATCGCCTGACCTCACTATTTTACGCATTTTAAAATGGTACGAATATGTTTTAGTTTTTAAATACGTCTTGAGTGTGCCAGTTTGTGTGTTTTTGTAAAGAAAATGTGGTTCAAATTTATTTTGCTCTCCATTTTCGGTTTTAGTGGATCTGTGAGTATACTATAAATGCACATTGTAATAACAATAATGTCTAATTTGTCGTGAAAGTAAAGCATTGCAGTTCTCGGGACCCCTTCAAAAATTGCATTTACATTTATAAGACAACATAGCGTAATTTTATTCAGTACCGCAAAATGTAACAGTGTTTGCCGATGTTTGCACTAATAAATCTGAGAAAACCAATTACAGGTAGATCAAAGATAAACAGGCCAACAGAATTTATGATACTGTAGTGACATCTATAACGCCGTGTAGGTACTACACTACAATGTAAAGTAATTACACTAGTCGATATTTTTTTTAATAATAATAATAAGTTATAAGTTTGACGTGTCTGTGTGTGTGTGTGTGTGTCTGTCTGTGGCATCGTAGCTCCCGAACGGATGAACCGATTATGATTTTGTTTTTTTTATTTGAAAGGTGAATTAGTCGGGAGTGTTCTTAGCTATGTTTGATGAAAATCGGTCCAAGATGGCCGCCGCCACAAAATAGTGAATTATATATTTTTTAACAACTCCCTCAATATGCTAGGATAATACTATAACACTATGATAAATTTCAAATCCAAGATGGCCGCCACCACAAAATGGCAAAATACATTTCGTGTCGGGGGTTTTCTAAATTTTTAATTTAGGTTAGGTTATTATTAGCTTATTTTATTGTCACCGCACTGCCAGACGCCAAACACGGCTACGGTATTTTCTTCCGACAACCCAGATCCACAGGTCTTGGTTGTCGGGTATATAGCACACGTGCTTTATCATTTTGAAACTTCAGTTTTTAAGTCTCATGTACCCAGTAATTTCACTGGCTAAATTACCCTAGAAACCGGAATACAATAATGATTCCTTAGTGGTAGAATACCAGTTAGCGTTACTGTTTTTTTGTTGGAAGTTCTCATGGATATCCAAGAGGATATCATGAGAATTTCTCCTATCTCGTTTTCCCATTGGATGCTGGCTAAAACAACCTCGGTGTTTCCTCTCGCACCTGCATCGGGGGCTACGGGAACAGAATATTTGTTCTCGGCTCCCGAACGGTAATGGCCCTGTACGAACTCAACTGGGAGAGAGAGAAAGAGAGAGCGAGAGAGAGAGTTCTATCTTCTCAAAAAATAACATGAATATTTTTCTCCTTTACCAGTTGACAACATCTTTCGATCTTCGCGGGGTTATCAATGGCAACCGTATGGCTGGCGTCCCCCTGGGAATTTCGCTGGGTTCTGGAGAGCTAGATGTGGAAGGGATCTGCACGCGAGCTGGTATGGCCTGTCAGAACTGCAGCCAAGCTGTGACCTGTGTGCCGCTGCCTGTCGGGTGGCTCAAGGTAATTAGACAAATATTAACTCAGTTTACTATACTGCGGTAATTAAAAAGGAAATTTCATTCAAGTTGGGTTGGGCATCCAGTTTTATTGAATAAATAACGCAGATTCGAATACCGCCCGAGTTTGATAGATAATTAAGGGAAAGGTTTTTTTTTAACCTGCACTACCTTGTATACCAGCCAACTACATTCGTACAAACCCACGGTCGAATAACACTTTTCAAAAAAGTTTATATATTACCGTCCTATTAGTTCATATTGATTTGCATTTGTATACCTTTACCTATAGTAATTTGATATAACCACTCTTATGTTTGTCATCACGCTTTTTACGCATTTCCAGGTCCCTCTAGAAGACTGCGAAGAAGGTTTCACTTGCAATGCCCGCCTGGGTAAATGCTCTAAGGACCCGGTGCCTGAATGTAGCTATGTTGCCCAAGAATTCGAGCATACTTGTGAACAGGTCAGTATTCATTGTGTTAAAGGAATTATTGCACTGTCCTACACCAGGATTTCTTATTCACATATTTATATGACAAATTGCGACCGGGAAACAGGATACTAAGATACCGTCATGTCTTTATTCCCCAAAGGGTAGCAAAGATGTAACTATTGCAGGTTGTATGTTAACGTCTCATGCAATAGGGACCAATGGTGACAATGAATATTCTATTTGACGACCAAAACGCCTACAATCCAGTCACTTTTAACACCAATTAAATCATCAGTTTTTAGTTTTTTTTAAATGTTGCAAACACAATAAACCTAAATATTCATTCACATTTTTTCTATTAGAGACAGATCTTACTACGTATCTATTTTTCCAGGTTGGAATATTCCCAGATGCTTATGACTGCAGGAAGTTTCACCTCTGCTCTCCACCCGAAGGGCTCCCTGATGGTAGACCTGCAGACCACAGAGCTGCTTTGTGCCCAAGGCATTATGCCTACAACCCTGCCACCGCTCAGTGCTCAGTAAGTATCATTACACCTTTGTTAAACTCGAAAGGCAATTTCCAATAGGTGATAAGTAAAGGCTTCTTACTAATGTACATAATAATATAGTAAATAATTTATGGTACTTTTCACAGAGCTCCATCTAGTCCTAAAGTAAACAGAGTCCTATAGGTACTAAACAATGGATCTATTACTTATAGACATACTTATAAATACACTTAAGTTCGTCACAGTAATTATGTCCTGTATCGATCCCTCAACCAGCATTTATCACTGGAACCACAAGATCACAGGAGAACCCATACTGATCTGGCGCAAATTGCGCTAATTTAAAGAGTCTTTCATGATCAGATCCCCCACAACTTCTACAGTTACTTTTTATATTTTTTCAGTTAAAACTAGAACACAGTCAATGCGTCGAACGGCCAGTCCCTGATTGCTTAACTGTCGGCCAACATGGAGTCCTACCTTTGAGCTCCAACCATTATTACGTCTGTCTCATCAAAAACGGAGTTTTGCACCCCCAAATCTTCATCTGCCCCCATGGCTGGCACTTCTGGGGAGAATTCTGCCAACCAGAACAACAGCCAGAAAGTACAACAAACATTGTAATAGTCAATAGTAAAACCAAAGATAGCTCAGAAGAGAGTAAAGAAGGAAGCAATGAGAAAAGTTCAGAAGAAACAGTTTCCAAGAAAGCTACAGAAGAAGTAACAACAGTTAAAGCTGCAACATCTAGAATAGATAGTTTCTTTTCAACTGAAAAGTCTACAACTTATGCAGCTGACACTTTCTTAGCTGATAAGATAGACCTCGCCAATTATGAGACGACTGACGATGTTGCACCAAGTAACGATGAATTTGTTAATTCATTTGAGAATAGCAATGAATTTTGGTAATTTAGTATCAAGAGATATATTATCATCATAATATTATATTAAAGGAGTAAGTAGAAAATTTATCTTAGTTACTAATATAGAGTTTAATCAGGTATATATTTTATTTTTAACGAATTTTGAAAGTTTGAATATTTGAGGTACGATGTACGATTTACGACGACGACAAATACCATAATATGTACTGTAACATACCTATATAAAATATCCATGGATCTTAAGAAAGTTTTACATAATACAAATTAAACCTAAAAGTATTGTTGTTATTACATATTAACAACAATAGGTAATGAAAAACACATAACTTACAATTACCTAATCCATTTCAGTTTTTCTAACATTGAACACTTTGTCTGGAATCTAGACTAACCAATGCTCATGAATATCACATAAACACCATGAATAAATTAATTCTTAAAAGAAGTGCTTGAATTTAAATTTCAATAAGCCAAATCAAGACTGACCTATTAAAAACAAAGAACTAACGACTCCACTTTAAGACAATGCTTATCATGTTATCAGCCGTACCTCTGACAAGTACAGTTAAGCAAAAATCTAATTCTGTCATCGTGCTTCACAATAGGACAGTCGCGACCGATACAGACCTTTGTGGTTGTACAAAGGCAGTGTTATCGGTAGCATCTCTGCCGAGCCCCAAGATGGTATGGCGCAAGCTAGAAGATATGGCGCCGACATCTATGAAACTATTAGCTTTCTAGTTTCAACTGGACGTTATGTAGACTTGAAGATGGGGGATCCAATTAAGGATGTTTTAACAATTAGACGAGTGAAGAAAGATAATCCTTATTTTGGCCAAATAATCACGGTGAAGTAATGATTATTTCATATTAGGATAGTAATATTATATGTAATATTGTTTAGTAATGGTCTTATAGATTGTATCATTCACGTTTATGTTAACATATATCTGGACTATAAAATAAACCCTGTTTGTTTGAGTTTGTTTCGGTATTTCTTCTCAGAGGTAGTCAGTTCGATACAGTCAGCAACTAAACACGATGCAGTCTTCAAAACGCTTTATCATTTTTAATATCCAGAATTAAATGACCTTTGAAGGAAGTACAAGTTATTAAAGAATAATTCATTATTATATGCTTTCGGGTCATCGCATGTAACTTGGACCATACAAAATTCATGATTTAAAATTAGGCACTGAAAATGAATTCTGCTTATAAATTCTTCCTTTCCATATCTATCACTTGCTGTCATGTCGACGTGACATTTATGCGGAGCAATGTAGCTCTGAATCTATGCATATAGACACCACACCATGGCCGTTTTTCTTGAGGCAAAGATGTATTATAGTATAGGTATTTCTTATAAAAACAAATCTATCCCACGGGAACCATACATTTTACCGGGATAAAAGTAGCCTATGTACTATTCCAGACTTCAATCTATCTCTGTGCCAAATTTCATCTAGATCCGTTCAGTAATTTTTGCATGAATGAATAATAAACATCCATCCAGCCATCCAAACTTTCACATTTATAATATTAGTAGGAAGACACATCAAGATAAATACTATGTGATAGGGACTCACTCCAGATGTTGAATATTTCCAAATAAAAATACACGGTAAAACATCACCCAGTGAGAGGTCTTGGCTTCAGTAGCCTTGTCAAACAGTCAGTTACTCTTAAGGTACCGCAAGGTTTTTTTAAGAAAATCTGTAAAGCCCAAATTTTGTTTTTATGCTCGAGTAATAAATACCTCCCGATAATATATATATAACATAGATAAATGATCATATATAAAAAAAAGATATAAGATATGTAAGATATATTTTTCTGGAAAAATGTATACTGTCGTAGATATCAATAAGGGAATCACAGAAATAAACCTAGAACAAAAATCACAAAGAATTTTATCCGTGGAAAACCTAACAATTTATATTTTGTCATATAAAATTAACATCAGCATAAAGCTCGTGTTGTTTTATCGGTTCCCGCAATCGCCTATCAAAGACACCATACACGACGCAAGATTAACGGTAAACAAAAAGATGCACCTTTGACATTAAACTCTGAAAGTGCATTCAAATTCCGCTTACCGCTCCCGCTGCCACCTATAAAATGCTCCACTACTAATTCCTGCACAGTGATGAACAAAAACACATAAACCTTTGACATTAAATAAAGGAATTTTGTGCGTAATGAACTTTATAGATCGTTTAACTTTAAATTTATGATTAGTTATGGTTATAATCGCCGCTTTTTACTGTTCAAGCAACAATAACGTATCAATTCTTGATTAGAAGCTTTAATTATTTTTTTTTGCTGAATTCAATTACAGATACTTGTTAACAGATATTTTAAAGTCTACGTGTTTTTGGAACTAAATTCCAGAAAATGGCCGAGACAATGAAGATGTGTCTGAGATAAATTATTAAACTGTCTAGGAACCCGCGACGATACTAATTAGAAAATTAACAGAGGGTTAAGAACCAGTTTCCAATTTCGCGTGGAAGACAAAAAACTCAACACTGAAAAACTAACACTCAAAGCACAACACTGGCAGATGAGCCAGTAATTTCTCTTGCAACATTACTCTTTAAACACAATAATGGTAGCACACATTATTTGACAATGCATACTACCCCCAGAGGAACTTCAGCACCAACTTTAATTTTTTTTTGACCTAGACACGAAAAGACCGTTCTACATTTGATCACCAACGATGTGTATTGGTTAATGTTCCTTGTAAAGTACTCGCTGTATATCACATCAGAACATCAATTACAGTCTTTTAATGAAACCCTTAGAAGAATCAAAGTGACCGTCATAGCCGCAAGGATTAGCAAGCTTAAGTGGCAGTGGGTGGGGAACTGGAACCCCTGAACTGGGTGGAGACCACGCACTGGAAAGCGCAGTGTTCCCGGAGAAGCTTCCAACGAGATGGACCGACGACCTGATAAAGGTCACTGGGAGTCGTTGGATCCGGGCGGCGTGCGACCGGTCCCGGTGGAAGTCTATGGGGGAAGCCTTTGTTCAGCAGTGGACCTTTTTTGACTGATATGATGATGATGACTGAAACCTACCAATACTGACACTCCTCCTTAAAAGTGGGTCTAAGTTTTACCCTATCAGCGATACCAAAATATCTCTGCATAAGCTTTAGCCCAAGCACCCTACTCCAAAAATGCTAGAATTAAGACATAAAGCTTTTTCTAAACAATTATATACTGATGAGAATGGTCTTAAGTACAATCCGCTTGTCACTTATTACATAAACCACCAGTTTTGCAGGACGATCGAGCTCATCGATAACCTTATTTCAACGTTTGAATTCTAAATGTTGTTATTGAAGACTGATAGGCTTCCGCCTATCTATAGTACTTCATTTATATTTTGAGTTATAGGTTATGTAATAAATTATAACAATTTTCGCAGAATCTTCATATGTGTATTATCTACTGTTATTGATAGGGCCTGTTTCACCAACTCCCAGTAAGTTCTCATTAAATTACTTGGGAGATAATTTCATAACAATAATGTTTATTTCTTTAATTTATCCGGCAGTTAGCGGCTATCCAGAGGTGGTCATGTTTCACCCTAAGAATCTTAACATACAGTTTAGCTATAAACACATAACCTACAAAGAAGTATATCTCTATTCTTAAAACGCAAACTTTGACTACATCACTATCTACCCGCTTCAGCGTATAAAACCGTATCTCTTCTCATATCCAATCTCTTCACATACACCACACGTAGTTGAAGATCTAACGCTGTGCAAAGCTGACATCTTCTAACACAGAATTATTAATGATAACTGGTGACACAGAATGCGAGAAGTATATTTGAGTCTTGTACTCTAAGTAGCCCGCTTCCGCTCGTGCTACCGCTGTCCGCTCTTCACGTATACCACACAGCGTTTGTGCAGGGCTAACGGTGTACAAAAAACGGGCACCTCTGACATTAGACACTAGAATTGCATCACAGTTCACCGTGGGAAGCTTACCTATAGACGCATTCGCCGCTACAAGCTAAATTGTGTGGAGAAGGTTTCCTTGGTTTAGATCCTCGGTTTGAAGTGGAACGGAGAAATATAACTGTACTCCTCCCTTGGGTTGGGAGTCGATTTGGTGATTTCCAGGTTGGCCAAGGAAGTGCTCACTTGGCAGAAAGTGGGTGGCGGTAATATCTCCAGACACAGTTTGCAGTAGGCCTCGACCGGGTATTCTAATTTCAGGAAACCGTGCCGATTTTTGCAGGCCTTGTACCAACACAATGACGCCGTGCCGCTTCCATTATTCGGGGCCCAACTACTGGGAGGATGTATAGTAGGTATCCGATTCCTGTATATGGCCATAATTCCATTTAAGCATAATTCCGCTTAATGAAGAACAGAAGCAGTGCCTAAGATGGAAGAAGAGACAACAGAAGAGACAAAGCCCGAGCTGTCATTGGAGCTCTTACAGGGCACTACACCACTAATGACATGCTCCATAAAATGAAGCTAGCTTTGAACAATGACTGCAGAGCCTGTGGTGAATTCAAGGAAACTATGCAGCACATCCTGTGCGATTGTGACGTCCTGGCGACGAAACGGATGAGTCTTCTCGGCAACGGGTACCCGAAGCCGGAAGATTTTAGGTTCCTTCCTCTCAGTGGGTTAGCCGCCTTCGTAAACCACGTCTTCAAAGAGTAAGGAATATACGGTAATGGGGACAACACAAAAGATCCCATTGGGTCGAAGTGTTGCTGGTTGTACCAGCCCCCGTAAGACAAGATAAGATGGAAGATACAATTAAAGTAAATCCCTTTTGGACCCTCACTCTCAAATATATACAATGGAACACAGTAAAACTGTGTGGCTTAGGTCTGACATATGAGGGTTGTAGCTAGCCACACCATCACACATGGTCTAGCCTTTTAAACACACCATTCTTCCAAGCTAACCGAAAGGAAGATTTATATACTTGTCATCAGGCAAAAATGGAAAAACAAGCTATAATTTTAAAAAACCTTGGCCAAGGATATTAATTATGTCAAAATTACGATACTGATCTTGAGGAAATGGGCCATAAAATTAATTTATAATGTGTTTTATGTATGACATCAGCAAACAGTTAAGTCATGGCGTGAAATCAATCCAACACTCAGATCCAATAGCTGAATAAACAACATGAACACCAATTTTGTTTCAACAGGAGTTTCCCTTCGTTTTCCCAAAGATATATAATATCTTAGGACATTTTTACACAGCACCATCTAGTCCCAAACTAAGCAGAGCTTGTACTATGGGTACTAGACAATGGATATAATACTTATGTACTTTTTTTTGTACATAAATATTTATAATACAACATAGGAAACACCCAGACAAACACAAACACTTATGTTCATCACATAAATATTTGTATCCTGTGAGAATCGAACCCACGACCTCGTGTCTCGTGCCCGTGCTTCGTGCCCCAGGTCGCAGGGTATGTCGGCACCCAAAAAATAATCATAAGTACCAACAAAAGACCTGATACTTTCTGAAATCAACGTTACCCAAAAATTGGCATTAATTACTAACAAAATCTTCGCACAAGCAATTAAAACGTAATCTACTCCATGCTATCCAGCTTCGGTGCGAGCGTTTTGTCAGCCAAAATGCCAAGTCGATTCGAGACTACAGACCGCTACACTAAGTACTGCGTCTACCACGGTTTGATACTTGATGAATGTGCTAAATTTCATTTTTGCAACTTACTAACTATTATTTCAGGAAATCAAATAACGACCCCGACGCGACGTCTGAGGACAATGATTTTGTCGGGTCTCTACAAATTTAGTTTTTAAATACTGTGGATTTTAATTAAAGTTAACAATAGTATTTTTGTTATATTGTGTGAATAATTTAATAAACAAAATAAGTACTCTTAGTACTTTTAGTAACTACTTCTGTACACTGAAGGCGCATAAAAAACATAACTTTTTTACGTTATAATATTTTACACAAAGCAAGGTTCTAAAATTATTACTATTGTAGTTTCATTTTCATTATCTGACCAAACATAAGTACTAACATAATTATAATACATACACAACACATATATACATAATTACCTATTTCTAAATGTAATCTTGTTGTACAGTATATTTTCATTTTATAACTTAATATTATGCCCAACTAATTATTAGAATAATTACGTAACTGAAAAATCAAATAATCTCTCCTCGAAGAGATTTACACTCGAAAATATTATTCCTTCCTGATTTTCGCGCAACTATTCGGATAAACACGAAATCCAATCAAAAGTATCAACTAGTGTTGCGCCAATCACATTTTAAGACACACATTTACCGCCAAAGCCGTTCAAGCGGGCACCTCGCTTCACCATTCATTACTGTACCGCACAAACTGATGCACTCGTTGCTAGCTCGAAAAATCTGTATAAAACCTTAACAGGCTGTATCGCAAAAATTTTTGTAACTCGAAATTTCGGGACCACTTTCCAAATTCGTTTGGCACACACCCCAATTGTTAGTTCTCATTTTAAATTTTGAACTGACATTCGCGAGTTGTGTTTTTTTTTGTATTTGGCCAGTGTTTTTGTGATTGTTTTTTTTTTAATTTTGTTTGCATAACGAGGTGAGTTGCATTTATTTATATTTTTTGTTGCTTTAGCAATTACTTTAGCAATTATCTCCCCGTTTTTCTATACATGTAAAGGTGCATTCTAGGTTTTCTAGAATTGATTACTTCCGAGTTTAACAAAGCGTGGATTGATTGCAAAAACCGTTATTAAGTTGTTAAAGAAAATGTGAGTATCAACTCAATAACATAATTTATTATTTATGTAAAAGCTAAGCAGCTGTTTTTGCGTCAAATTATCGATCAAAATATTTAAAGCCTCCTTATAATAGGCAACAAAAAAGTAATTGCGGTTCTCTGTCCTCAAACAAAAAATACCGAGAAAAAAAACAATAAACAGGTTTTTGTGCTGTGTTTATATTTTTATTTAAGTTTTTTCGCATTTAACCAGTTACTTGTTATAACTAAAGTGACGAATTGTGTTTGAGTTTAAAATAATTTATTCGTTTTAATTTTTTTTTAATCCGACGTCGGTATACCACGTATAATTATATATGTTAACGACCGAACGAATGTTGTGTTTATGGACGCAAAAACTGTTCTACTGTTAAACATATTTAGGTTAAGGATTTTATTGCCATTCACAGGTTTTGTTCACATAGCGGAAGGGTTTTCTTGATGACCTTTCCCACAATATGTTACTAGTTTTAATTTTTTAACTTAATTTCTCAAAAAATATTGAAAACGTCGTTGAAAACCAAACATCATTTGTCAAGCTTGGTGATAGAAGCTAAAGTTCCGCAGATCTGATAAAACCTAGAGATCCGCAGATCTGATAGGATCTATAGATCCGCAGATCTGATAGAATCTAGAGATCCGCAGATCTGACAGAAACTAGATATCTGCAAATCTGGTAAAGTCTAGAGATCCGCAGATCTGATAGGATCTAGAAATCCGCAGATCTGAAAGGATCTAGAGCTCCGCAGATCTGATAAAATCTAGAGATCCGCTGATCTGATAGAATCTAGATATCCGTAGATCGGATATAATCTAGAGATTCGAAGATCCGATAGAATCTAGAGATCCGCTGATCTGATAAGATCTACAGTTCCGCAGATCTGATAGAATCTAGAAATCTGCAAATCTGATAGAACCTAAAGATCCGTTACCACCAAAGAGATTTTAACGTGTTATAAGAGGGCACATTGGGTACATTTTCATGCACAAACTGATTCAGATTTAATCAGATTTTACTCCCTGTCAAACTGACATTATACAAAACGATTGTTTTATTTTTTCGTAATGTTCCGTTTATCGTTGGTAACTTGACTCCGTAATGAGTTCCCTCCGCTCGCAACAGTAAATTCCATAGACTAAGCTAACTTCTCTTAACTGTCTTCTTAACTCTTTCTTCGTTCAACTGCTTCATTAGCCTGTGTCCTAAGCACGACTGCTACAAGGCCCTGAGGTTCATTCCCTGGTTGAACAGTACTGCTGGATGTTTCGGTGAAATTCTGAGTACCAGCTCGAAGTTTGGAATTGTGCTGGGGTAATGGCAATAGGCTCGCCCTCTATTACATGAGAGCTAAACAACTATCAGTGTACATTTGTACACCGCTGCTTAACCGTTCGGGGAATGCATATATAATATCTTTCGTATGTAAAATAAATAAAATTACAACTCGAATCTATAGAACTTACTCCTCTTAAACAAAGAGTGCTTGTATAGTCGATAATCATTGGAGATACGAACCTGCGACCTATCGATCGCGCCTGTTGAAGTGCCAATTTAGTTCCTTACTGCAAAGGGTACTAGAATCTAGATGACCTATTTTCAATTTACAATACAACCTGCAGACAATATTTCTATCTATTCTTGACGATGTTTGTGGTCTTGCATTTTCTATTATACCTAAGTAGACGGCTTTACCTGCTTTCCAAGACACTGAGTGGCAGCAATGTGTTCAGAATGGTCACCCATCCACGAAATGACCGCAGCAAGCATGTAATAAAAATCACTTCATCAAAATAACTGCTTAGCAATAGAATCTGTAGAATATTGGACAATACGGTGGTACTGCGGTAATTTTAATATACCACGAGGGCCTCCAACAAGCATACGGCCCACTTTAGACGGTTACCGCAGCCTATGGACGTTTGCAACACCGAAGCGTCACTTACGCGTTGCTAACCTTTTTTTTTTTTTTTTATCGTTTGGAAATGCTTTATGCACCGTCACGCCGCCCGGGGAAGGCGGCGCGGTGTGTGGGACTCCGCCCTGAAAAGGACGTATACCCACTAAAACCAGACGGGACCCCAACCTCATCACCATTCGGCTGGGGTCACGGGTACGTGTGGACATTCTTCCGCGACCCCGGCGGTCACGGGCCGCCTATGCGTTGCCAACCCTGCAATAACCTCTTAGAGATTTATGGAGGGCTCACTGCGCCGACAGTTTAAGTGAATGTTCCTCTTGCTGCCAGCGCAGCGCATCCTTACAAAGAGCTCTGGCAAAATTACTCACTGCAGGAACACAACACACAATAAAGTGTGTTATTAATTGGCTGCAGTTTTCTGTAAGGTGGCTCGTGGCTAAGTTATAGCAACGCTGATCAACCGATCTGCAAGGTTAAGCTGTGCTTGCCGAGGTCAGTCTGTGGATGGGTGACCATTCTTAACACATCGAGACCCCGCCGTGCCTCGGAGAGCACGTAAAGCCGTCGGTCCCGGTTGTCATACGAACACCTATGACAATCGTTAGTGGAAGTCAGAAGCCCAAAAGTCTGACAACCAGTCTATTCTTCGAATATCGGTATTGCTCGTGTAAAATACTGATATTCAGCCGCATCTGGTTAGACTAGAAGCCGACCCCAACATGGTTGGGAAAAAGGCTAAGAGGATGATGATGAGTTTTCTGTAAGGTGGACGAGCTGCTCCAGATTTGAGCGATAAATTGCTGTTCCCCGATGCACTTGGAAACAGACTTGTACCATTATATTTGAATGTTTACACAAATACATGCATAATGCATACCTACGACTCAATAAAATTATGCATATCGGTTTTTAATGCGAAGGATAATAATAATAATATATAATTAGTTTTATTTATTTTCTCCTCACAAAACTTACTTAGTCTAATTACAATTTAACTTATATCTAATCAAGTGGACAGCTATGTTTAAACTTCAGTCTACGATATTATGAGGAACTGTGCCTCGACCATGAGTTTTTGTCACTAGACTCGCTAGCGACGCGGTAAAATATTTGTATGGAAAACTCTCGCAGCGCCTCTAGCGGTTACGTAAAGAACTAAAACCTGCTATGGGATTACAGCGTTTCGATGCGTAAAAAACCTATCGAAAGTCATTCGATAGAACTCATGGTCGAGGGGCTGGTGTTTGTTTAGGCAAGAAAATGCCTGTATTACAAATCACCAGGTAATTACGTTAAAAACTGAGTTATAGCCGCTAGTGGTAGACAACATTATTTTAAAATATTGTATTTTATTTTTAATTAGATATACCTATTATAATTATTGTGACATTGACAGCTAATTAGTTAATTGATAATGTTGGTAATAAAAATTCAAATTAAGTTATTTTTGCACTGACTCGCGTTTTGCACGGTTTTTTAATCATATTTCGCATCTGTAGGTACAACCGCCTCGTTACTGCTACGTTCGAGGTCCTAGGTTTGATTCCCTGGTCGATCAAAGTGGTAGTTTATTTAACAGATCGGAGTTTGGATTTGGGTGTGCATTTATGATAATAATCGGCTGACAACCTATTACATGGGACCTAAACATACCGGCAAAATGTTGGTGTATATTACTACGCCTCTGCCTACCCCTTCGAGGAATATAGGCATGATAGATGGTATTTAACATAATATTTATTCAAATCACAGTGATCCAAAAATTACAAATTTTAATTCCATATCGCTAGGACAACTTATTAACATTTAATTCCTTCTCAAACAGCGCCCGAGGCAAAAATTAACCTGTTTAATTATTTGTTGTCAATTTTATACGTCGCAAAATATGCTTTTTGCGACGTAAAACAATTTAAATGATCATTAAAATGAATTGTAACTGCGTATAAAATGAAATATCTAAGTGACACAAATTATGTCTCAGAAATGCTATAAAAATATTAAATGTTTTGTAACCTTCGGGTATGATTAGATTTCAGTATTGTGTTCCAACTAAAACTCATTTTATTTATATCGCATTCCTTGGACGTAAAAAAAGAATTTAAATAATTGGTACGATTATAATTATTTGACGACCTCTGTACTCTAGTCGTATGGATTTCGGACTGCTGATCACGAGCTTCAAGGTTCGATTTTGGAACACAAATATTTATGTAATGAACATAAGTGTTTGTGTTGGTCTGGTTGTTTCTTAGTTAGTATTAGTAGGTATGTATTTTACAAAAAAACAGTACTTATGTAACTATTCTAAAATATCCATTGTCTAGTAGCTATCAAACTCTATTAACACATGCATGTGCACGATAACACAATTACACAAATAAAAACAATAAAAAAATCTTAATCCTAATAACGTCTATTTATTGTGTTGTAAATATGGCCAGTTTATTATATTGTAAGGAATTTGCACACACCGTCATTAGCTACCCGGCGGTTGGCTATATAAGGCGGGTACTTAGAAGCGGCGGGACATTTGGCTGTCAGCGCTCGTAGTGAACGGACGTCTCGTGATAATCAGTGTTGATCGTTATTAAGGTCACGTAAGCCATTTTGATATTCCTTTTGTTATTTAATTATTGAAGTTTGCAGTATTTCGTTAATTAATAGAATTTATGTGGAATGTACCTGTATAGTTTTGATTTGATTTTTATTCAAATTGTAATTAAACGGATTTCTTGTTAGTTTTGTATTTTTTTTTTAATTATTACCCACTTCCGATGCTAAAATCAGAAGTGGGATAAAGGACTCATAAGCCCACCTAACGTAAAATTGCATCTAAAGTTTGTAAATTAACTGTCAACAAGGAAACCGTTATCTTTGGAATTTGAATTTTGTTTTGCTTACGATTACTGCTTACTTCATTTTTTGTTATTTTGTGTATTTAACTGCCTTTTGAAACGGTGATAATGAGACGTACGAGAACGCCTACCCCAAGGAGGCGTCTTTCTAGGAGTGATTCGCGTAATCGAGTTCGACATACCTCTCGAAGATCTCGCGACCATGGTGATGACAGATCGGATCACAATTCAAATATTAGGCGTCGTACTTTGCGAGATGGCTTGCGTGTCCCAGATCGACGTGATTCTCACGGTACCGATGTGCACCAGTCGCGTTCGCGGGTTAGGCGCGAGGTGTGTAGTAGGGATCGCTCTCGTAGTGACCATCGTGTCGGACCAAGGTCACGCTCGCGGGCAATTTCACCCGTCGAGGCACATTCATCTAACGCTATGGCGCGCCCCGTTCATAAAACTGACGTTCTACCCACGGTTGTGACCCCTGCGCCCGATAATACTGCACCGCGACAGCCATCTATAGACTTTAGTACCCCTTGTTCTGAGGCATCTACCCTCGCTAATGCTTTGATGCAAGCAATTAAAACCATGCAACCCTCGAGGTCGCGACATTATTATGTGTCTAATTTCGATCCATCGATTAATAACATTGAATCATGGTGCGAAGAGGTGGATCGCGCCAGGGAAGCTAACGGTTGGGGCGATCATGAATGCTTGTCGCGCGTTGCGTCCTGCCTTAGGGGTGATGCTAAGGTTTGGTTGGGCGAATGGGTCTCGAATGATCGCACATGGTCTAATTTTAAACGTGAGTTCAAGCCTCTCTGCCCTGGTAAATTAGACTATGCCAATATATTGTTTGACGCAATGAATACGACTTCCGACAAATATTCTAGCTACGCTGAATACGCTCGTCGTACCCTATTGCGCTTGAAGATAGTCCAGGGGCTAAGCGACGATTTAAGAACCCTTATCGTGATACGAGGTATAGACAATGCACAAGTGCGCGCTGCAGCCGCTAATGCCAACCTGGCACCCGACACTATTGTTTCCTTTCTATCAATTTATACGAAGCCTTTGGCGGGAAAACGGGACAGGATGGTTGATCATAAAAAACATAGCCAAGTAATGAGGTCAGGTGGCGCTTCGGCCCCGAAATGTTTTAACTGTAACCGGTTCGGTCATGTCAGTCGCGTCTGTAGGCAACCCAAGTCTAACGTGTCTAGTAGTCGACCGCCCTATTCGCCTTCTAATGCGACTTTCAATGCGCAACCATCGTCTAGTAACACTTGCACATTTTGTAAGAAACCGGGACACACCGAGGACAAGTGCTTCATCAAAGCTAAGTCAGAGCAACGTAATCAACGCAATGTCAATCTTTGTTCCTATCGATCTAGTACCTCACAAAGTAATGATATAACTTCGGCAATCATAGATGGCATTCCAGTAGATGTGCTCATTGATAGCGGTGCCCTCGATGTATCTCTCATTTCTTCCGACATTTTAAAGCATTTTACGTGTCAACCTAAACCGAGACATTGCGTGTTGAAGGGTCTTAGTGATCGGGAAGTAATTGCAACATCTTATGTTACCCTTACCGTAGAATTCAGTGACATCTCAGTTGAAATAGATTTAGTAGTGGTCCCAGCGCCTTTCATGAATGCGCCTATCATAATAGGAACCGATGTATTGAACCGTGACGGAATTACTTACGTTCGAACTAAAGATGAACAGCGTCTCACGCGAACTGATAGAGTTAATAACGAGGTTAATGTTGTTGAAGTAGGCGACCAGTGTAAATTAAACACACCTCTACGGTGCACGGAGTTGGAAAGCCTTAAGTCTGTCATAAATGAATTTTCGCAATTCTTGATATCCGGAACTGCCATAACTACAGTCCGAACAGGAGAAATGGAGATAAGGCTTACCAACTCCACTCCTGTCGTTTATAAACCATATAGGCTCTCGTATTCCGAAAAACTGAAAGTACGAGAAATAACTCAAGATCTTTTAGAGAAAGGAGTTATTAGGCGCTCTAACTCTGAGTACGCGAGTCCAATCATACTCGTAAGAAAACGTGATGGTTCAGATAGACTTTGCGTAGATTTTAGGGCGCTTAATCGAATAACAGTGAAAGATCGCTACCCCCTTCCACTAATTGACGACCATATCGATAGGTTAGGTAGCTACAAGTTCTTTTCCTGCCTCGATATGGCCACGGGATTCCACCAAATTCCGTTAAAAGAGGAATGCATTCACTTAACTGGGTTTGTAACACCAGAAGAACATTTTGAGTATGTCAAAATGCCTTATGGCCTAGCAAATTCCCCAGTAGTTTATCAGAGAATTATTAATAACACTCTTCGAACGCATATTAATGAGGGGAATGTATTAGTTTATGTTGATGATGTGCTCCTTCTTAGTAACTCTGTGGAAGAGGGAGTAGAACTACTGCGTAGAGTACTTAGAACTCTTACAATCGCTGGTTTTTCTATTAATCTGGGCAAATGTTCGTTTCTGGTTACGGAAGTTGAATACCTGGGTAGACTTATAAGTCAGGGTCAGGTTAGACCGAGCCCTCGAAAAGTAGAAGCCTTAGTTAATACCTTGCCACCAGTAAACGTGAAACAGGTTCGTCAACTTTTGGGCCTGGCGGGTTACTTTCGGAAGTACATAAGAAATTATGCGACTAAGACGGCCCCTATTGCTATTCTTACCCATAAAAATGTTAAGTTTAACTGGACCCCCGAATGCGAGTCTATTCGTTTAGATTTAATTAAAGAGTTGACAAGCGAACCGGTCCTAACGATCTTTAACCCAGACCTTTCTACTGAAGTCCATACCGACGCCAGTAGTGTTGGATATGGCGCGGTCCTTTTGCAAGTGCATCCTGACTCAAAAAAACATGTCGTCGCGTATTTTAGTCGATCTACCCAGGGAGCGGAAAGCAATTACCATTCCTACGAACTGGAAACCCTAGCTGTGGTAAAAGCCCTCCAGAACTTTCGTCACTATTTAGTCGGCCTAAAGTTTGTAGTAGTTACCGACTGTAATGCCCTTAAGTCTACTGAAAAAAAGAAGGATCTTTTACCCCGAGTAGCAAGGTGGTGGATCTATCTTCAAGATTTCAATTTTTCGATTGAGTATCGCAAGGGAATAATGTTACCCCATGCAGACTATTTGAGTCGCAATCCCGCCCGTGTCAATCAAATCTCGAGGCCCCGTAACTGGGCTCAAATTGCACAGTCTGCTGACAATGAAACACAAGACCTAATTCAAAAACTTCATGACGGTAGACTAGACACTGATCGTTACAAGATCCAAAATGGAGTCCTGTACTATAAATACGTCCCCGTAGGCCAAGAGTCAAGGTTGCTCTGTTACATACCTAAAGGTCACCGCCTCAGCCTTCTGAGAGTGTTCCATGACGAACACGAACACATTGGTGCAGAGAAAACTCTCGACCTTATTCTCCGACACTTCTGGTTTCCCGGTCTCAGGCGATTTGTTTCCAAATATGTCGCTCATTGTCTTGTGTGCATTTCTCAAAAGAGAGTTCCTCGAGCCCCTTTACAAATTATAACTTCTTGGGAAAAACCTGATACCCCATTTAATACGGTCCATGTTGACGCTTTGGGACCTTTACCAGTATCAGAAGGGTACAAATTCGTCCTTCTTATTGTGGACGCTTTTACCAAGTACACGCTCCTCTATCCAATTTACCGACAAGATTCCACGGAACTTAAGCGGGTTATTACTCAAGCTATTTCTTTGTTTGGTGTGCCTAAACTTATGGTTACAGACAAAGGACGCATGTTCGAATCTAACGAGTTCGTAACTTGGATTAATGAACTGGGCTGCGAGCTGCATTACATCACACCGGAAATGCACCAGGCGAATGGTCAGGCGGAAAGGTACATGCGGACTGTACTTAACATGTTACGCATTCAAGCGAACCACAAAAATCTACAGTGGTCGGAGACTTTGTGGAAACTACAACTGGTACTGAACATCACAAAACAGAAGACCACACGAGTATCTCCTTTGAATCTTCTTATAGGCACAGAGTCTACAACTCCCGTGGTTCGGGCGTTAGTACGTGATGTGGCAATCGAGGATTCGACACCTAACAGAGAGGCTCTCCGTGAAATCACAAGGAGTAGAACCCGTGAACTTCTTCGAAGTAACCAAGCCAGACAAGATGAACAAGTTAACCAACACCGACGTACACCACGTCAGTTCAATGTTGATGATTTTGTGTTCGTCATAAAGTATTCCCAGTCGGCAGGTAAACTTGACTCCGGCATGCGTGGTCCCTATAAAGTGGTCGAAGTTCTACCTAGTGGACGTTACGCTCTACGTCTGCTCAGTGGCAGTTATGGTAAAACTACGCAAGCTGCTGCGCAGTATATGGTGCCATGGCAGGGTGAGTGGAACCCTGAGACATGTGCCGCATTTTTTGAGGGTAAGCGAAACTGACACGTTCAAAATTATACGAATTCCTGTGGTGAACCTGTTGGGTGAGCCACAGATGTATGGTTACTCTCTTTGAGTGGTATTCCTCACTTGTATGATGCGTTCTGCATGTTGAGATGCCTCAATACGTATGATTGCGGTCAGCGTATTGGGAAGCCTCGACACGTCTGAATACGGTCGGCGTGTCGGGAAGCTTCACACGTTTGAATACGGTCTGCGTGTGGAATGCACTCGTACGTTTGAATACGGTCTTCGTACGAGTGGGTCTGATAAGCAGGCCATTTTACAGGGTTCACTGGTAACCGAATAATGGAGTCGAGTGGCAAGATTGAAGTATACAGGCTGTTGGACACTAACAGGAATATGCCTTGGCTCAATTATATTTTATTCTTTGAGAATGATGTATGTGTGTTACATGAGTGAGAATAGTGTTAAAGAACGATGAATGAATTGATTGACTGGAGACTGATTGGCTGGTATGCGTGGTAGAGTGCTTCTAATTTACTTCGCTGAATTATAAGTAATTGTTCTTTTGTTTTTAGATGAGACTGATGATAATGATGATGAAGAGACTGTACAAACGGAGATCGCTCCCATGGCTAGTCTCCCTATGCCTTTACTTGACGACAGAGATGTCGACCCACCGACCTCTCCAATGGCGGGTCCTAGCGGAATCCAAAGGATTTGCGTCGAGGACGACTCAACGTCAGGAGAGGCCGTGTAAGGAATTTGCACACACCGTCATTAGCTACCCGGCGGTTGGCTATATAAGGCGGGTACTTAGAAGCGGCGGGACATTTGGCTGTCAGCGCTCGTAGTGAACGGACGTCTCGTGATAATCAGTGTTGATCGTTATTAAGGTCACGTAAGCCATTTTGATATTCCTTTTGTTATTTAATTATTGAAGTTTGCAGTATTTCGTTAATTAATAGAATTTATGTGGAATGTACCTGTATAGTTTTGATTTGATTTTTATTCAAATTGTAATTAAACGGATTTCTTGTTAGTTTTGTATTTTTTTTTTAATTATTACCCACTTCCGATGCTAAAAATATTATCATAATTTTTATAGTAATAAAAACAGCAATGAAGATTCGCTCAATTTATAAAATCTTAATATGAACGCGGTACCGTCAACAACGTTAATTAGTACCGACAACTTGTAAATCACTACGGTTATAAGTTTGCGTGTTTTAATTTCGTTGGCATCGGTACCAATTTGGGAAAATGATGATAAACAAGAGTATAGCCATTACTCCAGCGGAAAGTATAAAATAAATTAACTTTTGTTGAATATACACATTGATTGACTAATTAGTAAACGGGATTACTACGCTGGGGCAGAAAGGTTCTCGAGTGGAGACCACGCACCGGAAAGCGCAGCGTGGGACGGCCTCCAACGAGATGGACCGATGACCTGGTAAAGGTCGCTGGAAGTCGCTGGATGCAGGTAGCATGCGTCCGGTCCCTGTGGAAGTCAATGGGGGAAGCCTTTGTTCAGCAGTGGACCTCTTTTGGCTGACATGATGATGATGATGATGATTGCTACGCTAGAGATCCTTCGTTCGATTCCCAGATCTAACAAAGGGTGATTGGATTTTTCTGTGAAAACCCAATACTTAATGCCTCCTATTAGCATGGGGCTTAAACATACTGTGGGTGTACATTAGTACACCTCTGCCTAACCCTTCGAGGAATACAGGCGTGATCGTATGTAATACTTATAAACTATTAGGATATCTACGTACGGTTAAAGGCCTACTTTGACCGATTTAGGTCGAGTATCATTACGCAATATTGTATCTAAGTGCTTATTAGGAATGATTATAATCATTCTTGTATAATAACATTTTATCGAAACATCTTCCTACATATATCCTCCATATATCCCATCCACCTTGTATATATTTATATATATATATAAGGTGGAAGGGACATCGACGCACATCCGAATACCATGAGTTCAGTACATGATTCTGCACCCCCCTGCGTTGAAATTTTCCGTAACTTTTTTCATCAATTTTTAATATTTTTTTTACTTGAACGTGTAAAAGAACATTATTTCTATCTACCCAAATTAGATTTACAATTAAAAAATAATTATTTGATTTATTCCGGATCACACGCGTGATAAAATTCACCGCGGAGCGTTATAATCGCGTTTTTGGCAATACACTGCGCCCTTAAAAATGTCAATATCTGTAATAACCGATCATTTTTTACATGAATGACCTAGGGCATTTTATTTTTGACCTTGAGTGAAACCTTGTCACAAAGTTTGTGCGTCGATGTCCCTTCCACCTTGTATATATCCTCCATATAGCTATGTATGTGACGGGCATTATACTCGAGTTATACTGTTTTTTATTTTTGGAACCTTTTTACACAGCACCTTGTCTAAACTAAGCAGAGCTTGTACTATGGGTACTAGACAATGGATATAATACTTATATTCTTTTTTTGTAAATACATACTTATTATACATAAGATACACCCAGACCAACACTAACACCTATATTTATATAACATAAATATTTGTGTCTTGTGGGAATCGAACCCACGACCTCGTGACCTCCGTCCGGTACTCGAACCACTGGACCACAGACTTCGTTAATATTTGATTATTCTAACGAATACTCAATTATTGTTAAAATTATCATAATATTATACTTAAGTTTTATTATTGCAAAAAATAACTAGGTACAAAAACAAACAAACGCCAAGGTTTCACTTTCCACCGGAAAGCAAAATGTATTTAAAAACAAATTACCTATATTTTAGGCTTTATATAACTTCCATAACTTCAAAATTTTGTACATTATTAAAGTATATAAATACTCTAGTACAAGTAGTCAGTATACCTCAATGTATAAAAGCACCAAAAATAAGAATTCCATAAAATAAATACAAAACATGAATTTTCCAGAGCATCAAGGAAACAGCAATATCATAAATCACTTAAATTATGTACTTGTTATATATATATCTACATAATGTAATCAAGCCTTTAATAACTCGTAAATTTTGTGTTTTTTTTTAAGAAAATGTCGAATAATTTATCTGTCAGGCTACAAACTCAAGGCTGCTGTGTACTACGAGTGCAATGCTGTCATTATCAAGAGCAGGTTTTAAAAGATTAATTATATGCACGCAGATTTTGTAACGACACCGTCTGATAATATGTATCAGTTTTTAAGTCGTAGCTACTAGAAAAAATAACTTGTTAATGTACATATTAAAATAGTCTGACAAGTTTTTAAGTAATAATAAATATTTGGGTCATTTTTTACACAGCACCATCTAGTCTCAAACTAAACAGAGTTTGTACTATGGGTTCTACTTGGATGTAATACATATTAAGTATATATTTTATTGCAAATACGATACTTATATAAGAGAATCCTGGACCAACACAAGCACATATTGTATCACATAAATATACATAATATAATAATGTCCTATGGGAATCGGAGCCACGACCTTGTAAACAGCAGCCCGACAATCGAACGACTAGACCATAATTATATATAGACGCCATCAAATTTCGATTTGATTTTTATATAAAGGTATCTTACTTTTACTTGTCTGTGAAAAGTGCTACTGAGTATCGAACCAGACACCTTCAGCGTAGCAGTCACGATTACGACCACGCTACGTATTTAATCTATTACTTATATCCCCAATAAAGACATACATAAAATGTTTAATACGCTAACTTTCTGGCCACAAACTACCTTGACAAAACTGTGCGAGACAAATAAATTGTTTTATCGGCAATTCAGAGCGATGTCTAACTCCATGCCGTTATTGTTCTGCATAACGACTTCATCAGGGAAATAAACGGGGATGTCGCGGCTGCTTTATTAGTTCTAATGGCTGTTACTTGTTATTTAGTTACGATAGAGGGCGCTTAGCCCGTAGGGCGTTAAGCCGCGGTCATAGTGATAATTTTTGATAAGACTTTGAGAAGATTAAGGCTAAAAAGACTCGACCGAGATCTCGGTCTCGGTCTTGGCATTCTCGACTATAAATCAAACCGATAGCTCCTTCTCGGTTCTTGGTCAAAATCGCCGAGATTCTCGGCCATTTTCGAGACAATATACTCAAGACCTACGACTTGGCTCAAGTTCGATGCTACAGACAGACATACACACCACAGACACCCCAAACATAAATAGCACACTGTCTTTTGCGTCAGGAGTTAAAAAAAGGAAAACAATTGTTGGGACAATTATTTTTCTTTTCAGATCAGACAGATAACAATTAGGTATCTCAACAGTGCATAATCTCGTCTCAATATCAGCACTCTGTGTTTAGATATAGTCTTAAAGATAAACACTAGCCTAGGTACGTCGGAGCATCACTAGACCTAGGTGAAAGTCGGGTCTTTGAACCTAGAAAGTTGTTCTCAGGCGTGGAAAACGTTTCTTAGTCGCAGTCATTAGCTTGATATGTACAGCATTTAGTTTTGTGTAAGAATTTATGATCATACGCAGTGTCTTGAATAGTAGCTGGAAAAGCTGCTTTTGAGTGTGAAGTCATAATTTAGATTAATATTCTGAGAAATGTCATACGATTTTCTTTTGTTCAAAAAAGTCCCGTGACTGCCTCATTGGTCTAGTGGTCCCAAGCGTGATTGCTACGCAAGAGGTCTTCGGTTCGATTCCCGGGTCGAGCAGTGTTGTTGGGTTTTTCTGTGAAATTTCTAGTAGCAGCTTGGAGTATAGATTTGTGCCCGGTTGGTGGCAATAGGCTCGCAGAATAACTATTAAAACGTCAACGGGGTTCAAACTTGACGCGAGCGAATCTTCGGGGAATAGCTAGTAAGGATAGGTATATAATTATATTATTATTATTATATACCTTTTTTTAAATAGCAGACCAAGTCAGGAGACAGCATAAGTTTCCCGGACAATCCCTAGCGGTTTTCTTATATTAATCCACGCCAATCATCACTGACAACCGATAGCCCTTGTTTCTATGTATTGGGAAAAAATACTGGACCATAATAATAGGAAAAATGTTACAAGAAAATCTTTCCGAAAAGAAAGGAAAGAAAGAAAAGCTGGCCACAGAGACGTCGGTGCAATTCTCTCTCGAAACAAGGATTGAGTGATTTCTCACACTTACGCGAAAATTTGATTTGATTTAATATCAACATAGCTATGGTTTTCTGTGTACATTGTGTGATTAACTATTGATACAGCAGGACTAAGCACTGATAGCCCAGAGGTATGCCCACTGGACTTCCAAGTCAAAGGTCTTGGGCTCGAATCCAAGGCTACCATTGTCTTTTCGAAATCATGTACGTAATTATCACTCGCTTCAACGGTGAAGGAAAACATCGTGAGGAAGATTTTTTGAAAATCTCTCAGGCATGCAGGCACTAGGCCAGAGAGAGAAGACCCGTGCCCCATAAATGAGTTGATGATGATGCCAGTAGGACTATGACGAAAGCTGTTTAAAAAAAGAAAATTCCGAATCTTTAAAGTTACATAGCTTAAATTGTAGAGGGACGAATTATTGCTTATATCCTACTTAATATTATAATTGTGAAAGTTTAGATGTTTGCTACTAAATCACGCCAGAACGGCTGAACGGATCTGCATGAAATTTGACATTGATAGTCTGGAATAGCACATAGGCTACTTTTAAAAATGTATTCTTCCCGTGGGATAGATTTGTTTTAATAATTTATTAGAAGTACCGAAACCACGCGGGCGAAGCCGCTGGTGGAAAGCTAGACTATATTTTAACACTATTTGTGTTTTCACTTAGATGAAATTTATCTTGATACTTCATACATGCTAAAAATATGTGTAAATGGCAAATACTACAAAATAAGTAGCTTTTCTCTTATAAATGCACTATTTGCTTTCAATTTTATACAATAATATAGATATTTTATACCGTTATGACATATCGCAAAATGATTGTTAGGCGATTGTGATAATGGATTTAAATCAATACTTACATGTTAAATGCATGTTGTTATATTTCACATTCACTTTACACTACCGTTAGAAAAATGCTCTTTTAGTGTTGCAATTAACATACCATCACGCCTGTATTCCCCGAAGGGTTGGGCAGAGGTATAATCAACACCCACAGTTTGTCGGTACGTAATAAGGAGCGAGCCTATTCCAATTAACAACTGGATACAAATATAAACTCAGATCAGTGTGACTATACTCAGAACTTCACAGAAAACCCCAACAACACTTTGCTCGACCCGGGAATTGGACCCAGGACCACTAGCGTATTAGTCGAGCTTGAGAGCACTAGACCCAATGAGGCAGACGCAATCTTGGTGGCAGCTTAAAACACCTATTGTAATTTTGCCCACTACTGGGCAAATAAACGAAGGCACATTTTGGCGATTCACCGCAATGGTTTGCGGTACTACGATAAGGCGGCAAATATAATGAGTAATTGTAATTTATAATGAACTATGATTCATTGCAAAAACCTTCGTCAACAAAGAAAGTAATAACACAATACCGTGATCACATTACTCATGTGTTTATTATTAACTAGCTTCCCGCCAGCGGCTTCGCCCGCGTGGTCTTATAATTTTTTCCCCCGTTTTTGCAACATTTTTCATTACTACTCCGCTTTTATTAGTCGTAGCGTGATGATATATAGCCTATAGCCTTCCCCGATAAATGGGCTATCTAACATGGAAAGAATTTTTCAAATCGGTCCAGTACTTTTTGAGTTTATTCGTTACATACAAAAATACAAATATTTCCTCTTTATAATATTAGTATTGATTTTATAATAAAGGTTCAATGTCACTGTCCTTCGTGACATAGGATAGAGTTCTCGCCAATCTTATTGTCCAGCTTGAAGTGGACACGAGCTAACTTTAACCCAGCCGTAGTTTAGTTTGTGTCCGGTTGTTGGCAATAGGCTCGCGCTCTAAACCGGCGAACTGTATCTACGTGAACAGCAGGCATAGTATATTTTTTAATATTATTATTTTTTGTATTTTTTTTTTATACCACTAAGGCGGCAAACAAGCATACGGCCCGCCAGATGGTAGGCGGTTACCGTAGCCTATGGACGCTTGCAACACCAGGGGTATCACTCGCGCGTTGCCGACCCTAAAAACCTCTTAGAGGTTTATGGAGGATTCACTGCGCCGACAGTTTGAGGGAATATTCCTCTTACTGCCAGCGCAGCGCATCCTTAGAAGGAGCTCTGGCGACCTTACTCACTGCAGGAACACAACACACAATAAAGTGCGTTATTTGGCTGCAGTTTTCTGTAAGGTGGAGGTACTTCCCCAGATGGGCTGCTCCAGATTTGAGCCATAAATGGCTGTGCCCTACCTCTCTTAAAATTTCAAATAAATTACATTCACTAAGTACTATTCTACGTCAATCGTTTAGGTATAATATTTTTACCTTTACCGCGACCTTCACTAACTCGAGGTAAACCCGCGGTTTTACAGTTACGCCAACTATTTATTGCCTTTTTAAAACTGTAATAACTTTAACTTAAACTTGACTGAAGGTTTACATTCTTACTTAAATACTAGGTTCCGGGTTCAAAATCTGACTATTTCAGCTTACGTAAACTTACACTATATTAAAAAAAAATATGAAGTGCTGAGTTATAACTACGCTGAACAACCGATGTGCAAGACTAAGCTACGCTTGCCGCGTTCAGTCTATGGATGGGTGAGTGATCCTTCTTAACACATCAAGACTCCTCTTTGCTTAGGAGAGCACGTAAAGCCGTCGGTCCCGGTTGTCAACACCTATGACAATCATTAGTCAGAAAGAAGCCCAGAAAGCCTATCCTCCGAATATCGGTAATGCACAGAAAATTGAGTTTCGGAGGTCTATTCGAACCATAGAGTGCAATCTATCTCCTGGGATAATTTTATCGAAATTCGTTCAGTGGTTAGGCATGACAAGGTGCAATGCATTCCATTTCACCATATTTCCTATTATTACAAGTATGTACTCTCTCTCATAGTGCCTCTCCGACTAGCGAAGGTTGACAGTCAATTTAGCATGTCCATGCGTGTCTCTAGCGAGGCGAAACAGTTCGGCAGCACTCGCTATCCCCGTCCACTCTCTGATGTTTCGTAGCCACGACTTCTTCCTCCGACCGACACGTCTTTTGCCTGAGATTTTACATTCACATTTTTACATTCGATTTAACATTTTTACAAGTATGTACAAGCTCTGCTTAATTTGGAACTATATAGTGCTGTGTAAAATGTCCCCAAATATTATTTCTTTTAAGAATAAGAAGAAATACTTACCTACCTTTACCGTCATACATTTATAAATTAATAAATGTATCCGACTAGTTATAGACAGGCTAGTTACATAAACTTAATCCATTAGTGTTATTGACACTAGTTGAGAAAAGGGGCCACGCTTATCCAGGGATGGGGCACGAAATGATAGAATAGGCAACAAGTCCGACCGTAAGCGGACAGCGATAGCGGAAAATAGTTTGTATGTAAATGTTTCTTCTCAAACTTGGTTGTTTTTTTTTATTGTGTCATAGTTATGGGTTAAAACTAGATTTAATTTATAGTGTGGCACACTTTCAGTTTTTTATGTGTAGGAAGAAAAAATATTTTTTTAACCATAAAACATAGTAGGTAGGTTATTTTTATTTATTTATTAGCTTTATTTTATCCCTTACATGTAGTTCATAATTACATCATTTTGTTTTGTGTGGTGTACTTATTTATTGATTTGTTAGTAATGTTAGTTTTGTACTTAGATTATGTTAGTGTTGTTAGGTGTAAGGGCCGCCTTGGCAGTAAAAGCCTCCTCCAAACCGTTCCAGGTGGCTCTATCTTTTGCCCATCTGGGCCATAAATTTCCGGCTATAGGTAGGTACATGAGAAATAATAATTATCAGACAAATCATAATTTAAATATTTTTTATTTATTTATTATATTCATTACATACACTATCTTTACAGGTACTATATTACCTAATACACAGTGTACAGTAAAATTAAAACTGCATTAATATGCAGCCCGTGTGAATTCACTCATAGTGCAGTTGAAACAAATCAATCTGTTGTGATATCATGTTAAGCGCCCGCAGCGTGCGCGTCAGGGGCGCGTACTGCAGCGGATTGGTGCGCGCTGAAATGGGACGATATAGGTACCATCTAGTCCCAAACTAAGCAGAGTTTGCACTAAGAATCCTCGACAATTAATATGATACTTAATTTTTTTTGTCATACTTACAGTACACCCGCTTTTACCCGCGGCTTCGCTCACGTGGATATATGTAATTATAAGGAATAATATCATAACAAAATTCATCACGTGTCGTGTCGTACCGTCCATTATAATCACACGTAACTTTAAAGTTTAAAGTTTAAATCAACGAAGAGTTATCAAACAATTATGTGTAATAATTTTGTCTAAAAACTACATTTTGATTGATAGACATTTCCGTGAAAAGATTACAAAGAAAACGAGTTATACAATAAACGACTTTAGCATTTTCTAGATTTTACATTTGAATTTAAATTGAAAATTAACCAAAAACAATGTTCCTCAAAGTATATATTTTAATGATTTTTATAGGACCATAACAGCTGGTCATTGTCCCCATGACCGGGATTTCCCCATAGACCGCCATTAACAAGTGATCATAACACCATAATCATAACCTTGATTCGTCGAATTTATTGTTAGAAATATGACATCATTCAATAATAGGTGAATAAACTCCAAAAAAAATATTTAGAGCAAAACCAACGTGGTACACATTGTGTGCAATAAGCTGGTCTAGAAACCAATTTTTTTATTGATTTCTGTTTGTGCATTTTAGTGTAAAACGCGCCAAGTCGAACGTAGAACCCATAGAGGTGAGGTCCGTATGTAAGCGGACCTCTTTCATGGAAATATGCATATGAAACTGAGTTTTTCATAAAAAAATATGACAAACACGCTGCCGCCGTACTATCTAATGCTGACTAACTTCTGCTTAGACAACTGCTGAATATAAACTTGGGAAACTGTGCTCAACCAGAGAATCAAGCCTTGGACCTCTCCCTGCAGTGACGCCAGTTTCGAGTTAGCATAGTTTTACACCCGCAACTGGCGACTTGTAAAACAGGTTATTATAATAATTAGCTATATAATAATAAGATCTAGATTAATACCTATGACAGCTGTCAGATTGACCTTTTGTAATAACTATTAGCGAAAATAATTTATTTGACAACACATAGTTAATTCTGGTTTGAATTATGATGAGTATTTTTCATATAAAATGGTGTTGCATCATTTTCCCGGAAACCAAAAAAAGTTATATAACAGCTTAAATGATTTTTACCTCTGAGAAGCTAAGCCATAATAAAAAACAACCAGTACAAAAATATAATGTATACAGTTTAGGCAAGTACGGTTATCGTTTATCGCTTACAATCGAACCAATTCCTTAATAAAATCAGTATCGGGGCAGCAATTTATCTAAAGCGAAAATCTGTAAGCGCTAGCGATAGCTACTTAGGGTAGGTTTAAGGAGTTGAAACTATGTAGCCGACGCAGTAGTAGTCTGCAATACTGCTATTGTTTATCTTAACGCTTGTCCTTCAGTGGGGTAGGTTCAGGAGACTAGCTGTTTATAGATTGCGCTAAAAAAGACGTGTTTATGATTTATGAGCTATACGTGCTCAGCCTCATGATGCAATCTATTTCTTTGCCAAACTTTATAGAAATCCGCTCAGCGGTTTGGGCGTGAAAACCTAACAGACAAACGGACAGAGTCACTTTCGCTTTAAAGACAATAACAATAGTATGGATAAGCCGTTTTGAAAAGAAGGAGGAGGTTATCAATGTAATTAATTTTTATGTACAACTATCAGGACCAATCCTGAAATCACGAAAATATATAGAACTAACCATTGCCCGCGGCTTCACTGATGTTAAAAGACTTTATATCCTGAATTATTCTGACGTATACGCTATAATGTTGTAGTTTCATCAAAATCCGTAGTGTTTGCATGAAAGAGTAACAATGTGTGACATAAATATGAAATACTTTCACATTTCTTCTATTAGTACCAATAGGAATATTAATAATACTATTTCACGATTTCAGGGTTGAACCATGTAAATTTCAGGGTTGGTTCATGTAAATTTCAGGGTTGATCACATGCAAAATGATTCTTGATGATGAGTACGTAACAGCCCCTTCATTATACATACAAGTATTCCCAGAAGGGCCAAACAGAGGTGTACTAATGTAACCCACAGTTCGTCCGTATGTTCAAAACTGGCCACTTTAGCCCTCTGAGCATTGAAATACCCTTTCTCTTTGAACACTTGCATTTCCGTTTTAGTTACGTAACGCTGTGACCAAAACTTTTGATGAACGAGTTTTTTAAAGTGAATGGAAGTTACATGTACTCAGCGATGAATAGTAGCATAACCAGAGGATGTGACTGTCAAATATTTTGTATGGAAAACTTAGACAGCGCCTCTGGTTCATGAGGAACTAGATTTTCCCTACAAGCATTTGTCAGATTCCACATGGTTATCTCTCATCAAACTCTCAGATAAAAGTTTCGTAGACTCGTTAGCCTATTGGCAGCTGCTACGTTTGAGGCCTTAGCCGATTTCAAGGTCGAGCAAAGATTCCCGTCATGATCTTGATGTATGTTCCTGATCCCATGGCCATTACGCAAAGGGTAAGTCATGGCAAGTGCGGTTTTTAGTCTGGATGAGTCCGACATACCCTGCCGCCTCCCTAACCGGCGGGGATCTATGAGGACTTTCCGCACACAAAAAAAATGATCGAGCAAAGATTGGACTTTTCTATGAAATTCTCGCCCTATTCTTATCACTATGGTAACACTACTAACTGCGAGAGGTCAGTTAATAAGTACCATATGACTTTCATTTCCTTCTTAATTTAATTTCTCTGACTTTGAAAACCTTCGAATCGGAACACACGAAGCGACAATACATTTGCTGCAGACAGAATATTGGCAACTGAGTTCACAGTGCACCTAGATTCGACATTTCTTATAAGCCTGTATAGGGTTCATATGAAAATAAAACTATATTCATTGATTGATTTTTGACTTCAAAAGTACTTACGGTACTCACTACTTACGGTGCTTCTCGTGCGCTGACATATCCTTCTTGAAACGAGGCCTAAGAAGAGCTCTCTATCATACACATTAGGCGGATGTTGGACGTCGGACGTTGACGTTGGACATTGGACGTAATATCCATGGGCGGCGGTTACCACTTACCATCAGATGGGCATCTTGATCGTCTGCCACTGGAGGCAATAAAAAAAACTTAAATTAGATCAACAGTTTGTGGTCCCTTTTTTGCTCAATCCCCTTGTATTCAGGGTTTTTCCCGAGCAATTTGCAGCGGCGGATGTCCCTATTATGTGACACGAACCCGGATGTGGTTTCTTACCGTTATATCACTCATAGGCGGGTCTTATACCCAATATATATACAGACATACACACTTTTTAACTAGTCTTACAGCTGTGCTTGTCAATTTGTGGGTCAGTGTGAGTTAATATTTTAATTTTCTCTTTATAATGTTATTTAATAAGTGGTAATGAATAAGCATAAAGTTCCAATTGTTTTGGTGATAAATTTTGTGGCTAACAATCGTTTTGTCCAGTGTGATGGTGTGAAGTTGATGCCAGATATGTGTGTGTGTGTGTGTAATTTGTTCAGATAAGTTTTACCTACTCATTATCATCATCATAATCATCATCATCGTCTATATTCATCCACTGATCATAGATTTATCTTATTTATAATGATTTTTACTTATGATTAGTAAATAAAATTGAGGAAATGGCATGATCTACTTTCAGGCCTCTAGAAATTTTCCAAAATATTTTCGTTTTATTGTTGAAACGTTATGTTTCATTTTCATGCTTCGTCCATTTGTGCTATCAATAAGCTAAGACTATGACAATTTAAGCCAAAATACAAATTGTATTCCAATGCATACACTGCAGGTTGTGTTTAAATCGTGCCTGAAGTATTTTTAAATAGATATTCTATAACTATCTATGCATTTGAGAATAGACATGTCTGATTAATAGCACGAATGGGCGAAACATGACAAAATTAATTTTATTCGAACTTTGATTTAAAGGCGGGTAAAAATATAATAAATTACTTAATATAAAAAATATTAATATATAAATAATTATATAGCAATTCTTTCCGATCTAAGTCTGTTTACAAACTAGTCTGATAATCCAACCGAAATTTAAATCAAGAAGAACAATTCGATTTCCAACTCGAAATCCCGGAAACCAGTCCCACAGCTTAACAAAGACAACTTATGATAGAGTAGCGCTCATAATCCCCGTATTAAATACCAATACCGATACCGGTTTGAACTATTCAGAGCATTAGGTCAGCTCTGGTCCGGTCCTCCCGTTAACCGGTGCACTGTAATTGTTGTCTAACGAATGACTGACCATAATTATTGTTAGAGAATTTAGAGAAAACTGCAGTTTGCTATGATCGCTCTCTGTCGATTCACTAGATTATTTTCACCGTAAGATGATGTGCCTGAAAGTTCTAATTTTTCCATGCCACCCATACTACTTTAAACTTATAAAAAGAAATTTGTTAAAAATAAAAATGAAATTATTAAAAAAATATTGTCCTCTCGTGAATTACCAAGTAAATTATTGTTGTTATTGTTAACTGTTAGTAAATTAAGTAAATAATATAAAAAAATTATATAACTTAAAAATGTCTGATGCATCAGATGCGTGGATGCGTGGAACGAAACTTCAGCCAAGAGATTGACATTACTGAATTAAAAAAATCTATGAATCGGAGCGGCCATTTATTTCGTTCATTAAATTGGTAATTCCGATTCCATTTTCTTTAGCAACTGATTCGATTTTTTTTTAAATCGATTACATTTTTCTGGGTCATCACTACAGTCAGTTATGAACTGTCAGGCATATATAATCGTATATTGAAAATACTATATAAGATTGCCTCGTAGGTCTAGTGGTCCCAAACGCGACTGCTACGCTAAAGGTCCTGGGTTCGATCCCCGAGTCGAGCAAAGTGTTGTTGGGTTTTCTGTGAAATTCCCAATAGCAGCTCGCAGTCTGGATTTGTGCCCGGTTTATGGCAATAGGCTCGCCCCCTATTACATGGGACCTAAACATACTGGTGAAATGTGGGTGTACATTAGTACGCCTCTGCCTACCCCTTCGGGGAATATGGGCGTGATGGTATGTGGTATAAAAGGGGCCACATCCAGCATTGAACTAATAAGAGCTGATGATAATGATGAAAACCTGGCGATAATTAAATAATAATAATAATAAATATTCTGGGAAATTTTACACAGCACCATCCAGTCCGAAACTAAGCAGAGCTTGTACTAGACAATGGATATAATCTATAATCCTATCCTACTATAATCTTACTTCTTATACTAATATTATAAATGTGAAAGTTTGTGAGGTTGGATGGATGTTTGTTACTCTTTCACGCAAAAACTACTGAACGGATCTGGATAAAATTTGGCACAGAGATAGATTATAGTTTGGAATAGCACATAGGCTACTTTTTATCCCGGTAAAATGTATGGTTCCCACGGGATAGCGGGCGAAGCCGCTGGCGGAAAGCTAGTAGTATAATAAAGCTGAAAAGTTTGTTTTTTGGTTGGTTGGACGCGATAATCTATGGAACTACCTACTTACTGGTCCGATCAGATTTTTTTTTTATCTTGGGACATTTTTACACAGCACCATCTAGTCCCAAACTAAGCAGAACTTGGGTACTACGGGTACTAGACGATGGATATAATACTTATATACTTTTTTTTGTAAATACATACTTATAATATATAAGAGATACAAACAAGTAAGTTCATCACATAAATGTTTGTGTGTTGTGGGAATCGAACCCACGACCTCGTGATCAGCAATCCGGTACTCTTCTTACTGTATAACCTAAATTAAAAATTTAGAAAACCCCCGACACGGAATGTAATTTTCCATTGAGTGGTGGCGGCCATCTTGGATTTAAAATTTATCGTAGTGTATTCTACTAGTTAAGCACTTTCATTTGATACCCATATTGACGGGAGTTGTGAAAAAATATGTAATTCGCTATTTTGTAGCGGCGGCCATCTTGGACTGATTTTCATTAAATATAGCTAAGAACACTCCCGACTAATACACCTTTCAAATAAAAAAAAAACAAAATCAAAATCGGTCCATCCGTTGGGGAGCTACGATGCCACAGACAGACACACACACACACACACACACACACAGACACGTCAAACTTATAACACCCCGTCGTTTTTGCGTCGGGGGTTAAAAATCGGAAAATTTATGCAAGCGAAGCTGCGCATGCGTAGCTAGTTGTCTTTCAAACCGCAATTAATTTATCTAGAGCAATTAATCCTTCAAGTATTCCACAATAAATTAATCCTCGATCTGATTGTATACGCGGACATCCTTTATCAAGTCCGGCACACTAAGATATTCATTGTCAAATGATATCATGATACTTATAAATTGTGTCCGGTGTATTTAAATATATCTACTTACATTAATCTGTTCCGGTAATTTCAACTAATTTTGTTGCTATCTACATATCTATTAAGACAGATAATGGTTATAGAATTACACTTGAGCTATATTTAGTCGTAGTTTTATGTTGAATAATGTATTGGGGCGGCGCCTAGCTAAATATAAAAGCTGTTCTGATTCTGCAAGATTATGGTGCACTTCCCGTCGTGGTCATGGTAGTTACCGATCCCATGGCCATGAAATATAAGGAAGCCTAATGCGATTTTCAGGCGGTATACCCTACCGCCAGCCCAGATGGAAGGGTCCATGAGGATTTTCCACATCCAAAAAAGTCCTTATCTTGGTCCCTATAATTATGTATGAGTGACCAACACCATTGGACTGCCAGGTCAAAGGTCTCGAATTCGAATACTAGGCACGCGGCTCTGAATTTTCGAAAACATGTGCGTAATTATCAATCGCTTTAACGGTGAACGAAAACACGGTGAGCAAACCTGCATGCTTGAGAGATTTTCTCGACGGCATGTGAAGTCTACAAACCCGCATTCGGCTAGCGTGGTGGACTATGGCCTTAGCCCTCTCCTACTGAGAGGAGACCCGTGCCCAGCAGTGGGACAGTATATGGGTTGATGATGAGACCATTCAGACCCCTCCGCGCGTAGGAAGTTGTGCTGGAGGTCCCAGTTGTCGTCGACAATTTTCGAGTCCGAAAAGCCTGACATGAGGATATTAGTATCGTCCAAAAATAAGATTGTCGAATTACGATAGCTATCACTTCGTATAAAACGCCTATATTCAGCTGCATCTAGTTTGACTGGGAGCCGACAAATATAGGTAGTTGGGATCGTTTTTGCTCTGGGTTATTAGTAATTTTAGTAATTTTTTGTCCCACTTTTTCGTCCAACATTCCTTATAATTCTTTATTTGCCGCATGTGAAATTTTATTCCTGTTTTGCCCCACACATTTTTGTTTGCTAACCATACTTTGCTACTAGCAGTTTACACTAACCAAAGCATGGTTAGCAAACAAAAATGTGTTAATAATATTAATCTACCTTACTAAAAAAGGGGATTTCCTATTCAGTTTTCCTAATGTTACTCACCAATAAGCCTCTATACTGTTTGCAGAAAATTATAACGCACAACTTTGCTTTACTTTTTGAACGCTTCGTCATAACGGGAATCAAACTAGAAACTCGTGGTGTATATTTAAAAAACGTCTAGACATGGGTAATTTATATGCAGGTCTAGACATCTTTGTGTCTAGATTGCATTTCTTTTCTTCTTTCTTTTAAAAGTAAAAGCAGAGGTTATTGATCAAAGTTTAGACCACGGCAAAGTTGTTTAACCACATTTTATCGATTGACGCCGTATACATTTGCCAGTAATGAGTTAAAATTTGAATTCTTGTTACAAACTAACAGACAAGTATTTTGCAATTTTAATTAGATACGCCCGAGTGTCTGGTGAAATATAAAATTAAAAACGATAGCCGTCAAGTTAAGGTTTGTTTACATTTTATTTTAAGCTCGGTACCATCGTTTTAAAAAAGTTGACACAATTGATATTTATTTCATTTCATTTCATAATTAGCAAATAGTTATATTTCATTTCAAAATTAGCAAATCAGGTCATAGAGTAATAATATAAAAAAAAAGATACGTGGTCGTAAAGCTTAAAAATCGAATCAAAGCCTTACTATTACTAAGATCTTACTTTTTTTGTCACAATATGCACATTAATGGCAATAAATTATTATAATTATAATTATATAATATTATAATTATATTTAATTATAATTATAATTAATAAATAAATATTTTTTGAACATTTTTACACAGTCCTAAACTAAGCAGAGCTTGTACTATGGGTACTAGACAATGGATATTATACTTATATACGTTTTTTTTTGTAAATACATACTTATAATACATAAGAAACACCCAGACAGACACAAATACTTATATTCATTTATTCATATTCATCTTTATGTTCCCTCTCTCCCTCTATTACAATAGTGCATCTCTGCCTAATCCTTTCGGGATTACATTCGTGATGGTGTATCATGTTGTTATGTTTGACAAAAGACGACACTAACTAAACTTAAGACTTGCAAATCCGAGTGTAAGCGGACCATAACAGTCTAGTTTGCAAATTTTAATGAAGTTCAAGTGAGTAGTGGAATTTATAATTATGCAAAACTGTTGCACAGATAAGTAATATTGGTCAGACAGATATCACAGTCGTGAATTGAAAATCAGAAACGAATAACTAACATCCATTAGGTACTGTTCCATTGGTAGGACAAGCTTCTTCTCAGCAAGATACTTCTTAATCTTACTTAAGTCTTTCTTTACTTTAGCGAGTGAATATGACTGTGACTGTTGTTCAATACGGGGTCCGAAACTTCGAACTCAGTTCCAGTCTTATTAGATGTGGCTGTATAATCTTTTACACGAAGCGACTGTCACCAGAGATAAATTTTCCATCAATGCATATATCCGATGATTTCTGTTATCAAACTTTCCAAGCTTCTGAATACCACTTACGATTGCCATGTAGGTGTTAGTTTGATAACGGGGATCCATGCATACACGTACTCTCCGAAAAACAGAAAAGTCTATGCCCTAAGAATGGTCACCCATCCTTAAACAGATGGTGGAAAGCGCAGCATTATCTCGCACATCTGGCTTGACAATAATATGGCTCCAAAAAAGGCCTACGTGACCAATCGAATGAAAATCAGAGCAACAATCGAAAATGCATTATGTAAATACATGCATTTATGTATATCGCTTAAAAAGTAGGTACCTATGCGGTAAAATTCCGGAAACAACATGGTCGCGAAGTTGCAACAGAAACAACAACTGCATCCACAACATTCAACTCGCACCTTACTGCATTAATAATAAGGTGCAAATAATTGATTTTGGCGTGAAAAATATATTTTTGCCATTGTATAATCGCTCTAGATTAAATTCGAGAACTGGTCCTTTTCAAGGTGATACCCAGTTGCTAAGTGCATTATGATTAAAAAAACAGTTTACTTTTTTATGTTTATAAGTAATGAGCTGTAGCGGTTGAGACTCGAGTTTTAAATACTTACTTTTTTCGAGGTGGTCTCGAGGCATGTTACATTGATTGTTTACTGAAACCGAGGCACTAACAAGCATCGATTTAAATGAGTTGCAAATATAGAAATAATTAACCGCTTCTTTGTTATGTCTAGGAAACATAATTTGTAGATAGTTAATACTCATCTAATTTAACATAACATCACGCCTGTATTCCCCGAAGGCTTAGGCAGAGATGTACTAACGTACAGCATTAATACTACAACTCTAAAATCCTAGCTATGGTAGGTACTGAGAATTGCATAGAAAAATTTAAAATCGAACCCGAGACCACGAGCATAGCAGCCGCGCTTAGGACCACTCTAAACTACCGAGGTAGTTGGAATAGGTGGTACGCTTTTATCAGGACTCTGTTAACTGAAACAATATCAACTTATTCTATTTTCATAGCTTGTAGAAAACATACGGCTTTTAGCTAGCTAGACGAAAATATTGTTAAACTTGCAGAATAGCAGATTTATTGAATTACTCTATACGAGGCACAAACGGTTGCCAACACATCGTCGCCGACAGGGAACAGTGTTTTACCCTTTTTAAAAAATGCTCAAATTCAAATTATAAAAAGCTCCACATAAAAACGGCATTTTTCTATGTCCGTACAGTCAACAAAAAGAAAATGGGTAATCCATTTTGACGGAACGCCAAAAAAATCCGAAACACCCGGTTTTGGGCACAAAATAGAACCGGAAGCGGGATAGATTGTATTTCTTCTATCAATAACATCCAAAGTATATTTATATAACTAAGGTGCATAGGATAGGCTGCAAATCGAGCTCTAAATACATATATATCGGCCACTATTATCGTCCACTGCTGAACGTAGGCCTCCCCCAAAGAGCGCAAACCATCCCGGTCTTGGGCACGGTACAAGGCAGACCGGGACGGTTAGCGCACGGTAGCCAACTTATTTAAATCGTCGGTCCATCTAACTATAAGTAATTACGTTAAATCTGCGAAAAACGTCAGCTATACGAGATCCTCTTTTATTCGAAATTATTAATTAGCTTGATGTGAATGAACAATTAACGGTCTTATTGCTAGACCTATAGACAACTTTAGAATTATTTTTGATGAAGGAAAAAATCGGCTGGCGAGCAAGCTATCGCTCGCACCGCTCGCCACGCACGGGTCGTTAAGCGCGTAAGTTTAGAATGTGAAGGAAGAATTCGGTGGCGAGCGGACCGCGGCGTGCGGAGCGGGGCGAGCGGAGCGCGGCGAGCGATAGCTTAGCGGTCAAAGCGTCTGGTGAACCCAACACAATAGATTTGCTTCCTGCTTTAGTTGCTACTGGGAATCCATGGATTTGAACTTGAGACCAGTCTTTGGGAGACTTGGGAGTCCAGTCCTCATAGCCCTAGCTAGGTTATCACTGCTTATGCTTATGCAGAATTATTATATATATTTACCTGCCATCAATTCTGGCAGCTAAATATATATAATAATTATACTATTCAATTCACCTGGCGTTGAGTTAAAACGTTAAGTTATTGAGTTTGATTTCTTCTGTAAATCGCTTTCAGTTATGGTTTTGTAGGAATAACTGAGGCGTTCCTTTGATAGTATTGTCAATAGTTTAAATCTAACCAGTTAGTTGACTTCACCGTTAATGCTAGTAATAAATCGCGCGTGTGAAATACGTCCGCGTATAAAACGGATTCAATTTTCGATATCCTCGCACAGTTTGAGATGTATGAGACTATGCTCAATATAGTAGATCATACGATATAAATGCGGTCCCAAGATAGATCGATACAGGCATTTCGGCAAATTGACGATGATACAGTATAACTACTATCATTGTATCAGATTATCGTTAAAAACTAAAACTTAAATAAAAGATTAACCATGGAGTTTCTTGCCGGTTTTTCTCCATAGGAAACGACTAATTTGGAAAAGTGCACCTAAATTCGCCATTTCATAAGTGCCTGTATAAGGTTCATATGATAATAAAACTATTTTAATTGATTGATTTTGACTAGTATTTTTATTACTTGACTAGTAATAAAAATAATAGTATGTATCTAAAATCGGAGCAGATGTTTTGTTAGACTGCAAGCATAATATATTTTTTTTGTTTGAAAAGATATTTGGAGTGGTCTCATTTAAACTTGAAAGAAATAATCCACCCGTAAGGATAGAAAAATCTAGTAAATTTTCACCTTTGATCTGATTGTGGAACTTGACATGCATATAATTATGTAACTCTGATGAGTAGAGTAGAGTTGATCTTGATGGAGACGGAAAGACATTTGGAGAAAATTCTCAACGCTTTACATCAGCTACCTCATGTTGGGGTTTATTTCATTAAAAATTCATTAGAACCTTAGTTAAATAAGGTAACAAAATAACTACTTACTTTAGTTAATAAAAAATAATCCTATAAAAAAGTAACTGGAAAGCAAAGTTACTTTTTTTCGTTAAAAAAAGTTTTGTAAATTTATTTATTTTTTTGTTAAAAATTTTAATTTTTATCAATGACTTCTTCCCCGCTACCGCTTATGTCTTGCGCCGTGTATTTAATTGTTCGTTTCGTGTTACAGTTAGTAACTGTACCGCCACAGTTTCGGTTCGCCTCGTTTTTTTTTAATTACCCAAGCCACCGTCCACGCGAAGACATTGTAACTCACTTTGGGTTTTTAATTATATTTATATGCATGTACAAAGACTTTGTCGCTGACGGTACTTCTGAAATTAACGGCTATTTTATTTCTGTTTCATAATTTTATTTGAATCAGGATTTTCGGAGTAGAAAGGTAAATTGGTTTTATCATGATAAAACCTGCATGTTTCCTACAGTACTGTCCTACAGAAACTGTTAAAACAAAACCACAAACCTTCCGAAGATTGGTGTGTGAAGTCTGTCAAAGTATGGATGTTTTATCTTTAAATGTTTTCCCCACTAGAGATCGTTTGACATAAGCCCCATAAAAGTTATACAAATAAATTTTCTGCGCTATTTTTGACCAGCAGGCCAATACTCCCCAAAGGGAGGGCAGGGGTCTACTGCTGTACACCTACAGATTACACTTTGCCGGTATGTTTAGGTCCCACGTAATAGTGGGCGAGCCTATTCTCTCCGAGTTGCTACTGGGAATTTTAATAGAAAACCCAACAACACTTTGCCCAACCCAGTAATCAAAGCATAGACCTCTAGCGTAACAGTTCCGCTTCAGACTGAGATTTGGTTAGACATTTAAAATTATTAAAATATAGTCTTCTCTATTTCAGCTTTAAACCACATGAGACCGAAGTGTCCGAATAAATTAAATTCGATCTATTATTGGATAAGCTTTTAACCCATTTCGGCCTATGTCTAGACTGGACTAATTAGCTAAATCTGTGCCTGTCATGCTTCTGTGTTGACAGCCTACCATTTTAGACATTTTGTTTTCTATAGCGGGATTTAAATTGACGACGCGACGTCTGTAGTCGTGGACGACGTGTGGTGGCTTGTGTGTTGAACTGCTCATTAAGAGGTCGTGGGTTCGATTCTTACAGGACACAACTTTTTATGTGTTGAACTAAACTAACATATCTAACTATATATTGTCTACGGGAGTAAGAATTTCATTCACAATTAACTATAACTATTCGCCCATATAGGGGGCGAGCTAATTGCCAGTAACCGGGCACATTTCCAAACTCCGAGCTGTCACTGAAAATTTCGTAAAAAACCCAATAACACACTTTGCTCGAACCCAGGTCCTCGAGCGTAGTAGTCGCGTTTAGGTCTAATAGGCTAACGTGTCCGTAAAAAGATTGGAAAAAGAGCAGTAAAAATTTAAATAAGAAATTATTTCTGGAAATGGTTCTGACGACTCTGCCATATTTTTAAAAAGTTCTGTCAAGCTCAATAAAGTAAAGGAGTTCCCTTCTATGTTACGATTTTATCACGTCTCCTGAACACCTTGTGTAAGACAGTACGTGACTTCAACATACTAAAATTATTCTCCATCTAATTTCAGACACACAGGATGTCCCAAAACTGCAAATCGTCGTACGCGACCGCGACCACACGGGACGCGAATAACAACACGCTGTACCACGGCGGGCCCGGGCAGGGGTATGGGGGGAGGGGATACACACCCCCCAGTGTTGCCAGCAATGGAAACTATCCGGTGAATATTACAAATATATTTTTACGTTTTATCTATAATAAAATCTTATAAACGATAGGTAAAGATATCGCTTATCATACAGACAAAAAACATAAGTCGAATTGAAAATCTCTCGTTTGATTCTTGACTTAAGAAAATCATAATTATCACTGCACTTGGCAGATTCAAATATTTTTAGTGAAGGAAAAAATCTGCTGACGAGCATGGTTCGAACCTGCGTCTTCTGGTTCGATACACCAGACGCTTTGACCGCTGAGCTATCGCGAGTCCCGCTCGCCAGTCGAAATCTTCCTTCACATTCTAAACTTACATCTTAAGGTGACGTAGTGACATCTATTGTGAAAATGCTTCACAACCAACTGGCGAGCGAGGCTCGCCATAGCTTAGAGATCAAAACGTCAGCTGTACCGAACCAGAAGACGCAGGTTCGAATCCTGCTCGCCAGCCGATTACTTCCTTCGTTATAATAACTTGTAATCCTAGCATGGAAAATGCTTGCAAAAATACAAAAAGATAGATTCAATCATTTTACTATTTTAGTATATTTTCTTCCTAAAGCTAGCTAGTAGCAAGTTGTCCTACAAAATTATCTTTACATAACATAATATACTATCACGCCTGTATTCCCCGAAGGGTTAGGCAGAGGTGTACTAATGTACACCCACAGTTAGCCGGTATGTTCAGGTCCCATGTAATAGGAGGCGAGCCTATTGCCATAAACCTGGCACAAATCCAGACTCCGAGCTGCTACTGAAAATTTCACAGAAAAACGCAACAACACATTGCTCGACCCGGGAATTGAACCCAGGATCACTAACGTAGAAGTCGCACTCGGGGCCACTAAACCAACGAGGCAGTCATTAAAATTATATTTGAAAGGTTTTTACGTAAATGAGCATCTTATTACTTATGTATATAATTCCTGAGTCTTCCTTTTGAGAAAAGGTACGAATACAATCGATTTATTGGCTGTCTGAATAATGCTTCCCCTTGAAGTCATTGGGCCGTGAATGGGTGTTACGCGTCAGTGGGTTCAGTTCCACAAACTATGGGGGGGGCTAATAATAATAACAATATATATTTGATGGACATTTTACACAGCACCATCTAGTCCCAAACTAAGCAAAGCTATGTACTATGTGTACTATGGGTACTAGACAATGTATATAATACACACTTTTTTGTTGTAAATACATACTTATTACATGCTAGCTTTCCGCCAGCGGCTTTGCCCGCGTGGTGTGGGTATTTATTATAACTTTCATCCCTACCCTATTTCAACCTCTTACAGCCTATTTCCTTTCTCAGATTCTAGACTGTGAACCAAATTTCATTTAAATCGGTTCAGTAGTTTTGGCGTGAAAGCGTGTTTTTATATACCACTAAGGTGGCAAACAAGCATACGGCCCGCCTGATGGTAAGCGGTTACCCAAGCCTTGCCGCTTGCAACACCAGGGGTATCACTCGCGCGTTGCCGACCGGAAAAACCTCTTAGAGGTTTATGGGGGATTCACTGCGCCTAGAGTTTGTGGGAATATTAAACTACTTATAATACAAGCTCTGCTTAGTTTGAGACTAGACGATACTGTGTGAAAATGTTCCAAAATATGTACGTACTCAACATACAAACATAGCTTCACGCCTGTTTTTCAGAGGGGTAGGCAGAGACTATAGATTTCCACTTGCTACGATCCTGGCACACCACTTTCGCTTCATATTTAAGTTTTTTTATTTCATTTCTATCGAGAATGCTATTTTGGTTTGACGATATACAAGAGATTTGAAGTAAGATTTCCTTTACCAAAAGATTTATTGTGGTGTTGCCATCAATAAACGATTAAAATTACATACATATTTCATACATTACTTATGTATGTAATTTTTGTGTACATTGCGAAGCCTGTCGGTATTCTAGGATGTTCGCTTCACTGGGTAATATGTGCGTCCGATTTTTTTAGATATCTTATAACGTAGGTACCTAAATAATATTTTCGTAATACTTCATGTAAGGGGAATAATTTATTGCTGTACTTAGAAGATTTACCTAAAAATATAATTATAGTTCTATCGTTCGTGTATTGTTATATATTTTGTATTACATGATGTCCTGTTATTAAACGTCAACAGTGGCGATTGTATCTTGGCCTATTTTTGTCTGTCTTTTAGACACCATGATTTTAACATTCGCTCCAACAATAAAGGAAAACATAAGTGGAGAAACCTGCATGCCTGAAAGATTTTCTTGATAGCGTGTGAAGTCTGTCAACCCGCACTAGACTAGCGATAAATTATATTATATTTTTTTCTGCAAATAAATCTTTCAAAGACACTTTTACATTTTTAACCCCCCACGAAAAAACGACGGGGTGCTATAAGTTTGACGTGTCTGTGTGTGTGTGTCTGTCTGTGGCATTGTAGCTTCCGAACGGATGAACCGATTTTGATTTAGTTTTTTTTATTTGAAAGGTACACTTTTGTAATAAAAAAAAACTAAATCAAAGTCGGTTAGTCGGGAGTGTTCTTAGCTATGTTTGATGAAAATCGGTCCAAGATGGCCGCCGCCACAAAATAGCGGATTACATATTTTTCCACACCACTCCCTGATAAGAAATGCCGAAACAAACTCAGAGAATTATAACCTCTTTTAAAGACCAGACACAGTAACTTCAAGTTATCTTTTTTTCCAAGAGGATACCCTGCCCAGCAGTGGGACTGTGGGACAATTACACAACAATAAACTTTCCCTCCATAACGACGTTACCCTACATTAATTTTATGCCTTATCCAATAAAATCAAAAAAATCGTAATCACCAATAAAAATAACTGATGAAAGTCGGTCAAAAACTGTACCGCATTAAAACAGATTGTTAAGGAAAAAGAGAAATGATCTGGTTTCATAAAATTACATAAAAGATTTTACATACAAACGCGAATTATAGTATTATATGTATTGTATGTATGACTATAGCATGCAATATGGCGTCGCTGTTATGGCAAAGATTGTAATTATTTAATCTGGAGCACCCAATGTTGATCATCCACTTAAATAAACAGTTAAGGCGACGCTGTTTGAGTAAAAAAAATAAGTTTATTTTGTTTTTATTTAGTTAGGTACCAATGTAGCGGAATCGGAATCATATTTCAAAATAGAGGATTTATAGTTTTTTTTACAGAAAGAAATGATTTATTATTATATATCGTTCTTAGTCCCCTATGCATGCATACATGCATGCGTTCATCTACATAAAATAGTCATAATTACTTTCTTTCCTGACTACTCAGATTTTTCACTTTTACCCCAAAATTGTTTACCACGTAGGACGATCCAATAGTTCTACCGACGTTCTCTCCAAAGCACAGGGCGATCTCGATTTAGAATTGACATTTTTGAGCGCGCAGTGTATTGCTAAAAACGCGATTTATAACGCTCTGCGGTGAATTTTATCGCGCGAGCGAGATAAATGAAATAATGACTTTTTAATTATAAATCAAATTTCGGTAGATAGAAATAATGTCTTTTTACACGTTCAAGTAAACAAAAACTGCAGAAAAATTGAAAACTTGATGAAAAAAGTTACGGAAAATTTTAACGCAGGGGGGTCCAGAATCATGTACTGAACTCATGGTATTCGGATGTGCGTCCCTCCCACCTTGTATATTATACGTATTACACCGAAAACGAAATAATTCCACCGCTCCTTTGTCCGGCCAGAAATCGATACACGCCTTAACAGCTCTTTCTCCGTGAAACACAAATGATAATGGTGTGCCTAATTGCGGCCATTCATTTCGACACGATCCAATTTCCAGCAACGATCAATGTGTAACGTACTATACTGATACGGACTGGTAAAACTGGTTAATCATAGGTGAGGTAATCACGTGGAAATAATACATACCATCACGCCCGTATTCCCCGAAGGGGTAGGCAGAGACGTACCAATGTACACCCACATTTCACCGGTATGTTTTGGTCCCATGTAATAGGGAGCGAGCCTATTGCCATCAAGCTGTCAAAAATCCAGACTCCGAGCTGCTACTGGGAATTTCACAGAAAAACCCAACGGCACTGCTCGACCCGGGGATCGAATCCCCCGAAATAAAGCAACGTAATAATGAAGGAATGTGTGAACATCTCATCATCTCTCTTAGATCATCTGTCACCTGAGGGGGGAATTGGCTGGGTATGATGGGCTCGCATCGCCAAAATACCCCCATTTGGCTTCCTGGCCCTATAATCAGGAGTTCAGGACCATGGAACTCTTAAACTCATGTCTAATTCAAATATTTTAGTTCCCTACGTTGATTAAGATTTGTATTTAACTTATAAATAATATAGTATTAGAGATATAGTTTTTGTTTATCATAAACTATCCTTTACCCGCGACTTCGTCCACGTAGATGTTGTGTTTTTCCCCCGTGTTTGCAACCTTTTTAATTATTACTCCGCTCCTGTTGGTGGTAGCGTGATGTTATATAGCCTATAGCCTTCCTCGATAAACGGACTATCTAACACTGAAATAATTTTTCAAATAGGAGTAGTAGTTCCTGAGATTGGCGCGTTCAACAAAACAAAGAAGCTCTTCAGCTTTATAATATTAGTATAGATTGTATAAGGCATGATGGAGTTGACGTATTCGTATGGATAAAAACCCATAATTAAATAAAGATAAATATTTTTAAACAAAAAACAAACCTCCTCCAAAAAACACATAGGAACTAAAAAGCAAAAAATTACATATTTACATTATGATTTCTAACTAATTTGGAGGCGGTGCCAAACAGACAATCAACGAACGTCATATTTGAATTAAATGAGTAGTTTTTTTTAAGTTCCTATGTGTATTTTGGTGTTTTTGTTTAAAAATAATTTATTTTCAAAGTTTTAGTGGAATATATAATTATTATATTATATGAACGCGGGGGGGGGGGGGGGGAGAAGCAACAAAACTCACTGACCGGCACAAACAGCGAGGTTTCGGGGTAAACCATAATATCATCTATGTATTAGGGATGTTGAAAAAATATCGATATATCGATATTATTTTTTTAATATATCGATATTTTTGAGCGATATTTAATATTTCGATATATCGATGTATCGATATAAAATTCCAAGTATCGAAAAGGTATCAAAATCGATATTTTTTTCAGAAAATTAAACCGACCAACTTAAAACTAAATTTGTAATCTTTTAAAAATTTAAGTTAAAAGATTACAAATGACCTTTTTTTTTTTGGCTGTTTTATAATTTAGTTTTAAGTTGGCCGATATATCGATATATCGATATTTTTTGAAAATATAAATATCGATATTGATATTTTTTTTTTAAAATATCGATACGATATATATCGATATTTTTTGAATTTCCGACATCCCTACTATGTATACAATTTTTTAAATTTTTAAATTTTCTTCGATATTTGCACAACCGCTTACCGGATTTCGAAAAAAAATTATGGGACCAATCTGTAAGCACCAGCTTTCGAAAAAAAAAAGAATCATCAAAATCGGTTCACCCAGCCCAAAGTTCTGAGGTAACAAACATAAAAAAAAAAATACAGTCGAATTGAGAACCTCCTCCTTTTTTTGAAGTCGGTTGAAAAGAAATCCAAATACCTATTTTATTTCAATTAGACCATGCACTTTTGAAAAGTCAAACTAGGTGGACGGTTCCAAAATATGGGTCATGGCCAAAAGAGCCGGTCAGAAACTCTATAGACACTTTTAAAAATATATGATGTCGCAATGGCAACAGTACACTGTATTCTGTACCGGTCTAAGGTGCACGGTTCCAAAAAGTGGGACTTATGGAGAAGAGTCGGCCAGAAACTCAATAGAAAAAATACTCTTCTAAAAAATTTACAAGGTAGAATCCTCATCGACGCACCTCCGAATTATTCCAATATACCATGAGTTCAGTACATGATTCTGGACCTCCCTGCGTTGAAATTTTCCGTAACTTTTTTCATCATTATTTTTGCAGTTTTTTTCATTTGAACGTATAAAATAACTTTATTTCTATTTACCCAAATTAGATTTATAATGAAAAAATCATTGTTTCATTTATTTCGGATCGCGCGCGCGATAACATTCACCGCGGAGCGTTATAATCGCGTTTTTAACAATACACTGCGGGCTCAAAAATATCAATATCTGTAATAACCGATCATTTAAATTAAATTTAAAAAATCGTACCATCGACACGAAGAAGAAGAAGACCGATCATTTTCTACATGAATGACCTAGGTCATTTTATTTTTGACCTTAAGTGAAACCTTGTCACGACGTTTGTGTGTCCCTTCCACCTTGTATATGACATCGCAGAAGCTTACTGTATTCTGTGAAGGTGACTAGGTATAAGGTGAGGGAAGGCAAGTGCGGTTTTCAGGCAGTACGAAACCGACATTCCCAGTTTTCCCAGGTGACGGACAATCGATGACTTTTATTACAAGATACGGTGGATAATCTGTAAAGATTTTCCATAGTAAAAAAAAAGTAGTGTGACCATGATAAATTAATAACAATAAAATCACTTCTGGAGGCTATACTTTAGTTCTAGACTTCTAGTTACAAGTTAGTGAACTCCGCAAACTTTGAAAGTTTTCGTTGGCTGAATTAGTTTTAGTTTCAATCTCTCTGTGGATAATTTTGAAGCACAGTGTACCTAATTTTGAAGGAAGGTGGAACTTGGACTGTGCAGAAACCCAAACCCTTTAAAACCAATGCTTATTCATCTTCACTCTACCAGCTTTCGTACACCAGATATGAGTGAGTAGTGTGCATGATAAACATAATAAGACTATCACTACATAGTATAAAACAAAGTCGTTTTATCTCTCCTTATATCCCTATGTATACTTAAATCTTTAAAACTACGCAACGGATTTTGATGCGGTTTTTTTAATAGATAGAGTGATTGAAGAGGAAGGTTAATATGTATAATACATACATATTCTAGTACAGAAAATATAGATTTTATCGCGTTATTTTATTATTATGTAGTTTGTTTAGATTTTACTGTAAAATTTTATAAACTTTTCCTGTTAAATTACACTTAAAACCCATCACACTTACGATAACTAGACCAATGTAATATTTAGCAAAAGTGCGTTACCTACATATACTGGACAAGAATCTATAAGATTTAAACCTTTTTAAATCTTATAGATAATCTTTAATCTATAAGATTTAAATGTTTTTTAATCATATAGATACTTGTCCAGCATTTTTTACATTACAAAACATCATAACGCCTGCATCCTAGAAAGCTTAGACACAGGTTTATGTAAACCCACAATTTGTCAAAATGTTTTAGGTCACATAATACCTGCAAGCCTAGTTACTGAACACAGACCTTACAAGCTGTTACTAAGAAGTTTATAAAACAAACGAGTGAACACTTTTGTTTGACCTGGCAACGAAAAACCGTTTTAAAAGCTTATTTGGTCGATTGTTTCAAGCAAGCTGTACATCAGCCAGAGCTTTCAGAGACAGGTGTAGCTTGGAGCTCTGCCAACGCCCCCAGCACTTAGCGTCGCCTGGGCTTTCGTAGATTTATTATGCCGTTTGTATTTCAATTTAAACTGCTAGGAAGAAAATTATATAGAGAAATTTGTGAAGACGATTAAATTATTAGAAACTAGCTTTCCGCCAACGGCTTCGCCCGCGTGATCTGGGTATTTCTTATTACTTTCATCCCCTATTTCAACCCCTTACAGAACTATTTTCGCATTGTAAAGTAGCATATATCCTATCTCAGGCTCTGGACTATTTGTGTACCAAATTTTATTTAAATCGATCCGGTAGTTTTGGCGTGAAAGCGCGACAGACAGACAGACAGAGTTACTTTCGCATTTTTAGTATTAGTAAGGATAATTTGTAAATCGTAAGTGCGTCATTTGTTTATTTCGATTCGAAGGATTGAAGTTTAAGTTTGGTAATAGGCCTGTAATTGTAGGTCAACAATTTTGTACCAACAACTGTAATTATGCTTTTATAGGTATGTTTTCATTTTATTAACAAGTGGGTTAATTATCGTCTGCAATGGTTTTTAAAATAAATATAAATGGTATAGCGCATTACTGTGAACACTTATTTAAAAATGGCGCTAACACTTGAAATAATTAAAATTAGTTTCAAATCTCTCAAACGTTGAACGTTGAAGCTACAATTATTGATGTCCATGGTAGGTACTCGTGGATCTCAGACGAAACATGATAGTTATCAATTAGTGGAAGAAAGATATGATTTTAACTGGAGTATTTCTTCATTAAACGTCATTAGTGCTGTTAATGTACTTTGTTTTTACCGCTTTTTTTTTCGAGTGCGAGAAATCCTCGTGGATTCCCGCCACCTAGGGAGGCGGCAGGGTATGACGGATCATATAAACTGGAAACCAAACTTATCCTCCCATACCCAAAGACATCTAATTCACTAGATAAAAATCTCTTTGCCCTCTCCGTATCATGGCATTGATACGAAACATTCACCACAACCGACCTGGTGAGTTACGTCATTGATCGCCCTGCATCATTAATTAATAGTTAATAGAACTATGTTTTTTGCAGCAAATGACAGCGAAAGTACTATTTGGCAGCGTCACCACGATCAATGACCTCAAGCGACAGGACAAAACAGAGCGGGAAGCGCGGAGGACGCACTAGTGACATCTAGACTCAGGTAACAAAACAAAACGTTTGTGATTGTAAATAACAGATGGCGCTAGTAGTATGTTTCTAGAGCAGGAGCTTTTGTCGTGGGTTATATTTTAATGTGGTTGTGCAACACTAGATGGCGTTGTTAGTGACTGATTTGAGGTAATAACAGTTCTCGCCAAACTCGAGAACTGTAAAATTATTTATTTGTCTACATGTACGAGTATATACGGTATAATTATCTCATATTATAACATAGACCATACGCCTCTAACATCTGGCACTAGTAGTTCTAGGACATTTGTCTTCAGCTTCGGTGTCGATATTAGGAACAGTCGTTCGATACTTATTTAAAACTTTATTGTCTCATAAAAATTATGACAGACTTGTGCCGAACATTATGATTATGTTTTGAAATAGTACCATATACCAATACGCCTGTATTCCCAGAAGAGCCGAACCCCCGAAGAGAGAGTTATGTAGGAACTGTTGTACACCCACAGATCGCTAGTATGCTTAAGGTCCTATGTAACAGCGAGCCTATTAGTATTAAGTAGTAGAAATTTCACAGAAAACCCAACAACGCTACACGACCCGGGATTCGAAGTCTCGAAGTCACAAGTAAGCGTAGCAGTCGCACTTACTACCACTACTGACTACACCAATGAGTCATTCAACAAAAGGACCCCGGGGGGCAAAAAAACAATGGATTTTTCATTTTGTTTGCTAAAAATTTCTCAATTGCTTTGTCTCATTTCAGGTGCTGAATACTATGAAAATATTGGAAGCTAAGGAGTGATCTCGGAAGACAAGAGTAGTTTATATCCATAATAAATAATATAACTATTTTTATACACATTTTATATTAACATTAAGAAGAGATTCAGTTTTTATACGTAACACAATTTTTTAATAATAGCGACATCTATTGACCGAAACTAAAAACGTGTGTTGCGGATAAAAACAATGATTTATTTTTTAATAATTAGTCGCTTAGAAGAAATAATATAAATTTTATTGAGTACCTACAAAAGCCATGGAGAAATTAAATGTTTCCTAATAATACCCGCCTCCTGTGAAATTTTATCGAAATTTAATAAATGTTTTCGTTTTTATAATAACTTTAGCTTTTAATAAAATCCCTTGTTAGGGTTCAATTTAATTTTGTTAGATGGTTATTGGTATTTGAAGGAGACTAAAGTCATCGTAAAAATACAAAGACATACACTACTTTTAAATTTCTTTAATAACAAAAGCAGAGAGTTGATTATGGATATTACTGAAAATATTTTAGCAATATCAAAAGTGTTGTCAAGTGACATTTTAATGTTAGGACAAAGTTGTAAGTGACATTGAGGCTAATATAACAGTGCCTTTTAAGCTTAATATTCTTTGATCAAGGAAGTAAAGGGTTGTTGTCGAGCAACATAATTATACGTAACAACATATTTTTGATAATGTCACATCATAATATTATCTGTGATCTGTTGTTTTTTGTAGAGATTTTATTGATATAAGTTTTTAATTTTCAATTAAGTTTTTATATGAAACTAACCAATATTAATTCAATTGACGTAGGCACAGAATAGGTATCCAACCTCATGTTGTTGGAAAAAATAGACTTCAGAATGATAACAAAGGAAATAATAATAATAATAATGCACCATTAAGAAGCACCATAAATTATTTAAATTAAGGGACTGTTTCACAACCTTCTCTTCCTAGTATGTTTAATTGAAATATAACCTAAATTAGAAATATTGATTTCTGACACTTACGCGAATACTAGACATTGAAATAAAACTACTTTTTACGGATTTTATCGCGTTATATTGATATTATTTTAATCCCGACGTTTCGGACCCTTTACAGCGTCCATGGTCACGGGTGACTAAGGTGGTAGGCGTCTTGAAGTTTTGATTACTAACAGCTACCCTACATTTCTGTTAATCATTGGCAATCCGATTCACGCAGAACGAGCTCACCGTATCCTTCGGTCTTGCAGTTTTAGGCTTGGATTTAGATTTAATTGAATCTATAATCGGGTTCCAAGCAGGTGGTAAGACCCAGCCATCTTCTCTATTGAAATTTGGATGTTTTTGAATTTCAATGGCCTCACGAATCATCCTGGGTAGGAATCGGTTTTCTTTTGCGAGGACTTGTGGTTGGTCAAATCTGATGTAATGCCGGGCCTTGTCAAGGGTGTGCTCACAAATTGCAGACTTTCCGGAACGGCGGTGTTTGACATCAGCGATGTGTTCTTTTACGCGGGTCCCTATGCTTCGTTTAGTTTGGCCTATGTAAGAGAGACCACAGTCACAATCAAGCTTGTATACTCCCGCATCTTGTAGAGGTATATGACACTTTACAGGTGGTAAAAACTGACTGATCTTCTTCAGCGGCTTGAAGTAAGTTTTAATTGAAGCACGCTTCAAGATGTAGCCAATCTTGTCAGTGACTCCTCTCACATATGGTAGTACTGCAGGTAAGCGCTCGACTGTGGCACGTTTCACGCGGTTTCTGTGACGCAGGCGCGGTATTCGGAGCTTGTTGTCGTGCAGTACTTGCTTGACATGTTGAAGCTCTGCAGCCAGGTGTTGCTCGTCACAGATGTTGCTCGTCACAGATCCCACGTGCTCTCTGAAACAATGATTTACCGACGGTAGATAACTGTGTTGGGTGGTGGTGTGATTCACCATTTAGGTATTTATCCGTATGGGTTTTCTTTCGATACACAGTGTGACTCAAGGTGTTATTATGATTACGACTAACCAAAACATCTAAGAAAGCTAGAGAGTTGTTTGCCTCCGACTCCATAGTAAATTGAATTTTAGAATGTAAGGAGTTGAGATGGTCTAGGAATGCTGTCACTTTCAAGACGCCTACCACCTTAGTCACCCGTGACCATGGACGCTGTAAAGGGTCCGAAACGTCGGGATTAAAATAATATCAATATAACGCGATAAAATCCGTAAAAAGTAGTTTTATTTCTAAATTAGAAATTTAGAAAACCCCCTACATGAAATGTAATTTGCCATTTTGTGGTAGCGGCCATCTTGGATTTAAAATTTATCACAGTGTATAGTATTCTCCTAGTTGAGCCCTTTCATTTGATACCCATATTGAGGGAGTTGTGATTCACTATTTTGTGGCGGCGGCTATCTTGGACCGATTTTCATCAAATTTAGCTAAGAACACTCCCGACTAATTCACCTTTCAATTAAAAAACCTTTCAATTAAAAATAAACAATTTGCTCGACTTGGGAATCAAACGAGGACCTCGAGGCTAAGGGCCACGAGGCTAATATTAAAGCAGTACCTATCATAATTATTAGGATTCTCAAAAGTGGTATATTAAGCTGGGAGGCTAGACAAGTTGCAATTTGACATTAAAATTGACAACTGAATAAAAACAAAATGTATAGAAATGACATTAATGATAGCAAGATTTGTCAAAAGCTTGTGTCATTTCCATACATTTTGTTTGTCGATTCGAATGTCAAAATGCAACTTGTCTAGCTCCCCAGTATACAATCGTCATCCTCCACTTGTGAATTATAATCATGGCGCATTGCAGCCAACAAAAACCAGTTGTTTGAAATTTACAAAAGATAGTGTTTATTTAAGTGTGACTAAATTACATTAGTCATAGACGGTATTGTTAAAAGCTATTTTAAAAAACATTAGATACATCCCCACTGCTTTACTGTAAAACTAGTCAAAATTGCACGTATCATGCTATCACGCCAGTAACCCTTAAAGGGTTGGACAGAGGTGTAACAACTTCGATACACTGTAGAAGTGTACACCCACGATTTCCAAGTCAAATAAAGATGAAACAACAAAGTACCTAGGTATAGTTAGGGTATTGTATCGCATTCAGAAACGAGACCCGTGCCCGTCAGTTGAACGATTAATGAGTTTATGATAGGTATGAAAATCGCAGTGATAGCCTAGGGGAGTGACCACTGGACTGCCAAGTCAAAGTTTCGAGTTCGAATATAATATATGAATCATAGTTTTAATTTCGAGGACAAGCTCCTCATTGTACAGAAAGCCTAAACTAGATTTAGAACTCATATCAGCTGTCTACGACATTCAAATTATGATTCATCAAAACTTTAATTCATCATTTTCGTCACAAAGCAAAACGATCGAAACCCAGCTATGTTCAATTCAATTAATATTTTTTTCTGTAAGCACAATACTGATGACGCATTTATTTACAACATCAATTATGAAAAAAAACGATCCGTAGATATAACTGAAAACGTGATTTACAGATTGAAAACTAGATTGAATTTTACAACAACAAAAAAGTAGCTTCAATTGATTGATTGAATTTTTCTGAATCTTTTTGTATTCGATATCAGTGTACCTACATTAAGTAGGAACAGAAATAACCAATGAATTGTAGTTTTTTGTTATTTATTGTGAAATCACATCTAGAACAGCCGTTGAACTTAAACGAGGTGTTGGTTGAATTATTATTAGCGAAATTCTATATTAATTGTCGTATCATAATTGCATATTTGGTCATAAACGCGAGTGCTACGCTAGACGTTCAATATCCGAGTCGAACAAAGACTTATTAGGGTTTTCTACAAAACTCCTAGCAGCCCGGAATTTGGAATCCGGTGGATGGCAATGTGATATGTCCTATGATACATAATTTACATTTCAGAAAGTATTTGTCACGCCAACAACACGGATTTACTATCGCAAGATCCACATGCACTGGTTGATTTTATTGAGAACATAAGTGAATCAGTAGATGCTAACAAACAAGTGGACACGGTGTATACCGATTTCAGCAAAGCCTTTGACAAGGTGTCCCATTCTATCTTAGTTCAAAAGCTGTCGTCATATGGCTATGCTGGATCCTATCCTCAGCCTAGTAAAATCTGGATGACTGGTTACTCGAGTTTTTAAACTGCAAAATGTAATTTATTTTAAGAGCGAAGATAGTCTCGCACTTGTTTTCAATTACTGAAATCATGAAAGCACACAATGTATTATCGAAAGACCAATATCACTACAATTTTACTAATATTCTGTGCCTACGCCAATTATAAATAAAATAAAATTAATAGGTACATAATCTAGAAATACATATATTTTTAAATTTTTAAATAACTTTTTTGACAGGACTGAAATTATTGTTTGAATACTCATAATCCATTTGATGGAATAAACATATAATTTACCTACTAATATTTTTTTATTTGCTTTACACTGACAACTTAGTACTACATTACATGGTATACTCGCCTAACGTAATTACTTTTATTACATAATAACCTTGCAAAAGCAAACAAAAATAAACAAGGTTTAGGCTTAGAAGAAGTTAATTGTCTATATTTTGTCTCTTTCCTATTTTAGTCTCTTTAAAATCATCTGACAGTGAAAGAACATAGATTAACTATTCCTAAGCCTAAGCCGCGTTTATTAATAAGATGGAAACGGTGTAAATGTATTCAACATGGAGACAATAGAAGATAAAATCTGTCTTCTGTTTCTTGATGATGTCTAGCATACGTCCCAAGATCATGACGTAAAGGGCAAGTGCAGTTAGTTAGTCGGTATGACACCGACAGACCCTGCCGCCTCCCCAAGTTTTCCGCAACCCTAAAAAAGGGCGCATAATGTGTTGTTTATTTAGAAAATAATACCTACCCAAATGAACTGAAATTTTTCGCTGATGGGTAAACGGCATTTTTTTTTTAAACTCATTTATAGCTAATATCGCTATCCACGTTACTGAGTGTAGAACTTACCTAAATCTAGATTGTCTAAAAGGTCTAAGCAAATGTAAATGGGCCGCCAGTGTTTTAAAAGTAATATTTTTAATTTTGTATTTCTTTTTTACAATAAAATTATTGTTTATGAATTTTGTTTCATTTCTAGTAAATTAATAATGCCAGCATTAGCACCAACCAACATACTGTTGGACCGGAAGGAGATAGATTGTAATAGCATATAGGGTTTTTAAAAAATCTAGTACTTAAAATGCTTTGCCTCATTAGTCTAGTGGTCCCAAGCGCGCCTGCTATGCGAGAGGTCCTGGGTTCGATTCCCAAGTCGAGCCGAGCAGAGTTATTGAGTTACAGTTCTCGCCAAACTTATTGTCCGGGTTGAAGTGGACACGAGCTAAGTTTAACCCGGCCGTAAAAATCGGAGAAAGAAAAATATTGGATTGTAATAAATAAAAACAAACGCTCAAGTCGTAGGCTGTCGTTTTAAATCATTGTATTCCAATATTTTTAGTTATCCGATTTTAACGGCCGGGTTATAGTTAGCTCGTGCCAACTTCAGCCCGGACAATAAGTTTGGCGAGAGCTGTACCTATGAAATTCTTAGTAGCAGCTTGTAGTTTGGAGTTGTACCTAGTTAAGACAATAGGGATGAGCCTATTAGACTAATACTATTACATGGGACTTTAAACGTAGTGGCGTACATCTCTGCCTTCGGGCTACACAGCTGTGATGGTATGTGTTTGCATGAGCTACTAGGATAGTTCAAGGCGCGGAAAATTAAAAACTAATAGTCAGCAGGTTATTACTGAGACTGATCGCCTAGGGTGAGCCGAGTGAGAATTACATTATTCAAGTTCAAATATTTTTATTTCAATTAGACCGTATAAATAAGTAATTTTGAGGTCACACTAGTTGCACTGTTCCGAAAAGTGGGAGTTATGGAGAAGAGCCGGTAAGAAACATCAAATACCGTCACTCTTTTTGAAAAAAAAATATGGTAGGTTACACCGTAACAGTAACAATTGTTAAGAATCCTGTTAAGGATGATGCAGCTTGATGTGTTGATGCAGAAATTAAAGAATGGATATTAGGATTGAAAAGATAGCCACAGCAGTAAGCGCCGATCAGCCCCGACAGACAGCACTCGTTCACGAATATGACGTGACGCGTTATAACCCTCAGACTCCTTTTTAACTCTTCGTTAATGACGTAAGCCCCACACACTACACCCATCATACGACCCATGGACTTACGTCACCAATTCGCAACCACCTAAACAGGTTAGGGTCATCTCTACTTACCCACGTCACGTACTGTCATATACGTTGCGCAAGCGCACCTTGGCTGTTAATAGCATACGCTGTGCACATATCAAAAAAGTATAGCAATCATTTGCTTCAATGATTAGGAAAGTTTATGTTAGGCTTATAGTCATATTTCTTGGTAAGCTTTTTATGGGAATCATATACATATAAACAAATATCGACGCTAATAATAGCGCTGCCTTTAATACCGACATCTATATTACCGACGCCAATAATATTGACATCTATGATTCCGACGCCTATAATGCCAACGCCTACAATATCGGCACCTCTAATACCGACGCTTATAATACCGACGTTTATAATACCGACCTTTATAATACCGACGCTTATAATACCGACGCCTATAATACCAACGCCAACAATACCAACGACAACAATACCTACGCCTTTAATACCAACGCCTCTAATACCGACGCTTATAATACCGACGTGTATAATTCCAACGCTTATAATACCGACGCCTCTAATAACGACGCCTATAATACCGACGCTTTTAATACCGACGGTTATAATAGCGACGCTTATAAAAGCGTCGCTATTATAAGCGTCGGTCTCGTGTGATAGAGGACGCATCTGGAATCGAATGTTTCGAAAAGTAGAAAAGTCTCGCATAAAACCTACTCGGTTAACAAAACATTAACGCTGATTTTTATCCGTTTTATTGTTTATTTCATCAGAGGACATCCATTCTCGTTAATGTGACTAAACTAAATTGCTATAACCGTTACACACGCAAACTAATCTTCGAAATTCAAAGACTAACGACAATGGCGATGTTTTTTTTTTCGCGGCAAAGGTTTTTAACCGTTGGGCTAAATCGCTCATGTCCGGTGTGTGATATATACAGAGAAATGATTTGCTTGAGACGCTTTTATCTCTATGGCACCGTTCCGAGCAAGAGAACATCCGAACATAAAGTTAGAAATAAGTAGATATAGAGAACCTGCCTCGTTGGTCTAGTAGTCCCAAGCGCTAGCTACGCTAGAGGTCCTTGGTTCGATTCTCGATTCGAACAAAATGTTGTTGGGTTTTTCCGTGAAATTCCCCAGTAGCAACTCGGAGACTGGATTTGTGCCCGGCTAATGGCAATTGTCACTTCAGCCTACAGATATTCACTGCTGGACATAAGCCTCCTTGATGGCGCGCCATTTCTCCCGGTCTCCCCTAATACATGGGACCTAAACATACCGGCAAAATGTGGGTGTACATTAGTACGCCTCTGCCTACCCCTTTGGGGAATACAGGCGTGATGGTATGTTATGTTACATAGAGACTGGTGTCTGATAGGTAAAACCTGTGTTACAGATCACCATAACTTGAAATTATTAAACAAAGAAAACATAGTTGATTTTAAAACAAAACAAAGTTAAAATTGAGTGCAGTAAGTATGACAACAGCTGACTTCCAACAAACAAATAACGACACTGGTAGATAACCAAATGTCCTACACTACAGGTGCCATGCATCACCATGTTAGTAATCTTCACCCCAAGACACGTCTGAACCAACATTGACTGTTGGTAAATGTGGTAATACTTTTTTGGCAATTCAGTTTACAATAAAATTATTGAGTAGTTACTTCATTTTTGACACATAACACATGGAAGGTGATTAAGGAAACAGATTAACAGAGTACAGAGAACAGAGTAGATATTAGTCGGTTCGAATGTGGAAAGCCCAAGCAAATGCCCATACGCAATCTTTGAAACAAGACCGTATGCATCATCATCATAAACCAATATACTATCCCACTGCTGGGCACGGGTCTCCTCTCAGTATGAGAGGGATTAGGCTATAGTCTACCACGCTAACCTAATGCGGGTTGTTGACAGACTTCACATGTTGTCGAGAAAATCCCTCAGGCATGCAGGTTTCCTCACGATGTTTTCCTCCACCGTTAAAACGAGTCATAATTACGCACATGATTTCGAAACAGAGTTGCGTGCCTTAGATTAGAACTCGAGGCTTTTGACTTGGCGGTACAGTGGTACCCCTAGGCTTATCACTGCGTTTACCGTACGCACCGAACGTATGCACCATTACCACCATTCTTAGCATTTTAATCGAATTCATTATGAACAGACACACAAGCTAACTGTCACCATATTCTAAAGAAAATTTGAGCTTCTTTGTCAATAAAAAAAGCTCCTAACGAGCACCGCAACACCTTAACGTTTTGTATCGAGTTCTCCGAAATAAGAGTTACTTTAAAAATAGTGTCGAAAACTGTCTATCGATTTCTTGCAAATAAAACAAGAATATACCGATATAACAATAATATGATAACGGAGAGGCCAATTAAAGTAACGTTTTTAACCACAGACAGTATTGCTGGTAAAAAACTGGCCAAGTGATCTCTGGACTTAGATTTTAGATTAGTTTGGTTACACTTCGGCTGTTTTATTTTTGCTATCTTGCGGCAGATAGGAGGCAAGCAGGACAATGGAAGGAAAGAAAGGTGCAAATATTTCGTTAGTAAGTTAAATACAATTTAAAAAAATGACACTATTAAAATATGTTTATTTTGTCCGTAAGTACAGGTAGAAAATGCCTAAGGCATTAAGACCGCCTTTGTATGTAGCTACACTCTTTGTACATTGAGAATAATTAAAAACTCTATGGCGAGATGAGTCCATGGGATGATATCAAGAAGTTCAGCCACACGTGGATGGAATTAGCACAGGACCAGGAAAATTGTCATAAGCAAAGGGAGGCCTATACTCTCCAGTGGGTATGATGATGATGGACCAGGAAATCAGTCAGTAACAGACTGTCAGTCTCTGATTTTTTTTATGATAAGTGGTAACCTGTCGAAGACGTTGACGTCTGCGCTTACTAAACCCATAATAAAGAACCCAAGATAAAGGATCAGAAATATTATGAACCAACATGCTTTAATAATGTTGGAAATACAGATCCACTTCCACTATTACTCGTACTATTTTCAAAGATGAATACATTGATGAGTTTTGCCTATCTGAAAAAACAACAGCAAAACTTCTGACATATCACATAATCATCCGTTTCTCCTTACCTACATATACTACAAGTTCACCTGAGGTATTCATATCTTATTTATCAGCTATGCTGAATGGCTTACATAAAAAAATAATGACTCATCCAATTACGTTCTTGTTACTGTTTTCGCGTTTACATTTGAATTTCGGCTAAACACAACAAAGTACTCTCATAATATCAGTAACAGGGCGGTAATTTTAACGGAACCTTTAAAACGTCAGACGCAACGGTGTGAGTGAGCCAAAAAAGCTCATTTTGCCACAAAACAAGCAAGCGGACGTGAGACGAGATCATCGTTCGATGCGAGGTCTTATAACTGTACTTTAATCATTCCAGCCTCCCGACGTTATGTAACAGCTAGTCCAATGGCGCTTGGCTGAATCACAACACGCGCCTGGATCACTACGCGAAATAAAAAAGCAAGGATTTTTTTTATCTGTCAAAATCGAACTGTCAAATTTTGGCGGGGCATCGGGAGTGGGGTGGTTGTCTGTGATTCTGGAAATAATTAAAAAAAAATAGGATTGTGTTCGAATTATGGAAGTTTTAAGGTTGGTGCTTTTGTATTGTATTGTTTATTTTATTTTATTTAAGAACGTCTATTTATTTTGAAGATATTAATAATAACAATAACATTGAAGTGTCACCTATTGAAACAAATCTCAGTTACAATTAAACATCCGTCTACCCTCAATATTAACAAAAACGAATTTGAACTACTGTCTTCGTACACTGAGAATTTTATATCTAGCCAGATCTTATGAAGAAAGTATCATATGATTAAGAGTTGATGCGCATCAAAAGACAAAGTGAAAAATATAAACATAAATTCAAAAATACTTATACTATGTTTAATAATGTCGGTCCACAATTTCTGACATATCATTCTAGCCTAAGATTTTTCTACGTGCAAAGGTCGGAACTCAGAAAATAAGCCTAAAAAGCAGTCTTTCCTAGAAATTGGGTCGCGGAGTTTAGATTGCAGCCGAGTTGTGTAAAATATTCAGCCGGACAACCGCATCTCGTTAAACTGGAAGCTGACGTAAACCTGAATTGAAAGAAAACCTAATCACAATCAAATCCAATCTATACTAATATTTATTATAAAGAGGAAAGGTTTGATTGTGTGTTTGTTTTTATTGAATAGGCTCCGAAACTACTAGATTGTCATTTGACATCTGACATTTCAGACAGACAGTCATCAGACATTTTTACACAGCACCATCCAGTCCCAAACTAAGCAGAGCTTAGTGGGTACTAGACTATGGATATATTACTTATATACTTTTTTTTTGTAAATACATACTTATAATAATAAGAAACACCCAGACAAACACAAACATCTAAGTTCATCACATAAATTTTTGTCTTGTTGGAATCGAACCCATCGTGATCAGCAGTCCGGTATTCGAACCACTACACCACAGACGTCGTAAAAATTTTGTTTTGAAACATTTGAAAAATAATTTCCGTGTTAGGTAGCCCATTTATCGGGGAAGGCTATATACCATCATGCTACGACTAATAGGAGCGGAGGAGCAATGAAAAGTGTTGCAAAAACGGAGGAAAAATTCATAAGACCACGCGGGCGAAGCCGCTGGCGGAAAGCTAGTCATTTATATTATGAGACTGTTAGTTATATTTTAAAACACTTCACCTTCTAGGGGAATGTGGATCGCTACATACACAAACGCAGTGCTCATCTAGGGAAACACATTCTAAGCCCTGGTGAAATAAAGGAGCTTACCCCTAAGCAAATTTGTGTCATCCGCAGGATTTAGCGGTGAACTCTAAGGCTGAGATTCAGAAAAGAGACTCAGCATGAACTTACGCTTCCGTATGTCAAATTGTAATACAAATTTGACATACGGAAGCGTTACTTTACGCTGAGCATCGTCTCTGAATGTTAGCCTAAATTTCATCGAGCGGCGATCCCAATAGACCCATTAGGGTCGATGTGATACGATAGCCGCGAACAAAATAATAAAAATATATTTAGATTTAAAATCTTTTATTAAAAACTAAACATTCATATTGGATGGATTGCATAGAATACACGCAATTAGTCATGCTTCAAATGATTGGATATTCTCTACAAAAAAAAAATCCACTGTATTCGATACTTGCTAAGTGTTTAATTCGCTTGCAGTTGTTTTTTACATCCAAGTCTTCTTGAAGATAAAACAATCGCTCATTCATTTTATTCTTATTATTCGTCTTTTACATAATAAGTAATAAGGTTCAAATTGCAATGTTCTATGATTGCTTTGTTTGTGACAAATGTAAAACATATTTGACGACGTCTGTGGTCTAGTGGTTCTAGTACCGGACTGCTGATCACGAGGTCGTGGGTTCGATTCCCACAAGACAAACATTTATGTGATGAACTTAGGTGTTTGTGTTCGTCTGGGTGTTTCTTATATATTATAAGTATGTATTTACAAAAAATTGTATATAGGTAAGTATTATATCCATTGTCTAGTACCCACAGTACAAGCTCTGCTTAGTTTGGGACTAGATGGTGCTGTGTAAAAAGGTCCCAAGATTTATTTATTTATTTATATTGTATAAAGATTTTTATGGTGATATCTACTTGAGTTTTCTCCAAATAGTCAGTTCATCGTCGTTATTGTTTTGGAATTGTCCAACGTCGCAGACCTACCGATAAAGCCTTTCTTTAGTTTGCGCAAACTGTCTGTATCCTTTATGGTATAATAATTGCATTTTTACAAATCTTCTACACCATTGAGGTATAAAAAATATGTACCATCGTACTAGAGTACGAACAATGAATAAATCCTGTACGTGGGACAGATGATTGCCGGTGCAAAGAGCAAAGTTACGTTTATCTTTAATTTCGCAGCAATAACATTTTTTTATATTAACTAATTATTTATTTAAATTGGATGAATATCGTTGACAGCAATGAGATAAGGAATTTCATAAAATTTTAATATTACGCGTAAAAACGCATTACCCTACTTTTGTCATGCGTGATCGAGTAAAAAGTTTAATATATCTGCTATAACTTAAGTTTCTGTTATTTTACATAACAAGTAATAACACGCACATGTTTTCCTGTTTCCCGTGACACGGAACTTAGACTTCTTACTTACATAAGTTATGAAAGTATATCGATGACAAAATACGGATATATATTTACATAAATAGTGGAGACAGTTATATTAATATTAAAATAATATTCATATCATGATTTAGCTATCACTGCATTTAGCGTTGTCTGGCGTCCGGATAAAGCCGGACACAGTGAGGCTTTTTAGTTGCGTGTCCGGCAAAATTATACGGTATCCGGCTTTTGTTAGGCTTTTTTTGACTTTATATCGAGACAAGATACACCTCCAGTGTATTCAATTAATGATTATCTGTGGAAAGTTAGTGAATTGTACATAGTTTGTAACACTTATTATTGTATGTTTTCCCAAATAAAATTAATAAATCGCAGGCGCAAAAAAAAACGTGATAAACCTACTTAGACTAAAAATTAAGGGTGTCCAGTCTTTTTACCTAAATATCCGGCTAAACTGGCAGTCTGTCCGGCCTTTTGGTTTTAAGACCTGGCAACCCTAACTGCATTAGATAAAACAACCTAGCGATATTCGGTACATGGAATGGTCCTAAATTCCGAGGCACGCTACTCTAGCTTTCAAGACAACACGAAGAAAATTAAGATAAAATTAAGTTACGCTACATGGAAGTCATCCGAATATCAGAAAAGTTCAGAAAGGGCCTATCTATACCCTAGTTCATCCTTTTATCCTGTGTCTGGAACAGGATTCCAGTCCCAAACACCTACAATTTTTAAAGGAGTCCCGTGGATGTATTGGCAGTTAGAAGACTGAAGTACAACATGAGCAAAAATCTTTGTGGCGGGACGAGGTGTGTTGTCCCAACGGGAGGATAAAAAAAAAATATCGATTGTCAATCACTATCCCTATCCATAATTACTCAATTGACTTTTTACCAAATGCCAGAAGACTACAATATTTAGCAACCCAATTTGCGCGATGAGGTAAATACTCATTAATTTGCCCAACAATGGCGGTGGCCTTAGTTGGGCAACGCGAAAGCTTCGCAAAACATCACCGACTTGTATTGATCTTGCGACATTTTCAATGGACACTCATTAAAATTAAGAAATATTTAAAGCATCGGCCTTTAATTAGATCCGCGATTTAAATAATTAAGTATGCATTTTTATATTATATTTTTAGCTAGACTAATCTTGGCTAGAGCGTATGTCAAGTGGACACATCTATCGAAAAAATATTTGCACAAATAACATAATACATATTAGGCACCTTCCAATAATACCACTGGTTGACCTCCTATTAATTTAGCAATAATTTACAGCCTCAGCCATCGATATAAAATTAATCTTTCCAAATTCTGAACACATTAGTTCATCAAGGTCAAAGTCAAAATCATAATATTCAAAGCAGATTATCAGGTAAATATTTTTTAACGTCACGTTTTAAATTTTAGACCATCCAAAACGGTCTTCTCCCCCTCCTAGTAACTTTGCTGGGAAGAAGAAACGGCTCAATAAACTATCCAACAACATGCCAGTCATTGCCTTAATTATAATTATCATCAAAAAAACAAACTAGAAACTTAGTGCAGATAGCCCAAAAATACTTACAATACACTAATTGACCCTATTTTAAGCCATAACAGACATTTCAAATGCATCTTTTGAATTTACTGTGTTCAGCAATCATACGAACTAATGCAATACCCACGACAAGGAGAGCATAACGAAACACATTGACATTTTACGTTTGGTTGGTTCTCAATGACGGGGCGTCGCTGCCAAAGAAAGCATACTTTCCCTTTCCGACTCGTCGCGAAAGTACATACTATTACAATCATGTGTGGTGAGGACAATCTCTCGTAACCTATCACTCCACGCAACCGCACATAATGTAACCTTGTATGAACGCGATTTTCTATACAATGATTAGAAAAATATGGTTTTCTTCTGAACTATTATCATGAAACTCATGACGAAACAGCAGCAGAAGACCCTCATTTAATGACCACCAGCACGCCATACCAGAACAAAAGGGAGATTTTGCGCTTTGCTTATGACCATGAATCTCACCGACCAGTAAAAAATTAAAACACATTGAACTAAGATGCTCATATTGTAGATAGCTTAACTCCATTATTGAATTATTTAATGATACATAACTAAACTACTGTTTTTTATTACTTTACAGGTACAAATACATCTTTATAGTAATAGTTCTACTTCTTGAATTCGTTATAAACGAAGAATCACAAACACAATCGCACACAGAAACCTCACCAAATTGCCCTTTCTCAAAAATAATAGAAGATGTATTTAAAATACACAACAAAACCTCTAATAAAGAGTTCTATTCAAAAGAAAAAGAACGAGTTAAACTATTCTTGAATACAATAGCCAATATAACAAATGAAAACATAAGTAGAAAAGAAGAGGACCTTATAAATATTATTATAGCTTCAATTAATAGAATAAAAAATAATATTAGCGATACAGCTGACAAACTGAATGAAGCAATCATAGTCACACCTCCAAAAGAGAACATAGCAGGCAAAATTAATGATATCAAAAAAGTCAATCAAATAAAAAGTGGTATTGAAGACAAGTTTGATGCCAGTGGAAACCATAACGTAAATAAGAAACACACAACGAAAAGTATAGAAAAATTTGAAGACGTAAATACGACAGAAATACCCAAATACGTCGAAATTCTAACTAAAGATCCAAATATCAAGAATACAACATCTTCTAACATTTTAGAAGTTTTGAAACATCTTATGCCTCTATTTAACAGTACTTTGACTAATGAAGTCCATAATATTACTATAATAGAAAGAGACCATATCAATAACCATTCCTTGTCTCCAGCAAAAAATGTTTCAACGATCATAGTTACTTATTGTGATAAGGACAATACGACAAAATCAAATAAAACTATAGATCAGACAGAAAGTGAAGCAAACCCTGATGTGGACAGAAATGATGATTACTATCAGTATCTGGAAATGGATTCAGACGAGGTTAAAGCTGAAAATATCTCAGTGGGAGAGAAAAGAGAGATTATGGAAGCAGCTGAATATGGGATGCAAAAAATGCATGAGTTGTATACTGTTTTGGAACCAAAACTGTATTCTATGGGTGAGTTTTACTCTAGATTTCTATTCTCATCTAAGATTTCATCATAGCCTTACCATAAATTGGTATATGGATAACACAAAGTCTGAATATCACAGATTTATTCAGCTGAATCAGAGGCTTTATAACTGGTATAAAAATAGGATTTGCATTTAAATAGACTTCCTTCTAGATCTAGCGGCTAGAACGTCAACGCCTACAATTTTATTTCAACTTTTTTTTTGAGGTCTATGGTTGGATGACTCCAGTCCAGCTCGCTACGTAGCCGCCTTCAACGCACCCTCTGAAGAAGCAGCCGAGTTCTCTCGATACGGATATGCTTCTTTACAAGCTGCCACCAAACTGAAACAACTGACCAGGTTAGTGACCAGGTGATCATAAAAAATACCAAATGTGTGTTTCAGATGAGCCTCCTGAGAAAAAAATTTTGATGTAATTGGTTGTGAATTGAAACCAGATTGTGTGTGATAAAGAGATTTGATATCATTCTAGAAGAATAGGGAGGGAAATATCAATGTGTTCTTATTTTTTTATATTAAGCAAAAAATAAATACTTACCCTTATCTTACTTCTTACGAAAGCGATCATGTAACGAGTAAAATTTAAATGTAGGTAATTCATTCAATCATCCTCTTAAAAATTTTATGGACAGTAGGAGAGCTTTTTCTGGAAGAAGAAGCATTAGATGATCATCACCTCCATCCAGGTTATGAAATAACGGAAACATTTTAAATATCTTATCTTTCGTCATATCAAAGCAAACGTTGTGGGTGGAAGGTAGTCTAGATATAACTGAAGAGGGCGTTGACACGCAAGAGGACAAGAACCCCTATGGGTTTCATGTATTATGCATCGTACCTGCTGTAAAAAGTATAACACCACATATCTAGATTGAATTGGCGAACCGTTACCCAATTCATAGTTGAATTGATTAAGTGTGAAATTGAACCTATATATGTGGTAATTAAATTCTACATCAAATGCAAATTATTTTCTTGTTAAAGTGAGGACACTGGTTGGCCCACATATTTTAGATGATAGATCACGTCCACGTTTGTCGTACACATTTAAAAATATATTAACATTGACAAAAAAAACACAAAATTCTCATGACGCTTAGTCGCAAAAATTACATAATGACATGAGACCTACGTAATTATTTTGTTTTCCTAAAAACTATGCCTGGAGACGAGATATTGCGACGACAAGATCATATCGGGTTTTGCTCCCCTGGGCATCAGATGAGATGATATCAGGTAAGATGTTGCCACCTAGAGGCGTAAGTCTCAGAAGCCAAATCATTTCACTGTCTACATTTCCTTTCTAATCAGATCACAGTATTGTTAACACAAGAACTTAGCTTCAGTATTTTTTAAAGAAAGCGGTAGCACACAATCTTCTCCCACTTTACCAGGCAAGCTCAATGAGGTCAGAATCCAAAATGTAGGAACAAGTTTTGTTTCCTTTATTTTGCCTTTCCCAAACACTTGGGATTGGCTTTCTGTCTAATCAGAAGCAACTGAATACCATTATTTTACACTAGTCGACTGCCATCAATAAGCTATACGCTACCCAATATAAATGCCCATACAGAAAAAAAGAAATCTAAAACCAAGATTACTGACAGGAAAGAATACTATGCGGCCTTTGATACGCATTAAAACCTAACTCTATTAAAGTCACTTCCCATCGCCACCGCAAACCCATCTCAAAGATGTCTGTGTTTACGTAATTATATCCGAGCGCCGGACACGACTGTCGCAATCAGAAGCCTGCGTAGGCGCCGTGCAATGTAATTTCTTGCTTTACAATTTGTGCAGCGAAATTTGCATAAACCTGTTATGAACTACATTTTAAATAACGTTTTATTGTTACGATTGTGGTATTAGAATTAAGAATTGCAATCGATCTTTGTGAAGTTTTTGATATATCTTTTAGCTGTGACAGATTGACATATTTCAAGTAATGATTTTATTTTCAAACGGTTATTGCTTTCGTCTACTAAAAATAACAAGTCTCTTCACACAACGATTAAGTAAATACTTAAAAAACCTGACCGTTTATCCTCAGAATATCGGTATTCCTTTAAAAATAATGCAATAATAACTTCTTGGTTTGAAAATCGCAGCCAGGAAGGACCTCATGCCTAGTACTTGCTATCTCTACCTAGACTGGGATTCTTAGCGATCCTCAGTTCACTCTTACCAGAAATCTTATTAGGAATCGTTTATTTGATACACGGGGGATCGATCATGAACTAATAGCTTCGCCAGGGGTCTGTAGAATTATTTTAATTCTGAAGATCCGAGACTACAAAAAAGTTAAGAACCACTGCACTTCGCCAATGAGGCGTATTTACTAATTCAGTGCGTGTTTCTGTGTTTCATGATTTTTATTAATATTCTAGATTAACGAGGACAAAGCCTAATAAATAAATTACATTTTAATATTCTTCATAACATAACTCAAGGTGATCTCTAATGATCTATGCTAATTATTGAAGCCCCAGCCAATTCCTAAGCCTTGCTATTTAGGATGTTACACCTTTCTAAGTGTTGCAAGTAATCAAAATTCACACGAGACGAAATAAATATAACTTTGATTAATTTCAAGATGGCCGATGGATCAAGCTTTCAAGGCTTTTGAAGTTTGTAAAAGTAGATCGATTGGAATTATTTAAATCTTCTTTGTAGCTTACGAACATCTAAATAATTATATTAATTAAAGAAACATTTAAAATAATGTGTTACTAAAATTTTTGTATTTGATATTCTGATCTAAAATTGTAATCATTGTAACTCAATAATTAATAGTACTTATATGTATGAAAGGCGGGGCATTTCTGATATTATTTTCAATCTGTTTTTTTTTCAAAGGAACACTCGGTCAAAATGGCGTTTAACAAGAGTTTTGACATTTTCTATGAGTTAAAAAACCATTATTTTCCGATAGTAATCGTATCACCGCTATCCCATCCCGGGCACCGGGCTTTTGGGGAGGGTGAGCCATCCGGGCCCTTCCGGCTCAGTCCGACCCAGGCAATATCTCTGCAAAATGTAACATAATATTATAATGTATGATCGCATGCAAACTCTTGACACAAGTGTAGGAAACACCCACCGTAATTGGGTAAAGTTTAAAAAAAGGTTACACTTGATTAAAATAAATAAATAAAATAAATATTCTGGGACATTTTACACAGAACTCACGACCTCGGGATCAGCAGTCCGCTACTCGAACCACTAGACCACAGACATCGTCAAATTATCTAAAACTTTATTACCTCTACGTGGATTGTAGATTATGCGTAGCAATTTTTTATTGTCGTCATTATGTTAGAAAAAATTCGGAAAAGGTTGTATTTCTGGTCAAATATCAAACCAGTTTTTAATGGCTTACATCCACTTCATCTGTGGCAAACATGCAATTTTTTACATTTATTTTGATAATCGGACGAAGTTATTTATGATGTGATCTTTGTGAATTCTTTGAATGATAATATTTAACACCATTATGCAAAATTAGAGTATTATTTGGCGCCAGATAGCTTCTTCCTTATTGAAGATATTTTTCCGTAGATTTTTTAAGTGTTTACATTAACATTTTACTAGCGCGAGACATCAAGAACAAAATCGTAATCTATTGCTTATTTCCTGTTGGAAACAAATCAAATTTTGTATGAAAATGTCGGGTTTATAAATCCTTATAAATCTATTAATTCTTGATACTTACAATGACTTATGCAAATCGCTAAAGTCGTCGTAACATGACTCATTGAAGCATAAGTTTAAGCTTACCTATTCAACTCTGAATCACAGCCTTGAAGCAGACCGTGCGGCCTGCCAGATATTAATCGATCCATTTAATAAACTGTCAATTTTAGCACACTTTTTGATAAAATATGTAACTATGATAACAAATAACCAAAATTGTGGATATTGTTTATTTATAGTCACGAAAATTTTTATGTGTACGGAATTTATAGACGTGTAATTCGGGAAAAAAAAAATTTTTTGCCTGCGAGGTCTTAAACCCAAAAAACTCTATTTTAACTAGGTTTTATGAATGGTCATACCAAACCAAAGCCAAATACAGGCGAACAGAACTTACTGTTGCCATAAAATCATACGCCCCACATATCTAATGACTTGTAGATTATCTTATTTGTAGCTACTTAACCGCCATAGTACTATATTACCCATCAAACTGGTCCCCATTGATAGGCCACGTCCGCTGACTCATGTCTGTTGCAATAATATCGCATCCATCTTGAGGCGGATGTTAACATACTTATTAGAATAATTTGCCACTTGTACGTGTATATGTTTAGGATCTCTAACCAAAGGTATACACAGAACATGACAATTAATTGTTTTTTAATGTAACGGACCACATCACCTTACCTTTGCCACCTTAGTGGTATTTTTTGTATACCAGTAAAGTGGCAAACAATCTTACGGCCCGTCTATGGACGCTTGCAACACCAGGGGTATCACTCGCGCGTTGCCGACCCTTTAAACCTCTTAGAGGTTTATGGAGGATTCACTGCGCCGACAGTTTGAGGGAATATTCCTCTTACTGCCAGCGCAGCGCATCCTTAGAAGGAGCTCTGGCGACCTTACTCACTACAGGAACACAACACACAATAAAGTGTGTTGTTTGGCTGCAGTTTTCTCTACGGTGGTGGTACTTGCCCTAATGGGGTGCTCTAGATTTGGGCCATAAGTGGCTGTGCCCTACCTCTCTTAAAACTGTACTCCTTGCACAATAGATTATTACTATTCTTACGCTAATATTCAGAGATGAATTCAGTAAGTTCTCCAGATATAATTGTTGATGTTCCATTTTTTAATTAATCCGGTGGTTAGCGTCTATCCAGATGTGGTCAAACATTCTCTAAAGCTAATATTCAGACACGACGCTAAGCGTAAACTAACGCTTCCGTATGTCGAAGTATTAGATACAATTTGACATACGGAAGCGAAGTTTACGCTTGGCGTCGTGTTTTGTGACTAGATGGTGCTGTGTAATAAATTATTTTTAAACAAAAAAACCACGTCTGTGGTCTAGTGGTTCGAGTACCGGACTGCTAATCACGAGGTCGTGGGTTCGATTCCCACAAGACACAAACATTTATGTGATGAACTTAGATCTTTGTGTTTGTTTGGGTGTTTCTTATTATTATGAGTATGTATTTACAAAAAAAAGTATATAAGTATTATATCCATTGTCTAGTACACATAGTACTTAGTTTGGGACTGGATGGTGCTGTGTAAAAAATATGTCCAGGGTTTATTTATTATTAAAAAAAAACCGCCTCCAAAAAACATCTGGGAACTAAAAAGCAAAAAATAAGAGGTACATATTTACACTATGATTTCTAACTAATTTGGTCGGTGCCAAACAGACAATCAACGAAAGTCATATTTAAATTAAATTTGTAGTTTGGCACCGCCTAACAAATATAAAAAAGTACAGTCGAATTGAGAACTTCCTTCTTTTTTGAAGTCGGTTAAAAATATAAAAAAATATTTTTGTATTTACAGTAACAAGGTACCACGTACCAAGGTACTCGTCTTTTTTCCGTCACTGTCGAGTAAATAATATTACGCAGACATTACTTGGTGGCGGTCGGTCATGGTTTTACAACATTTGTCACATTACGACATAACATTTCCCCATCCTTCTGTACTTAGCGATCGATTTGTAATGAATTTGTTCTAGAACAAAACGTTTATGTAATCCTGCGCAGACTCCGAAACTGAGGAATTAGAACAGAGAAAAAACAAAAAAGAACATGTATTATCTATAAAAATCGATCATTGAGACCAACGACTGACGTGTTTTGTGAGGCTTTTTGGAAAAAATCTTAACTTTCTAAGTTACCATCACGATTGTATTCTCCGAAGAGTTAAGCATTCTAATAGTATGTTAAGTTCCCATATAGTAATACCGACATGTCTGTCCAACCCAAGGCACAATTCCAGCACCCGAACTGTTCCTTGGAATTTCTTGGAAAATTTTAAAGGACCTTTTGCTTAACCTGCGAATCGATCAGGCCCTTAGAATTTTATGTACCTACCCAGTTACACTTGTTCAAATGACGTTTGTTCAGTGGCACTCATTCAAAACGAATCTAATGACGTATCATTTATTAAAATCGGTTAACCCGTTGAGGAGGTGGTTACGGGCGGCATTTTATACAAATACTAGCTGTCCCGGCAGACCTTGTTCTGCCCCGTTAGAATTATCTTTGGTATGCCTTCAAGTTGATTAAAGGTTGCATATCATTTCTATTTCTTCCTAACGTTGTTTTGTTTTGATTGACGTCCAACGTATGGGAAAATAAAATTGTTGTTTTTACTTTTTTCTTCGTATTTTTTAGGTTTTTTCTCGCCATAAGAACCTTCCTCAGACTTCATCAAACACAACAAAAAAGAAATCAGCCAAATCGGTTCAGCCGTTCTCGAGTTTTGCGCTTAGCAACACATTTAGTGATTCATTTTTATATTATAGATTGTCCCAATATTGAATTTATCCAGCGGTTAACGTCTATCCGGACGTGGTGAAACAAGCCCATATAGTCATAAATTATATCATATAGGTACTAAGTGAATTTTATTGTGATTGTAGTATTTCATTGGTATAATTTATATTTTCAAGTCTTGGTTGTTACTTTCTATTTAAGCTATGTGAATATTCAAATACAATGTAAATTATTCAGTTAATAAATTAAATGTCCTATTTCTAATTTAAATAAATAAGAAACATTTATTATAACGATAAATTAAAATGGTGAATTTAATTTAAGTGTAATTTTCTTAGTATTGTCAATACTTTGCCAATTTTGAATCAATAATAAAAACACTCGACCCGCGACGAAGACGTAATGAACCATTTATGGCCTATGGCCTACTTGTCTATTGCATTGTTGTCACTTTATGTAAACAATAGCAATCGGTTTAGCAACTAATCGCGATAGATTGGTTTTATCGTAACTTTGGATTGAGCAGGAAATGCTGGTTTTGGTAGAATAAAATTAACTTAAGATTTAAATGAAATACTGATTTCTTATAACCGAAAATGAGACATTTATAAACGCCGATAATCCCAGAAGGCAGAGGTGTGTTTATCCGCAGTTTATCGTTGTGTTTAAGTTCCCATGTAATAGGGGGTGTTACACATAGAAATAGCCGCCTGCAATCTGCTTCGAGTGACTCCCAGAAATTAACTTGTAGAAGACTGGAGAGCCTTTTTTTTAGTGACCTCTTTTGACTGATATGATGATGATTAAACACCACACCCATGGATAGCCGCTAAACGGCGGATAAATTCAAAAACAGAACATTTGTATGACATTGTCGGCCAAGTAATTTAACGGAAACTTATGAGTATCTAGTAAAATTTAAGGGCGGCGATGACAACTTACAACAAGGGGTCTTGTCCGCTCGTTCGATAACTTAAAACCATAACCCGTACGCGAAATGCGAAAGTAACTGTCTGTCTGTCTGTCGCGCTTTCACACCAAAACTACTGAACCGATTTAAATGAAATTTGGTACACAAATAGTTTAGAGCCTGAGAAAAGACATAGGCTACTTTTTAATGCAAAAAAATTGCTGTAAGGGGTTGAAATCGGGGATGAAAGTTATAACGGGCGATGCCGCTGGCGGAAAGCTTAACGAATACTTCAAATCCATTTGTTTACATGTGGGGCAAGATAATAAATAGATACTCAACTGTCACAGAAGTGGGTGTAAGTAACTTCAACTTTCTCAAAGTTCTTTGTAATAAGGTACTTGAAATAAAGCACAAGTTAGCGTGGGCTGTGCCTTGAACTAAAAACATAAGAAGATTATGTCCCAAAGTACCTACCTACTAATACTAGGTAACTACTATCAAAACTCTTGTCGTATTCTGAATTCTCGCTTCAGAAGAGTGAAGGGTCCGAGAGTCTGATGATCCCTAAGGATACGACTAGAGTCATGATTCCGTCCATACATAGTCAATCAAGATTTCACTTTTCATTATTTTAGCACTAGCTTTTGCCCGCAACTTGGTTCACGTAGAAAATGAATTCTCCCATTTTTAATCGATACTCCGTTCCTATTGGTCGTAGCGTGCCCGCCAGTCGATTTTTTCTTTCATTAAAATAATTGGTAGTCTTAGCATGGGAAATGTTTAAAAAAATACAAAAATATTGCACCTCATCCTTCAACAACATACAAACGTTTACAAACAACACAACATTACCATGAATCGCAGGAGTCTTATATAACGTCAAACATTACAAACTGACCACGCATGCGCGACAATGAACTAGCGGCGTCACACCACCCACTACTTGCGGTGTTTACGTTTCGGCACACACCTCGCGTGCCCACAATGTCAACTTGCGCAAGTGACAATGAAAATGGCTATTCTGTCATGACTAGAAATTGCTATGACCGATTAGTTTGTGTGATTTACTTCGAACTGCAACTGCCTCGAGGTCTTGGGTTCAATTCAAAGTGATTTAGCGACATCTATCGAGCTACATAAGAACTTATCATCATCACCATATCAGCCTACAGAGGTCCACTGCTGAACAAAGGCCTCTCCCATAGACTTCCACAAGGACCGGTTCTTCTATGGATCTCATTTCTCGACCGCGTAGAGAAATACCAACCATAGCTCTTTCTAGCTCTTATAAAAACTTGTTCGAAGCGAAAAATCCTGAATTGCGCAAGTGAAGTTTATAGCAACTTGCATAAATACAACCGCCCGACATCAACCGTCGGGCAGTGAACCATCAAGCATAACACCCCCCTGGTCGAAGGATCCTCCCTTTGGTGCGAGGGAGAACATCACACCTCGTCCCTCCACAATGTTATTGGGTTTCTCTATGAAATTCTCAGTAGCAGCTAAGAGTCTGCATTTGTGACCGATTAATAGCAATAGGATAGGCCCCTATTACCTGGCATCTGAACATACCTGTTCCATTCTATCTTTGAGTGTAGAGCTACATCAGCAGAGTACCTATATAGTCTATTAACCTGTCACGAGAAACAAACTTTGGATCGAACGTCACCCTCCATCACCTGGCTATGTGCTGATATGCTCCATGGGGGAAAAACCGCTTGTACCAGTCGCCAGTCTTAAATCGACTTCGTAACTTGTTTAACCGTTAAAATTTTCAACCATACATAGTAACAAAGTCGCTTACGCTGTTTGTAAGCTTACATAGAGTTATTCAAGAGGAAGGTTTATCCGCCCCTCCGTCCCACCGCAAGCAGACGACCCCACCCCTCCGTCCCTAAGGCGCGGCCAACTAGTTCCGCGCAAACTATAGCTTTACACCAGAAGCTTCGCTCGTGTGGTCTAGGTGTAATCTTCGAAATTAAAGCCTATGTCACACGGGGATAGAGTTCGCAAAGATGATATTTTTTTACAAATTGGTCCAGTAGTTTCGGAGCCTATTAATTCAAACAAACAAACAATAAAATTTCACCTCTTTATAATATTAGTATAGATATATAATACAGACAAGATGAGAATAACTACATTGTACCCGTGCGAAGCCGGGGCGGGTCGCTAGTATACGATAAGAATAAGTCCTGTCACAATAACCCATCAACCCATGGCACCACTTACGATCACACTTCACGTAATATCCCAATGTCAACTTACGCAACTGACACTGAATTTGGCGATTCCGCTCTGACTGTGAATCACTTACAAACAATGACTGGCTTTACAGATTAGCATATTAGGTAATTAGAGAAGAATATACCAAACCGAAAGGTTATAAATACAAAGATTCATCATCATCCTCCTGAGCGGGTCGGGTTAGCCGCCTTCGTGAACCACGTCTTCAAAGAGTAAGGAATATACGGTAATGGGGACAACACAAAAGATCCCATTGGTGTTGCTGGTTGTACTAGCCCCCATAGTAAGATAAGATAAGATAAGATCCTCCTGCCTTTATCCCAATTCACTTGGGGTCGCAGTATATATTTTTCCTCCGAACTTCTCTATTAGCCGTCATCTCGTCATTCAACTCCTTTGTGGTCATATCCTGTCTCACACAGTCCATCCATCTTTTCTTTGGTCTCCTCTTTCCCATATATGCATCGACTTGCATACTCAAAACCTTTGGTAACATGCTCTTTACTTCTACGCATCCATATTCATACCACGATAAGCGGTGTATGGGTGAATTGCGCAAGCAAAAAAAATACACGGCAAACCTGAGAACGGTAGTGCAATGTGCTGATTTTTAATTTTAAAAATTTTTCCTCAATAGTTTAAGTACTCCTCTACCTTGACAAAAAAAATCATTGATTTCTACCCTTTAATATACCAAAAAAAAAATTATAAAGTGTTATTTTATCATCACGGTGGCCTGTCCTGAACCCAATTCCGTTCATAAAATACCTTCCCCTGCAAATACATTCGTAATATGGATTTAAATCGATTTTGATATCATTAAATTATTACATATTCGATCAAATAAAACTATTTTTGTTTCTTTATCTTCTTTCTCATGGATTTGACAGGCAGTTAACTTTTGTCTGGAAAAAAGTTATCATTTCAGAGGACAGTAAGTTTTAGTAGAATAGCCACGTCAACATTGCGTTGTTACGCCCCTCTCATCTTTCCTCACTTCGGATCAATCCGGCTCAAGCTCTCGGCGCAAACGCACCGGTCCCAACGTCTTGCCGTTTCCCGCCAAAAAAGTTTTTTTATCATTTCAGTAATAAGGGGACAAAAATAGTTTCATTTCGGTGGCTGTAATAACTCGTGCTAGATTCGTGTAATTAAGTATATATATAAAGTTTTAGAGATACTTATGTCAGATACAAAGTCATAGTTTTGTAATGTAGGTACTTTTACCTAGAGTGTAGATTAGATTATTCGGGTGTATTTGTATTTAAATATATAAAATATATACATATATCTATCTAGTTAGTACATGTATATATTTTAGATACACATTTGTTCGGCTCAACGATGATTGTGATGAGTGTGTAAGTCACCACAGTGTAGATTATTATTTCTAGATACTAATTGTCAACAAAATAATTACTTCGAGGGTGTACCTTCATTATAAGTGCCTTACCTTTATTTTTATATAATTTATTATGAGTACTAAATTACCAAAGATTATATAAGTAAAGAAACAATTCATTCATATCATAATAAACATTACATAATATCATTCTTTGAGTTTATTAAGTAAAACCTCAAAGAACGGTATATGTAATACTAACTGTAATTCTGTATATTAATTATGATATTAAAATAACTGTCTCAGTGTTTATCTAAAATTTGTGAAAATCAAACCTAACAAAGTACGGAACCCTGGCTGCCCGGCACGGTTGTTCTTAACTGTATCATTTCGGTGGATTTATTTCATTCCGGTGCACAGTCTATCATTTCGGTGGTAATTTTTATCATTACGGTAGACACTTTTCATTTCAGTGGACTCTTAAAAATTCATCCTTAAATATTTATGTAAGTTTTGATGATATTTAATGTCCACTCACGCACAATGTTACAAAATAGGCTAAAGTTTTATTTGTCACTAAAAATATGTAGATAACATTGAAATAAAAAAATCCCACCGAAATGACAAATAAAAATCTCTTGTTGAAATTCACCCGTATATATAGTAATCAAGTTTATTAGTGTGCGTCTTGTATAGGCAACTTTCTTTCTATTTTCTGTTATGATTTTATATCCTAAGAGTGGATCTTGCTGAATAAGTTCGCCAGTCTATTCTCAAGCCTACGCTTGCTCAATCTGAAAATTGAACTTAACACCTCACAATCACTCGCGTGGTACTCATAATACATTCTAGAAACAAAACTTATATAAACAACATTTCAAGTGTGTTTTCTTTTCGTCTTTTGTGTCTTTTATTACTTCATCCCACAAGTCACAATTACATACCTAAAGCTACAATATATTAATATTTGATATTTAAATGCGAAAGTAATTGTGTTGGCTATTTCTCTGTCTGTCTTTTATCTAAACCGCTGAACAGATTTCGTGAAACTTTGGGCATGTAGATTCTAAGGAAGGACTTGGGCACCTTATGTGTCCAAAGAGTGTAAAATATCCCTTATAGGACGCAAGTGAAACCACGGGCAACTGTTAGTAAGATATATATATAGAAAACATGTTATGACAGGCGTTGGAAAGCTGTGCTTCGTAGAAAGCACGGAGACAGCGACCGGTTCGGCTAAAACCGGTGCGTTTTGTATGGGAAACTGCGGTAGACTCGCGTTAATGCTTTTCTATTTGATACTATTCATCAATTCAAAGGTTTGTTCATTCATCTTTGACATTTGCCTCATTGATCTAGTGATCGCAGGAGCGTGAAGACTTGACTTCGATTCCAAGGCAAACCAAAGTCCAATAACACTTTCCTCGAAGTATCATTGGTGTTTTCAAAAAAAAAACCACGAAAGCGAGTTTGGATTTCTGCGCGATTAATTAAGGATGTCGGTGAAACAGACATCAACGAGAGTCATATTTAAATTAAATTAATAGTTTGGCACCGCCTCCAAATTAGTTCGAAATCGTAATGTAAATATGTTCATGTTATTTTTTGCTTTTTAGTTCCTAGGTGTTTTCTGGAGGCGGTTTATTTTTTGTTTAAAAATAATTTATTTTGAGTTTTAGTGGAATATAGATGTATTTTGTTTTGTACCTATTATATGATATGGGGAGGCCAACTAAACGCACTGCCCGGCACAAACAGCGAGGTTTCTGAGAAAACCAAAATATCATCTACGTATACATTGTTATAAACTTTAGTCGATTTTTTTTAAAGTGCTCACCAGATTGCGATAAAATGTATATGGGACAAATCTGGAAGCACTAGCTTTCAAATAAAAAAAGAATCATCAAAATCGGTTCATCCAGTCGAAAGTTCTGAGGTAGCAAACATAAAAAAAAACATACAGTCGAATTGAGAACCTCCTCCTTTTTTTGAAGTCGGTTGAAAAAACTGAATACACGAACACAGTAGTGTAGTATAATAGTGTTTTAGATAGCTACGTTGTTTTTTTCTAGCTTATAGATTGTAACCCTGATAACAGGCGGAATTCACACTAAAACCGCAATTATTAATTAGGCACACAATCAATTAGCACTCTACCTACATTAATTAAAATTATCTGATACAATTCCCGGAGCGTATCGCTTCCTAAAGTAATTAAATAAAATTATGGGCAAAAGTAGGTATTACGTAAATTAAATAATTATTTAAAACTGAGAAGGGAAATAAAATGGGTTCACATTACAAAATAATTTAAACTTTAATTGCATTTTTATTCTGTGGAAATTTTAATTTACATGCGAGTATTAAATAATAGGTATACATTTTCAGTGGATTTTACGTAACTTTTCTATTTACGTAAATTCTCTTATTTCTCCTTATATTTTTATTTGGTTTAATAACATACATAATCATATTTTTTTTTAAACTTAATTATTACCTAGACACAAGAATTTTTAAATAAATAGTCGGTTTTGTCTTTTAAAAGACTTTTATTTAGATAACTTCCGTCAGCTCTCGCATAATATATTGATTACATAAATCCAATTTAAAATCGTCTGCTAGTTTATATAATCTCTTATTTATTTAGTTTAGCGCACTTCGCATACATAATTACTTTTTAAATCTAAAATCTCTCTTGTTACGGAGTTTTTTCGTTAGTGTTAACGTGAATGGAACTCAATGTCTAGATTTTATTATTCTGTACGAATTGTCTGAAGTCAAGGAAATTGATGACAATGGCGCCCGATGCTAAGACAAACAACTTACCGCTCAATATAAACTTCTTTGTTACATTACACACAGTAAATCGTCATTGATCGTTCATCGGGGGTCATGTTGGACTCTTACCGATCAAAAACCGCAATTTCTTTGCCATGCCAGACTGGTTCAATATGACCTCACTTGTAAATTACATTTGGATACCTATTCGTCTCAATATGAAGGCACCCTAAAAAAATAATTAATACAGTATTACTGCGAAATAATATTTCTTTTTCATTTGTCGGCTTGCGTTTGGGCATTTTCTGATATTAAGATTTTTAGGTACTTATTATTGTAAAAACATACATAAATATTAAAACATAACAACTATTTGGGTTCTATTTGTATGCTACAGGAGACCCTAAAACACAGAACACCCGAAAACGTAACCCTTCTTTATCATATTATTATTATATAATTTGTAAGATATAAAATAGTTTCAACTACATCAACATTGACGCGAGTGAGGCAATATTTGCAAGAACACAAGTCACCATAATATAATAATTCGCAAGCGCACTGCATGCAACGGAACTATCTGCCGCTAGGAAGAGGAAGCCACGCCCCGCTGCACCGATTGCGCTTGAGTTTTAAATAGACATCATTTTATTACTAGAACTTTTATGGAAGTACTAATTGCATTGAGGGAAAATTGGACCGCATGAGGTTGTCTCCGAGAGATGGACGTATGGTTTTAAGTAGGTGAGCGTCTATAAGAACACAAGATGAAGGGCTATTTAGCCTGTTACTGTCGTGGTGAATGGGACTATAAAGTAAACGGAAGATTTTGTTATTGGTCGGTCATGATATCAGCCAAAAGAGATCCACTGCTGAACGAAGGCCCCTATAGACTTCCACAGGGACCGTACGTATGCAAGCGACCTTTACCAGGTCGTCGGTCCATCTCGCTTTCCGGTGCGTAACTTTAACAACCATTCTGCCCCAGCGGCCATCAGTTCTACGCGCTATGTGCCCCGCCCTCTGCCACTTCAGCTTGCTAATCCTTATCTTAGCGGAAAGGTTTTTTGGCCGATACCAGTCCGAAATAGCCTACCTGCCTCCCCAGATAGTAGATGATCTATGAGCATTCTCTGCACCCCTAATATAAAGAAATTAAGGAATATTTTTCCAGACACTAACGTTTTTTCTTACTAGTTAAATGACTATTGCTATACTTATATTTCCAGTCTATTTATCCAAATTCATCTCAGTGTAGAAAGTCTAAAACATTGCAAAATTGCTTAGAATCTGATTATGAATTATTGAAATAAGTTTATTTCAGAATGACATGGTCAATAATCAATACGGCGTCTCTAGTTTCACAAAAAAACTAAATTAATCATAGATACGCTCTCTTTCCATGGTTCCACTTTAAAATATAATTCATAATATAACAGTATTACACATTAATTATAACGTGACTACGTCATAGCTATTATATTATAATTGCCATAACTACCTACTAGTTACATTCACAGCATTTCATATATAACGGATGTTACTTAAGTGTGATCAAAGCTTTAGCTACCGTATAGGTAGCGGTTCTAACTGACGAGATGTAGGTCTGCGTTTGGTGTAGCGGTTAAGGTGAACATGTCCTCGCCTAATATTATAAAGTAGCGGTTCTCCGCGGCGGCGGCGGTTCTTATCTTGCTATGAGAGCTAGCTTAGCCAGCAACACTTCGACCCAATAGGATTTTTTGTGTTGTACCCATTACCATATATTCTTTACTCTTTGAAGACGTGGTTCATGAAGGCGGCTAACCCACCAAGAGAAAGGAACCTAAAGTCTTTTGGGTTCGGGTACCCGATGCCGAGCAGACTCATCCGTTTCGTCGCCAGAACGTCACAATCACACAAGATGTGTTGCAGTTTCTTTGAATTCGCCACAGGCTCAGCAGTCATTGTTCAAAGCCAGCTTCATTTTATGGAGCATGTCATTTGTGACATAGTCCCCGTGGTGTTACTTGCGTACTCGGTATTTTCCCAATCCCATCGGAAGTTCCTTTCTTAGAGGCTGTCTATGTCATAATAATTATCAGATTCTGTGTGCCCAGCCCAATCCGTTCAGTTGTTCGTTGATCGATCAAGCAGCTAGTTAGTTGCTTAATTGTATTATACACATTATTATAAATAATACAATTATCTATGTGACAGTTTGGATGTTTAGATGTTTGTTACTCCTTCACGCTGCAATAGCTAGACGGATTCAGCTGAAATTTGGAATCGAAAGAGCTTATAGCCTGGATACTGCGTTAACTGCGGGCCACATGCAAGCTTTCCAACTTTGTGGTTTAAAAAATAAAAATAAGTACACACAGCATAGAGACGTTTTATCCCAATCACAGGTTTCCGAAAGATGAATTACTTACATAGTTATTTTCCCGTTCCTAAATAGGTCAAAGACCTGCCATGCTCAGTGCTCACCCCTAATAAAGTATGCGGGCGTATTATACGTCGTAAACAAGTTAACAATGTGTTATGAGCAGCCACCTTTCGCTTTCAAGACCAAGGTCCCACTTTCACGGCGGCCACTTTCGATTTTATGCGTTCCTGGTACGGCCAGTGAACTCTGCAGACCGCTGACGGATATAATATGGATGGGTGATCGCGTGGGGATTATTGTGAATTATCAATAATCGCACGTAATATTTGCAATAGTTTGTGTGGTTACATGTAATATTAATTGGTGTCATATTGTGTCGAGTATGATTAATGATTTGTAAACTCTATGATGCGATTAAGAAATAGCTTGCTAAATTGGCTTTTCGCAAATATTATATAGATTCGATAAAAAATACGATTCTTAAAAATAGTAATCGCGATATAAAAACCGAATTCACACCTTTAAATACTTTGTTTAAATGACTCCGAATTTTGTTTCTGTGTAATGACGATTTTGAAACAAATATGACGATACCCGTAAGTGTATAAGAAATTGGTAAACTACATAAAAAAACTGCTCGACCAAAGTTACTTAAAATTATTTAGGACCAAAACTAAATAAACGGCTTCTAAAGTAAAATAATTTAAATCCAGTTATGTAAAACATTGTGAAAATTTGAAATTAGTTTGAAGAATTACATGTGAATTAATCTCATGCAGGTAATTCAAATTATTTATTTTATTTATAGCCTCTTTGAGATATATGTATACATTTTTTTTATAAATTATATTTGTTTTTATTCTGTGTGCCCTTTGGCAAACGCCTCCTCCAACACTTTCCAATCTTCTCTTTCCCGCGCCAGTCTACTCTAGGTTTTTCCTGCTGTTTAAACCAGATCATCTTCCCATCTTCTGAATGGTTTCCCCTTTTTTCTCTTTCCCTCTCTTGGGTGTTATTACTTGTTACTACTTTGTTCCATTTCTCTTCTCCTCTAATTACATGGCCAGCCCATTTCCACTACATCTTAGGCCTTTGTAGATTTCCTAATTTTGCTGTGGTTGATTTTATCTAAATTCAAAAAATTCAAAATTCAAAATATTTTATTTCAATTAGACCATATAAATAGGTACTTTTGAAACGTTAAACTAGTTGCACGGTTCCAAAAAAAGTGGGTCTTATGGAGAAGAGCCGGCAAGAAACTCCATAGATACTCTTTTTAAAAAAAATATGTGTGGTAACAGTAACAATTGTTGTGAATAGTAATGAGGATGATGCAGTTTGATGTGTAAATTCAGAGATTAAAGAGTACGTAAGTATTAGAATTGAAATTACTGCCATAGCAATTAGAGCCGACCAGTCCCGACAGACAGCACTCGTTCACGAGCATGACGTGTGTATCGGCGCCGTTTGACTCAACCATGTTGCAGGGAATAAAACGACCCGACACACAACGCCACCATCAGCAGGACATTTAAGTGAGAATGACAGGCTTAGACTGCGGGGCTAGTTATATTTATGTAACATCTAAGCCTGCAGAGTACTCATACTTTACAGTTCATATTGTTAATTTCTCAATAATAAAAGATTTACGGTTAAAATATATCTCAATTTAAAAGTTCGCAGGTAAAAAATTAAATGTTACAATATAAGATATAATTAATTGGTATAATTATTGCAATGTCAAGTTATAAATTATTGCAATGTCAAATAGTAATAATAAAATAAAAATAAAAATATATGTCAGCCTGAAATGTTGTAATTATGGAGTCAATAGCCCGGTTCATTGGAACAGTTCAATCCCAAGCATTTTTGTCGTCTATATAATCTTTCACTGTGTAAAAACCTTTAAGACATAGCTTCTGCTTGACAACAGATTTAAATTTGTTCAAGCTTAGATTTTGAATATTGCTTGGGATTTTATTGTACAAGCGTATACACTGGCACTTGAACGAATTACTTATCTTCTGGAGCCTAGTTGAAGGAACAATAAATTTATTTTTATTCCTTGTATTAATATTATGTGTATCACTACGTTTTTTAAAAAGATTAATGTTCTTATGAGCATACAATAAATTTTCATAAATGTACTGTGATGGAACAGTCATAACATTAATCTCCTTAAATTTATCCCTCAGTGAATATCTGGGACTTAAATTATAAATTGACCGAATAGCTCTTTTCTGCAGTACAAAAATAGTTTGTATGTCGGCCGCATTTCCCCACAACAAAATACCGTACGACATCACACTATGAAAATAACTGAAATAAACTAGGCGCGCAGTATCTACGTCAGTTAAGCAACGTATTTTTTTGACTGCGTATGCTGCAGAACTGAGCCTTTTCGACAACTTATCTATATGTGGGCCCCACTGAAGTTTTGAATCTAAGGTGATGCCTAAAAATACAGCAGTGTCCACAAGCTCCAATTCTTTGCCATTTATAAGTACACTGGTTTTCACCTGTTTTACGTTAGGTGTTGTAAACTTAATACATTTCGTTTTATTTTCATTTAAAAGTAAGTTATTAGCATTAAACCAGTGTACTACTTTAGAGAGAGCACTGTTTACATCGTCGCTAACCATTTGTTGACGTTTGAATTTAAACAATAGTGATGTATCATCAGCAAACAGGACTATCTCATGATTATCCCTAATTAGATAAGGTAAGTCGTTTATATAAACTAAAAATAAAAAGGGGCCAAGAATTGAGCCCTGCGGCACTCCCATAGTAACTACAGACCCGGAAGATCGATTTCCTTTAACGTCCACTCTCTGAATCCTATTACCCAGGTATGAGATAAGAAGATTCAGAGAAGTGTTTTTAACGCCATAGTGGTGTAACTTCCTGATCAATGTTTCGTGAACCACGCAATCAAAGGCTTTAGATAAATCGCAAAAAATGCCCAAGGCATCGCATGATTCCTCCCACATGTCAAATATATGACCTAAAAGTTCAACTCCGGCATCGGTAGTTGAACGACCCCTCGTGAAACCGAACTGTTTAGAATGTAACATTTTATTTTTGTTAAAGAACCTTTGCATTTGTTCTAATAAGAGCTTTTCGAAAATTTTACTAAAAGTAGGCAGCACGGATATTGGTCTAAAATTAGTGGGGTCAGTTGTGCTGCCTGATTTAAACAAAGGTATTATCTTGCTGTTTTTCATAAGATCAGGAAATTTACCAACGTCAATACAATCATTGAAAATAACGGTTAGGGTAGGTGCCACAATGTCAATGATTGATTTGGTAACGTCAACAGAATTACCCCAGAGGTCTGAAGTTTTCTTCACATTTAACATATTGAATGCTTTAATTATATCCTTACAGTTTACATGATTAAATTGGAATTCATCATCACTAGCTTTTACATTTTCCATAAGTATAGATTCTGCAACAGTGGGTGATGAGTTTAAGAATTTAGTTGTTGAAACAGGAATGTCCGAGAAAAACTTTTCGAATGCTGTGGCTACTTCTAAATCTGATTTAATTATACTATCGCCAATATTAAGACTATAATCACTACTTTGTTTACGAGCCCTTCCTGTTTCACTGTTGATAATATTCCAAGTCATTTTAATAACATTACTGCTGTTTTTAATTTTAAGACTTAAATAACGCGACTTGGCAATACAACAAATTTTCTTAAATATTTTTGAGTAATTTTTGACATAATTATTAAATTCTGGCGTGTTAACATATGTTCGCTCACTGTATAGCTCATAAAGTCTTTTCCTGCTTTTATGGATACCAACAGTGGCCCATTCACTGAAGGATGCTTTACCGTTAACTGTGATCGTCTTGGGGGTAAAAGTAGAATCAAATTCCGTACAATAAGTATTAAAAAAGGTAGCATAAAGTTTGTTTGGATCATTATTGTACGACAATGTAGGTAATTTATTATTAAGTTTGTTTTTAAATAATTCCAAGCGATTTGCAGTTTTTGGGTTTACAGTGATACATTTTTTGGCGATAATTTCATTTTGATTATAAACAGTAATTAGCTGCCCACAGTGGTCAGAATCTAATAAATTAATAACTTCTTTATGGTGTGGTGTTATGCTGGTAAAAATATTATCTAAACATGTGGCAGTAGATGCAGTAATTCTAGTAGGCTCCAGAAACAAGTTAGCCAGATTGTATGACAGAAAAAGATTTTTTAATTTGGTACAGGTACTTGAATTTTCTAATAAATTAACATTAAAGTCCCCAGATATGATGATGGATTTGTTTGACTTACAGATCTTATGAAGTACATCCTCCATCACCCTTTCAAAACAATCATACAACCCTGATGGAGGTCTGTATACACTTAAAACAACAAACCGTTCCAATTCCACGCAGGCTATTTCAATTGTTCGTTCAACAGAGAGGCCCACAATGTCCCTACGTTCTTTAAACCTGTACTGATTATTAACTAGGATTAAGGAACCACCATGGATAGCATTCTCTCTGCAAAACGAACTACCAACCTGGTGATTATTAAAGTTAAACATTAACTGGTGACTTTTCAACCAATGTTCTGTGATACAAAGAATATCTATTTTATTACAATTCATAAACAACTCAATTTCTATTTATCTTTTCCCCATCATGCTTCGTTCCATGCTTCGCTGGCAAGTTTGAAGTTCGGCTTGGTGTGATTTAGTAAGTGCCCAAGTCGACAAAGAGTAATTCAAATGACCAAAGCATAAATTGAAACAAAAAGCGAGTTAATATCTTACACCAAGAAAAAACTATTTTAAGAGACAATGTCATTCGTAGTAATAGTTTTATTTTTATCAAATAATACAGTGCTTTCTTCACCATTGTTATATTAGACAATGGAGAGAGTACGTTATATATATTGTCTTTGTTAATGATATCTCTAACGAACCACTTAACAAGATTTTAACTTTACACCATAACTTTATAACTGTTGGTTGTTATGACTGTGTGAAATGCATTCTCAACCTACCTACCATTCTTAATTATATGGAAATGTTACTAATTAGCATTACTACAAATAAAATGACTGCCTCATTAGTTTAGTGGTCGAAAGCACAACTGCTAAGTAATCGAGGACGTGTTGGATGTGTTTTAGGATTTTCTGTAAAATTCCCAGTATAATATTGACAATAGACTCACCCTACCTATTACATTATAGGACTTAAACATACTAAAGCCTTATTTTAGGTTCCAAAAAAGCATATTTTTGCGATTTAATTAAACAGGCATTTTAACTACTTATTCCATTTCAATATCTTGCAGGGTTCGGAAGAAATTGGTGAAGAAAATTCTTCACCAAATTGCTTTCGATAAGTTCGATTTCAAAGACTTTCTGCCGCTTCAATATCGTTGCAAAACAAAAGAAAGACCGATCGACGACCGTAGAATCGGGACCGACAGTTTTCTGAAATATTTTTGACCATATGCCTCTTTTTAACTATATAATGTCACTGACCACAATGTATAACAAATTTTAACATTTAACGTAATGCAATTGAGCCGGTGTCGCTGGTGATAGGATGACGCAAATGTCGTGAACTTCAAGCAAACAGGACACAACCAGCGCGTACGCACTTGTACTAGGGATGAGCGTTGAATCAACGAACTAGTTGAATCAACCGTTGATCTTATATCAACGTATTAACGTTAACTGTATATGAATCAACTAGTTGAATTCGTCAACGACGTTTATGAATTTAACTCGTTCTTCTCGTTCAATAATCGAGAACGCAAATGAAACGAACTGAGCAAATTTAAAAAACTTACGTTAATAATAACGTAAGTCGCGAGGGACGGTCATTTAATACAGTTTGAACTCTAAGCAGCGTACATAAAAGTAGCGTTGAATAAAAACCGTTCATATCAATAAACAGTTTACGTTGCAAGTTGACATTAGAAGTACGTTAACTCGTTGACGAATTTAACTAGTTGATCAACTAGTTGACGAACGGAAATCAACGTTAACGTTTCGTTAAGGGAAATACTGTCAACGACCCATCTCTAACTTGTACTCAACCAGTATAAGCTGACCTCGTATTGTATTGGCTTTACTAACATTGAGAGATCAGCTTACTGGTACTGTATAGCTTGATATGCAGCTGTGTACATTCACTAATGACATGAGTACACGACATTCAATTAAATCTTTGCTAGATTTCAATCAATCTTGATACTTTATATGCTACGCGTTATTGGCAGAATGGTAAAATGTAGAGATGTCAACCGGTTTCAAAAAAACCTAAAAACACCGTTTTTATTCGAAAACCGATACGCACCGGTTATTTTAAAGAAAAGCGATTAATTTTGAGAAACTATTAAACGCTACTAATTTATTATAGAATATATCCAGAATTACAAAAAAAACTACTTAGTACATTATTTAATTTATTTAAAAAGTTTTAGTGGAATATGTATTTTGTTTTGTACCCATTTTATTATATGATGAGGCAAACTAAACGCAACTGCCGGGCACAGACAGCGAGGTTTCGGAGAAAACTATAATAATATATCATCTATGTATACATTTTTAAACCTTCGATATTTTTACAACCGCTCAACAGATTTCGTTAAAATTTATATGGTACCAATCTGTAAGCACCAGCTTTCAAATAAAAATCTAATAGAATCATCAAAATCGGTTCACCCAGTCGAAAGTTCTGAGGTAACAAATAAAAAAAAAACATACTGTCGAATTGAGAACCTCGTCCTTTTTTTGAAGTCGGTTGAAAAAACCCGACTGCGTAAAAAGTACTAACTAAAAATCTAAAAACAAGCTGTGATGTTGAAAAAAATATAGTGCAGGCGGGACAACTTAAATGGTTATGTTATTGTCCACCTGTGGGGGACAGTAAGAATTGTCTTTTTAAATTGTGTTACTGTCCACCAGTGAGGAATAAGCTGGTGGGGGACAGCGGGATTAATCGTTTTCAATCCATTGCGCATTAAAACGGCAATCTTCAGTCTGGCCAGGTTAAGTCGCTCATTCTGTACCCACCTTAAAAGCAACTTGCTATACGCACAACAATAAAACTTTGTCACACATTTTTTACAAATTCCCATAATACATAGTATCTTAACAAAGATGCTTTCTAGTCTCGGTGAAGCGCCCGTAGCTTCACACAATTGTGACGTTATAAATAGGCTGAATACGTTTAGTTTTTGCCACATCGTTGAGGATAGTTTCCGATTTCTATATCGATAAGAAATTGTTGATTACAATAGGAAAAGTGTCATCGGTACATTCAATAGACGTTTTCTCGTTCCCATCATAGAATATTGTGTTGGTTATGATTTTAAATTCATGGTGTTGCCGTAAATAACATAGGTATTGTAGTCACACCTTTAACCATCTTAACTGGGCCCCAATTCTGCTATTTAAATTAAGATACCGTTCCACCGACACTTTACTTCCTTCGACGACGTCTGTGGTCTAGTGGTTCGAGTATCGGACTGCTGATCACAAGGTCCTGGGTTCGATTCCCACAAGACACAAACATTTATGTGATGAACTTAGGTGTTTGTGTTTGTCTGGGTGTTTCTTATATATTATAAGTATGTATTTACAAAAAAAAACGTATATAAGTATTATGTCCATTGTCTTGTACCCATAGTACGATCTCTGCTTAGTTTGGGATTAGATGGTGCTGTGTAAAAATGTCCCAAAATATTTATTATTATTATTATTTACTGACATTCTATTGAGATTTTGACAGATTGGGTATTCTGCTAAATATTAAATATCCTACCAATAGTGTGTCGGTGGAGTCGGAGGTCGTCTGTATTCTTAGTTCATTTATTATTTAGTTTACGTAACTATTGACGACCGGGCTAACAAAAGCTGTGTCTGTCCTTCTTATAGTCCCTTAATAACAGTTGAATGGAAAGTCATTGGAACGCCAGGTAGAGCAGACTACCAAATGTGTAAAATAATTCCATCGACACACTATTGACACACTATTGACACACTGTTGACACAGTATTGAATTGTAATTAAAATAGCAGACTTGAGGCCCTATTCAATTCACAAATACTGCAAAATCTATTGTTTTGAGCCCTGGGGTCCTAACTTTAAAGAAAATTCTTTTCAATTTATTTTCCCATATAAGTGTGGAAAACTGACATAGTTAACAACTAAAAACTTAACGAATTTCCACCAATTATCAGCATTTAAAAAAACAAGTTCCCATGTGTTGCACTCTTGGGTAATATATAATGACTGGCACACATACTGACTGATCGTTTGTATTAGATACTAGGATCTTTTTAGTGAGTTGACTGACTGCGCCTACGCACATATAATTACGCACATGATTTCGAAAAGTCTTGCGGGCCTTGTTTTCGAACTCGAAGACCATTGACTTGGCAGTCCAGTGGTTATACCCCTAGGCTATCACTGCCCTTCAACCGAGCTTAATCCATTTTTTTTTAATCATATCAGTCTTAGAATCCATAGGTATCTTTTTTCTCCCTCACCTCTCCATTCCTTCACATACATATCCAAAACTGTATTAGTCACATGGGTTTCATCCCGCGCCCATTCCAAGACAGCCTATTAGGAATACATAGTTTTACTAAAAACACATTATTATTAATGATTTCTGCCTCGTTGGTCTAGTGGTCCCAAGCGCGACTGCTACGCTAGAGGTCCTGGGTTCGATTCCCGGGTCGAGCAAAGTGTTGTTGGGTTTTCTGTGAAATTCCCAATAACAGCTCGGAGTCTGGATTTGTACCCGGTTGATGGCAATAGGCTCGCCCCCTATTACATGGGACCTAAAACATACCGGCAAAATTTGGGTGTACATTAGTACGCCTCTGCCTTCGGGGAATACAGGCGTGATGGTATGTATGTATGTATTAATAATTTCGGAGAACTCGGAGCCCCCAAGTCACGTTATACCGAGTCCATTAGTATCCACTTTCCACTAATTTAATATTGTCAATTTCTATGCTCTACTTAATAGCACTGATCATTAGTAAGACTAAAATATAAGTAGACTTTAGATTGCCTTATTGGTCGACAAAAGTGAGGTTCCAGGTTAAAATATTTCTGATGGCCGCTGGGGCAGAAAGGTTCTAGACTGGAGATACGAACCGGAAAGCGCAGTGTGGGACGGCCTCTAACGAGATGGACTGACGACCAGCCGGGCTAACATGCACGCCGCCGCGAGAAGATTTTGTCGACGCTTATGTCGTGCTTTTGTCTCGTTTTCGCAAAAGAAAGAGCGAGACACAAGAGTAGACAAAATTTTGTCGTGGCGCGCATGTTAAAGGTCGCTGGGAGTCGTTGGATGCGGGCGGTGTGCTACCGATCCCGGTGGAGATCTATGGGGGAGGCCTATGTTCAGCAGTGGACCCCTTTTGACTGATATGATGATGATGATAAATACACATCCAACACCAGGGATGTTGTTGATGCGTTGGTGAGACTCTCGCGCGCAAAAGTGGGAACACAGCTAGCCGGTCAAACTCCAGAAAGGCCCCCGTACCACGTACCACGTACTGAGCAAGTCACATGTCGCATCTCGCGAGATTATATGAATGGTAGTGAGATATTGTATGAATATTCTTACCCGGAAAATTGTAAAACATCATTGACTCTTACCAATTTACCCTTGCTAGGTATGCCAAAAATATCCCTAATTTTTCACAAATCTCCTTAGTATCGACTTTATTCTAGAATTTTTACAGCATCGATACCTACTTACATAAAATTATTTCTGTTTTCACAATATTTTATTGTATTCCTTGTAGAAGTTCCGAATATTTTGGCCCTCCTTTTCGAAATTCGAGATTCACTCTAAGAAAACTATTCCAAATGGATTTGGCTACTCATAATAGAAATCAAATCATATTTCATAATCAGTTTTCTATTATATCAGCATAACTCTCACGTCTAAACTAATGGATCATAACGCGACGGTCCCCGCACGTACGCGTTAACGTTACGCAATAGAGCGCGTCTGTAACGGAAACTAACGTAAACGTAAACGCAGTGTCATTTGCGGCTGCGGCATAGCGGGTGCGGTTGGGAAAATATTATGTAAAAAAAAATAAGATATGACATAATGTTTGTACCCAATGCGTACCCAGTGACACTTGTGCCATCAAGACGAATCTGATAAGGTATCATTTGTCTAAATCGATTGAGCCGTTGAGTAGTTACAAGCGGACATAGGAACAGACATACCATACATACATACGTGTCAAACACATAACCCTCCTTCGGCAGTCGGGTAAAAAGACCGCTCCGGGACCATCCTGTGCGTGCAATGCCTGTTAGGAAGTAGTTTTTTAGTATGTAAACCTCAGATCACTGGCGAGCATGTGTACCATTTTCCTTACTTCTCCTGGAAAATACACTCGTGATGAAAAATCAAAATTCTTTGTCACACACATCAAGTGCGCCCAGTGTGACACAGTCATCTTTACATTTCTCAGCCAGCGAAAGTGCCAGTTACATATTTGCTAATTACGAACGATGACGACGGCAAATACGGCTGTTATGATATATTGACTCTACACTACAGGTCAACTTATGTAATTTCACATGTTTTTTGTTCCTCAAGATGGCCCGCTATCCAAATTTTTTGCATACAATTAGATTTTTTGCTGATCACGAAAGTAGTCCAAAATTAAAAGCAAACGCATATATATATATATACTTTTGCGGATGTGATAGTCAGATTAAAAAATGTAACTACTCATATCCTCAACCAATGTTTTTTAATTAACACACCAAAAGAACGGGGGGCTCAATACATGGGGCTTTAATGTGTCAACTTTCAATCAAAACTAAGTACTGTTACTGTTTGCCCCACAAGGGTTGTAGGGCAAACAGTACCTAACGTTTTTACTACTGTTACCCACCGTTTGCCCCACAGGGGCTGCAAAACAAACAGTACCTAATATTTTTGTTCAAATAAGTTTACTGGTAAATTTCATCAGAGATCCAGGAGATGAGATCCAGCAGCTTATATGCTGATCCCTTCATCTTTTGTGCAGACGACTATTTAAGTCTTTTTGTTGACTAAAGTCGGGCGTACCCCTCCGCATTAGCAGACAAAAGATATTCATAAAGTTATTTCTTTTTAAAACGAGTTTCTCTATAGAATGCTTTCTTCCACAACAACAGGTTACATTGTGGCGACTGCTTTCAATGCACACTAGTATTTTAAAACCAACAAAAAGCCCAATCTGTTACAGTAACAGGGGCAGCAGATCTATAGAAAGGACGGGTCATTTGAATATTTTCTAATGACCACAATACGTAACTTTTGGTAAGGTTATGTAGCATAAGTAGAGATTAATGTACCATCATAACTTGACACATGGAGATGTAGTTAGTTATTAGTTAAATAAATATAATAATCATTCAGCACAGGTCTACTCACAGTATGAGAGGGATTAGGCTGTAGTCTACCGCGCTGACCTAATGCGAGTTGGCAGAATCTACATGTCGTTGAAAATATATCTCAGGCATGCAGGTTTTCTCACGAATTTTGATTTGAGCTATGCTTTTGTAGATCAGTCAATGACCTTTCCTTTTTATATTGTTATGTATAGAGATAATTTCTAATTTATTTATTTTCTAACTTTTTATAAATTCCTATCCAAATTCCAACATCCCAATTTACTTTATTATTTTATTTTCAACACAACAATAGTTAATTTCTAAACAAAATTTAAGAGTCCGCGGAGTTTGACACATTTGCTTTTTTATTATGAAAGGCCAAGCTATAATGGACGGACTTAGTTTTAATAATCACTGTGGTCTGTGACCTGGTCTTTAGTGTGAAGCTAGTGGAAAGCACATTCGTTTTCTTTTGTGTTAGTGCTTACGTCATAAGTATTCTTGGCGAGAACTCACTGTTTATTTCTAAATAGTACCATTATTTCTATATTCTTCCTCAAACGGGTTAGGCATAGCTGTATTGATCATCATAATTATAAAAGCAAAATTATAAATGCAAAAATAATTGTTTGTCTGTTAATAAGCCTAAACCATATACCTAACATATTTAGATAAAATGTGGCAAAGTGATAGATTGCATCCAAAGAAAGGACATAGGCTAAAATTGGCTTAAAATCTTTTTAAATGCGAGTCTTACAGCCGCGATCAAGAGCTACATTAAAACAAATTAAGTTTCTACTGAAGAAACTAGATAATTAAAACACCATTTATATTCAAATGCACACTACTTAATCGTTACAAAGCCGATAGAAAAAGTCAGTGCATAGTAGCATAATATTACTATATACTACATACAGATTAGTTAGAAAGTAAATAGGTAATATTTTCTAAGAGCAGACTCTCACTTGATTGCTATAAGTAAATTACCTTTGAGTGTAGACTTTCGCCTCACTGAGGCTGCTTCTCAACTATAGGCTATGGTTTAGCTGTTTCCAGCCATATTATCACGCCCGTATTCCTCAAAGGGATAGGCAGAGACGTACTAATGTAAAGCACAATTCGCTGGTATGTTTAGGTCCCATGTAATCTAAGGGCACCTTTTGCCATCAAACAAATCCAGACAGATATCTTTTTGTATTTTTTTAAGCATTTTCCATGCTAAGATTACAAGTTATTTTTAATGAAGGAAAAAATAAATCCAGACAGATGTCAAATTTTCACAGTGCCAGACATAAATTGACATGCTTAAATAAAAAGATAATTATGTCTATAGTAAGTTTCGTTCCAATCAAGGTGAAAACTGTTCAGCGGATATATTTATAATACGAGCGTATGTCACAGGCGAGTGGAGAAACTTGTCGCGCGGGAAAGTTGTTCGGCACGAGATCCGATACATGCTTGCCCTTATGTAGTCAAAAGGGATGGTTTATTTGTAACTAGCCGTTGTTTCCCGTTTCTCTCGCATCCAAAAGAACTTCCTGAGACAAAAATTAGGTATCTATTTCCTCTCCTCATGATGCAATATAACGCACGCGCTTATACACTTACACGAACACGCATACTCTACACACACACACTGCATGAACTCCCTGCGGAGGTTTTCCCTGGATACTACAGCATGGAGTTCTTCAAAAAAGGAGAGGTTTTTGGCAGGGTCGGCAACGCGTGAGTGATGCTTTGGTGTTGTAAACGTCCATAGGCTGTGGTGACCGCCTACCATCAAGCGGGCCACATGCTTGATTTTTTTATACCACATGGTATAAAAAAACACACTTACACACTCCCTCACACACATTTATATTTTTATTTCTTTTATTAAATTAAAGATTTTTTTCTTTGTTCATTTTATTAAATTAAAGATTTTTTTCTTTGTTCATTTTAAATAGCATACACTGAATTTATGTTTATTATAATTAATTATTGGTACCTTCGATCAATAAGATAAGATAATTGAGACCAATTGGTACCGAATATACAGGCTTACCTAGTTTGGGGCCAATGAAAAAACTAAGTGTATATATTATTTGGTCAATAAACAATTTTTATATTTTCTCTCTATCGATAATCTCTTATCCTATCTCCTTCTAGGAAACCTATTCAGCGGCGAACTCAGTACACCTCTACTTAGGCAGGTGTGTATAAAATAATGTATATAGCAACTATGTCTTTGAACCCAGAAATAGGTTTAAAGACATTCATGTGTCAATCGGTCATTGGTATCATCTCTTGCGTCACTGCGGACCATATCGTGCTGTTCCTAGAATATTGCGCATTGACACGCAGTGTCGTGCAAGATGGTAAGCATATGAAGTAACCTACCTTATAAGATAGCGCAATTAAAATTTTTGACGCCCGAAAGCAATGCCTTATTTCCGATAGTTAAGGTGTAGTTCCAATGCTAGCAAAACTAAAGAGTTTAAACATAACAAATGTATGTCCAAAGGGTAAGGCAGAAATGTAAAACTAATGTACACCAATATTTCACCTATATGTTTAAGTCACATGTAATACGGGGCGAGCCTATTGCCATCAACCGGGCAGAAATCCACACTCCGAACTGTTACTGGGAATTTTTACAGAAAAAAACCCAACACTGTGCTCGACCCGGGATTTGAACCAAGGACCTCTTGGACCTTAGCAGTCGCGCTTTGGACCACTAGACCAACGAGGCAGTCGAGTACCTAAGATATCTAATTCCATAAACAGATTCCACGGCTTGTCACTTCACTTCAAATCGTTTTTTATTACCTTCGCTTTGTAAAGAAAAGCTATCTCGTACCGTCGCCAAACTAAGTTACATAAGCATAAAATACAATAGGTATAGTTTCCGAGATCATATAACTTTCATTGCTCACCGTATTTGTACGTCAACTTTCACCGCGAATGTGACAAAATGGCGGAATAACAGATAATGGTGATTTCATCTCACCATTTGTGTATGTTGAATGGTATTTGGCTTATATTTGCGGTAAACGCGACTACTAACACTTGAGGTCCAAGGATCGATTCCCATGTCAAGCAGGATTATTAAAATTTTCAACTAAATTCTCAGAAGCAACTCGGAGTTTGGCTTTGTGCCAGGTTAATGGCAATAGGCTCGCCCTCTTATCACAGACCACTCAAACTGTGGGCACAGTCATCATTCTCCTAGCCTTTCCCAACCATGTTGGGGTCGGCTTCCAGTCTAACCATATGCGGCTGAATATCAGTATTTTACACGAAGCGACTGGCATCAGACCTCCGCAACCCAATTTCTGGCCATACCGATATTCGAAGGATAGACTGGTTTTCAGGCTTTTTGGGCTTCTGACTAACACTAACGATTGTCATAGGTATTTGTATGACAACCGGGACCGACGGCTTTACGTGCTCTCCCAGGCACGAAGGTGTCTCGATGTATTCAGAATGGTCACCCATCCACAGACTGGCCTCGGCAAGCATAGCGTATAAACATTATGCTGTGGGTGTAGTACATCTGCCTAACCCTACGGGGAATACAGGCGTGATGGTATGTTATGTATGATGAGCAATTCCGTTCACTGACATTATCCATGTCATCTACACTAATATTATAAAGAGGAAAGATTTGTATTTTTGTATGTAACGAATAAACTCAAAAAGTACTGGACCGATTTGAAAAATTCTTTCCATGTTAGATAGCCTATTTATCGGGGAAGGTATAGGCTATATATCATCACGCTACGACTAATAGGAGCGGAGTAGTAATGAAAAATGTTGCAAAAACGGGGGAAAAAATTATAAGACCACGCGGGCGAAGCCGCTGGTGGGAAGCTAGTTAAATATAATGTTAGCGTGCGTATAAGCTTCCTCATGAAAATCGTTTAGCAATAATAGAGTGAAACTATATCCGTCAGTCCGTCTCACTCCAATTACAAATGTTAGAAATGGATGGGTATATTCATTGTATTCAATTTAAATTACCTACGAATAACTGCGTGCGCTGTTCGCACGGCACTTCCTAGCTGTACGCTCGTTAAAAGAAGTTCCCTGTAAAAAAGTTTTAATATCATTGATGTACAAAGTAGGTATTAGCCAAGAACCACCAATTTTACCATCTCCCAGTAAGTCCCCGTTAAATTACCTGCCAGATAGCTTCATACAAATTTTGTTCCATTTTTTTATTCTTCCGGTGGTTGCGCTATTCAGAGGTGGTAAAATAGGACCTTAAAGTTTTTTCGTTTCATGAGTATATTTCAATACATATACTTATAACATCAAATTTTGCAAACAAAAAACTGCCAAGCCCAGTGGTCCTGACCGCGACTGTTACGAGGTTTAAGGTTCGATTTTCAGGTCAAGCAAATTGTTAGTTATTGTGTCAATAGGTATCTGGCAAATTTAGATCTGAATGTTGTTTTGCCTTGTTAAATTGGTAAGAACCTCTAAAGAATTAAATAGTCCGCTTACCCGTACGACGAATATTTTTGTTTTAAAACGTGTGGTGTGATGTGGTCGCGTACAAAACGGTTTCAGAGAAATTTCCTTCCTCGTACGCTTAGGATTTTCCCTGGAACCCACAGCATGGGGTTCTTTAAATAAGGAGTTAAGAGGTTTTTGCAGGATCGGCAAAGCGTGAGTGATGCTTCGGTGTTGTAAACGTCCTTATGCTGTGGTAACCATCTACCATCAAGCGGGCCACACGCTTGTTTGCCACCCTTGTGTGTTAAAAAAAAGTTGTTTAATAAATCTATGACCTATATAACCCCATGCTTGCCACCATCATTCTAAAATATAACATGAATGAATGATTATGAATCGTAAACATCTAGAACTGCTGTTCCGTAATCGATGTAACGCTGACAAAGAAATAGATCAAAACCGCGCTTAGTGGTTAGTTGCAATCGTTTTTTAGCCAACCGCGGAAGTGTGGTGTTATGTTTTTGCTAACCTTGTCTTTAGTAAACTTGTAAACGTTGAGTTATTGTTATTTATACAAAAGATTTATTGTTTAACTGTTTATGTAATAGTGTATTTTTATTCATCTGTTTTGATTATTTTTGCATGTAACTCTTTTAGTGATTACTACTTTATTTCATTGGTCATCGCAAGGATGGCTCTCGAGTGCAAGGTCTCGGATTAGATTCCCAAATCGAAGTATTATTGAGGTTTTGTATGAAATGACCTCAACCCAATTTGACCGATATTCGAAGGATAGACTAGTTGTCAGGATTTTTGGGCTTCTAACAATAACGATTGTCAACCGTATTCGTAGGATAACCGTAACCGACGGCTTTACGTGTTCTTCGAGACACGGAGTGATCTTTGTATAAGGAAAGGTCACCCATCCACTGACTGTTCGTGGCAAGCAAGCTGGTTTAAACCTTGCTGATCGGTTATTTAGCGTAGTTTAAAGGAAAAGGAGACTAACCTGACTGATGTATCAACACACAGAACCACTGAACGGATTGGGCTGAAATTTGGCACACAGATAGATATTATGACGTAGACATCCACTAAGAAAGATTTTGGGAAATTCCCATGGGATTGGGGAAAAATATAAGCACGTGAGTAACACTACAGCGAGCTTCTAGTTTAACATATTCAACAATCTTTTCAGCTCTGTTACAACACCAACTACAACATTTAGGAACCGGCAGATGTCACCTTAGTTATACTTAATTATACCAGTGATCAAATATCACTTAGAAAGTATTAGTTCAACTTATTCTTAGTTTTAATGGCATACAGTCTCTCTCATTATGCATACATCTAGACGCAAGTTGTTAAATCTAATTGAGAATTTTACGTCTTGCTTCTATATAGATTCAAACAGGTATTGATTGGATTGCCAATAGTAAACTTTTATATGCAATCTCTTTTACAGCTTTCAATTAATAATACACGAAATATGAAACATGTTAGTTGGCTAATTTCACGGAGCAAATGAGTAACGAAATTTAAAAAAAACTTAGTTATGGCCGAACCAAACTTTATTTGAAAAAAATCAGATAATCATTCTGAATTTTCGAAAATTTTAGAACACAGCATACCAATCTAAATTCGATTAATGTCGCAACATGAAAACGAAGAACGAAACGGATTTTTGCTACATACTAAACATTTTGAAAATTCGGATTTTTTCCATGATTCGATTTTTTTCAAATTAGGTATGGTTTGGCCAAAACTAATGCCTAGCAGACCTTCTTCACAACGGATCTGTTTTCCAGAAAGGAAAGGCAGTCTAGGAGGAGAGTTATGTCGGTCTCCTACCGACAAAAACACATGGCACACTGTGGTATATTCCAAGATCCCCGAAAGCACCCGTGGCGCACCTGTTTAAAGGGCAGAGCCTTTACCACGTCATAAATTGCATAGCAAACCTAGCACTTGAAGTACTGTTGAGTTTAAGGTCCTGGCTTAAAACCCAGGTAGACGAAAGTTAATTAAATATTGTGTTTTTATTTATTTATTTAAACTTCTATGCACAAAAATGGTACATAAAGCGGACTTAATGCCATATGGCATTTTCTAACAACCTTTGGGTCAAAAAGAGAATCATGTAACAAAAACATGTTTTTGTGTGTTTGGTTAGTCTCAAATCAAACATAATAGGGAAAAGGCAACATTATTTTAAATGAATTTAGTAACAGACCGTCACAACCCACTGCCGTCTAAAGATTTACGTCAACTAGCAACAAAAGTGTGGTTACATAGAGCAAACGTGATCTTTGAATCCAGGTCAGAATTAAACCAGTTTATCTAACTTTATCTATAGTTAGAAATGCTGCAAAAAGTATTAATTGGTGACGGTCAAATTAAATGTTGCAAGATATCTAGTATTAATAAAATGTTTATTTTCCCCCAACACAATAATATTATGTTCTAAGATGATACGACCATAGTTTGTATAAAGGCTTCATAACTGCTTACTGAGGTAGGTTCAGTAAAATTATTAAGAAATCTAAACGTCGCAACACGCGGCGTATGTATCTTTTATAGTACTCGTACAATACTGATTAATAACTCCATTATATTTCATAAATATCAGTGATATAATATGTAGGTACAGCTATAGAACCTCACCACTAAAACCACAATTATGATCTTCTATTATACCATCGTCACTCCTGATGATTGGCAAATTTCTCCCACTGCAAGAATTTATGCCGAAACTATAGAAAAGCAACGATTATGTTGGCACTTTATACTTCGTTCTGAAAAGGAACAAGCCCTAAATGGATTTTAACACGCAACCATGACACAAGAAATACTAATATAGAGCACCCTCTTCAAGATCAAAGATTGCAGACACAGAAAACCTTGATAAATTGTGGTTACTGCTAATACATTGATACAAATACAATCTCTGACTAAAACTAGACATCAAAACTACCTGAAGGGCTAGACAAGTTGCATTTTGACATTCGAATCGACAAACAAAATGTATGTAAATGACATTAGTGACAGCCCGATTTGTCGAAAGCTTGTGTCATTTCCATACATTTTGTTTGTCGATTCGAAATGCAACTTGTCTAGCCCCCCTGAACACAAGTTGAAGTCGTTGACTAGCAAAGAAAGGCTTAAGGCCAACATGTCTTCAAATTCGATGTTACATAAGGTGAAAGAAGGCATCAGAAAGACACCCGTACACCTTGCCATGGGAGCGACGAAAGGTCAAAATGTCAAACGGATCTACCGATGCTATGTGTAGAATTGTAGATGCAGAATAACGATCGTGAACTATTCTTTAAGTCGTTCATGTTATTATAGAATATACTAGAAGAAGAATATGGGAAATTTTGCAAAGGTTTATTTTAAACTAACGAAGTGAATACAATTTATACTCCATCGTCACAACACTAGTTCACAACATAATTAAAAAACCCCGCCGACACCTCTGTGCAGATTTTCATACGGGTTTCTCTAATAGAAAGAAAGACCACGAGTCAGGACGGGTGGCTAGCGAGTCAGTTGTAAATGTGTAATAGAAAATTTCGCCGTAGGCTGTATTCGAACCTGCATCCGAATCAGACGACGCTAAGCGTATAGTAATGCTTCCGTATATCAAATTTGTATACGGAAGCGTTACTTTATACTTAGCATCGTCTCTGTATATTAGCCTATGATTGTCAGATTGAATATAGAGAGGTGTTCGTTAAAAAGCATTATATACCAATTTAGGACGTGGAACTAATTGGAAGATTTCTTCAGGGTTTGTAACAGGTTCTGCAGAAAATTTTAAACTTTGTTCAGCCTTGCGCGTCCTAACCGTCGGATTATTTACTTTCATGTCGTTAACTTTCACAATAACCAGCCGTTGTTTCGATCCTCCTCCAAGCCACCTGTGCTGCTGTTTTTTATAAAGTAAAACAATACACTTGTCTATTAATTTCATGTATGATATCTTCTATCAGCTTAATATTACTCGGAATTTGTTTTTGTATTGTTCCCTTTACCAGTTCTTCTGTATCATGACGATCCAAAACTAAGATTATTTGTCTTTAAGCTAAACTTAAATGGATAGATAACTTTTATTTCGTGCTTTGTTCCACCGGATAAAATTTCTAGAAACATGGCTTCTAGCTGATTTTTCCGTCGCTAAACAAAAAAGCACTATTACCTAATTTAAAAGTACATACACATAGGTTCTAAAGAAAAACAACATTGTACTTACATAAATGCAAATTTAAATAAAAAACATATTTTACATTAGTGCCAGTGTAGCTAATCAATTTCTAAATTTAATTTAGCAATGTCAGATCGTTTTTGCAGAAGTAAACGACACCCGAAACACGCAACTGAAAATCATCAAGCCCCTTAAACGAATCGATCAGTTCCAAATCAAATTCTGTTTATCGTACCGTAGCACCCGCTAATGTCAACATGCACCTTTTAAAATTATAATTACGACATTTTGCGAGTAGTAGTGGTAGTATTTGAGCGCGCGCATTCTTCCCCCCACAACAGTTACGCGCGGACGCCATGACGGCCCCACGCTCACTGACATTCTCGCGCGCCAAATTCAAATTCTAGTCATTCTTTTTTTTTCGACTAAGCCCAGACGAGATTTGAATGTTTTGACGGTGTTTTTTTATGACTGAAGACGATGGTAATGACTGACAAGTGACGTGACGGTGACAGTGACTAGTGCGACAATGACGTGACTTGACTCGGATTGACTGACTGGGCTTGACTGCGGCGCGGGAAATGCAGGTTAGTAATGCACTTTTTTGTTTTGATAAACTGTAGTATTACTTGCCGAACTGTTTTTCTTCGTGAATTTGACCACCATTGCAATAAGAAATAACGTACCAACTTACATAAAAATATAAGCAATACCTACCTTTGAAATCTTCTAAATATGTTCACACTAATAAAAATTTTGCATGTATCATTATTCTATAAAATTAAAAAACTAATTATTTAAAATTCATTTGAATAAATACTAAATGTTATAGGAAATAAAATTAAGTTACAGACAGTCTCGGGACAACAGATTTAGGTAAATGAATTCTTTCAGAAAAACTGCAAACAGAAACTGTATCTAATATGCAAATAAAAAGGAAATTATAAATAATAATATTTCCGACATCTTTCGGAAATTCAAAACAGTCTTCACACGAGGTCGATTCCTTAGATTTATCAATTCAATGAAATACTAGTTAGAAATCTTTGTAAGGGTTTGTGAAAAAAAAACTAATTTCATTCTTAGACACGATTCGAACCTGCTTCCTTCCGGTTAAGTACACCAATTGGTGCCTGTTATTAAATATTTCTTTTACTAAAAAAACCAAGTTCCAAACATTTTGTACCAAAACAAATTTTCAGCTTTTCACTAAATAAATCGATCGGTAGTTCGCGACTTCTATTTCCCTACACAAAAAATATAGCCTTCTTATTTAGCTAGGAAGATTTTTTGCTGTAGTATTTTTAAAGAAAACAAAGAATCCGTGTACCTTCAATTATTAGAGGTATTAGTTATTTTAATGAAGGAAAAAATCGACTCGCGGGCAGGATTCGAAACTGCGTCTTCTGGTTAAACTAAAACTAAAATAACTGGTAATCTAAGCATGCAAATTGCTTAAAAAATACAAAAAGATAGGTATTATTATTATAATTTAATAAGTAATCCGTAGTTTATTCCTGGATCTTATTCCTGTTCCAAATGCTACTAAAACTTAATTTTTTTCTGAATGAAAATATGATACGGCCTCTTTTACCACCTAGTAAGTTCCCAACAAATTAATTGCCAGATAACTTCATACAAATTATGTTCAATTTTTTTATTTATCCGGCGGCTATCTAGAAATGTTGCAACAGGCCTATTACTTTCTATTGTCTATCAAACTCGCAGAATTTAAAAAAGGAATAAAGTAAACCCAATTACATGTGAACAGTCGTTTCGCTTTCATAACGAATATTTGTAGGTGTGAGCAAATCTATAATTATTATGTGAGCAGGCGAAAGCCTTCACTTTCACCGGAGGTCACACATCAACGTATATTATCACATATCGACACAACGTGTGGTATTTTCAAAAGAATTTCACATAGGTAACTATGTGAAATATATTTGCAGGAAATTTAGGAGATCCGCCTATTATTACGTTATTGTGACTCAAGAAGTTTATTTTAATTCACAACTATCTACTGAATCCTGAAAGATCCTATTTTGATCGCTAACATTTTCATTAAATTCCGTTTCGGAGCTTATTTGAGGCTAACTTTTAAGTTTGGCAAAATTCACAAAATGGTTAATGTATTGAGTTTTCACTTTCATTTTGGTATTATTCTGAAATTGCAGACTTGGCATACAAATCAATAATACCTTATGTTACGACTAAGCGAAGGGCTGGTTGGCAAGAACCAGCAATGACATACAAAATTTGAATTTATAGTAGTAATAATTGTTTTGAAGCGGGTGTCATATAACTGGAGAGTAAATAAAATATATTTATATTATTATATATTATAATAATGATTATTAGTTATTTTGTAATGTACTTATCTAAATCTGAAAACATACCAATTACCGTACCAACGCAGCCGATATTATTAGAACATTTTGTCTGTGAACCGTTCTGGTCAATGAGCGTGACCATAAAAATACTGAATCTTTTTCATGTGCATCCAATAAATGTTAATGCTACTATTCAATTAATGCAGAAAATCACTTCCCGATCCACATGAACGCTCCTCATTAATAAAATTAACATAAATAAGCGATTCATTTTCCTTATACTTTGCATTTTATGTTACGTATTGTCTGTTTATAGTCATTAACAAAGTTATTAACCTTGCTATTATTATATAAAACAAATTGCTGGCATTCCCTTGTTTCTTTATCTTCTATATTAATAAAAATGAATCTCCGAACTGTTTGTACGCGCATAACTTCCGAACAACTGCACCAAATTGAATAATTCTTTTTTTGTTGTCTTTGTTATTGTCAGGGCAAGGTTTATGTATATATATTTATATGTGTCACTAGTAAAGTATAAAAAAGTCGCTCCCGTTGTTTGTATGCTTACATTTTTTAAACTATTCAACGGACTTTCAATGGAGTTTTCAGCAATAAATAGAGTGATTCATTAGGAAGTTTTATATGTAGTATACATGCATACTATATTGGAGAAAAACAGAACTGTCAAATTGGTCACTCTCTCTCTCTCTCTCTGAAGTCTGAAGTCGTTGAAAGACAATATTGACACAATAAAAATTTAGAAAACCCCGACACGATATGTCATTTGCCGTTTTGTGGAGGCAGCCATTTTGGATTTTAATTTTATCACAGTGTATAGTATTCTCCTAGTTAAGCCCTTTCATTTGATACCTATATTGAGGGAGTTGTGAAAAAATATGTTAACACACACAGACACGTCAAACATATAACACCCCGTCGTTTTTGCTTCGGGGGTTAATAAAATAGCAGACTTTAGTCCTCAAAATTCTGTTGAAATTGTTTGCCACTGTAGTGGTTCTGTGGTTATGTCAAACAAAACAAAATACTACAAAACCAGTTATAAGAAAACAAACATGCGTCTTTCAAGAATCACTTTCACCGGTGTCCATTGATTTTCGAAACGACATTTATTTACATAATACATATGCACTTTCCCTTGAATTTTACCTTTAACATTATGTTAATATTGAGCTTTGGGAATCTCATTATGTTTATAGCAAAACATAATACATACATACATAGCTTCGCGCCTGTTTCCCATAGGGGTAGGCAGAGACTATAGATTTCCACTTGCTACCATCCTGTCACACCATTTTCAAAACATAATGAGACATAATATAACATCTATATTTCTACCCAAATATATATTTGCCTCTCGATTGCGGCTCGATTCCCAGATTGGATTTTTCTATGAAATTCCCAGCTCGAAATTTGGTGGTTGTGTCCGGTCAATGGCAATTGGCTCGCTCTTAAGACATTGGACTCCGAACAGAATACAGACGATACGGTGATGCTTAGCGAAAAGACCGTCTTTATTCTTATGCGTCAGGATTTTAGGGTTTCCAAATAGATCAAACTACACTGAACCTTATTAAAAAATATGGATAACTGTCTGCACATTTATTCAGTGCAGTTTGTATCTCTTGGAAATCATATCCTCGCTAACCTAACGCATACTTACTCTTTGTTCTTGTACCTATGACCTTTTGTTTTTGTGTTTTACTGCAAAATAAGAACTGATGATAGATGAACTCTCATGAAGCATCTCATCGTATTTTTTAAATTGATCCGGATCCGGTATTAGGTATCTATGTTGCAATATTTTCTATGATTTGCATTACGGGTCGACAATCTAGGTCGTTCATGTTGATTGATTCCATTCAAAATAATGTTAAGTATTCGCTTACCTAATACACAATTTTATTGGCATAATATTATGGCTTTAACTTTTCAATCCTAATAACTACTTTTTAATCTGCATCTACACATCAAGCTGCATCATCCTCATTACTATTCACAACAATTGTTACTGTTACCATTTTTTTTTAAAGCGTACCTATAAAGAATAGTATTTGAGTTTCTTTCTGGCTCTTCTCCATAAGACCCACGTTTTGACCTTTCAAATGTACCATTTTATAGAATTTGAAACAAAATAATGGGGAACGAATACAGGGGAAGCATCAAATACACCTTTCTAAAAAATACGTGGACCTTGTCCTTTGTCGTAGGTCCGATTCCCAAGTCGAGCATTATTATTAAGGTTTCATATCTTTGAAATAGACTCACCCCTTATAAAACCTCTAAAAACATACCAGCGTCTACCCTCATCACCAATTGTCTGAAGTCATTGAAATATTACGATGCTGAAAGTGATTTTTCCATTTACATTTACGCAAACTAATTAATATTTCGCGGTTTCATTGCGATATTGATATGTAGCATTAATGAGCGCGGTTTACCGACAAGATAATTAATTATCTGGGTGGAAATCTAACCGCCACACGCAACTGCCATCTTGTACTTATTACATAGAGGTGTGAAGTAGTAACCATGTCCATGGGATGCGCCAATAATTATTTCTTTAGTTATTCATTACTGACGATAATAATGGGGCGGTATTATTATAATTCCATTTGATATAAATGTATTTATAAAAAAAAATTGGTTGACTGATGGAATTTCATATATCACTTTTATTGCAATTCAGTTATAGATTCTTCTTCATAACTCAATGAATATAACTTCCACCCCGATTTTACCCAATTCCAAGTATAATTGGTACCATCATTTCAGTTTTTAATCAGCTTTCATGTAGATTCCTAACGTCTCTACCTGTAATGACTTACTTTATTATTAGAAGAGAGATATCGCAAAGGAAACTTCTATCTTCATCTGAAATGTTTTTATTTCAAATAAGTTACGACTGAGGCTGTTATATAAAGCTAACTTAGAATCGCTCAGCAAAATATTTTGCCATCGAGCATTAAACGATTAAATAAGGTTTGCCTAGTAAAATAAATCCAACTAAGTTCTATAGATTACACCAATCTTTCAAGATTAATAACAACCTTAAATATTCTTGAAAAATACAGTTTAATTTTTCAACATATTCAACAACTATCAATTGTTCCAGCGGTGGCAATGGCGAAGGTCTGGAGGGCCGCGAGGAGGAGACGCAGTTCCCGACAGCAAGCGCGATGCGGCAGTCGCCCCTGATGCAGCACTGCCCATTGCGGGGAGCTCCCAAGTGTCCTCCCGCTTCTAAGAGGTATGTACTTATTCGCACCAAATGATATGAATGATATCATCGAATGTAGGGAAACCTTTTAGCATCGTACAGTCTTTAGCCAGATAAAGATTCACAAATGCCTACTCTCAGTGAGTTTAAACAGCAATTCTTTGATATACCGAATGACAGCGATCTGACCTCCAAGTTTCAAAAAGTAAATTCTGGTTATTTCCAGATACCGCACCCACGATGGCACCTGCAACAACATCAACCGTCCACGATGGGGGGCCACCATGACCCCTGTGCAGCGATTCCTGTCACCCTCCTACTCCGATGGGCTCCAAGCTCCAAGGGTATCAATCTTCGGGTCCAAGCTCCCTTCGGCAAGAGAAATCAGTTCAACTATACACGAAGACAAGAACGCTGAGACCTCAGGGGTGACGCATCTGTTGATGCAGTGGGGGCAGTTCGTGGACCATGATGTGACGTCGTCTTCCCAGTCTAGGGGCTTCAATGGATCAGTGCCAAGGTGCTGCAAGGATGGAGGGAGGGATTTCGTACCGAAGGAGTTTATGGTAAGCAATTTCCTTGTTAGTAGCGATCCTGGTTTACTCGTCAGTTTCTAAGAGCTTAGCTTTTACAAAGACAGTAGCTTAGTAGCCACTCTTCATCATATCTATTGCGAAACGACTTCTCAAAAAGCCGTAAAATTATGAATTTACTGTCTTCTAATTTTAAGACAATTCTTTATCCCACAGCATCCAGAATGCTTCCCGATCGCGGTGCCAGCATCGGATCCGTTCTACGGTCCCCGTGGGGTACGATGCCTGGACTTTGTGCGCTCCTCACCAGCTCCTCGCGACGACTGCGCGCTGGGCTGGCGGGAGCAGCTCAACCAGGTGTCAGCCTACATCGATGGGTCACCGCTGTATGGGAGTTCCGCCAGGAAATCGGACAAATTGAGGCTATTTAGGAATGGTTAGTTGATTATAACTAAATGCCAGTATGCCGAAATGATTGCATGAATTAAATGATAAAAATTTAATTTAATTTTTCGTGGTCTCCCTCAAATTTTTATCACCAGCCTGTAAAAGTGCTCCCGATACTTTAATAAGTCATTTCTTGACTGCCGTCAGGAATGCTCCAATACGGTCGCGTGCAACAGCGCCGACCGGTGCTTCCACCCGAGCGACGGGACGAGCTCTGCCGCAAGGGCGCCGTGTCCACCGACTGCTTCAAGTCAGGGGATGCCAGGGTCAACGAGCACCCAGGACTTGTCGCAGCTCATATAGTGTGGCTGAGGCAGCATAACAGGTTAGTTTTTCATGGAGCCACAGGATTAACATATCAGTTGTGTTCCCTGAAAGGCGTCCTTTGGAACACTCTCGGACACTGATTTCTTGATAGAACAACCAATAAGACAGTTTTCTCTGGTCCTGCTTTAAATGTCCTAAGTTGTAAATCCTAACATTACATCTTGTTTCCAGAATGGCCCAAGAGCTAACACATCTAAACCCGCACTGGAGCGACGAGAAGATCTACCAAGAAACGCGAAAGATAGTTGGAGCCATGATACAGCATATCACGTACAGAGAGTTCCTGCCAATTGTGCTAGGTAACATGACAAACCTGGTTTAGACATCAAAGAAGCATTTTTCAAATTCGCAACAAAATAACACTAAAAATACTCGTTATACGCTTGCATCTTTTTTTTTATCATGAAAAACTGCTATTATTTTCTACTCTATGATTCTATTATTACCTCTTAGATGTGAAATAGTCTACCTGCTGTTTTCCGTCACGCTATGACATACGGGTCTTCAAACAGCACATATACATACATATCGGACTGCACGGCGATGACGTTCAACTTGTATAATAATATTAATGGTGGTCATCCCAAGGTACCGAAGTAATCCGTCGCTTCGAGCTAGAGCTGCAAAAGAAGGGCTTCTACAAGGGGTACAACCCTAAGATCAACGCGAGTCCCGCCAGCTCCTTCGGTTCAGCGGCCTTCAGGTTCGGCCACAGCCTCGTGCAGTCCTCCATGGTGCGCTTCGACAAGTTCCATCGTCCCATGGGCAATAGTAAGTGAAACTAAATCAATGAATATTATACTGCCAAAAAAAATTACAGATTCTATTTATTTTCACAATCTTCTTTTCCAGATGTGTCCCTTCACAATGAACTGACAAACCCATCCAACATCTGGTCCATCGGCGCAGTAGACCGTTTGCTCCTCGGCATGCTAAACCAGCCCATCAGGAAACGCGACGAGTTCATCACAGAAGAACTAACTAACCACCTCTTCCAGACTCCTCAGTTTGACTTTGGTATGGACCTTGCAGCTATAAATATTCAAAGGGGGAGAGACCATGGAGTACCTCCGTATACGTCATGGAGGGAACCGTGTGGGCTATCAACTATTGAGGACTTTGAAGATCTGCTGAGAGTGATGCCAGCTAAGGTTGCGAGGAAGATGAAAACCATGTACAGGTGGGTAAAAAAAATACTATTTTCTTCTTAAATAAATAACATTATTCAGAAGTGAATTAATTATTATTTTTTGGCGTTGGTATAGTATTTAGAATGCTTTTACAATGGGGTCTTAATTTTTATACAATCATTTTTTAAGTTACTTTCTTCTAAATTTCCTACTTATTGTCGTACCTGATCGTAGATCCCACGAAATACAGTGGCAGTGAATGACGTAGTAGTTCGATCTGTATCTACTGATACAGATCGATTCTCCTATTTATGTTCATGGTATAATTTCTTCAATACGCCTCCAAAATTTCATCAGATAAAAAAAAATTGAAAGGGTACTAAAGATATCAATTTTAGCGAACAATTATGTTAATGGCAAAAAATTTGTTTACAATATTCAGGCACGTGGACGACATAGACCTGTTCACAGCGGGAATGGCAGAGAGGCCGGTAGTGGGTGGTCTGGTGGGGCCAACGTTCGCATGCATAATTGCACAGCAATTCGCTAACCTCAGGAAAGGAGATCGCTTCTGGTAAGTTTAAAATTGATCGAAAACTTGTTTTTACTATATGTATATATTGTACTCAGTCTGTTGCAATGTTACTCATTACAGTTAAAAAAATTATGCCATACGCCTATACTCTGTAATTTTAACGTCGCTTCAAACCGAAACCGGAGGGTGGGTAATAACTAAATTATCCGGAATTATGTCCCTAATAATACCTAAATATATTTCGTAAAGAGAAAAAAGTAAATAGACATGAAAATAAAGCATCATCGATAAAGTCTGTAAAAATAAAGATGTACTTTCAGGTACGAGAACGGAGGCTTTGACTCATCATTCACACCAGCACAACTACAACAGATACGCAGGATATCCTTCGCGCAGGTCCTCTGTCGCACCCTGGACACCATCGACACTGTCCAACCTTTCGTTTTTCTATCTCCTGATAACCCAGACAATGACAGGGTATCCTGCCAGAACGGACTACTCAACAACTTTGACCTCTCACCCTGGGTTGAAATAGACTCTGAATCTGACAATGATATAAATAAGTCTGAAGAAACTTCTCCGAAACCAATTAAAAAAACAACTAGTACACTAAGACCTTCAACAACTCTAAGAGCTGAACCAAAAGGTGCTATTAAACCTAATAAAAAGAAAATGGAGAATAATGCTACTGTTATTCATAATATGACCATCGAAAGTTTGACTAAAGAAAAACCGACTGACAAATTTAACTTAACAGAACTTAGTAAAGACAATGACAATGACGAACTCAACCTGACTTTGACTAATGACATGACTAGTACGACTACCAAACCCAACACAACGACTAATCCGACTGTGACTCGACGCGACATACAGATCGATGACAAACTTGACTTCAAAAACAAAAGCCGACGATTTGACGACTTCAAAATTGACTCTAGACGACGACCTTCGAATAAATATGACGAATATGACTATGACGATGACGAAGAAACTCAACAAGTGCAGTCAATTGTTATAAACAACGTTGCACATAAACGACCACAGTACAACAGACCAAATAACAGACCAGTGATAACAGTGACAGAGAACATTGACAAATATACCTACCTAATAAACTACGTGCCGAGACCGACCGAATCTTGGCGACAGACGACTAGAAGACAAACTACTGGGAGACCTGTATCTGACAGAGACGTGGTCAAAGTGACCTATCAGACTTATGACGACACTTACAGACGACCAAACAAACCGTACTACTATAATAGACAAGAAGACCGACCAAACAACTACAGATATAACCGACCGACTCACACGACTAAATTCAACTATCCTTCTTCCGCTAGATCAAATGACGAGACTAATACTGAGAAAAACAAAATACCTGACAAATCTGACAATAAACCAGAAACCTCGACTGACTTGTACAAACTTGTGACCTTTGGGTACGTTGGTTCTTACAAAGGTGAAGCAAGTACTGAGAAAAAGGTGAACATTGAGAAAGACGTGACCGACAAAGTGACGAACAGACAGAAAGCAGAGACTGTTAGCAAAGACTTTTCGACTCTTGACCTGACTGATGACAAGAACATGAAATTATCGACATTTTACTTATACGAGACTGCGACTAAACCTTACTTACAAAGACCGACTAGACGCAACGACGAAATACCAATACAGACAAATAAATACTACTACATAAGAAATGTTCTTCACAAATACTCTGAAAATGACAAAAGTACTCCTAAACCTACGAATAAAGAAGAAAAGGTGACAATAGAAGATAACTTAAGCAATCCTGTTAACCATGACATAGAAGAAAGATCTTCAATTGATAAGATGGCTTCGCTGGAGGATATAGAAGGGAAGCCGAAGAGTCAGGACCGACGTAGAAATAAACCTTCAGGCCCTGCCAAGACTCCGTCCGTGGCTTTCCAAGTTATACCCAGTGAGAATAGGTAAGAGTGATAAATAATATTTAAAATATGCTTCTTATCATACAAAAAACAAGGGTCAACAACTTTAGTCATTGGTTTTGGCGACTTAAAATGAGTATGTAAAACTTAATTCCAAAATAGAAGCAGTAGTTAACATACATTTTTCTTGTAAAAAGACCAACGTCATTATGACGTCATTTGTACGGCATAAATATTGTTCCTTGATCGGCACCTAACGAGACGTTAACCACCGATTAAAACATTATACGGTGTATATCACTTACGGTGTATATTACATTCAAATATTTCCACGCCACACTTGGCAGAATAATGTAAAGAAACACTGTAACACCTGTATATCACCGTATTCTTGAAAATAAATGATATTCTATTCTATTCTATAACCATTACACAAAACTCGATATATGTGGGTACTGTGGGTAGTCGTAATTTGTTTGTTACTGACCTACGTTTTTAGTATACTCATTAACATTATTTTTGTGCGACTGTTTACAAATTAGTTTATCACGTAAGCGATTGTAAATCAAGAAATAAATAACTGATAATAAAAAACCAAAGAATTATGACATTTGATCTTGTAGGAATAGACGATATTCGCTGGACAAAGGTAGAGTGATAATAAAGTGCCAAGCGTGTCGAAGAAAACCCGCTGGCAAAATTAAATACGGCTCACCCTTCATCTGCAACAAAACTGCCTCCCAGGTCCCCGGTCTCCCAAACTGCCTGTTTGCGACATAGTACGATCATCAACACAATACACGCTTCTGATAGTCCAAAAGTTGATAATTTCACTCACGGCGTATCCGTATAATCACAATAAAATTCGCAGCCCGATAATCAAAACGAACGCACGCGTCGGCAACTGAACTGACGCTCCCGCTTCTTTCTTTCATCTTCCTCACGGGAATGGTTGTAGGCACAGGTATGCTGCTGTACAGCCTGCGCTAGTAGCGCCGTGGTCGCAGAGGGAAAGATCTGGTATTACCGACCGCGCGTCAGATCAGTTTGTCGCACCATCACGCCCAATAATTTGGGCGGAATGTCTAACCACGAGTTAGATACACAACATTGTTAAAATGGCATTGACATAGTTATGTTAAGATACTATCCCACAACAAACTAAGCAGTTGCTTAGGTTGTTGTAGGATAGTATAAAGTTGAAAACTGGAGGAACGTGAATATGTTAATAATAAAATCTTGTTCTGGGCAGCACACTTCCCTCGAGCTCAAATTAACCCCTAGCTGGACATAGCTAGTAAGCTACGCCCAGCTAGTTAATGGCCCAGAGGTGGGCCCTAAAAACTCAGACTAAAACCCAATATTTTCCAGTCCATCGCAATGGGCGGTCTACGAAGAAAACCTGGATCTCCCAGAGCAACACACAATGCCACCCATCAAGACAGACCCTTACGCCCTGAAGGAAATACCAACGCCCATCGCCTTCAACAGCTTCAGGAGAAGAAGACCTGGAATCGGTAGACACTGACGAATACTCTGAAATCTTTACTTTAGTAACTTCAAATAAATAGATGAGACTCGTGATTAGTTGAATAAAGTATCTAGACAATTGAATTATGATAATACCAAGTATGGACGCCAATAATTTTTTGAAGAGTTGATAAATTTTGTCTGGTATTTGAAAATAGCCAAAGTAGCTACACGATTAAGTTAAATGCTGATATCGTTTCCTAGATTACACGTCATGGGAGACGTTTTAAACCCATAAAATTAAATTGGGGGGCCCTAAAATTATTGGCAATGTTTACTGTTTACCCTTACTTTTGTGGAAAATAAAGTTAGCCGTTTATGGAGTAGCTAAGCAACTACTTTAACTTGATAATGACGCCAAGAGTAAGGTCGAGTTATTGTTCTTGTATGACTATGAGTCATGACTGTAATGCTTGACAAATAATATACTTAGATAGACTGACTTTTTGACTGGTGATACTGATGACTTAATAAAGACTAGAATTATGACTAGACTGAAAAGATTTACATATAAAATGTGACTAAAACAGACTGATATGAGTGTTTGACTGACTATGATTGTTAAATTGACTGAATTTTATTTTGAGTAATAATGACATACCTCTAACAAAAAAGACAGCTGATTAGACTATGTATAATAAATAATAGATACCTACCGACAGTAAATAGAAGGTATCAAAGACTGACTACTACTGACTAGCAACCCGGATAGCAAAAAAAAATAGCAAATAGATAACAGATTCTATTTTAAATATTTGACTGAATAAGATGACTGAGTATAAAAAAGACGACCAAAACGACGACATTGAGCGACGAAACTTGACTGAAAATGACACAACTGAAATATCGATTTGACTTCTATAATATTTACTTGACTTTTGGGTACAACTATCGACGAAACTTGACTGACTAGAAACACTACTAATTCTACAGTTTATTTTAGACTTCAGTACAACTTCGACTAATGTAGGAATATGACTATGACTTGAGCCGACATGACAAAACACACACGACAAACGTCACACGAATACACGACCTATTGAATACTGAATTAACTTCTTCGACTTAACTACCCTAATTGTGGTTTACAAAGGACGACATACATAAGCCAAAATGATATTGGGAGACATGACATGACAGACACCATAACTAGACAGAACACTGACTAGATTCTAAAATGATAACATTTTAACATTAAATATAAGACAATGATTTTGATGATGATTTTGACTTAGTAATTTTTGACTAAGAATGACAAATCAAACTTGGATAAAATATAATTTATTGACTATATATGAATGACTTGACTGTGATGACTATTATGACTAGGTATATATGACAACATTGACTTACATAATGACATGACAATATGACATTTTTCAGATCTCGTCATGACTATGCAATGACAAAGTTAGATAAGTATTGACTGACAAACACATTTATGACTTAAGACTGTTTGAATTAAATTAATATTTAGATTAAATATAATTTCGTTTTATTAATAGGTAAATAAATACTAGTGAATATAAGTAAATTGTCACAATAAAACATAAGTAATTATATTTTATCTCCATTTAAAGTGGTCCAATTTAAATAAAATTAAATCAATTTGAAGAGTAGGTACACCAAAAAATGCAGTAGGTATTTATTTGCAAGTACTTACTAAATACATAATTATTTACTAAGGTGTAACTTCTTACTAATGAATCTTGTTTGATTACAGAGCTTAAACAACATTCATTATTAAGAGAGAGTATATTAAAGTTTTGATAAACTATTTAATTTTTTTTATTTTATTCAGAAATTGTACAGTAAGGAGGGTAGGTATTGAAGGACGGGACGGACTTACGCCCTTAAAGTATGCTTGAAAGTATTACATAGACTATGAATAAATAAAATAGTACCTAAACATTAAATTAAGTACAATATATTTACCACCACATCACAACATTTTGTTACTAATACAGATAGGTACTTCAATACCATGTAAGTTTTAAGTGACAATTGAATAGATACTCACAAATTTCCTGATTATGTGTTATTATTGTGAATAAAATATTTATATACCTAAATAAACTATGTCCTTTATTATCGTAAACCATTTTTCAATATTTAAGTACTTTGTTTGAACTGCAACTTAAGTAAGATTCAAATATCACCCTTATAAATTTCATAAAGAGTTGAAATTACAATGACATAATGTAAACATCTGTATGTTAAGCCATATAACAATTTTCAACTCTACTTAGATAAAAATATTATTTTGAATTACCACTGCGGATGCTAGAAAGTTTACAAATAATGTAAATTTTCATGTAAATTAAGTTCATGTTATTAAAAATGCTATCGCAATTTTGTAATGGTAATTTACACTGTTCTATAATATGTACAAAATTTACATAGATTCAGCTTTATTAATTAAAATTGAAAGTATACAGAAACAAATTCATAAAATGTGATTAATTTTCCCAAAAATAACAGTGTTCTGTTAATTACTTCAATACAAGATTGACTAACATCAATCCTTGTTCCTTGTTTATCAAAACAAAAGACACTAGTATACACACATACACAATACAGTTTACAAATGATTATGTGTCACAAGATATCATTCAGAATTTCTGAGAATGATTTTACAGTCAACTTACTTAGAGAATCAAAATATTCTTAAGAACTGCATTGCAGCTAAAATAAATATTTGGTACATATGATAATAAAATATTGCACCAATGAATGTGCATGTATTATCCAGAAAGGATATACAAGATCAGTTTTTTTTTTACAATTTCATACATAATGTACTTATACAAGAAACTCTTTTCTCTTTAGGTACATTGCTGTAGGTATTTATTACTTAATTTTTTTTAACAGATCTAAGATTTTTTGAATATTAAATACCAGTCTGATGCTACTGACAAATACACTCACCATAATTGTATCTACCACTCATTTCTTGTTGTTGTCTTGTTTGAAATATTCTCTATTTTTTGGATTACATAAATAATGTAAATATTACTTATTTAAGCAATATAATTTTTATCATTCATATCCTTCATACAAAATTGAGATAACTGATTATACCTACATAATAGGTAGGTATTATCTGGTAGGGTTTGTCAGTCTTTAGGACACTATCAATAAAATCTGGATACTGATCATATTTCTAAGATAAATAAATAAAATCTAAATAAGTAGAAATATATTACTTTAAAAAAATAATGAAATGAATGATAAACAACAAAGTACCCATAGTACCAATTTGTTAATCATTCTACATATTGTTGAAGCCTTTCAGACCATTAATGCAATATTGGCAAATGAATAAATATTCTGTCAGTTAAACTGAAAATCAATAAATAATAGGTACATCAAAAATATTATACTTAAACTTAGTTAGGTACAGTTTTAATCCCTCTCTGGATAAAACTGTACTAGAGTTTTAGCCATCTCCTGAGCTAGTTCAGGAGTACTGGCACACAAAACTCTACGGGACAGCAAGTCTAAAGGTCCCCCAGCGGGGTCTATGCAGACACCACCAGCCTCCGTGACCAAAATGTTACCAGCTGCAATATCCCAAGCATGGATACCAAACTCAAAGTAGGTATCAGCCCCACCCAAGGCCACCATAGCCATATTCAAGGCGGCAGAACCCAGTGCCCTCAGCCCATGACCTTTACTAACAATATTCTTGTAGTTCTCAAACACGATTTTACACCTTTCTTCATCTCTGCTTGTACCAACCTCAAATGCAACTAATGCAGAACGAAGTTCTGTAACTTGAGATACATGTATTTGTTTGCCGTTCAGGAATGCGCCCTTACCTTTCTTGGCGGTAAACAGTTGTTGCAGGTTGGGGTTATAGATGATACCGGCGACGCACTCCTTGTTGATTGCAAGTCCAAGTGATATGCAGCAGTGGGGGAATCCATGCACAAAGTTTAGTGTTCCGTCTACTGGGTCTATGATCCACGTTGGAGCATCAGTCAGCTCAAATTTAACTCCATCAGCGACAGATTCCTCACCAATAAACTTGTGTGTCGGGAAAAGTTTCGATAGACCACCAATCAACGTCTCCTCCACCTTTTTGTCTATTTCAGTAACAAGATCAATATCACAGGACTTATTCTCATAGACTTTGCAGCCACTTACGTGCTCAGTTATAAGGCTTCCAGCAGATTTAACAAGTGCTAAAGCAGCTTCAAAATATTCGTCTATTGCGTCCATTTTTAGAGAAAACTTGTCTTCCCTAGTGACCAAATGTAACTTTGTAGATAATTACTGACTGAGACAGGCTTATTCTGAATATTATGAAATCCGCTGAAGAATTCCGTGAACTCATAAATCGTGAACGTGAACTCGTATGAAAAATAGCACTAGCAGTAGCACTGACACTAGGGATGTTCGTTCGATCCGATCCGATACATGTGTGGATCGATACAAAGGAATACGATCCAACCGATTTTTGTATCAATACAATGGGTTTGGGTTACGATCCGTTAGTGGATCGATACAAATACCATGAGGATCGGATCGAATAATTTATTGTATTAAATTTTAAAATAATAATCTGTAACCTTAATAATATTCGTAATATTAATACCGAATTCCTTAGCTCCAAAGTATGGTTTATAACAACAAACAGGTTCATATTGCACTAATAATAATTATTTCTCTGGTAGTGGACTGTTAAATCAGTAGTTATTACATCTTAATATTTTATAATATACCTTCAATTTCGGCATGATTACTTGAGATTGTTGGTAATTTCATGATATAATGAACAAAGCCCTACGTTATTTTGTCAGTGGTAGAAACAAGTAATATTGTTCTGTCTGTTCTGTGTAGTCAGGGCATTAGTTTTTCCCATATTTCTCTACGGCGCTGCAACGTGGACACTGAGAGAAACTGAGAAAAGATAGACGCTTTGGAAATGTGGTGCTAGAGAAGAATGCTTGGCATATCATGGACCGAATTCAGAACCAACGTTTCCATACTAAGCGATCTCCGCGTCCAACAGCGTCTTTCGTCGTCGACGATGGGTCGCACTCTCAGTTTCTTCGGACGTGGTACAAGGGAAAGTTGACTCACTGAGAAGTTAGATCGTGGCAGATCACCAATGCACTGGACAGACCACATTAAAGCTGCATTGAATGGTCCACTGCATGAGTGCACCAGAAAAGCTGTGGTACGAGAGGAATGGCGACGAATTGTGAAGCATGCCACCGCCCCTGATGTGATGACCACGACCACTCTGTCAAGAGTGTAGCGACCAAGAAGAAGAGTTCTGTGTAGGAACGTCTGTGCCCTCCGAACGTCTTTTCTTGTTGGCCACCCACTTTAAATAAAATCTACAATCGCTTAGATCCAGAGCGGCTATCAAGATTATCATTTTTACGTACCCTACTCTTCAAAGATTGGCCAATGTAAAAAAAAATTGTCAAACTAAAACTAAACTTTAAATTACATTTTTTTTTATTGTTACGATTTTTTTGATACGATACTGGATCGATCCAAAAAATCGTATCAAATCAATCGGATCGATACTTGGATCGATATAATGGATCACGATTTATTACGATCCGGAATATCGATACAAAGCCCCTGGATCGAACATCCCTACTTGACAGTGACATAACAAGTAACAAGGCCGAAAAAACCAGTGTCAAAGTCAATGTCAAATTAATTTTGACGGGATTCGGGATAACTAATGTTCAGAAACTGATTGCTGATGCGTATTGTGTTGGGTACATCAGTTTCTAAACTGTATGTGTTTGTTTGATTTTCACACCTAAACGGATAAATAGATTTTAGTAAAAACCATAGTTTGCATTCTGAGGAAGAAAGTAGACATTTAAAAAATGGAATAATAGTATTTTGAGTGAAACCTTGGGAACAGTTTTTTTGTTTGTAGCATTTTGAGAACTATCTGCATTGATATCAAAATTCGCGCACCAGTATTAATTTTACACCGCAGCCAACGGGGTTTTTGACGTTCCTACAAGTTGTACTTTGCAGTAGGCAGTCAGTTGCAGTAAGCTACTGCGAAGTCAGTTTTAGTAGGCTACTGCATTATAATAATAATTCCATATTCACAAAATCTGTACAACAAACCCCCAGGAACATGATTTTTTCTTTCAATTCTTACTGCCTGTACATTAGTACACCTCTGCTTACCCCTTCGGGGAATATAGGCGGGATGGTATGTTAATTCTTACTGATTTAGCATTTCATCCAATAGTAGTCAACAAGTCGAAGCTTCGACTGCTTTCTTAGACCTTATACAGAAGGGGGCGAAATCGCTGCGAAACATATTTCGCGCGAATTCATTTTGATTCTAGGCGCCATACATACATCGACAAGCATCGCGCAAATTCAAAACGCGTGCACTTCGCCATACGCCTTGTTGCGTCCGGATTCTTACATACTTTTGAAAAAGGGCGCGAGTGTATGTAGGTATCGTCTGTGGTCTTTTGGTTCGGATCACGAGGTCGTGGATGATTCCCACAGGACACACATTTATGTGATATGAATATCAGTGTTTGTGTTTATCTGGGTGTTTCTTAGTATGTCTAGTACCCATAGCACAAGATAAATAATAAAACATTCAGTCTATGTATTCTAGGTATAATAAGGGTTCCAAAAATTAAACAAATGATATAAAAATCATGAAAAATTGTTTAATTGGCATGCCAACTGATAACTTGTTACAACCTATGGCCAATTTTACAATTATCAATATTGTTAATAATTAAATATAATATTTATGTAAAATAAGTTTATGCTTCAATGTTTACTTACATTTAAATTTTATATTATTATTCGGAAAACTATAATAATGAATAAAAAAATGGTCATGAAGACTCGGGTAAATAATGATAAAAAAATGCTCGCACGATACAAGTAGGCCTCTGTTACAAGAGACTATTCCAATCCATTTTACGTATTAAGTCGATAATAAAGAAAACTTAAGGCCACAATTTATTACTACGAGTCTTACCTAAGTCTATAAGAGCAAGCCATTCTAGCGCAAACCCTCGCCGGCCGACACAAATAATACCGTTTTGTATTTTATGTAAACAAATTTACATGACACCACCCGCCCGTCGGGTGTATTTACATTCAACATGTTACGATACGGAGATGGTAAGGGACATATTATTATTGTTAAACACTTATATGAGATGTGACGGCGTCTCGACAATTTACCTAACATCGTCTCGTAGCAAGAGGTGCAGCTCAGAATTTTAATTCTGCTTATATGGCTGATTTTTATGTAATTGTATTTTGTGCTCAATACTATTTCGAAAAACTGAGCCGAGGGGCCGAGTCAACTGGGCAGTCCAGCACGCCGTCGCACCTCATCACATCAAAAGCTCACATGTTTACTTATCAACTATCATTAAAATTTGTATGGCAACTAAGCGCTCAGTGACTCACACTGATTATATTTACATTGTATAGATGAAAGTGACGCGAACCGAGCACGCTCTACATACGAACTGAGTCAAATTGAGTCAATTGTTGTAAAAATAATTTATAGAGTACACACATATTGTGCTCAGTTTGAGTTGAGCGCGCCCGGTGGACACGGTTGATAGAAACAATCAGCACAAACGGTACAATTGATTATGGAGGGTAGTCAAATATTGCAACAACAGTCTTCGTTAGTCAGTCGCGTTTTAAATGCAATTATCAAACAGTGTAAGTAATATTTTGCCACATTTTAATAATACTTTTTAAAAATTTCATTACGAATATCACCCAATGAGTAATTTAACAATCTACCCGTCCGACTTTGTCTGGGCAAAGTGAAAATCTCGATTGCAAGGAATGTATAGTTTAATACTGGGATGGGGTTTATCACCAATTGCTATTGTGTTTCAGAGATTCGACTGTTTAAATGCAATTTATTTTAGTGTAAATTGAGCACCCGCGTTATTCAGTAGTTGTTCTAGACGCACGAATGTGTACACCAGTGTCAACGCGCACGTGATAAGCCACAGTTTGGCTGCTACTTGTAACGCCATGCTTATTATTTATCCTGCGTTTAAAAAAATATATCGTCGTATAAATTAGCGTACATATTCATACACCTAAAACGGAAAAAAAATGTACTCAAAATATTTCTTAATGACAATAAAATTTCACGTACATATATAATATTATACAATGAAAGAAAACGTATATTAGATACAAAAGCCTATGCGTTTTCAGCTGTTCGCTATATCCATACATTAACTCGATTTACATTGACTCAAAATCCACATTCTTACAATCGTAAATTTGTTAAGCTTATGTACAAAGTCTTAGATCACATTTAGGATAGTTTAATGTGATACAACATGTGAACAGGGGTTTATATAATAAAAAACCCATACCAACGATTTCATATACAAAAATACGATTGTAGTTCAACATAGCTACATGTAAAAGCGTTTATGAAGAAATGCATTCTTCAATACTTAAGTACGTCAATATAGTTGAAGAAAAATCAGTTATAAAGAAGAGATAACAATAAATTTCCAAAAATAACTACTTAGCCTAAGGTCAAAAAGTCACTAAATTCAAAACTTAATCACATTTGACACTATTTATTATTTAAAACAGAATACTAGTGGCATATGACTAATATCCATGTCAACCCTCAAACCAAGCTACACACTTGCTAGAGTGGGTTTACCACAATAGTTCAAACTGACATTGTTCTGTACTATTGTGGCTTATGTAAAACGCATGCATTTTGATGATAGTTTAGAATGCTTATTGATTTAAATTCTAAGAGCATATAACCTCACATCAGCTATTACATGTAGCCATTAGTGGACATAACGTGACGTCACCGCTAAGCCGTGAGCGCCACAAGTCGCCGACCACATGGCCGCCGCTGTGCGACAACAACCTTTACCGTTATGGCTACGACTAACACAACAGCGTCGTACATCGCCCTACGTCTTGTCCTACGCACATTTATCGCGGTACTATTGCGAGAGCGCGTGAGACGATGTACTGCGCTGCTGAGCTAGATAACGCTGTTACTTACGAAAATGATGTCCGAAAATCTCAGTTCCCGATATCGTTTTCGCAATATACCACAACAAGAACGGCTGCGTTTAGTTCGCAGGACGCAGAAACCATTAATATGAACGTAGTCAATCGTGGTGCAACAGGTGCGCAGGTCCTCGTCCGGCGGCGGCACGGCAGCGTGTGATAGCGGCTGGTGGGCGCTACTCGACGCTGTTGGTGGTGTCGTTGACGTCATCGTAGGACTCGTCCCCGGAGCCAGCGGCTGCGCCGGCGCCGGCGCCGCCCGCCAGCGACGTGCGCTTCATGCGGGACGACGACGACGCGCCCGACAGCCCGATGCCGCCGCCCTGCCGCCTGCCACATGCAACACAATACGTTAAGTTCCGCAACATGCTAATGGTAACCTAACCTTGTCTTAACCTCAAAGTGACGTCATCCGCCGTACTTGTCGGCTAGTGGTGCTAACGCGTACTGAGAGCGGTTACGTCATTTTTACGTCATCAAAATGGCGGCACATTATAAATTTGAGGGGCTTATTTTTTTTTTTATTTTTATTATAAATTTGAGTGCGTTTGGCAGCACCTCACCTGCTGGTAAGTGACCATGCTGCCGAGGATGGAGCACGCAAACTCAAATAATGTCTGTATATATACAGAGTTATACTACAGATTTCAAAACTTAATACATTGCGGAAGATAGAAGCCATTTATTGTGTTTTATTATTCTTTGGAGACAAAATTTGCATTTTGGTAAACGAAGTGTGGTCAAGTTAAAAACTGCTTCCATAAAAATGTTCTCCCCTCTCAGTTATATTATTTCTAAGGAAAAAGGACGACACAGTTACATATTAGAAGCAGCAGTAAACGGTAAACCCACCGCGAAAATCCAACTTCTAAAATAATATGAACTCACCCCTGACAAACACATCTAACACAACTAGAATGACAGGAATATTACCAATACCGAACATGCTAAGAGAAAAGGAACCATTCGATACATTTTGTGTTGGCGATACGATTAGAGCATTACATTCTAACCGACGGATTTCCTATAATCGCATGAGGTGAATCGAATCCGTCGTAAACATTTTCTTGAAGAAATGCAGTTTTCTCCTGGTCAAATAGCATTAGATTCGTATCGAGATTCAAGTAAATTTTAAATGTCAGCCTACAGTTATTTGACACATATTGCTAATATTCCTTATAAGACAACACAATGATAAAAATGAAGTAGTTTCCGAATGATTTCAAACCCATTCATTCAATGATAAAGAGTGAAGATTTGCAAGCACGAAATCGATCAGTATAGTTATAAGCGATCCAAATTCCACATTTAGATAAAATCTATTTATTTGGTATATTGGTTTTTTAATGTAAAACCGGATATTTGAGCTATAGTGATTTTATTAAGTTTTTAAACTTTTATCCTAAGTGAGAGACAACAAAAATATATCGTCTTGCACTTTTAACGCTAAATAGTGCAAGAACCCTTCTAGCAAAATTATTTTAGTGCTAATAAATTATAGGAAAATTCCATACAGGCGCTCTATATGGTTTTAAATTATTAAATAACTCCCAGCTCAATTCCAGTTTCACACGGCTAAAACCCTCAACACAAACAAATACATTTGTGAGCATCATTCCCAGCATTAGATCACTTGAGCTAGTCGTTAGCCCACTCTATACCTGGCGCCGCTGGCTGCGCGTACGTCGCGTCCTACTCACTCCCACCCTCGCTAGCGGATTCGTCGTCCAAAAACGACGGCCTAGCGGAAACACAACAACATTCATCTACATACATTTTATGACTCGATGACTTTTAGCTTGTAAGGGGGAAATTTTCAATTTTATGAAATGTAAAATCTATGTTGCTGAAAAAAATACTGTGTTGTTTGGCAAATAATGTGGATGGTGTTGTTGATCTGTCTAGCTCCACTAGGAACAGTCTGCAGATGTCAAAAGGAAACTTTATATTGTTGATTATACAATTTTTTCTTTTACTTGGGTCCTCGTCCATCACACTACCAAGTAGGGGAAAGAAAGCCTAGACCCAACAGTAGGACTAACCAGGTATACCAATTTAACAATTTCGATTACGTTGGATATGGAGTACCAGCGGCAAACTGTCGCCTAGCATGTCCACGTCATAGAGTTGATGGTTGTGTGTGTTCGTGTACTGTACCTGAGCTTGTTGCGCAGGTTGTTGCACTCGCGGGTGAGGGTCTCGTGCGTCTCCAGCATGTCCTCGAGCTCGCGCTGCGCCTTGCGCTTGCCGACCTTCTCGCGCTGGACCTCTTCTTCCACCTCATCCAGCTGCCGCTTCAACGCCTTCACGCGGACGTTCATCTGGAACAGAATAGTTACATAAATAGAAGTTCCATCAGTGATACAATGTCCATGTTCCTTTGGCGAAAATTGCGACTAATTTTTGTATGAACTCATTATGAAATGTATACATATATAGACAAACTGCACGAGACAATGGACTCACATGCTGCAGTTCATATCGGACCATGTGTATAGAGACCCTTACAATGACAAATAAAATAAGAGATAATGATTGAAGTGTGAGAAAAATTATGTCTATACACAATGAGGATATGAGTACATGACAAGTAAGAAATGTCACTATGTAACAAATCACTTTAACCCCGCAAATTGATAATGTGTCTGGCGGCCATCTTGGTGACGTAATAATGACGTAACGGCTCTCAGTACGCCTTAGCACCATTAGCAAGCAAGTACGGCGGATGACATCACGTGCACTTATAACTTTCGGGACTTTAAACTTCCTTTATTGAAAGGAAAATATTCTTCAATGGAATATCTTTTATCAACATACCTTTTCGATCTGCTCCTTGTACTGGTCTGCGTGCCTCCTCTCTTCGTCCAGCTGCAGCGCCAACTCCTTCATCTTCTTGTCCAGCTTGCGCGATGCCTTCTGCTGCACCAGTCGCTCGCGGGACTCCGCCTCCAGCTGCTCCTCCAAGTTGGTTACCTTCAGTTCTAGTGAAGTGATTATGCCCTGGAAAAAAGAAATATTACTTAGTACGTTTCACACCATATATTCATCCTGCGTCCTTGTGGAAGTCTATAGGGTAGCCTTTCTTCAGCAGTGGACCTCTGTAGGCTGATATGATGATAATGATGATGGCGTTTCACATCTGTTTTCAAGACCCATCGAAGGCTTCGATTTAGATTACTTGCGGTAAGAAATCTACCTAATGAAGGAGGTGCATGTGATATATTAAACGGCCTTTGGATCTAAAAAATGTAATTACTCACTGATTAATAACAAAATCCCAAACTATGAAAACTTGAATTTTGGCAGGTTCCCTAAAGGGTCTAGACATCAGCCAAAAAACTATTTTAGGAAATTCCCACGATTGGGAAAAATTATAGTGGGGAACAGCTGTAATCGGTACAATTATACTAGAGCAATTTGAAATGTTCTCATTGTAAAAGTAATGTCTGCCAAATACCTTGGTCTTAGTCCTTGCAGCAGTCTCGAGCTCTGCGAGCTTGGCCTTCAGCTCCTTGTTTTGCCGCTCCAGTACCAGCTTACCACTCTCCAGCTTCTGGGTAGCAGACTTCTCCGTGCCAAGCTCCATCGTCAGCTGGTCGATTTGGTTCTATAATGTAAAAGGTCAGTTATTCTAATGCTCTAATTTCAATTTGTTGCCGAAGGCAGCTGACAGCTACTGAATGAAAAGAGCTGCAGATTGGGCTCTGTGACCTTCACTAACGGCTGAAATTAATAACCTATCTGTAGATAGCAATTTGACATTACTTCTATAGAGTTTATGGCAAAATTTCGATCTCCAGTAGGGGAAACAATCTACAGATAGGTTATCAATGTCGGCCGTAAGTGGGCTACGTACAAATACGGGCTCAAGACGAGTGACGTTATAATAATGGTGTCACCTGTGATTTCCTGAGCCTATCGTTAAGTATTTCGTTGTTTGACTGCTCCTCATCGAGGTCCTCCTCGAGTGCTGCTATCCGCGCCTCCAGACGTTTCTTCTCGTCAACGAGAAGTGTACTCTGTGGAAAAAGATTTATAAGTACTTGATCTTTTTATTTTTTAGAATGTTTTTTTTTTTCCTACATGTGATGATTCTCAATATTCGATTTAGTTGATTAAATGTGCTATTTTAGTTACCAAAACACTGTATCAAAACTTAAAAAGAGGCACTAAACGAAAAAGAATATGAAGAACCAAAATCAGTTGAAGTTTACACTATTTACACAAGCGTACACACATAATATTTTTGTCATAATTTTACAAAAGTTTGTGATTGACAATTAAAATGAAGTTATAATGGGTCAGGATGTATAAGTCCCGCAAGTTGCTAAAGGGCTGGAACCTTATCTGTGCGGTAACGTATTGTTTACGTCAACAAGATGGCCGCCAGACACGTAGTAAATTAGCGGGGCTTATACAACAAATAGATGTGCGGTACCTTGGCGGCGGTGTTGTTGAGCTCGTCGAGCAGGTCGTCGCGCTCGGCCTCGGCCTGGCGGCGCGCGCGCTCGGCGGCGGCGAGCTCCTCGGCGTGCTGCAGCGCCTCGGCCTCGAGCGCCTTGCCGCGGCGCTCGGCCTCGCGCGCGCCGGCCGCCGCCTCGTCCCGCGCCGCGCGCGCCTCCTCCGCCTCGCGCGCCGCCTCCTTCAGCTGCTGCTGCAGCTTCTTCACTTGCTTCGCCGCATCTTCTTTCACCTATAACAAACAATATTGTTTCAATTCCATTTAGTGTAAGTATTATTAACGCCTACCTGCATTAGCTCAGTGTGGTAGACTATAACCTAATCCATCTCATACAAAGAAGAGTCTCGTACCGAGAAGTGGGACAATATATACGTTAATGAGGTTTTTTGTTTGTAAAAACACTAAATTAAATAAACCTACACCGCGATGGAGTATTTCGCAATTTTCAACACTTACAATGCATGTTTCTGTACGGGTAAATTACCTACCTACCTACAGAAATATTCACCAAAACACGTTATTTTAATGTAGTTGAAAATAAGCCCCATACGTTTTTTTTTCCATCATCAATATTGCTTGCACTCTTTCAGCTTGGCACTGGATTAGATTCAAGATTCAAAAATGTATTGCATTATTATATAATGAAGTTATTATAATGATACCTTGTTAGCGAGGTGTAGCGCCTGCTCGGCGTCCTTGAGGTCGGCGTCGAGCTTCTTGCGCATGGCCAGCACGGCGGCGCGCTGCTTGCGCTCCTCCTCCAGCTCGGCCTCCACGTCCCGCAGCTGCTTCACGATGCCGCGGCGTTTCTCCTCGCCCTGCTCCTCCTTGGCCTATGAAATGGAATACAGCTGTTATAAACATTCAAAAATTCATAAGATGCGGATCCATTGCACCTAGAGTATTCAGAATTACTATCAATCTATCTATCGATCTTGTAACTGTAGCATGAAATAGATGCTCATTTTGTCACTATAAGCGAGGATAACTAAAATAACCAAATATGTTCCGCCTATGTAAAACATTCATATTAGGAGCCTAACTTAGGAGAGGACGAAACAGCAGCCCACGTGCTCTTGTGCTGTCCGGAGATCGCCACATACAAGGCCTAAGTACTTCAGAAGCCAAGTACCCTCCAACAGTTCGTCAGCCCAACATCAAGAGTGTGCTGGTCCTCCTTGAGAAGCTAAGGCGATTCGAATAGACAGAAAACATTCCCACCAGCACGCAAAATACGCGCACACTTACGTGCAGTTGCGGAAAACACAGCCCGCTATACCTATACCTAACATTCATATTACCCAAAAATAGTATGTTACCTGCAGATCCCTCTCGAACTGCGCGCGCATGGCCTGCATGTTGACCTCGAGGCGCAGTTTGGCGTCCTCGGTGAGCTGCAGATCGTCCTCGATCTCCTCGTTCTGCGCCTTGAGCTCGGCCAGCTGCGACTCCAGCGCGCGCTTGGCCTTCTCCAGCTCGTGCACGTTCTTGTCGGCGGTGCCCTGCGTGTTGGCCAGCTCGTCCAGCTCCGACTGCAGCAGCCGCTTCGTGCGCTCCAGCTCCTCGATCTATACAACAGAACAGTTGTTAATTGAAACTGAACGAAACCCGTTTTGTTGAGAATTGTCGATAAGTTTTATTGCTCTACAAACATGAACACAATATTAATAATGTTTTAGCTCAAGAAGTCAGCCTGGTCGTGGACGTCAAAGTTAGACACTATAAATAAGTACTTTTGAAGGGTCAAACTTGTTGCAGTTCCAAAAACTGGGTCTTATGGAGAAGAGGCGGCAAGAAAGTCCAGAAACACAATGAAATACGCCATCAGTAGTACATTGTATTCCTGTTTTAGTTGCCACTGCTAGCCACGGTCAGCCTGGTCACGCTCTGGTCATCCTGTGCGCGTCCGTAGTGTTGGCATAGCACTGGTACCTTCTCGGCGGCGTCGTCGAGCTCGCGCGTGAGCGACAGCACGCGGGTCTCCTTGTCGCGCGCGTCTCTCTCGGCCTGGTCGCGCTCGGCCGCGTAGCGCTCGGCCACGTATACTACTGTTGGCATAGCACTGGTACCTTCTCGGCGGCGTCGTCGAGCTCGCGCGTGAGCGACAGCACGCGGGTCTCCTTGTCGCGCGCGTCTCTCTCGGCCTGGTCGCGCTCGGCCGCGTAGCGCTCGGCCACGTATACTACTGTTGGCATAGCACTGGTACCTTCTCGGCGGCGTCGTCGAGCTCGCGCGTGAGCGACAGCACGCGGGTCTCCTTGTCGCGCGCGTCTCTCTCGGCCTGGTCGCGCTCGGCCGCGTAGCGCTCGGCCACGTATACTACTGTTGGCATAGCACTGGTACCTTCTCGGCGGCGTCGTCGAGCTCGCGCGTGAGCGACAGCACGCGGGTCTCCTTGTCGCGCGCGTCTCTCTCGGCCTGGTCGCGCTCGGCCGCGTAGCGCTCGGCCACGTATACTACTGTTGGCATAGCACTGGTACCTTCTCGGCGGCGTCGTCGAGCTCGCGCGTGAGCGACAGCACGCGGGTCTCCTTGTCGCGCGCGTCTCTCTCGGCCTGGTCGCGCTCGGCCGCGTAGCGCTCGGCCACGTATACTACTGTTGGCATAGCACTGGTACCTTCTCGGCGGCGTCGTCGAGCTCGCGCGTGAGCGACAGCACGCGGGTCTCCTTGTCGCGCGCGTCTCTCTCGGCCTGGTCGCGCTCGGCCGCGTAGCGCTCGGCCACGTATACTACTGTTGGCATAGCACTGGTACCTTCTCGGCGGCGTCGTCGAGCTCGCGCGTGAGCGACAGCACGCGGGTCTCCTTGTCGCGCGCGTCTCTCTCGGCCTGGTCGCGCTCGGCCGCGTAGCGCTCGGCCACGTATACTACTGTTGGCATAGCACTGGTACCTTCTCGGCGGCGTCGTCGAGCTCGCGCGTGAGCGACAGCACGCGGGTCTCCTTGTCGCGCGCGTCTCTCTCGGCCTGGTCGCGTTCGGCCGCGTAGCGCTCCGCCACGGCGCGCTCCTCCGCTACCACCTGTTGGTAACAAATAAGTTAAATTACATTTTCGTAACAAACTACCCAAGAAGTGATAAGACCATCATTTATTTTAATACAACAGCTATCTTGGATTAAAAATGAATACGTTTCCGTAATTATCAGCCCTAGAAAGTAACAAACAAAAGAAAAATTAATTTAAAATACCATTTTATATAGAACGGACTCAACCTGAAAACTCCGACACTAATATGACATAATACCTAGGATTTTTAAATAAATATATAATAAAAACATTTCTGAGAAATAGCAGTCGTACCTTGTCGAAGCTCTTCTGTTTCTTCTCGAGCTCCATGACCTTGGCACGCTGTGCCTCCAGTTCTATGTTGGTGTCATCTAGTTCTGCCTGAATCTTCTTTTTGCCTGAAGGAAACACATACAGCTTGATAAACAACAGTCTAAGAAAATCCGATAATCTTGTTTTTTTAGTATACACAAACAAAAACGCAGAATCCTATTTTCAATATATTCATAACAATAAACAAATGTCGTACGTCAGTCAGTTTTCGATTTATTTTTTCTAGAATTACTCCCATAGTACTACAGGGAAGCAGCTCCCTGTCGTGAGACGGCGTTTAGAAGAAAAGAAAATAGCCCAAGTTTTTATTGCGTTCATGACAAACTACATACATATACCCTAGTACCCTACATATATCCTAGTAATTGTTTAGCAACATCATCTGTCATTGAGTCTAACCAGATTCTTTAGAATTATCTCAACCTTCGTAAGTACTGACAGATACCAATCCCCTAATAAGACATTGTCATTTGTGAACGGTGACCAGCAGTTCGACATGATCTCCGAATTATGGAGTTATCATACATCCTCCCTTGGTACAGTCACTAGTAAAAGTCCACTCACTCTTGTCCAGCTTGTCATTGGCTTGCTGCAGCTCATCAATCTGCCGGTGCAGGGCCTCCACGTCCTTGCTGAGCTTCTTGCGCTGTTCTTCCAAGGCCAGCGCATTCTCTGCTTCCTCCTCAGCCTTCTTCTTCGCGTCTAACACTTGCTGGGTAAGGGCTGTAACCTGGCAGAAGAAAAATGTCATAAAAAATTAAGATCTGTTCTAGGGCAGCGTCAATCTTTTGGAGATTTTTTTAAGGCTTGCTGATGAAATTAACAGCCGATATGGCTAACGATCATAAATAACAGAGTCTCACAGACATTACGCGAAAAAAACGTATGCACTAAAGTAGTTATCGGCGACAGCCTTCAACTAAAAAATACATAGCTTGATATACTGACTTGTTTCTCCAGGTTTTTCTTAGCTTCCTCTTCTTCTTCGAGCTGATCTCTGGCCTGTTCCAACTGCTGTTCGATGTTGCGCAGCTTAGTTTGCAGGGACAGCTTCTGTTTCGTCTCCTCTTCCAATAGGGCCTGGTGGAAAAATTTAATAAAATATATCATTCCAATTTAGGACAAAAAAATTTTTTTGTATATTTATTTTATTTATTTATGTATTTGTAAATAAAATAAATAATGTTATGTCAAAGATTGTAATTTAATAATTGATTTAGGCTGTCTTAATGCCTTAGTCATTTTTAAGCATTTAATTATTTAAAAAAACATTGGACTGATAAAGTATAAGCTAACCTGTATTATTCCTGGCTCATAGTGTAAGGAGTTTCGTTGTTGAGCCAAAGAAATATATTGTGCCACAGTAACAACAACAGCAGCCAGAATCACAAATAAAACAGTTTTGTTCTAATCACCTTTATTGACATTAGCAATTGAGAAGCAGACTGGCATTGAATTGCGCTCAGTTTATCCACGTTAATATATAAAAACTATTATAATCTATGATAACTACAGGCTCCATTCCTAATGTCATGGGAATTATCATAATGTGTGACATCCTCAAAACTCGGTATTTATTTTTAATGAAGGAACAAGTCGACTTGCGGGCAGGACCAGACGCTATGGCCGCTAAGCCAGGGCCGCTAAGTCAGGGCTCGCCGTAGTTTTAGCGGTCATGGCATCTGGTGTATTGAACCAGACGACGCAGGTTCGAGCCCTACCCCGCGAGTTGTTTTTTTCCTTTATTAAAAATAGCTAGTAATCTTAACATGGAACATGCTTAAAAATACCAAAAGATACTTTTAGTGCTGATAGGTGGTGTATGTGTTACCTGCGCCTCGGTGAGCTGCGCGCCGGTGGTGGCGGCGTGCTTGGCGGCGGCGGAGGCCTTGAGCTCGGCCTGCTCCAGCTGCGCCGCCGCCGCCTCCGCCTCGCTCTGCAGCCGCACGCACTTCTCTTGCACCTCCGACCTGAACAATTATAACTTCGTGATATCGACAATATAAAAAGCAGTGATAGCCCAGGGGTATGACCACTGGACTGCCAAGTCAAAGGTGGGTCAAAAGTGTAATTCGCTATTTTGTGGCGGCGGCCATCTTGGGCAGATTTTCATCAAACATAGCTTTCGAATAATTCACCTATCAAATAAAAAAAAAACTAAATCAACACACACACACAGACACGTGAAACATATAACACTCCGTCGTTTTTGCGTCGGGGGTTAAAAATACAGGGGGTTAAAAATACAGACTCAATGGAATAATAATGAGAAAAGACCATTCAACAGTGTTACCTGGCGCGGTCGACGTCCTGCAGCTTGGCAGCGAGCTCGGCCAGCTGCGCCTCCGCCTGCTTGCGGCGGCGCTCGCCCTCGGCCCGCGCCGCGCTGGCGCTCTTCAGTTCCGTCGCTAGATCCGCATTCTCCGCTTCTAACGCTTGCTTCGCTTTTTCAAGAGCTGAAAATAATCGATAAATAGAATTCAATCATTAAAGTGTACGTGTACTGTGCCTCGACCATGATAAGTTTTTCTCACTAGACTCGCTAGCGACGCCGTAAAATATTTGTATGGAAAACCCTCGCAGCGCCTCTAGCGGTTATGTAAGGAACTAAAATCTGCTATGAGATTACAGCGTTTCGATGCGTAAAAAACCTATCGAAAGTCATTGCTGATGTTTGATAGATGTGAAAAAGATTGCGCGAGGTAATTATACAACTCAACACAATACCAACTATACGTTCTAATACATAATTATACGTTCCAGCCAATGGCTGATTGGCCCTTCAATAACGTAAGCTATTTATGGTAAATTCTCGAGATCATATGTATACTATCTCAGTTAATTGTCTATGCAAGCCAAAATTGTACGATGCTTTTTTAAGTTTTAAGACACTGTAAGATCTTCAATCGATAATTTCACGAATAATACAACTTTACTTAAAAACAATATCACAGAAAAATATCTGTGCACGTTTCTGCCTACATGCCGCAATCATAAAAGTCGACAAGGCCTTTACGTGGTTAATCCTGTAATATAAGTCGTGTTGTGTTATACACGAGCATTAATACTGTAATAGTTAACTGTGTATTGGTAATGCCAGGAAAATTATGTACACACGTCACAAATACATTATGTAGCTTGAAATCATTTTGGGAACTTTTACAGAGCACCACCTAGTCCCAAACTACGCAGAGCTTAAACTATGTAAACTAATACCTATATTTTTTGTTGTAAATACGTACTTGGAATACATAAACACAAACACTTAAATTCATCACATAAACATTATTTGTGTCCCGTGAATTTCGACTGGTAACATAACCTTAGTATTATCTGTATTGATGTATATCTCGGTTTTATAAAGTCCTAAAACACAGCAAACTCCGCACATGAGGCGACTCTCTGACAGACAGTTCCGTCCTATAACTATGTTCAAAGTTAGTGAGAATGATGCAATGGTAAATAACAAATTGACCCGTCAGAACTGTAATACCATTACACAGTATGGAGACATCGGCTCTGCGGTCGGGCTCGGGGCTGCGGCACATGTGCTGCCAGTAGTCGCGCGCCGAGTGGAACGAGCTGCCCTCCTCGCAGGGGAAGGCGGCGCCTTCCACCTCGAAATTATCGTCCTTCGACAACCCGAATTTCACGTTCTTCTGCCTACGCTCTTTGACGCACGCCATACGTACATAATAATGTATACTAAAATATATATTATATTATATTAAAATATTCTGATAAAATTTAACCGTGTAGATGACAGTTCGAAATGTTTTTTAATGATTTTATTTTGTCGTTTGAATTAGGAAGATTGTGTAGTTTTTTTTTCTGAGTTGACATTTCGATGTCATTTTTGAAGTTTTTATACCGAAGAGGTTTTATATTGGTGTTTTACGTATATTACAATATTGCGAACAACGCTGTAAACTTGGTCAGATTGAACATAATCATCGCCGACTACGTTTGATCCCTGAATAATAAGCTATTTACGCTGACCTGATCTTAACTTTTCTTATATCGTATAATTTAATTAATTAATTATTTAATTTTCGTCTGCATGATGCTACCTATAGTGTGCCTTTGTACATCTATATAAATAAAAATGAATCCCTAAGTGTGTTGCTAAGCGAAAAACTCGAGAATGACTGAACCGATTTGGCTGGTTTCTTTTTTGTTGTGTTTGATGAAGTCTGAGGAAGGTTCTTAGGGAAAGAAAACACGTAAAAAATGCGAGGAAAATTCTATAAACAGGAAAATGCAGGCAAAGCTGCGCACGGGTCGCTAGTTAATAATAAAATAAAATTAAATAAATAAAATCAGGCTTATCATTACTGTACCGTGAATTTTTTGCTTTAAGTTTCATGTGGCTATATCGATACACATGATTGTGTCTAGTTACAAAAAATATTGTCCTACGTGCCTTGATTTACACATATTACTCTTTTACAATAGGTTTAAAAGTTAATAAGTAGTACTGACCGGCCTTGGCTTTCTTGATCTGTTCGTGTTGTTCGTTGAGTTGCTGCAGCTCCTGCGAGTGCTTGTGCCGCTGCTCGGCCAGCGTGGCCTCGTGCGAGGCCGCCTCCTCCTCCAGGCTGCGCTTCAGCACGGCCACTTCTTGTTCACGCTTGGTCCTCAGTTCTTGTTGTGCTGCGGTAGAATATGAACGTTTAAATAAATGAAGAAAATCTTAGGATCATATTCATATTGTAATATTTATTCGTGACAAACTGAAGTGCCAACACTAGTGGGGAAAAATCTACCAAATTTTCATTGGGGTAGATTCCACTGCGAACTTTGCTCCACCAGTGGGGTGGCAAACAATTTAATATGCTTTGACAGTTGCTGTAGCAACTTATTATGCTGAAGTTACATACAACTGTAATTTTACTTGATATCGAAAATTAGGAGCTGTTTACTATATCCTAGTAAGTGTCCATTGAATTACTTAGCTGATAATTTCATAAAAATGTTGTCAGATTTTTTAATTAATCTGGCTAGTGGCTGGTGGTGAAAGGTCTTTATTTAGAAAGTTGCTCCAATCTTATGGTTGGATACCTTAAATAAATGAAAAAAAAAATATGTACACAGGTAAAGGTGAAAAAAAAATAGTTGTAGTGTGATCGTACCGGCGGTGGTGTCGAGCGAGTCGAGCAGCTCGCTCTTGAGCGCCTCGAGCTCCTCGTTGAGGTCGCGGCGCAGCTTCTCGGCCTTGGTGCGCGCGGCGCGCTCGGCGTCCAGGTCGTCCAGCGCGTCGGCCAGCGCCGACTCGGCCTCGCGCGCCGCCTTGGCCGCCGCCGCGCGCGCCGCGCCCTCCTCGTCCGCGCGCCCCATCGCGCTCGCCAGCTCCTCCTCGCGCTTGCCTAACGACCACATCGCTTGTTATCACATGTTGGTGGGGGTGAGGCGGCGGGTTACTGTGAACGAAAGTAAGCGACCCCGGCCCGCCGCTCGCATACCTAAGGCGCGACCAACTATTTCCGCACAAACTATAGTTATTACTATCCTGTGTGCATTGAAATATAAAACAAACTCCCTACGGAAATTAAAGCTTTACCGATAACACCTTTCAAAAGAGCATTACGAATATTCATTGAAAGAATTAATATTATGTAAGTAACGCCTTTTGTAACCATATAAATATTTATCTAACTTTATTTTACTGATTCCACTCCTTGCAAATTACATCAACAATCTAGACATTCCCTAATAGCCCGGCTACACGCTACAGTCTTGTCTGCGCAGTCCAAACCTGTACAAAAAGACAGAACATTGGGAACTACGCGAGCTGCTTGTCGACTGTCTTACTGTCCAAACGCACTAGCACCAACTGGTTTATGCAGGCATGCTCTCTGATGAGAAGAAGCGTGTAAAATGGCCATTAAAGTTCTAAACCTACAAAACTTAAAACGTACGAATAAAAAAAGAATAAAATACTTGCCGATATTTTTTTTATAATTTATCGAAACAGAAAAAAAAATATGATTCACTGTCAGCATTTACCCTTAGCTATACAACCTCCGTCTTCAATACAAAATGCCTGTAATATACATACTGAGCACGATCTGCAGTTCTTCAAGCTGTGCTTTCCTTTCAGCGAGCTGTTCCTTCACGTCCTGTAATTCTGTCTCCAACTTCCGCTTGGCACGGTCCGTCTCTTGACGCATTTGGTGATCCTGTTAGAGATCGAGAATATAGGTAACACTTGACATGGACATAAGTAACACACACAATTCACATTTGATTTTAATCAATTATTAAATGAAACAAAAAACCCGACTGCGTAAAAAGTACTAACTAAAAATTTAATAAATTAAAAATTTAGAAAACCCCCGACACGAAATGTAATTTTCCATTTTGTGGTGGCGGCCATCTTGGATTTGAAATTTATTTTACTGTATAGTATTCTACTAGTCAAGCCATTTGATACCCATATTGACGGAGTTGTGAAAAAATATGTAATTCGCTATCTTGTGGCGGCGGCCATCTTGGGCCGATTTTCATCAAATATAGCTAAGAACACTCCCGACTAATTCACCTTTCAAATAAAAAAAACAAAATCAAAATCGGTCCATCCGTTCGGGAGCTACGATGCCGCAGACAGACACACACACACACACACACACACAGACACGTCAAACTTATAACACCCCGTCGTTTTGCGTCGGGGGTTAAAAATAGCTTTCCTCCACGTGACTTGTGATAGTCTTACATACAAATAATGATCGACACAGACAGACAGTACAGAAATATATGTATGACTTTAAAAAAAATTGACATACTTAATGCTAGATCGGAGATCCTTATTGAGGATCCACACATTACTGAAGTTCCTTTGAAAAGTGGTTACCTTTAGTAGTTTCTCCTCGAGTTCGGCGATGGCGGACTCTTGCTTGGTCTTCAGTTTGCTGAGGTGCTTCGCTTTCTCCTCCTCCTCGGCCAGCGCCTGGGACAGGTCATTGGCTCGCTCCTCCAGCAACTACACAAATATTTGTCAGTTAGTACCTCGTAGAGCACGCGTGTTGACTTATTACTTCCTAAAATCTCATAACCAAAGAAAAGTGGTAACAGCTAGGTACTGTAGAGACCAAGAAGGTCGTCGCTACCAATGTTAGGCATGTTGCTGGCAAATAACTATCATCAAGCATTCATAAATAATTGATGTAGGAATGTTCTAGAAGTGGAAGTGTCACCGACACAATGATATTTACTGGTTTTAAAGCCCCCAAATAAAGTTAAAATACGATCAGGATCAGAGCCTCAACAGTACCTATAAGATATGCAAAAAAAAGGAAAAGGAATGATAATTCAATAAAATGTAGTTTAAGTCAAACCTTCTTCTCCTTCAGGAGTTTCTGGTTGGTGTCGTCGCTTAGGGCTAAGTCTTCCTCCAGCTTCTTCAGTTTCGAGTCGCACTGTACTCGCTCCAGCTGTAGTTTCTGTCTCGCAGCTTCTTCTTCTTCCAGTTGTTCTTCCAGGTCCTGGATGAGAGGCAAGTTTTAGAATTAATAAGCAGTAATAATATGTTTGTATAGACAAAAACACTAACCATATTTTTTAGTATCGTATCGCATTCGTTTATTTTTTAGCCGATCGCGGTCTAGTTCACTTCGGTTTAGATAACACCATTTTGGGACCAATCTGGGGTGTCCTTGTGACATGGTGTGGGCCGTCATTATGCATTAAGTCAATGTTCATTGCCCAAAAACCGAGAGGAAAAGAAGGACATCTCTGATAGTTGATGATTTTCCAATTTATGTCAATTTACTCCAGGGTTCCTGGCGCAGCGTTCAAGAGCGTTTCAAGAGTTTCGGGCATCTTAGAAGGGGCATAATACTGCACAAAACACATAAAACCAATAAGATTATGTCAGTACTTTTTGGACCATACCTGAATGTTGAGCTGCAATCTCTTCTTTTCTTGTTGAAGTGAGTTACACCGTTCTTCCTCCTCTTCGATTCTTCCTTCCAGGTCATGGAGTAATTCTTCCAATTCCTGTTTCCGGGCAGCGGCGCGGGCGCGACTCTCTTCCGCTTCTGCACATAACTCTAGTTCAGCCTGAAAGAAAACGAAAGTTTTTATACAAACCCATCCTTTTACTGTTGTTTGCAAATAAAATATGAAAAGACCAAAGTGATTGAATTGTGTTTAGTGACCAAAAGAAGGGGTATCTTTTGGTTCTGCAACTCAAAGACGATTATCTCCACCGGGCCCACGCAATTAGATCAAGCAAGCTAGAAAAACTAGATTACCTCTAACTTTACCAAACAGAAATCTGTTTATTGTAAGGATTCAATGAATACAGTCCTTCTGGTTAGTGTTCGAATGAGCCGGGTCTCTTGTACTGCCTATTGACAGGATTCATTGTCATACACATCATACTGCATTATACTCACACTATTCATCACAAAATTTTATTGTTACTCGCCTATATTTTTTTTAAAAGAGTAACTATGGAGTTTCTTGCCGGCTCTTCTCCATAAGTCCCACTTTTTGGAACCGTGCAACTAGTTTGACAATTCAAAAGTGCCTATTTATATGGTCTAATTGAAATAAAATATTTTGAATTTGAATTTGAATTTGCACTACAAACTGACAGTTAGGAACCTATGATTGTGCAAATAAAGGTATACCTACCATAAAAACCACTGTCTTACCTGCAACTGTTCAGCCAACTGTGTCTTCTCGGCGTTGGACTGTTGGTACTTGAGCTCGTACTCCTGGCACCGTTTCACCTGAGTATCCAGACGCTCGCGGATCTGGCGGAGCTCGTCCTCCTTCTGTGTCAGCTTCTCTTCTTGTTTTGTCACTTCTAGAAGGGGTTTCACCTGGAAACGAGTTTATCAATATTTGTCGGTGAAGATACGTACCCGTCCGTCTTATTAGAGAAGTGGCTGACTGACGGGCCCGCCAATTTACAAGATGTCCATCAATTTGAGATTCTAATATGTCTGTAATGCACTAATACTGACGCCTCTGATCTCTTTTCTCGCCTAGGCTGCGTTTACGCGAATGCAAAATGAAATACGACATGATGTTAAAAAAATAAACAAATTTATTCGAAAAGGGTATAATAACATTTGTAGTACCCATGATAAAGAAATATCTTTTGGAAATACCAAAAATAATATCTTCTTATACAAACTCGCGATGTTAATCGTTAAATTTGTTTGGTATTTCCAAAATTGGTTCTGTATCATGACTACTACAGGACAAAATAACAGAAATGTTATGCTAAATGCGGCATAATGGCAGCTATTGTTATTCGGAATAAATATTATATACTTTTTAGTTATTACTGTATCCTTTATCCGTATAACATCACAATGCCATAACGTCGCGAAAAGTATAGCATTTCTATTATTGCAGAAATTATTTATTTCCTCTTGTAACTCACAAATCGTCTTCGCAGTTTCCTCCACACTCTCTTCATTTTATCAAAGCATTGAACTATAGTTATATGTTCAAACATAGCGTCCATGGGTGTGAGATATAAATTAACAATAGTGGATCGCATTAACAATAGAGTTGCATATCATAAGTCCTACATAGTGGTTTGATATTTGTATAAAATTCAGTATGTATGGGCTGGAATGTTTCCAAAACATTGCATCTTAGTTTGTACCTGTGTTATATAAGGAGTGACGTCACACCTGGGCTGGTGCACATGTATATATTTGTGGGAAGTAATAATATAGAATAAACGCAACACTGCAAAGTATTGCGCGTTTGGCATTCAACAAAATACATCCACTTTTCTAAAGATACTACCAACAATGACTAAATATATATAACTGCTATGCTTTGTGGTATTGCTGTTTCCCACTTAAAATTGTATAACGTACTAAAAATACTATACTATATTTACTATACTTTTTGACCTAGCTATCTTGTAACTATCAAAGTTCAATGGTTTCTTAAAAGAAGTTATTGAAACTTTTTTTAAGAAATCATTGACCATTGCTTATTTTTTTACGACTATGCTGGGTGACTGGTTGAAGCTTAGACATATTCTAAGGCCTAATTCCTACATTAAAAACTAAATTTTATTGTTCTATAAGTTTAGGGAATTCACAAATTTTCCATTTTGTAATTCTGCCCAAACTCGTAGAAAAAGTTTTTAGTGTTTACTATAAAAATAAATTATGTAGCAATGAGGTCTTATAATATGTCCAATCTTTAACCAGTCACCCAGTATGTTATAAAAAATTGGACAATACTATTAATAGGCAACTAAAACATTTACTTACCTTGATATAGAGTCTCCACCACTGCCAATTCCTTAGTTTCAGATACGCGGCGCAGTTTCTCTGAATGATCCTGATCGCGTTCAACTGTTGCAGTCTCTTTTGGTAATTCCTTCTAGCAAGGTAGCCTCGGCAGAACGCTTGGAAGTTGACTATCAAGTCTGTGATCTTGTAGTCCCTTTCCTCCTCAAGATGTGCCAGAACACCAGCCCGGAAGAAGATCTTGGACTGACCGACGCGGTATAAATTATGATCTAACTCTAGAGCCTCGATCATCTGCTCACAAGCCTTCTTTCCATCCATGAAACCTTTCGGTATTATGTTCGGAGTCAGCAGCTCATATCGCTGTCTGAACTCCTGGAAGGGAATACGGTTGGGGAAACCTTGTCTGCAGATCCTGATACCTTCAAGCACACCGTTGCAACGTAACTGGTCGAGAACTAGAGGCGCTTCGATCTTTCCAGCCTTCTTCTCATGGTTGGGAATGATACACCTTACGAAGTTCGGGTTTGTGTTCCTGAGCGTCGCCATCAATTTGGTCAGCTGTTCCTTGTATAGTTGAGAGACTGTTCTAAACATACCCTTGCGGGTTCTCGCGCCGAATTGCGTATCAGTCATGGCCTGTTGCGCCATGCCTACGATTTCAGCGTCCTTCCAGATATGACACACGAACGGATCTTGTGATGACTGCAGGAGGGAGACGACATTCTCGTTGAGAGGATCCATGTTCTTCATCAGCCATTTTTCGGCTGAATAGTCGACTTTGCCGGCGTAGTGGATGATTGCGAAGTCGGCAACACCACGGAAGTCAGTCTTCATAAACTTGGGATGAACGGAGTGGGCTGATACCAACTTCTCAACAAAGGTCTTATCAGTCGCCTTGGGGAACCAACACTCCTCGTCTAGTAAAGCCATGATGCCCATAGGTTTGTCGATCAAATCGATAGTCGGCTGCAAATCGAGACCGAAATCAATGAATTTCCATTCAATACCTTCACGCTGATACTCTTCTTGTTCCAAAATGAACATAGTGTGGTTGAAGAGTTGCTGGAGTTTTTCATTCGTGTAATTGATGCAGAGTTGTTCAAAAGAGTTGAGTTCGAAGATTTCGAAACCAGCCATATCGAGGATGCCAATGAAGGAAGCTCCTTGTCTCTTGGTTCTGTCTAGGGACCGGTTGATTCTGTTGACAAGCCATCTGAACAAGCGCTCGTAGCAAGCCTTGCCGATGGCTTCCACTGAGAACTCCACCTGCTCCTTGGTCTGTGCTTTCGTGACGAAGTCGCGGCCCACTTTGATTCTAGGCTTAAGGAAGGCCTTTGTCATTTCTGTTACCGAAAGACCTGGAACACAGAGACGAAGTTTTAAGAAACGACCACCATGGAAACATTTGGGACCATTAAAAAGTAAACTTACCAAGTAAATGCGCGATCTTCTGTGCGACTGTGTTATCAGGCAGCGTGGCTTGATCCGAGTTCCTCTCCTGCTTGAACTGCATGGAACCGAAGAGCAGCACAGCCGACACTATCCTGAATATCGAGTTGAAGTCTTCGTTGTTCATGCCCATGATATTCATGGACTTGATGGTCGCTTGGAACTCGGCAGCGTCATCGATACCGGGGACGGGTAACGCCGCATTGGATAAGAACGGGTAGCTTTTAGGGTCCTCTAGGATGTATTCAGCTCTCTGCTGTGACGTCGCACCGGCTAGTAACTGGTAGAATATGTGGAATGTCCTCTCGTCTTTAGCTTGTCTGATAGCTCTCGATTTCTCGAGTAAGTACGTTTCGATGTTCGCGCCGGCTATGAAACCTGACGCGTCGAAGTTTATTCTAATGAATTTTCCCTGGAATCATAACCATGGTGTTATACAACCAAATAATGATATAGCTACTAACGAAATGATGATCCTATGTAATAATACTTACAAATCTGGAAGAATTGTCGTTTTTAACAGTCTTGGCGTTTCCGAAAGCTTCTAAAATGGGGTTAGCTTGTAACAGCTGTTGTTCCAGTTCGCCCTGAAAGGAGAAGGAGGTCTTATAAATCACTTTCTGTACATCACACATCTATCCATGCAGGTGGGTTGATGTTGCAAATGGAAACAAGCCGATGACAATGGTAAATATTGTTAAGGATGAACACAATCCTTTAGCTTATGAACTTCAATAATATATTAGAGCAAATCTGTTTATAAAATCCCCCGATTTGCTTTATAGTTTAGTTGTTTACAACATGAAAAACAAAACGTTACAGATTCGTGAATACAAGCTTTGGTTTATCAAAACGAATGCATTAAGGATTTAGCTTCTATTTACCTCGAATGTAGGTCCGTTTGTCTACGAAGGTGTTAGCAGCGTGAAATGAAACGTTACATGTTAATGTTACAGGGTTAGTAGGATGAAACAACATTAGCAACGTCACTTTTATGAAATGGGAATCTTAAAAATACCTCAAGGAAACCTGTCTGTGAAAATTTTTGTTGTAACATGTTGTAGGGGTTGTTACACGTTGCAGTAACCGAAAAGGCCACAAAAAACTGAAAAGGTACCAAAGGTACCCGTAGGTATAAACCAGTGTCGTAAGTTCGTTAAGTACCATAATGCGGAACACACCTTAAAAACTTAAATATTTTGTGCAACAACGTTTAGCTTTAACACTGATTTATTTACGACAGGTAATAAAGAGGTATATTTACGATTTTCTTTATGAAAATTGTCTATTGTAGAACAAGTTAATGATGAAATCATGACCACACAATTTGGTTAGCGCATGCGCATGACGCATACAAAGCTTTTTACTTATAAGGTTGCGGGTACGGAGGTTCTATTTTTATAATGTAGTTGGCAATTCTAAATAGTAATCTGTTAGTCAAGCGTATGTATAAAATAAAATACATTGAAGACGAAGAAACTTCTCCGTTAAATTGGCTGAAATATACATTGTGCAATTTACATTCAATAGAGCTAACTTCGTGTAAATAAAACCTGTTTACCTACTTCTATAATTCAGAAAATGTTTTATCTACTTAAACTTCTAACTGTTATACTGTTTTTCTATTATCCAGCATGGCTCTCTTAGGCCATCCAGGGCCCCTTGGCCAAGTAAAAGAAATATTATACTAAAAGTTCCCCCCTTACGGGCTTTAACTCCTTGTGCCATTATGGAAAAGACGGAACTCTATTACCTCCAAAACCAGTACCAGTACCTACATAACAATATAAAATATACTTAATATAATATGTACCTACATAATTATATAAAAATATACTGTAGCGCACCAGGGTTGTCTCATAAAAGGTAAACATGCAAGCATGCATAAGCTTAGTTCAATGTTTATTCAAACTTGTGACATATGCATAAATCTTAATTATAATTGTTGCAAGGAGGAGGAAAATGCTTTCACCATAGAGAAGAAAAATCATGAATTCCGTTTATGTAATGATGATTACCTATGTGCTTTATGTCATGTTAAACCTGACCATATACCAAGGGTAAAAGCACCCAGTCCCAGCACTGTAATAAATTATTCTCATTGCATTTGAATTATCATTGTTCCCGGCAAAAATATTTTATTTATTTTACCGCAGTATTTAAAAAAAATACAAGTGAAGCAGTAAAATAAGCATACATTTCGGAAACTGTTCGATTGTGTCCGATTGTATTTTTTTTTCAATTATCAAATAATGCTATTAAGTAATGAAAACTGAAGAGAATAATATACCACATCCAAATTGATACCCCAAAAAATACGTAGCAGGCAAATTAGTTGATCTTTATAATTAAAAATATATTTTCCATTGGTATTTTTCCTTGACTTACTATAATCAACTGTGGTGACGGTCCCTGTTGTTGTCGTATCGAGTGCCAGGTTCACGAAGAGAAAAGAAAATAAAAAATATACATCAGTGTGTTGTAGAAAGTAAAGATTTATTGAGTTGCCAGAAAAACAAAAGATTAATCTCAATATTTTATAATGTAATTTCCAACACGTCGAGGTTCTGGAGAATAAATTGTGCTCAAAAAAAATGTATTAATCTTTTTTTTTTCTGGTAACTTACACGGAAGTAGTACAACCGATGTGCTGTACAAAACACATGCCACCTCCATCGCATGCAGGTGTACAAGTGGTCCCCCAATACAGCGGGATACCACTGAAGTTCTTACATACAAAGTCTGACATAATATACCGAATTGAACATGATGCTATGTAGTATAAAAATATAATAATAATAATAATAATTATTATTATTTCAGCCCGAACTGTCCCAAAATTGAGCAAAGGCCTCCCCCCTCTTTTTCCATGCCAGTCGGTTGCACGCGACTGTGGACCAGTCTGGTTGATAATATAATATTACAATACAAAATATAATATTACTTTTAAAAACCATGTTCAGTAGTAGTAGTAGTTTAAATAAGTATTTTCATAACCAATCAAATAAATTATTGCTTCGTTTACAATAGCTGACTAGTAGTGACTAGGTAGTTAGCAAAAGTGCCACCACGCGTTGTTTCTACTCTCAAAATATATTATAATATATTTAATTTATATATGAGGTAGCAAAACCACAACCGTACGGTATATGACCTACATTTTTAGCAAAAACGTTTTATTGCTATTGTGCAGAATTTAAAGTTAAACTAGCAAAATAATAAAGAAACCCTGTTTCACTCAAGCTGTTTGTAAGGTAAGGAGGCTAGCTAGATAACAAACAGGTTTCACTCCTCACCCGAACGCGATAGTCGAACCAATAGACATGTAAACGCTTAATAAAAATAAAACACAAGTTAATTTACAAAATAATAAAAATTGTACAATAATTGGTGCATTTAAAAATACTACTTTCGCATACTATAATAGGTATATGGTTTGATCCCCTATGTAAACTTGTGAAGATATAAATTTTACATTTTAGAAATATGTATAACTTAAATATGGAGAATTTTATTTTATTGTTGTGTCGTTTATTGGTGTAGTCACCTTTGAAGTCTCCATGACAGTTCTACCAAGAATAATTTAAATAATTGGAAGAAAAGCTACAGATGCCAAGCCGGGGGAAGAAAAAGATTACATTAACTATTTTGCTATAATTATACTAAAAGAGTTACATAATATAAGTGACAATTAAGTGATCCTTGTGACGATGTAAGTGACCAGCACATAATTATGTAAGATGCAGTTACCGCATTAGCCTAAGTAGTATACGTTGTTATTTTTACTCATTACGATCGGGGAAACGGACTATTTACTATTTTAACAGGTCATGTAAACCGGCCTATCAGAAAGTGTAAGGATCAAGTTGCTTTATAAACTTTAACATAAACTAAAGAAACTACAACAAATGGTTATTAAAAGTATAACAAATTATTGCAACAAATAATAGAAACAAAACTAATTGGCAACGTATTGTCATTCGCATAATTTTGAGAAGAAAATAATTGAATGAATGCTCTATGTATTCTTTAGTTTTAATTCACTGCTTCGTATAAATTTTCTAATACCTACCTTTTCCGTTTATTTGTTTTAGATAGTGATATGATATCTTCAAATTGACAAATATATCAATCATCTTTACATTATCTTAATCCTAACATCCTAAATATTTCTATAAAAAGAATAATCTACTTTAGCTCTTAATCCCTTTCTGATAAACAAACTAAAATCTAAGTATATAATTATATTTTCACGGTCGTGGTGAATGATTCAAATCATGCCGGGAAGGCAAGAATCGACTAAAAACAGTTTAGTCGATACGAGTCCGACATAGCCTGCCGCCTCCCCAGGGGGGCTAGACAAGTTGCATTTTGACATTCGAATCGACAAACAAAATGTATAGAAATGACACAAGCTTTCGACAAATCGGGCTGTCACTAATGTCATTTACATACATTTTGTTTGTCGATTCGAATGTCAAAACGCAACTTGTCTAGCCCTCCAGGTGACGTGAACCATGAGAATTTTCACCACTCCAAAAAAAGGTACATACAGTCAAATCCATTTAACATAATTAATTAAATACCTATCTAAACCAATTCCCATTCATTTACTCAATACTAAAATCTCTAATTTTACCTATTTCAAATATATTTGTCAACAATTTTTTTTAAACTAAACTACACACACTACTATGGGAAACTTACCGCGCCGGAGCCTTTGGGTTTGGAGGCGGCGACGTACGCGAGGTACTGGATCACCTTCTTCGTGTTCTCTGTCTTACCAGCGCCTGATTCTCCTGTGCAAAGTATTGACTGGTCTTCGCGGTCTGAAATACAAAGATGTTAGTGTTAATGTACTGGCTCAATGGTCTTGTGGATCGATTCCCGGGTCGAAAGTTGTGGTGGTGTTCTGTGAAATTCCCAGTAGCAGCTAGGAGTCTGGATTTGCCCGGTTGACGACGACATTGCCCCCTATTACATGAGACCTAAACATACCGTCGAACTGTGAGTATCTATACGTGCAGCAGTTACACCTCTACCTATCCCTCCGTGGGAAAAGGCGTGATAGTATAAATGTAGGTTCATGTACAGTACGCGCGGCATAACCTGGCCGGTCTAAATAAAAATGAATTGCAATTCTGTTAGTCTCGTTAAAACTCGAGAACGGCTGAACCGATTTGGCTAATTTTAGTCTTGAAATATTTGTGGAAGTCCAGGGAAGGTTTAAACGGTAAGATTTTTTTTATGGGCGGTACGAAATTCGCTGGGTCAGCTAGTTTATAATAAAAAAAATCCATTGCGCATTCAAACGTCCAACTTCAGTCTGGCCTAAGCTATGCCGCGCGTAGGTACTACTTATATACTATGCGTGTGGAGTACAGGTTGAACCATCAGCGATATTATTGTTTAGATATATGTAGAGCTGGCTCACTTAATCAAACACGGCTCACTAATTAAACAGCCTATCGCAATTACAATAGATTGTAATTAATATAATTATGCCTAACACTACATAGTTTTGATTTGCGTTCCTACCTAGATATCTAATATTGAAGACTCTTGTAAATTAACAATTATCTTTCACAACGTAATAAACAATATAGGTCCTTGACAGCACTAAATAACTAGATCCATAAATTTAGCAAGCCAAATACACGAAGAAGTCCATGATTTACACTAAAAAGGTTAAACCTATTGCTGAATCATTTAATTATTCATTCAAAGATTACTATCCCATGGAAGACAATGCATCTTTTCATAAAGTATGTAAAACATGGTGTGTTTCCACAAAACTTGTTCATTTTCCAGACAGCTTTCATTTGCCAGACATAGTAGTGGTGGCTTTCATGACTACCCCCTTATTATTGTGAATACAATTTCTTTTCATAGAAAACTTATGCTTATGCTATGTTTGTCTGTGGTAGCCCGGGATGCTGTTTGGAATAAATTGGACAAGCTTTATTTATCTTCCAGTGAAAAGATATTACCTATTTTGTTTTGGGTTGACTAACGACACGATTGGCACAGAATTCGGGTATGTTATATTTTTTATTTGTTATTAGTATTACGTCAAGTCTACAATACAGTGTGGGACAACGTTTAAAAAATAACATCGTCGGTAATATCAATCCTATTAGTGTTGCGTATGTAAACATTCTTACTACATATTATCTACATCTGAGCAAATGTCCATATCGCTAAAAACCCAGCTGACTTTGAAACTTATGAAAATAGCGTGAAGATAACTGAAAAACTTGAATACATTCTTCAAGATACTTAGTTGATAAGCAAGTTACAGTACTATTCTCTCTCTAATTTTTCTGTATTTTTTATTATATATAGAACTAGCTTTCCGCCAGCGGCTTCGCCCGCTATCCCGCGGGAACCATACATTTTACCGGGATAAATAGTAGCCTATGTGCTATTCCAAACTATAATCTATCTCTGTGCCAAATTTTATCCAGATCCGTTCAGTAGTTTTTGCGTGAAAGAGTAACAAACATCCATCCATCCATCGTCACAAACTTTCACATTTATAATATTAGTAAGATTTGCATTTTAACTCCTGACCTATGTTATTAAAATTGTCTGCTGAGAAGTTTTTGGTGGAAATTAGATTTTATTTTTAGATTTGTGTCCTGTTCCGGCACATAGTATAAACAATATAGTACGCGCTGTAAAAAATGAGACCTAAATAACCCTCCTTCGACAGTCGGGTAAAAATAGGGGTGACCTGTGAAAACATGGAATATGTATACCTCTTTCTAACCTCTGTTTCGGAGAACACAGGCGTGATGGTATGTTATGTCTGTAAAAGTTTAACGGTTCACTTTCAGTACAATTCCAGATTTTCCAGATGCGACTAATATACAAAATATTGCAGAAAAAAGCTGCTACCATGAGTCAAAACAAAAATCAAACAGATGTGCTTTGCATATTTTGAAATGTGTTGGCTGTTTGTTTGTAATCGTTCCAGAAATTTGGGAAAATTTCTTCGTCCTCCTTTACTCAAAGCGTATTAAAAACTTAAGTAAGTAATCAATATTATTGTCCGGTAGTATTTTTGGAAGACCGTTGAAATATTTGCGTTATTTAGCCATAAAGTACGCTTTGGTGTCATTTGCAAGGTGAGTGGGAAATATACTAAGTCAGAAAAAAACCGATAATAAAATTAATCTGCTTATACACAATCATCAAGTTCATGGTTAATTGTGTATAGAATTGATTTGATTTGTAAGAATACACCCTGTTTTCTAGTGATTTTTTTATTGTATTTCAGCAAGGGTCGAACTTGCGTCTCATCCGCACGCTTTAGCCAACTACGCCACCAACAATTGCCTGTTCTGTCGATTTTTTCTTGCCCATCCTATTCAAATGTATGATCCAACATCTACTGAAATATATGATTGCAAAAAAAAAAATCACACTATGTCTATGTTTTTCTTCCTAAACCAATGCGTCCTGTATCTACATTCTAAAAGATAGTTGCTGGTTACAATATCGTAGTTGGCAATTACGAAACGCTACACTGGTGCCGTGGGCGTTCCCACTTACCTGTGCACCACGGATCATTAGCACTGTCGTATCGTAGTGATGTGATAGCGGTGAGTGAGAAAAAAAATTTTTGCGACCCGTGCGCAACTTCACTTGCGTTTCCCTGTTTTTACTTTTTTCCTTTGCTTTTCTTTATTTTTCCTATATTTCTCACCATAAGAACCTTCCTCAGACACAATAAAAAAGTAAAGCAAATGCCAAAGAAAATTATCCTCGAAATTATTTTTTTTTGGAGACAGAAGTGGTGTACGGTACCATTAACCTACCTCGCATAAAAAAAAGGAAAAAGTACAAGTTTCTTCGTTTAAAACAAGCTTCTTAAGACACGTATCGACACCGGGCACCTCACTAGAGTTCAAAGATAAGGGCCGTTCGTCTAATTGTTCTGTAATGGCGTCGATACGGAATGACTTATGGCACAACTGTCGCATACCACTTTATTTCGTACAAGGCGACGCGTTATTTATTGCGTGAACCTGTATTTCTTCCATTACGGATAGCGAACTGTTAATAATGTCGAAATTCCTAGATAGTCTTTTTTTATAAGTTAAGCTACTGTACTTGGTATTTGTAAGAAACTCCATGCTTCGCATATCGAATACCAATCATCGGGACGCTATGTTCTGAATTTGGAGCTCAAAACTAAGCTACTACTACATACGACGTTTACCTTTCTTCACGGTTCTAATATCTATCACTTTTCAAAGAATACTTATTTGCAGCTATACCTGTGATCGATAAGCCAAAATATTTGTAACAAAAAAGATGACACTCCTGCTGCTCCATCAAACAATATTGGACACAACTTCTTGATTAACATTTGGCACCAGCAGGAACCGTTTTAAGAATGAGAGGAATTGCTCCATACAGTGTCAAAACCTTCGTCAAAACTTTGCGACATTGCAAGGACTTCAAAAAGAAGGTCAGACAATGGTTCTAGACTAACCTTGTAACATGGAACGGTAGGCAGTATCTGTGATGGCAAACACATGTGGTGGTACTTCGTGCCGCTTTATACCCTTATACCTCTCCATGATCTTCTCCGTGTAGATGGGCAGCTTCTTATAAGGGTTCACCACCACGCAGAAGAGACCAGAGTATGTCTGTGGAAGAGAGAAAATTACTAAATTAGTGATTTGTCAGTAATTATTGAATCTTTACTAAAAAAAAATAAGTATAATATTACAGCTACAGCTTTTGCACATTTGAATCCCAAGGATTTTCATAGATTTTGTGTAAGGATGAACTTCGCGGAATGATGGAATGGAATAAAATTGGTTTTGATTAGTAATTTAGGGATATTTTCGAAACTTCGATCGCCATAAATTGTGAACAGATATAATAACAGGCCAATAAAAACATTGTTGCGTTTAGATAGTGCCTTGACTGTAGAAAAAACCATCAAACAACTGACACACTACCTCTTTCCCACATTACTATAGAACTCCAATAACAAGCTATATCAGTGTCATAATAACACAAGGAAAAACAAATGAAAACGAAAGTATCCGTATCCGCAGAAATGGCGGCAAGAACAAGAAGTGTGCAGGAGTGAATCACGCGCAACAATCGCGAACATCCGCGCATCTGCGCCCGCGCGGATCCGACGCACATAAACTATTGTGTTGTTTCTTATAAGAAAATTGGCTTTTGTTATGTGCTTTTTTTGCGGTGGAGTGTTACATGGAATGTTATGTCTTATATGCATTGTGCAGGTTTTAGTTCCTTTTGAACTTTTTGTGGCACGGTAATGTAGTGCAAAGCGACAGACGTTGCTCGGTTCGCTTGAAATGTATAAATAAAACCTTAGCTGACAATCTCGTCGACAATCCCCCGTTTTAGAAGGATGATGAGCTTAAGAGTTTTTAACGCATAATTGTTTAAAACTTTTAGCTCTCCTAATCATAATGAGAGAATGAGAATGACCACTAGACTGCCAAGTCGAAGGTCTCGAGTTCGAATCCAAGGCACGCACTTCTGACTTTTCGAAGTCATGTGCGTAATTATCACTCGCTTTATCGGTGAAAGAAAAGATGCCAACCCGCATTAGGCAGCGTGGCTCTTATTGACAATTGGTTAACGATAAATCATAATTTCATTAACATTCTCTCCTGGTGTAGCCGCTAATAAAACACTTATAGCTAAAGCATAAACATAGGTAAGTATATGCAAGTAATTTAAATCGTCTTTTACGTTTTACGAACAGCAAAATGCCGGTCAACACAAGTAGCGCCTGGAATTCATTCAAACCTGTCCGGCCTAGTGTATGTGCAAATGAGTTTAACACTAAAACACTAAGTTATTTAGGTCAAGTAGATAGCACCAGTATCACGGAGCAAACAAGTAATTAGTAACAGTATTATAAGTCAGTGCTAATTGACGGGATCGTAATGTCGACGGAATTGATATGTCCAGATCATATTGAATTCCTATATTTATTAGAGTTGTACATGAAATGCATTGGCAGTTTGAAAGACTAAATAATATTATGGAAGAAGACGTTACCGACGAACTCTCAATCCAGCTTAGATGTCTCATAATCATACGAATATTATAAATACGAAAGCAATTGTCTCGCTTTCACGCCTAAACTACTGAACATATTTTGATCAAATTTGGCACGGAGATAAAACGTAAGTAACAACCAGTTACTTATTGGACAAACTTCTTATTTAGGTAAGTCTATTTTAATAATATTATAAAGGTGACAGTTTGGATGTTTGTTGCTCTTTCAGGGCAAAACGGCTGAAAAAATTTGGTCGAAAGTTGAAATGGTGATGAAACCCCGTTGACTCTTTAATGCCTCTTTAATCTGTATTAAATTACTTTTTAAAAACCAAGCAAAACTTTTATGACATAGAAGTTATTTTCATCATAAATAAAAATTACAGCATTCAACACTACAGTGAGCATACCTTCGTAAAATTTCCAACAATAAAATATTACCCAAACATTCGGTAACATCAAAGGATTCCGATACGTTATCAGCAAGATAAACGCAATTATATCAATCAATTTACGACGTGACCCATGTCTGCAGTACTGCGCATGAGCATAATGTTGTTTGTGTTAACATTTGACCTTAAGCTCGATGATCTATGGATCGATAAGTTATGGCCGATACTACAATATTATGAGACTAATATCGATACCTACCTTGTAAATTCATGTAACTCAATAACTTTCCTTTGCCTCCATCTATTAAGGGCCTTATTTACCACGTATGGATAACGGCTAACTGCTGGATAAATTCAAAATTGAACAATATTTATATGAAATTATCTGCTAAGTAGTCTAACGGAAACGTATCAGGCGGTAGTGGAGCAGGCCCTTAGTCATTTAATTACAAAAATAGTGGCAAACCTTAAACACCTTTAGGCTTTAACCTATCGGGGACTATTCAGGGAAATAAAAGGAAATATAATGTTTCACTTCTAGCACTAACTTCTAACTAAAGAATGAGGATTCAGAGGGTGCAAGGGGGCAATAATCCCCTGGTCATGAGTCTAGCAATGGTGTTTCTAGTCACTCGATTGACGGCAAAGGCCAGGATTCAAAAGCTCTAATTCCTTCTAAGGCTCTAAGCCCTTCTTCTCTCACACATCCTCGGATACACAGCAGCACGTGATCAGTACGTGTTAACGTCCGCTCCGAGTCTATTTGCTTATTGTGAGCGATAGTAGATTAAAGGTAAATATATTATAATTGGAATTATCTCTTCCCGTTCAAAGTGTAACACTATCAGTCTTATTAATTAACTTTAGTGTCATTTTTGTTGATTGATTTTATAGTTATGTGTAAAATTGTAATAAATAAGTATTCTTTGTTTTCTCGCCGCTTAGACATGAAATAATAAATAAACATAAACTTAATTATGAGTCTGTAGTCCATATTATAAAATAAAACATTTATAAAGATCGAGGTAATTTTATTAATTTGTGAATATCATCAGTGACACTTTTATTTTGATGTTGTTCTAGTTTCAGTGAACTTCTTAGTTCTTACAAGACATCGCTATGAATTCCCATCTGCTGTGCATCTACTGTGTTCTTATTATCTCTGCATCGCCCTAAGATTGTCGGGTAGAAAATGCCTAATGGCATTAAGACCACCTTTATATCAATTGTCCATACAATTTTTAAGTCATTCAGACGAACAACGAATTTTTAAGTCATACAGAAGAGGGTTTTGCCCTTCAATGGGACCATTGAAGGGCAAAACCCTCTTCTATTGCAAAAAGGATAAACTTTGAAAGTCATTACAAACGCTAACTTCAATTTATTATTACTTTCTATTAAACTATGTTCTGCAGAACTATTAATTGTCCGATCTCGCGATATTTCTGTCAAAGCTAATCTCAAACGCAATTATAATTTCGAGATAACACCACATTCTATCTCTAATAAATAAAACATAATTAAAGTCATAAATTAACGAGACAGTCGTGGTCGCCAGGTAAACCACTTAAAAATAATATTAACAGAAGATAACAGTAGAGTTCTAAACAACAGGAAACTATACAGATACTACGGCACAGTTTAATACTATAATGACATTTGTATGCAAAACAATGTGTTTTTGATAATAATTAATTGGTGCTGCGGGTTTTTCCTTCAACACCATATTTGAATTTTGAATTTGAATCGGTTCTGTAGAAAGTCACCTTAATTGCCACTAACGAAATCAATCAAGAGAATTTCCAAAAATTACTTACAAATAAGTCCCTAATATTGGTGGTAAATTGTTGCGTTTTGTGATCCCATTGCTTGGCGGTTTAAAACATGCTCAATAAACGGGTCGGATTCGGTAGGCACATTAACAGAAATGTTAAGATCGATTGACGAACTACAAAACAAACCAAAGTGTAGAGAGGAAGTTTCGCTAGGAACCAATAGGGTTACATCATTATTGTGTTTTAGGAAATCAGGCTAATTTGAACTCTGAGCTTAATATCGCCAATAACTGTCCCAATAGTAAGATATAAGTAGTTTTGTCAGCTGTTGAGTTCCAATTGTGAGGTGTGTCGCAACCTCTCCTTGCCAACGACCACAAAAACGAATACGACACAGTTTCCACGACATGGGCGCCGTATTTGGTCGTGTTCAACGATGCCCGTATATGGGATACGTTAATAAATACTTTGGTAATGCGCCGAACGCTTAAATGTGCCTGAATAACATTTGACAAGATCTAAGTGACAATATGACAGGTGAGTAAGCGTGAAGCTGAAGTTTTTCGGATAATTTATTGCATACTTGCTATGCCTCCAAGGAAAAACATTTCCGATGAAAAAAAAAAATGTCTTCCACTAAATAACTTATTGATTTGTATTTACGCAAAAGCTACCAGGGGTGGATAGCTGAGACGCCATTGTATTGATAAAACAATTTCAATCTTCCACTTATCATCGGGCTAAAGAGGTTTCATCCATCGACATAGTTAATTTAAAATAAAAACTTTTTTAGGTCTGATGTTGGAGGGTGCAGTTGCTTCTTCAGTATCGCTTCTCATCTCTGACGGCCGTAGATACTCCGCCAGAAACCGTCCCCGACAAATCGAAAGATTCAACTTGTCATCGAAATTTTCCGGATCCGACTTGACCCCACGTTCTTAATTTGTCGAAAACCGTCGTTACCACCGATGTGTCATCGTTAGGAACGCAATCACCGCTTGCGCACAATGGGAAGGTGAGTTACAACGTAACATATGACTCACCACATCGACATTCGGCAAACGAAAATGGCCGCAAAGATATTTTACGGACCAGTTTACGAGCACGTTCGAGAAATTCTTTTGTATAAACCTAAAATCCAAAGATGGAATGAAATTTGCAGCGCTAACCAAGGATTATTGCACCGGACACATTAAGATAACTTATATGAAACTTAAGTCTGAATTCCTATTGCAAATCTATGTTAAAAGCAATGGTGAGCTTAGATTAAACACCTGAGAGCCTCAAAATCGCAAACAGTTCCCAAAAGGTATATGAGGTACGGTAAGGGTACTTATTAAAAGGCTTTGACATCTTTTGTCAGTGGAAAAATTAACCAAAAGATCACACATGAATTGTAACATCGGTCTTGAAATATGCAAAGGAAATATTAATTGCACCAATTCGACCTTAAAACTTGTAAACCAACATCTTATAAAGTCAATTAAAATGTGGACATCAATCTATAATCGTATAGTACATACCATAATGCCTTTATATGATTCTAGACCAACTTAAAATACATTCTTGACTAATAATGACCATTGTTCCAACAAATGAGATCAAGACCTTGGAACAGCACAACAGCGAAGTTAGTAGCAAAACCAAGGTTGATGCTATACCGCATACCGTGTTTATTAGAAGACGACACTGGACACAAATTGATGGATCCCCGCTAATTAATGAGCTACCACTTAAATGCAAATCGGACTAAAATAGCTTGTGTCCAAAGAGATCTTAAGTGCAAATGGCATATGGCAAACCAAGACATGAGTCGTGAAGAATATTACACAGCAGCATATTCTACAGCAACAACGTTGATGAAGGTGTCCAGTATACACAGAAGTAAATCTGATAGATTCTCTAAATCAAAATGTACAAATAAATAACAAACATAGACTATCTACTATAAAACCTATTTTATTTTCTTGACATTAAATCCTGCCTTGAAATAATGAAATTCATTCCCAATAAATGGATATTGATCCAATAACATCATCTCGACGCTCACGATCCTGACTCATAGTGGCGCTCGATAGCCCGCGCCTGCGCATCTGTACAAACGGTAAGCAAGGCCGCGCGAGGCCGCCTTTTAATTACTGCACTGCTAACTACGCCGCTACTATCTCGTGTTAGAATGTAGACATGATATAGCTTTTACACAAGCACGATGAGTATGTTATGTGGAATTAATTTATAGAGACATATCATCCAACATGTTGGCCCTAAATCAGAATCACTAGGTTCAATAATTGGATCTGGACTGGTCCTTAATGAGATCTGTCAAAATGTTGACCTATATGATGATTGTGTTCATGTTTATTGATATCGGGCATATTTTCTTCATCAAATCGTAAGTACTCGTATGATAAGGTAGTTTATCTTGTAGGAACCTTATAAGACTACGATTAAATCAGGACTTCAAGATCAATGAACCAAATGTGGCAGCCATTACAGCAGAATGCATAAGCCCTATAATTACACTGCTTGCAGCCAGTGTGTCAGAATGCACAGTAATTATAAATATCAACGATTCAATGGGATCCCTTATTGGTGTAATGAATGGCGTATTGAGATGTTAAATTATAATTGGTTCGTCTAATCAACATTTAAACTTGGTTATTGGTCTAACCTTTCAGAGATTAAGGAATCTTTAGGGCAGCTTTAGATGGTAATACTTCAAATTACATTAGCCAATACAGAAATGGATTTTTAAAGTAAAATGTAGTTCGCAAAGTTAACAGAACAAGTTTTATTTAGCCAGTATCGTCCAATAGGCAAAGCCCTGCCATCCTTCCACTCTTCTCGGTTTAAAGCTTGGAACAAAACATTAAATAAAGAAAATATTTCTGTAATTGATTCAACGACTGCTGTCAAAAGTTCCACCTATCGACAGTCAACGTCATTCCCAACGAAGATATAATTACCAGCGCATTACCTACTACTGACGGCGGTAATCCTTATCTATCGCCCACATAACCTCAACCACTACGCCAAAATGACTCTTATAAACTTTAAATTCTTCATAATTCCAGTTTAAATTTGCGTGTACGTGTGTGACTAAATAAGTAAACACTGAATGAGTCATGGCTAACAGACGTGTTATGGTGAAACTCACGTATGTACGTGACTTAAAGGTCTCCTTATATGGTCATTGGAGTGTTATGACCTATGATATAAAAGTATACTTTAGTTATTATGGGGATAAAGACAGTATAAATGATGGAGTAAACATTGTGTATTTAAAGGTTAGAGGCGTGTTAATGACTGCCAGATGAGATGAGTCCTTTGAGAGACGACAGTGATCTTAAATCTCGAAAACTTTATTAATTTTAAAAATCCAGTTCAAAGGGTTTTCCTTCGTACAATTTCCGATCTTTGGCAAGTCTCATTTTATGGAAATGTTTTTCTGTCTCTACTTATTCGTTATTTCTGGTGCTATTTTATTGCATTACACACCACATCATCAGCTCAATCAAATTTTTGTCTTTCGTCACCAATATTTTCAAAAACTTAAGTCTTCTTGAGGACCAATGTGTTTTCTTTTTAACACTTTTATTAGCTTCACTTGTAACAAATTTTGACTTAGTTTAGTTCAAAATGTAAAACAAAGGTCAAATCTAGATAGCAATTATTTTACACGGATGAAGTTATGAAGATCCTGCTAAGGAGAACAGCATGATCATGATGGGTCTTTAATTCTAACAACTGCTTAAGCCATATCTTTAACGAAGACATAAATCTAATCTGATCATTATAAAATCGTGCTCCCATATATGAGTAATGGCTAATCACTATAAACGTTGTGTAAATCAATGCTCACGACTCACATCTACTACAAACAGTAAACAGATTAATATAAATCACCCAAATAGAGCTGCCGAATATGGGAGAAGTGTAGGCGAAGATTCTATTGTTTGTCGTCAAGATACTGTCTCGAATGAGCCTAGATCAAGATTAGATATAGCAATTTGCTGCTAGATAAAATCAAGATTGTTTACCGGTACTTTGAAGAGGCTTTGTAATTTGCTGAGTTGATAGGATAAGATCCTGATTATGAAAGACTGGGGGAAGATCTTTATGCTCATAGTAAATCCTTAGTCTGTATTCATTGCTAAGCGACACTAATTATAACAGCTAATTAGAAGGACAATATAAACTGAAATCGTGAGCTACATAAGCTCTGTGTAAATTGACTCTTCATTTAATCTTATTATTATATATTTTTCCTCAAATTGCTAAAAAAAATTTGTCAATTTCCATGTCGTCATTGGTGTCATATTTATTTATTTAGCACCTAGTACCCAGTAGTGTGTAATCTTATCAATGACTAAGCTTGACGTAACGTATAGTCTTATCAAAGGAAGGAACATTATTCACTGTTATAAAAACTTTTATAATAGTAACAATTAGCGTTGATAATTAGTTTTATCAAAGGAACGGGTAGGGGTCGTTAAACTGCGTCCGCGCAGGATATAGGCTCGTTTCGTATCGCGGCATCCGTTGCGATATAGCTGCGTTTTGTTCTTGCACTACTCTCTTGTTTTTGTTGACAGTACGAGGTTGGGTCAACAATGTGTGGGCAGTGTTTACAACGCGTCTGATGTGAATGGTCGTGTAATCTCATGTTCAGCAATCACATCAAGGATGGCAAATGGATGGTAACAAGTAGAAGTTACCAAAATTAAAGTCCTTTTCTTATTCATCCTATAGCAGTATATGATTAGGTAAAGATCGACATCGACAGACAAAACTATCAATTTTAGAAAAAAGAATGTCTGTTTCTGTATGCACGCAACCGTTCCAATCATATATTTGAGTATTGAGAATCCTGACCTTCCTAACTGTCGATTACCAGTAACGTAGGTTGAACGTTTATAGGTATATATTTAAATAGGTTATCCTGGTAAAGCTTTGGGATATCCGCCCCTGAAAACTTGGTTACGTTCCAATTATAATACGGTACATCTTAAATTCATGTGTACACTAAAAATTACGAAAGACGCGTGTCCCGCCTCACCCATTGGCTGACATCATACATAAATAGTACATCAATCATTTGGGCAGTCGTCCGGTCCTCACTCAAGGTCTGTTTACTTGCCCTGGAAGCAACGAGGACCTGATGTAATGCTCAGTAATAAAATATCGATATTCAATTGTGATGTTACATGAGCGATACTTTTAAAATCGTGTTCTTACAACGAACTTTTTGTAACTGCTTTTTAAGGTAGCATTTAACGTCGTTTGAAAATATCGTAATTTTCAACAAATTCGCATAAATTAGTCACCGTTACAACAACGTTCGTCTCATGTTTTTACTTTTTAGGGAACGCGAGGTTTTGGACTCGACAGGTGGCATCTGTTGAAAGTTGGAAGGGGCACTTGAACAAAATATTGTTGGTAATTCTTCTAAAAATAAACCAAGGTACTATTCCAAAATTCATATTTTTTAATAAAATATTGTTTATTGCACGATAACTAAATAAAAAGGTAGTAAGTATACAACATTTAATTGTTTACTAAGATAATTCTAACTTACTTTCTGATGTAACCCGAGGCGTTTAATAAATTTGAAAAGTTTTAGTTATCTACGCCCTTTAGGTTACCTTTTAGAGAATGTACATAGTAGAAGCTTTTGGTGCTATTATAATAATTTATCGAGCTACTGCCCGCCGCCGCCGGCGCTAACTAATGTTACAAGCTAGTGCATTATCTATACTAATATTATAAAGAGGAAAGATTTGTTTGTTTGTTTGTTTGTAATGAATAGGCTCCGAAACTACTGGACCGATTTCAAAAATTCTTTCACCTTTGGAAAGCTACATTATCCTCGAGTAACATAGGCTATATATCATCACGCTACGACTAATAGGAGCGGAGTAGTAATGAAAAATGTAGCAAAAACGGGGAAAAAATTATAAGACCACGCGGGCGAAGCCGCTGGCGGGAAGCTAGTCATTTATAACCAAATAATGTATAGCCATACATTCCCGCTACGTTAATGACAAATATCGCTGTGCTCACTTTACTTAATTAATTGTCACGATCAATTAATAACACTAATAGGTGCGGCACAATAGTTAAATGTACTCGGTAATAAATGACGACAGTGTATCGCTGAAATAATAAAAAATATTGACTTCAGCACAAACGATGGTTTCAAGTCATGGATAAATAGATAGATGGATTCTATAAATTTTCGGTTAAATAATAGATGCATGATGAGTCGAGGAACGTATGACGTATGAGAATTAACTGTCCTTGCCTTTTGGGATTATCGCTATTATACAAAGGCGCCAACCTCACGCTTCGAGAGGTTGCTTCGAACAAAATAATTTCCGACAGCCAGAAGCAACCTGTGTGCTACTGTTTATCCAGTAGAAATTGCACTTGGTAACCTAATACTCAGACAATATTTATATTGAACCCACAAGATACCATTAACATTTTAAAAACTTCTAACAACAAAGGATATTTTTACTACTGCATACAAAGTTCAATAAATACCTTATATTCCTCTTGAACATTGACTTTCTACAGGGCCTATAATCTCCGAGACGGGTCGAGTTTGGGGGGCAATGCACCTGTCGGGGGCGAGAGGGGTTAACCACCTGCCGCTTTGTTGTGAACATTAGGAAACATTTTTATAATAAACTGGATTGTATCGCATCGTATGGCTTCTTTAAACATAGGAGGACGACCTGACATTGGAAGGTCGGGTGGGTCGAACAGATCCAGGTACGAATGAAGAGGTTTTCAAATTTGACCAGACGGATTAATAGCTTATAGGATTAATGGCTAAAATCTGTTTCATACTAAAGTGAGACCGTATTTCCAACATGATTAAATGTATTACGTAATAAATTACATGATACAGAAGATAAAGAACGTGATCTAGTACATAATGAAGTCAGAGTCGGAAGATGGATGAAGATGTCAGAGGGGTGCAGTCTTAACTCTCCTGAAACCCAATAAAAATACTAGACTAATAAAACAGGATTGGCTAATCAATACATAGTATAAAACAAAGTCGCTATCCGCCGTCTGTCTGTCCCTATGTATGCTATTTTTTAATAGATAGAGTGATTCTTAAGGAAGGTTTATATGTATAATAACATACCACGCGGGCGAAGCCGCTGGCGGGAAGCTAGTCTATACTAATATTATAAAGAGGAAAGATTTGTTTGTTTGTTTGTAATGAATAGGCTCCGAAACTACTGGACCGATTTCAAAAATTCTTTCACCTTTGGAAAGCTACATTATCCCCGAGTAACATAGGCTATATATCATCACGCTACGACTAATAGGAGCGGAGTAGTAATGAAAAATGTAGCAAAAACGGGGAAAAAATTATAAGACCACGCGGGCGAAGCTGCTGGCGGGAAGCTAGTATCTAATAAAACTAGCCTTTGCCCGCAATTTTGTTCCCGTAGAAGTTGATTTTTCCCGCGTTTTTAATTTATACTCAGCTCCTATTGGTCGTAGCGTCATGATATATACCCTATAGCCTTCCTCGTTAAACAGGTTATACAACACTGAAATCGGACCAGTAGTTCTTGAGATTAGCGCGTTCAACCAAACATACAAAGAAACTCTTCAGCTTTATAATATTAAGTGTAAATTAATAATCAATAATGTGATTTTTTTTATATTATAAAAAGGTAAAAAAAATACGAAAATATGTGAATAAATAAAAAAAGGAATAAATACCTAATTTTATTTAATGAAGACTTTTTTTAATAAAGAAATAAAAGCCACACCTCATTACATAATCTATACTGTTGCGTTAGTTCTTCTATCGTTAGCCTAAAGTTGATGAGCTTTTTTAGCAGAGTAACTAACTAAATTCTTGGTAAAATCATTGAGGTCTCCTTTGGTTAGTTAAAACGTTATTTCAATCATACTATAGCAGCAACGTCTAAACTCCAAATTAAATCTCCATTGCAATTGGGGTCAATACTCAGACAGAAGAATTTTCTTTACCTAGGGCACACCTGTGACACTCCATACAAACTTTCCGATACCGCTGCACACTACAATACCAAATGTCAAACTTGTCAAAATTACGTTTGTACACGTGCAAATGCAAATGTGAGCGTGAAAGTGCGTAGGGTTTGTTGGCAGTACGTCCGGCAAGAACAGCGGCAGAATGCGGGGGACCTGAGGTATCTGACGTTAAGGAGGGGCGGAGAGTGGCCATTCTGTTATTATTTATTCTGTGCTTAGGGTTTAGTTCCGTGGGGTTTTCTAGGATCGCTGCCATCAGTTAAATATGCTGACATTTAACATAACATACAATTTACATAGAATTGCCCGATTATAGGCTTCAAACATTTAAAATATTACATTTGGTAAAGCGTAAGGTTTCTAAGAAAGAAATCACACGGCGTACTATGAATGTGCAGAAGTAGCTCTACTCAAAGTCACATAAAATAAAAATATATTATCTATGTACAAATAAAAAATCAAAACAAAATAAGACAGATTAAAATTAGACTGGCGTTGCGTCGCGGGGACGCGCGCAAATTTTCCGCTCTAGCACCGAACCGGTTCGTTCAGACAACCCTTCTTTATACACCAGCTTATAAGATCCGATTTATTGTTTTTTTAAGCTCCGGCACGTGAGTCGGCAAAATAATCTTTCTTTTTTATAGGCCACACGACCGGTTAAAATACTAAACTCGATTGAAATGTAGTAAATACTTGAACACCTTTATCAATTGACAGTATTAAACTTCGGGAGTATAATAATATCCTGAGACCTTTGGAGTTACAATGTTTGCAAACATCCTATTCAAAACAAAGTCATCCAAATGTAAAGCCTGGCGTGAATTCTCTTAGGAGCCTCAAAATCTTGAAATGTAAGCACAAATTCGCGCCCAGCGTATTTCATGCGGCGGTCGCAACATCCAATACAAACAATTCCAATAACTAAGAAACTCTTTTAGCAACTAATTAGACATCTCCGTTCCAATCGCACGACAATCGCGACCGTCTAATACAATTACATCGGTGTCTTGTCGGCGTCGCGTTGTCGCGTGCCAATTTTCCGGTCTGTCGCCGAACCGGTCCGGTAGGGCGCGCCCTTGTCGATCTGCTTTAGGTGCGATATCTTATTGTGATGATATTTTACTAGGACTTTCTTAGAAGGCAAAACGTGTTTATGGTTTAGAATATTTTTTTAATTTTGCCTCTATAAAGTGTACAAATAAGGAGGCAAGATCCGTTGCTAAATAAGTCATACAGCATATTGCGTGTAACTGTCTCATTATTTTCTTCCAAGTTCGAGTAGCTTGTCAAACTCATTTCTCCGAATACGGGGAACCCCCGCTCGCTGTCGACATTCTCACATTCTGTATATACAGATGCAAATGAACCATGGAGGTGCAATGTTGATGACATTTGATATCGGCAACGTGATGGAACGCCAAAATGTAAATGCACAACATATTAAAACTTTAACTTGAGCTAACAGAATTTTATACTACTAGCTGTGAATCCATAAATTTTTATTATATCCATTTTATATCTTGCGATTCTGACTCCTGTGCAAAACTTTATCCTTCTGGAGCAGTTTTAGCTGTACGTTGTCTATCAATCAGCCAATAAATGTTAGAGTTTATGATATTAAGGTATTAAAGTTCCTAAAATTCTCTTTAATTATGATGATATCTCGTGTGATCTAGATCTAGTCTATCTAGTCCGCCTGATTCTACTTCTACTATTTTCTACAATTCGACCGTTGTACGTCTTTGGTCGTTCCTTACACACTTTACACAGTATACAAGGAACGCATCTCTCGTTGTTAATATCTTACTTGAAACTGATTAATGGTAAATAGTATTTACCCGTTTCTAGTAAACACATTGTTTACGAGAGCAATAAATCTTCGATCATTATTCTGATGGAATACAATCGATTAAAGGGAATACAACGGTATCAGCATATAGATCAGATGCAAATTTTAATACTGATGGTTTATTCCTGTGGTATCATCCAGAAATTTCGATTCGTTTATTCGTTTTCTGAAGTTAGAAGAAGAAAAAAATAGAAATCACGTATAGTTTTAATGTGTCACCGAAAAATTATATTGCCCAAAAATTGGGTCGCTTCGTGTAAAATAGATACTGATATTCAGCCGCATCTCGTTAGACTGGAAGCCGACCGAAAAACCGAAAGACCGAAAAAGGCTAAGAGGATGATGATGATGATGTTCCGGATCACGGTGGTTTATACTGCAATCGGAGTGCCAGACACTATTGTTTTAATTTTCTGTGAGGTTATATAATTTATCTACTTCCATAATTAAACATCATCGGCTCCGGGAATGTCAAATTTAATTCTGGGTACAAACATTGTGGAACAAATAAGGAAAATAGCTTCATTTAGACACGATACGATCTGTCACGATTTGCACAACTTCGCCGATCAAACACGACATAATATGTCGCTGTACGTATGACCTTATGTCGAAGAAACTATTGTCACGAGTTGATTTATGACTCCATGAGAGACAAAAACATGACCATAGTGTATGTATTGTATGTATACGGACAATAACTAAAGAACTAAGCTGGTGGATTTATTGATATTATATATCAATTGGCTTGGTTATATTTATTTAGGATAGTTTTATCAAAATTGGTAAAGTAACATAGGTGCTTAATAAACAAACATAAGAAGACAAGAGCTGGTGGACAACTAAAAATATTACTGTTCTTTTTTAACTTTTGCATTCAGCACATCAAAGGAGAAGCCTCTCTGTTCTTTGAGGCAACTCTACTCTTTCGAACAAAACACCAACTATATTCTAAAAATGACAAATCAGGGTCATAATAAAGGGCTATTTTTTATTTGCCAGGAATTAATAGGACTACTTTAAAATTCTTGGGATCATGAAACTTATTGCCAATTCCAATAATAGTTTTGACCGCAAAAAACGTCACAAAATAAAACAAACAGTTAATTCTGTGAATAGCCGGAGGCTTCGCATAAAAACTACCGTCAGATAACACAGTGCGTCACTATACCGTACGAGTGGAACAAGTATTTGAGTCACTGGAAACCAGAAGCAATTTGAAGAAAGAACCGTCAATGATCGGTTAGTCATACAACTGTAGCCTCTGTGCTTATTTTAATCTCCAATTTGAATTAATTGCATGACACAAAACGTAGAGTAAACTTATCGACACTTATGGCACGCGTTTTCATAATAGTTTATAGCATTCAATTTAGAATGAGTTTCACTATTATTATCCGATATCAGCGCGTGGAACTTAAATCACATACCATAGTAACAGAGTATGAAATGAATCACCAATGTCAACTATAAGAAATTGATACGTGTCTTCTTCCCACAAGTATGGATAGCGCATGCTATGATAGCATTACTGATAGTAATTTATTTAATTCCTTTAATAACGGTCGTGAAAGTCATGGCTGTGACTAGGGGAAGGAAAAGTGCGGTTTTTAGTCAGTAACAGCGCCAAACCCTGCCGTCTCTCCAGGTGGCTGAGAAACCTCCACAAACAAGGTATGCCTAAAGTATTCCGGTAACATATTGCAAAGGCTCTGTCCTAAAATTAAACTGCGTTTGTTTGTCAGAAACACTCATGTTGGACGACCATTGAAGAGGGGCTCGTGGCCAAGTTGTAACTACTCTGATCAACCGATCTGCAAGGTTAAGCTACACTTACCGCGGTCAGTCTGTGGATGGGTGACCATTCTTAATATATCGAAACCCCTCCGTGCCTCGGAGAGCACGTAAAGCCGTCGGTCCCGGTTGTCATACAAATACCTATGACAATCGTTTGTGGTAGTCAGAAGCCTTTTCAGGCTTCTGACTACTACTACTACTAGTGTAAAATAATGATATTCAGCCGCATCCTGGTTGGACTGGAAGCCGACCCCAACATGGTTGGGTAAAAGGCTAGGAGGAAGAAGGAAGACCATAAAAATTTGCATACATAGACAACTGTGATACATTTTCAATTTTAGGCCCAGGCCTTACCTTCTTATACCTTTAAGTAAGGTGAGATGATTCACTTAACAATCATCCATGCATCATTGGGGTCAAGCATGCATCTTGAGTCATCGCAGGCGCAGGTTTACCCAGCCTTTCCCCGGTGAGCTAACATATGAAATATTTACGTTACGCGGGGCACCACATTTCTGCCTTTTCTCTTTCAATGTTTTTTTTAGTAGCTCAGTCCCACAATCCGGGATCGTTACAAGCCTGCTGTAAAAGCTGTACTTCAGGTACAGCTTGGATAGACTTATTAAGGATAGAATATTCTAGCAGCTTAATCATCAAAGGCTAATTCCCTAACGATGCATATCTTTGGCATTTATTAGAGCAGAATTAACAAATAGGCCCTTGTACTGCCTGGATCCTGAATAAAAACTCTTTACGCTCAGGCACGAATCGAAACAGTTTTCTCCAGTTTTTCAGTACAAATATATCATACAATCCAAATCATAGCAGTATCGATAACTCAATACTGCAAATACCCTGACAAGGTTTCCCCCTAACATTATTTTTAGAAGTGAGAATGTAACTGCAAGTTCAACAAGCTCGGGCAACGACGTCTAGCTTGTATAGTCGACCATAAATTTGCTGTACCACCCTTAGAGTGAATGTCGTTTGCATATCACAAAACAATAAGGTCTAATTTTGCTTACAAGACCAAGTGACAGATTGATAATGAGCCTTAGTAAATTTAATTTTGACGAAGTAATTTTATGGCCGACTATAGATACAAACGGCAGCAAAATTTTACTAGTCTTCAAATCATTCACTGGAAAGTCCACACATATAAAAAAGATTTTTGCTTAAAATGGTCATGCTTATTTGAATTCGTAAACTGCTTCTGCGAATGTTGTACTTAAGTAAGTAGTGTGAGTCACGTGTCATGAGGTATTCTTCAGTTAATCGGCGAAATTATATGCCCAGGTATATGCCTGACATTTCAAGGAATACAGGCGTGATGGTATGTTGTTTTATACAACAAAAAAAAAACACATCTTCTGGAAGAATCACGAAACTGACAGACTGATTCACTGCCTGAGCGAACAACGCACAGCTGAAACGGTTGGGTCTAGAAGCAGTAAATTATGGCCAAATGTTCCTTAGGTGCAGTAGATGTTAAAAAAGGGTTTTGTGAAATGCCTAAGGGGTTAGGAAAAACTAGATGAACGCGAGTGACACCGCGGGGTACAGATAGTCTGATATAAGAGGAAACCGTGATTGACTGACTGATCTATCCTTCGATCAATTGATCAAAGGATCTATCAATGCAGAGCTAAAACTACTAAGACTAGAAAGCTGAAGAACCTTTCTGCTACGAACGGATTTTAAGAAATTCCCGAGAATAACAGCACGAACGTGAGTAACAAACACCGCGGGGCATTGCTATTCATTTAATAAAATGTATGTATGTCTTGATAACTTTTTTACCCTTTTTTGCAACATTTTTCATTGCTAGCGTAATGGTACATAGCCTATAGCCTTCCCCGATAAATGGACTATCTAACACTGAAAGAATTTTTCAAATCGGTCCAGTAGTTTCGAAGCCTATTCAATACAAACAAACAATCAAATCTTTCCTCTTTATAATATTAGTATAGATATAGATTACCAACTTAGACTAATCCAAAGCTCAGACTGAAGGCTTTTATCATTAATTGGTACAAGAGTACAGCTGAGGACAGCGCAACTTGTCACAACTAAGGTTTCATTAATTTAGGACTCAGAGCAGCCTAGCCCGAAGCCCTGCGTTTTGCGGTGAGTTCAGTTGAATTTGGATATTATGTTGTATGGAATTTAAGATGGGTTTTGCCTAAACAGATCCTCGAGGTGACCAAACCATTAATTGTAATAAGAATTACTAGCGAGTAAGTCATCGTTTCTTGAAATAATATTACCAAACTAGGCAAGGTGTTAGTCATGAACCAGAATATATCAATTCTATGTGAAAACAATTACGCAAACCGCACTGTAATGAGGTTATGTGTGCGTAAGCGCATTTTTATACCAAATACTATCATTTTATCGTTTTTGTATCTAGCCATTAAATTGCTATAAAATAAGCTCAATTAAGGCGTAGACAGTAACTGTACTCTTGATAAAGAATACTACAATTATTGTACTTCAAATATGTTACCCAAATTTCATTTTTACTAGTTAAATTATGCGGGATAAAAACACTTCATGGATCAGGTACTGTGATTTTATTATCATATCATTACAAAACATTATGTACCTACTTCTTCTATACAAGCCAACGCCTAAAGTAAAACTCAAAGTCCACTCGTACACCATAATATTAGAATCAGGGAGACAAATGCCGTTTTATCCTTACTAGTATTATTAATGCGAAAGTAACTCTGTCTGTCTGTCTGTCGCGCTTTCACGCTAATACTACTGAACCGATTTAAATGAAATTTGGTACAGAGATAGTCTAGAGCCTGAGAAAGGACATTGGCTACTTTTTATTGCGAAAAAAAGGGCTGTAAGGGGTTGAAATAGGGGATGAAAGTTATAAGACCACGCGGGCGGAGCCGTTGGCGGAAAGCTAGTCCTTTATAAACGGTCATGACTGTTCCCTTACACAAAAAAGTGTGAAAAACCATCAGCCCTCTAATTCCCAGCAATTATCCGGACCACTCAAATTGAAACCACGTGGCATGTTGTAAAATCTGTTGTTTTGACGTTCGCGCGTGCGTTGACCGCCTAGCATTGTTCAACGGTAATGACCGCCGAAACGCCATCAGGGTTGTCAACAACAATAAAATTGAAATTTCACGATACAAGCGTAATTCCCTGCTGCCAAAAATTAAGCCCATGTCACCATTTTGACGTTATTGATTGCCGTAATTGTAAACAAAATAAGGTTACTCTGAAAATACACGTGGAGAGAGTAATTCTGTAAATAACTTTTTAATCCCAAAATATGGTAAAATTTATAAACATCAGATAATTATATCACACTGAAACAGTAATAAGTTTTACGCAGAATGCGCAAATCTTTAATCTTGCCCTTACGGCTAATTCATTCATAATCATCAACTGCTAGATACAGGTCTCTCTAAGATAGAGCGTGATTTCGTGAGGCCACATTTACCAACGCAAACCTAGTGCAATTTAAATTTGTATTGAAATTAAAAAAGTAAGCGTCACACACGTGTATTATACATGAGAGATTCTCAGCCAAATCGAAAGGCCTCGTGTTCAAATTCGCAGTTAGAGTGAAGAAAATATGCAAAAAAAATATCTGAAAAATTTGCTGGCGCTGCACCAACCCTAAACGTTGCAATGATGAACAGGAATACAGCGTTCATTGCCTCTCATATTTGTTGTTATTAACTAAACAGTTTACATTAACACACGGTATAATAAACCTTATATATTGCGATTAAGAAACCATTTGAACGCGTTCCTTTGTCTGCGTCTGGGTCTGGGTCGAGGTGCTAAGTGACCAGGATTATTATCACCGGCATAGCGTGGAACATCGCAATAATTTATTATACCTCTTTTTTCTTCATGAAAACTAAGAGGACCGCGACCTATGTAAAAGAAACTGTTCTTACAGAGTCAACTATCATCTCTATCAACTTTGGGGACTACTGTTCTACAACGTTTTCATTTCATGTATAAATAAATCCGCATATAAACGGAAACAATTCAAACTTAACGTCCAGTGAATCACTCGCCATGTGTTAGTCTAGTTTTATTAGTTTGTTATGTAAAAACTGTCCGACCGTTAACATGACTCATAAGTGGCCGGTGCTGAATATGTCGCCAAGTGCTGCAAACAGCACCGATGAGGTATCAAAGGTCATAACAACTTACCATAATGTAATATAACCAATCAGTCTATTAAGATGATCTGTTAATCGATTTTAAATAAAGATTCCGTTCTCGTTCTCAATTTCACACATGGTAAAACAAGAAAAAGCTTCGTTTTAACCAGTTGGAGTAGAGATGAAGAGAGAGAAGAATACCTGTCTGTACAAACAAAAAACAAGTAAATTATGTTCGATGTCTTAAGAGTATAGAGACAATATGGCTAGCGACTTTTTGAATATTAGTACCAAAATTGGACTTTGTCGGAAGGACTGCAATATAAAAGATATCGTTAATTTTTAGCAGAACTATCATTTATCATCAGGCGCCACTCATATGCAATTAAACAAAGTACTAACAACCACAATAGATCTAATTAAATAGCCCTAGACTACGACTGCTTGCCCCACAGGACTCCTTTGAAACTTAGATGTAGACATTTGGCAGTCAGCCAGACGCAACTTGTCGAATAAATAGATATCGCTCGTCTCCAGAGCGTCCAGACATAGCTAGGGTGACTGTTGCCTCCGACAGTTGAACATGGCAGAAACAACCTTGTTAACAATTATAAATGTCACTTCGGTAAACGCTTACATGGAAGTCTTTCCCTTAGAATATTTTTATTCTATAGTCGTAGCCTTGTCCTAGCGCGTGTCACGTTACATCCCATGTGTGTAACTATAGGGTTATAGGGCTAGAAAAAGTAGTGACATGCAGTTTTTATTCGGTACAAGTCTGACACACCCTTCGATCAATAATAGACACACCCTAACACGTCACCAGGTAGCAGACGATCCATGAGGGTTAGTGGTGATAGTGACCTAAAAACCATTGATTTAATGACAGTTAACTATGACCAAGCATCAGACTTCCTCCTAGCCTTTTTCCCATGCATGATGGGGTCGGCTTCCAGTCTAACAGGATGCGGCTGAATATCAGCATTTTACACGGAGCGACTGCCATCAGACCTCCGCAACCCAATTTCTAGGCAATACCGATATTCGAAGGAAAACTGGTTGTCAGGCGTTTTAGGCTTCTGACTACCACTGACGATTGTCATAGGTGTTCGTATGACAACCGGGACCGACGGCTTTACGTGCTCTCCGAGGCACGGACGGGTCTCGATATGTTAAAAATGGTCACCCATCCACAAACTGACCGCGGCAAGTGTAGCTTAGCCTTGCAGGTCGGTTGATCAGCGGAGTTACAACTTGGCTACGAGCCCCTCATGACCAAACCTCAGATATTACTAAAACATATTAGGGAAATTAGCATCACTCAGATCATGTAATAAAACCCAGCATTTAGCTGTTCACAAATGCTAAGTTACCACTGGCATAAACAGTGCAATATTCGATTCTGTTGTACACCTTATGACGTCCATAATACTAGAACTGTAACAATTTAATGTCAGCTATAAACGTTATGTAAACATTTAAGAATTCCATAGTTTACCAATCGCCAAATAGTATTTCTATTGCAGTGTTCATGCACAAGTGATCAATGAAGCCATAATAACCAAATATCTCGCTCGTATGGAAGGTCATTATTTCAAACCCGTTCTAATTGTGGTCTTAGATACAATGTAATAGTGATTATTATTCAAACACTTCTGGGCAAATGCATATGATATCATGGTCCCTTGACTATAATATGGTCAACTACGCTAGCGGCCTGGTGCGGCTTGGTAGATTTCGCAAATCTCCAAGAACTTTATGTAGCGCGCATAGATCTGCAGAATTCCTCACAGCTTCTTCAGTTTTTTTAAATCAAGGGTAATGCTGTAGAGCTCTAATATTTACTATTTATTTATACAGAACTGTATAAGTTAACGTAATTTATAAATTAAAGGTTAAGTTAACTGTTACTGAACTGTGTGTACTGTAAAATGTGTATAGGATCTCACCCTACGAATATCGAAAAATACTTAGGAAACGTGCCCAAATCTCTTAATTTTTAATTAGTATTCTAGATACTAATAAATTATTGTTGCTGTTTACTGTATTGTATGACATTATCGATTCAAACGTTTGCATTAGAGGAAAATATTCTACAAACCCAATTAACTGCCTTTACCTCTTAGGAGCGCTTGTTACAAATATTCAGTACAAAAACAATTTACGTAATCAATCTATAATTAACGGTTTGCTGAAAATAAATCTCCGTTTTCCGGGAAACGGTACTGAGAATCGGGAAACGTTTTTTATGTTTTAGATTTCCTAGTAATTGTAACTTCGACGCGGTTTGGCATTCTCACGGAGACCTAAAGTTGTTACATGACAATCGTACTGTCACGCGTGTTCGCCTGCATCGGGGACTGTATAATTACTCGTGTCGTTTTTATGTCAGGAACGAAACATTACGACCGTATGAGGTAATCACGGTAAAAACGAGATAACTTTCTCCAGACGTGGACAAATTTTAACGAGAGGTAATATTTTTTAATGGAAGTAGCTTCGACACGTGAAATTCTTACTCGTGTACGTACTTAAATGGGACTTAATTTTTATCGTATTTGCTCCAAATACATACATAATTGAATGGTGGGTACATTTGTATTGGCTTATCTGTCCAAAAAGGCTGGTAATTTACATAGAAGCCGTCTCATACAAACATAATACAAATAATCCCAATCATTACGATTGAAGCATTGGCCAATGATAGATTGATCATAAATCAGAAGCTACAAGACAATAGCTGGCTCCATGACCTCAATCCTTTGCGGCGGCGGTGGCGCGGTTAAAAAGTAATTATTACAATTGTGGCCACGACACGTACGCAAAGAATTCGTGTCATTATGACAAAATCGAACTGGATACTGGATTTCCTTGTGGTGGAGGCATAAATCACAAAGTATTGAATTATAGACAAATGGTCTACGATTTCGCTAGAATACATATTTGGAAATCTGAGTTTCTGAACACCATCGGCATAATTTGATGGACTGAAAATATTTATATAGAACTGTTTACGAACAGTTTTGTTCTCAACAATACAACAACATTATGTTATGTTTAGAATAGCTAGATTTGTCTTTACATCACAGTATCCTAAATTGTGCTAATTATAAAGTGTTATCATAGGCGAAGTACGCATCAGATATCGTCGAGCCTTGTGCATATCTACGTCTGTAAGTGGTTCTAATAATCTATTAATTAGAAAGTCTTAGCTAACATTGTTCTACTCAATTGCTGATAAGGCGTGCACAATGTCAAGATTTCGAGTTTATCGCACTAGTTCAATGTGATAAGATTCGTTGGCATTTGTAGCTACTTGGCACTTCTTGAGCAAAGACCCCTGCATTTGCAATAACTTATGAAACCTAGGGAATTGTGTTTTGAACCAAATTGTATTGCCTGATTATTTTTTTTAAGGGAAAGACAATAGTATGGCTATATTTTTAGAGATGCCCGGTCACTTGTCTTGTGTCCGGACACCTGTTGTACAACAGCCATAGGGTCCAACCAGCAGCCATGATTTTATAGATATGTTTATGTCGACTCTTCAATCGTTAAAATTATGTAATAAAATGAGAATTTATGACAACTTTTCTAGACTGTCATTGAAGTCTATGGTTACGTACATCAAGGTACGCCAAGGTACGCATGCAGAATTATCTTAACTTTATGCAATGAGAGCGTAAACCAGTACTTTCTTTCTATTTTTAACATATTTCTTGATTCTAACATTTCTTTCATGTAAAATCTATAATTTTTGTATGCATACAAATAGGTGTAATTATGCACAAAAAGTGAACAATTACGGTGTTATTCTAATGTGGGGCGTACACAATGACATTTGCACATTTCAGCACGGCCATTGAACCAGCGGCGCCTGAGCATGTTACACCCAGTGGGTGGGCGCAGCCATACAAAAATTTAATTATGAAAATTTATCTCGCTCTGTTTATGGTCGCGGTTTTAGGTGGCGTTAAATTTTATGTTTGATTGTGGAATATTATGTATGCGTTACATTTCCTGTTGTGATACTGACAACATCGAAGGATCGGCGAAGGCTGAGAAAGCATATTGATACTTGAATATCTAAAACAAGTTACATCAATTCTATCATTATTTAAATAAGTACCTTACGAATGATACTTGACATAGAAAATTATTTAATTAATGACAAATGTTAATTATAATTTCCATCCATTGTTAAAAAAAACTTTTCCTTTGAAACATGCTACAACAGCAGTGTAAGACTTTGTTTGTGTATTTTTTAGACCCAACGTCTACATAGAATACTTATTTTAGCGTAGCTTTAAAAAGAATTCGGTAAATTGTGTCAACACTATGATGACAGGATTTGGTAAATATTAACATTATCTTTAGGGAAGTTGTTGACAGGATTTGGGGATAATACACTGTCAAATCTTTTCGGTACATCATTATTATTCACTCTTTTCATTCCCATGTTAGGCACTGGTTTCCCTAGAGAAGCTATAGGCAATCCATTAAAGACTGGGTTAACGTGCATTTAATTTTTATTTTACGTAAAATAATTATTAAATTGGTACATAAATTAATTTTTTTTTTTTCTATACATACCTGCAGCGTATGTGCATAATAATAGTTTCCACTTGAACAATTGAACATACTATACAAAATAACTAATTAGTAAACGATGTTGTTATTCAATTAGACGCTGATAAGGCGGTGACCGTCGGTGACCTTTTAACGGTTAAAGTAATCACTAATTATTTTAAAATGTTATATTCAATTACACCTTAATAATAATAATAAAGCCTTTTATTCTGGGATCAGAGAGTAACAATTCCAGTATTAAGTAGGCTTATAAGATGTCTCTGGTCTCAGTGTGCCTCTTGGCATAGGCCTCCTCTAACAGTTTCCATTGTAGTCTGTCCTGGGTTACACGTCTCCATCTTGGGCCAGCAGTCAATTTGAGGTCGTCCTCCCATCTCAGATACTGTCTACCCCGGCTTCTTTTTCCATCTCTCGAGTACCACTCGGAAACTGCCTTACACCATTTTCCTTTGTTATCGCGCATCATGTGTCCGGTCCACCTCCACTTTTGTTGGTCAATATGTAGAAGGATATCTTTTAGCTTAGTTCTCGTCCTGATGTCTGTATTTCTGACTCTGTCTTGACGTTTTGACCCTAATATGCTGCGCTCCATTGCCCTTTGACATGTTGCAAGTTTGTCCCTTAGAGACTTGGTAAGTGCCCAGGTTTCACACCCATAGGTTAGGCATGGAAGAATGCAAGTGTTGAAGGTTTTCCTTTTCAGTGTCATGCCCAGGTCTTTAGATTTCATGATTTCCTTGAGTGACCAGAATTTCTTCCAACCATTGGCAATTCTAGTATTTATTTCCTTTGCTGTTAGGTCTTTTGGGGAGATGAGCTGGCCTAGGTAGGTATATTCGTTGACAAACTCTAAGTTAACTCCATTTACGGTTATGTCTGCCTTTGTTGCATTGGTCATCATTTTGGTCTTCGCAAGATTCATTTTCAATCCAACTTTCTCACTTTCTTTGTTGAGGCTTTGTATCATTAGCTCTATGGTTTCTGGGTTTTCTTCAAAGAGAACTAGGTCATCTGCAAATCTGAGATGGTTCAGTTTAGATCCGTTTATGTTCAGGCCAAAGCGCTCCCATTCCAAGTTGCGGAAGATGTTTTCTAGGACAGCTGAGAATAGTTTTGGTGATAAAGGGTCTCCCTGCCTGACGCCTCTTCTTATTGGGAAAGCTTTTCCTAATGTTTCTAGTTGTATGCTGGCCTGGCTGTGTGCATATATGTTTTTGATAATATTAGTATAGATAGCAGGTATCCCTTGTTGTTCTAGAGTGTCCCATATGTAGTTGTGGCTTAAGCTGTCAAAGGCTTTGGCATAATCTATGAAAGCAATGTAGATGTTCTTGTTGTATTCGTTATATTTTTCTAGTATTTGTTTAACAGTGTGGATATGGTCTATTGTAGAAAAGCCTTTCCTGAATCCAGCTTGTTCTACCGGTTGCTGTTCGTCTAACATGGGGCTCATCCTGTCCAGTATGATTTTTGCGAGTATTTTGTAGACATTTGACATGAGACTTATTGGCCTGTAGTTTTCTATGTCTTCTTTATCTCCTTTTTTGTGTATTAGGATGATGTGGGATTGGGCCCATTGCTTCGGTACATTGCCGCTCATAAGAATGTTGTTAAATATATTTGTAAGGATGGGGGTTAGCTCTGTCATTGTACCTTTCATCAACTCATTGGTGATATTGTCTGGACCTGGTGATTTCTCCATTTTCTGGCTCTTTATCGCCTTTTCGACTTCGCATGGTAGAATTGGTAGAATTTCTGGGGGAGGGTCTGATTTGGTTTCAGGAGGTTTTATGGTGTCTGCTATGTCTTTTTCTGTATTTGTTTCTTGGTTGGCATAGAGTTGGGAGAAGAAATAGGTAGCAAGTTCGTTGATGTTTTTCCGATTTGTAATATGCTTCCTTTTTCGCTTTAACTTTGGTATCCATTGCTTTCCTGCTACTCGTAGTTCTTTAAGCGCCTTCTTAATACCTCCAGTTCTTTGTATATGTTGTTCCAGTGTTTTTAGTCTTTTGTTTTTGCGGTCCTTTCTGATGCTTTCTCTGATTTTTTTGCTAATTTCTGCTATTCTTTGGATGTTTTCTTTGTCAGTTTGTTTGATTAGGTAGTTTTTTCTAGTATTTATAAGTTGTAGAGTTTGATCGCTTAGTTGGTATTTGTGAGTCTTCTGGTTTTTGTTTGCTGTGCAGTAATTCGTTAGGTGCTTTTCCAGGATTTCATATTTCTCTATCGGGTCTGTCAATTTGTTTATTTTGTTTTTGATTATTTCATAGTTGGTTTCGTTTTGCTTGTGAGGAACCTCAAGCTGGTTCTAAGTATTGGTTTTTATGTGTTTCCGTGATAGTTTTCCTGGAGCCTGCTTTAATGAGCTGCGTACCATACGATGGTTTGTATTGAAATTTAGCTTTGTTATGACCGTTGTGTCTGTGAAGAATTTTGTTTGGTTTGTAATTATATAGTCTATCTCATTTTTGTATGATCCGTCGGGTGAGATCCAGGTCCATTTATTTTTGTTGTTCTTCTTGAATATGGAGTTAAGAACTGTCAAGTTGTGTTCCATAAGGAATTCGACCAGTCTCTGTCCATTGCGGCTCCTTTTCCCGTGACCATACATCCCCAGCACATATTCGTTGTGGTTTTGTCTTACGCCTACTTGGGCATTGAAGTCACCCATTAAGATTATGTGGTTGTCTATATATTTCCTTATTGTTATTGATAGGTCTTCATAAAATAGATCTAATATAGACTGATCTGCTTGTTCAGTAGGTGCGTAGACTTGTATTATTGACCATGGCTTCTTGTAGTTTGGTAGTTTCAGATTGAGTATTGCTAGCCTTTCTGAGATTCCTATTATTTCCAGTATGTATTGCTTAAGATGTTTTTTGATTAGGAAGCCAATCCCATACTGCCCAGCTGTTTTTCCTTTTTGGTATAAGATGTAGTCTGTGTATTCTTCTATTTTTTCTTCGTGTCTACGCATTTCACTTAAGCCTAAAATATCGTATTTTACATTTTCTAGGGCATTATCGAGCTCCAGTAAACTTTCGTGGGTTCGGAGGGTTCTTGTGTTTAATGTAGCAATGTTGTATACTTTGCATCTGTTTGTTAGAGGGTGGTGGTCTGATTCTCCCGCGGGGACCAGCCGTACTGGGAGATGTTTTATTTGTTGTGGTTTATACAGTTGTTTTGAATATCCGGTTTCTGGTGGTAATGTATTAGTAGGTATGTAGGTATTTTTATCTGACAGGGAGTATGATCGTTCACGCATGAACTGAAATGCATCTTTTCGCTGTAGTTTGTTTATGTTAGAGGTCTTGTTCGGGTTACCTGGGCTTGGTGTTTCAGATCTTTTCCTTTTCTCATTATCATTTCTGTTAATGTTTTTTCCATCCTTTTTTGATTGCAGAACTGATTTTGGTAAGTCTTGAGTGATATATGAGTTGGGCTTCATTTTTTGTTTGTTTTTAAGTATCTGAACTTTCTTGTGCAGGGTGGTTGTAGCTAGTAGGATTGGTCGGATTTTACCGGTTTTGTCCCCCTTTTTTCCGAGTCTTTGTAATCTGTCGATCTCCCCTTTCTCGATTTCCACATCTATTTCTTTTAATGTTGATGTAACAAGCGTATTCAGGACGTCGTAGTTTTCTTCCTCCGTTTCTGGCAGCCCGTGGAGTAGAACATTATTTCTCCTACTGTTTACTTCGAGGCTTTGTATTTTCCTGTTTAAATTTTCGACTTCACCTTTTAGTTTTTCGTTTTCTTCATTTATTGGTTGTAATTTTTCGTCAACCTTTTGGAGAACGGCCGCAGTAATACTTTCAGTTATTGTTTTTGTTTGAAGGTTAAGTTGTTCTGTCATTTTTGACAGGAGTAGTGACATCTCAGGTGACAGTTGAGTAGTCATGTTATTGACGTGCGTGAATCGGAACGTAAGAGTGATGTATGAACGTATCGATACTCGTTTGTTGAGTTGGCAGCCCTGTATTTGTCGTCTTACGTCTATGTGGTGGAGTTGGTTGTCTATGACTGATGACAGTTGGATAACCTCAAAATACTCCGGTGTAGTCTAAATATCGAAGTTTTATCACTTTTTATTGTTGATTATTGCGATATTTTATTGTTTTTCGATGGCCACAAGCACAATGCACTGCCCGAATGGTATTATTTCGCGCACTGATCGTTATTTCTCACTTATTTTATTTTAGTTAGAGAGCGTTTCGACAAAGCGGTTGACGTAAATGGCACCGAAACGGAATTACACCTTATTTGAATTTAAATTTTGATGGTTTTAAGTGTCTGTTGCACCATCTCTGGATAGACAAAATATGTATAAAATTATCTGCTATTTAATTTAACGGGTACTTACTAGGCGGTGACGTCCCAAGTATCCTATAAGTAAATAACTATTCCCCAAGTATCCTATAAGTAAATAACTATTCCCCAAGTATCCTATAAATAAATAACTATTCCCCAAGTACGCTATAAGTAAATAACAATTCCCCAAGTATCCTAAGTAAATAAATACGCGAATCAGCGACAGTAGAGGTTTACGAAGCATAGTACAAGCAGTAAGATTGTATAGGTTGTAAATCATGATAATTATTGAAGCCAATGTGACCACAAGCACTAGGACAAATGTCCGAATTTCCAATTTCTGACTATGAAATATCCTACCGCCTCCGTAGGTGGCAGACAAGATAGTGCATAAGAATTTCATGTATTTTGAATAGAGGTAGGTGTACAGGTGTAATCCTTTTTGGGTGTTAGGCATCCGCTGAAAAGGTATTGTTTAGGGTAGGTCCTACAGGATTAAAAAAAATAATGGATCAACGATTATCCACATTATATATTACAATTAAAGTTATTTTACACTTAGGCAACATTATTTTTATTTTCTGTGACATTCGGAAGTTGTTAAGATTCCTATTAGAATGATACATATTTTTTCGAATCAATTAGATAATAGTTCTGTGTATGAATTTATAATTAAAGTATAATAAAACTTAGCTGGATGATTAAAATCATGTTGCTCTAGAAGTCTAGACGCTACCAACGTGTATAGTTACTAGACCGTTATAAAAACAGCCGTATCCAAACACATTAAATCCAATCAAGATCTATATTAAAAATACAAACGTAAAACGTTTTACCAAGACCAGAAAGAATTACATTCAAACGAATTATCTTTCCCACTTAGGTAACTCAAAACAACTACTTTTTACTTCGTATTATGCCAAATTACTAAAACAATTGAGCGAAAAATTCAAGTTTGGCAAGTCGTTAGTAGCGTGCGACACATCCGGTAACGAAACTGCCATATTGTCGTTGGGACCATTCAAAATTCGAAGAGGTGCGCGTGCGCCGGCCTTCGCCCCTGACGCCGTGGCGGAGCGCGGGAGGAGCGGGTGTGTCTAGGGCTGACACCTTTCGAAAAATTGCTGGTGTTATGTAAAAACTTAGAATGTGTCCTAGAAAAAATTACAATAAGCAATAGACTATTGTATTAATTATAAATCGAAAAACCACTAATAGGTCAAAATATCCAGTTCTACAATATAAATAATAAATTTCGATAAATTCACAACACCGAGGAATTATGATTCTGTTTTGATTTATAATTATAATTTTAACTTGATGCGTCTCATTCATATTTTTTAATATTGTGACTATTGGTATTGTACCAACCCTAAAAGCGAGACACGAACTGGTTAAAAAAAGTTGAAACAACCACAGTCAAACGTTAAGTGATGTCCTTGACGCACCTTGCTACATTTCCAGTTAGATCACGACTAAAAACCGCAATTAATCCTTATACCTATTGTTTTTGAGTTCAAAATCCTGTAGATATTACGTAAGTTTAGACATTAGAATTCAGAATGGGTGGGTACTTGAAGTATGGTAGTTATTGGGCTAGCACAGCTGTGACCAAACAATTCATCATGGCGATCGCAATGAGTTAAGTAAACTAGTTGACCATATGGTCGCAAGCCAACTTGTAGAAGCTATTTTTCCACTGCAAGTACGTAATTATGACTGTAATTACGTACTATATGCTAAACTAATGTATCCGAGATGCATCAAGCTGCTACGATCCCACTTGTCTAATGAACGGAAAGTTAAACTTAACTAATAAACTCCTGATTATAACCATTAAACCGCTCATAATATTTGAAGATCAAATTAATGATTCTTGAAATTAAAATTGTTTTAAATAATGATATGGAAGCTTTACTGTTTGGGCAATATTGAAATTCTAGTTTTTGGTTCAATAATTTGGATATGAACTGGGTTTTTAACATGTTTACAATTTAAAACAGCAGCACTGCAAACTTAAATCAGTACTCCGTCAATTTAAAGCTATAAAAATTATAAACGTTAAAAACGGCCCTAAAGTTACAAACAAAGATTCAAAGGCAATCATTACAAAAAGCATAAACAAAAGAAAGTGCGGGGTAGACAGAGAAAACAGAACAAAATAAAATAAAAGGCCACACCACGGAGCCGACTCGTTCGGTGAGTGACGACAATGACCGGCGACCACGTAACGGAACGACCATTATGAGATACTCAATTAACTGAGAATGGAAGGATTTACTTAGTTTTTCTTCACGCTTTTTACCTGACTTAGTAAAATAAGTTTTACTGAATTTGAATTGATCAGAGCTACCAAGAAGCGCCAGCAATAAACATGATTTAGAATACGTTTTGGGGGAATAAGATCAGCAGTCAGGAATACCAATTATTGAGACAGCACAATCAGATAGAATAGAAATCAATGGGTCGATAAGCCATTACAATTACAACAGTACCAAATCATGCAGTGCTTAATAGCTTATTAGTTTCAGAACTGATAGAAACAAGCTTGTAATCTCCATCTAAAGATTGTAGGAGAAAACTGACCAACTAATAGTGTTTAGCAGTATTGGTCGGCATAAAAGGAAGAAGGCTTACAACCAACAATGGTATAATATAAACAGTAAATGATGATGAAGAAGAAGCGCTCCAAAACACGTCCTAACTTTCATTGACTAATAAGTTATACTATGGCTACATGATTAATAGCGACACTACATTTCTTTCATGACTAAATAAAAATAGCTCTATTGTCCTTTATGAATGTGTGAACTTCATACTTTATACAATGACCTGAATGTTGTGCATACCTCTATGACCATCACGACACTGTGTAACAAGGTCCTAGTCATTCATTAATGAAATAATAACTTCGTGGAGTTATGAAAACATTGTGGATAGATATAAACGTAGACCAAAGAAAAGATACTTAGAGAGTGTGGAAAATAGAATGACTGAGGTAGAAGAAAACACTTACATAAATGCTAATCATATCAATACATCATCAGATCATACAGTTAACAGACTCATTATCGTCATTATTTGTTTACCTTTCAACTCTAATCATCTAATGGAAGTACTCGACCCAAAAACCCAACAATACAAAATCACGATGGGTAAAACTTCTCAAAATAATCCCAAAGCCATGTCTGGTTAGAACCCGCGACCCATAAACAAAATGCCACTGGCAACGGTACCGATACCGGTTTATCGATCGCTCGCCTCGACATATTATAATATCGATCTTATAGGAAGAGACGGCTAAAACGAAAGTGGAGAGAATTATTTTGTTTGTTGTTAACAGGGATTGTTTATAGCCAATAGAAAGAAACAAATACCCATTACCAAAGGTTCTCTCAAATTTTGGAGTTTCTAGACCAACAGTTACGGACACGTTAAGAAATATGTTTTCTAAAATTACTGATATTTCTTCTGAAATTAACTTATTCAATACCAAACCTTTGTGTCCAAAAATACACGTCTATATTTGCCTGGAACTTACCTGGAAAGAGAAAGAAACATGAAATGTTTATGTTACACAAATTATTTAACTATCTTTAGCCGGCGGCTCCATTCACTTTAATTTAATGCTCAGCTACTGAATATTATTACCCAACAGCACAGAGTCAATTTGAACTCACGACCTTTTCGATAGGTAGTTAACACCTACCAGATAGTTTATTATCGCTTTAGATATTAATTTAAAGTTGCTGTGTGAAATGTGCTAAGAACAGGCTGTTGTTTTCTTGACTGTGACGTAACGTAAGTATCAAATGGGCTAGTTATAGCTGATATTGATAAAAAAGCTTTTTTTTAGTACGCTGGGCCAAGTCTTTGTACACAGTGAGCTTGAATCGGGTTTGGCGATATTGCAACTGCATCAATACTCAATCTTATTTTGACGGGTCTTGAAATAATAATTCAACTGTTAAGATAGTTTTATTTGTACGAACTTGTGTGAAAGCTATCCACGTAATGCAAGTTTTCTTCACAGTGTTTTCCCTAACCGTTAGGCATCTTAAATGAGTAAATACATGAATATGGATGAACCAATTAAAAAATAAAACGCTCACAATTATCATGACTTGAAATACTATGTGTAATGAATGTGAGGTTTTAAAGTACTAGGTTTTTTTTTATACCACTAAGGTGGCAAACAAGCTTGCGATAACCGCCTGGAGGTAAGCGGTTACCGTAGCCTATGGATGCTTGCAACACCAGGGGTATCACTCGCGCGTTGCCGACCCTGGAAACCTCTTAGAGGTTTATGGAGGATTCACTGCGCCGAAAGTTTGAGGGAATATTCCTGTTGCTGCCAGCGCAGCGCATCCTTAGAAGAAGCTCTGGCAACCTTACTCACGTTATTTGGCTGCAGTTTTCTGTAAGCTGGAGGTACTTCCCCAAATGGGCTGCTCCAGATTTGAGCCATAAATGGCTGTTCTCCTACCTCTCTTAAAATCTAAGTATTTTATGATATTAAAAGAGAGAGTGTAAGTGCAAGTATCGATGTGATAAGGATGTAAAGCACGTTCGCCACAATGATGGGAACCAATGACGAGCCACCGGTAACATGATGTCACCGTCACACAATAGACATTAACAATAGGAATAGTGGCACCTGTGAATACCGTGTCTTGTAATGAGGTTTAAAAATAATTATGGTATGCAGGAATCATAAAAAAACATATACTACACATTTATGGTTTCATTAAAAAAATATGGAGACCTGCTAAAGAACTAGAAAAATTACTTCGATTTATTTTACTGATTTACAGATAGATAAATGAGGCTTCCGAAAAGTGCAGTATTTAGCATAAAATGGTTCCAACCGCAATACTTTAAGAAAACTCAAACTGCTTAGTAACTGAAATCGCGTCTTTTGAAAAGCTCGATACCCTACATATACCTATACATCGAGCTTGATACCCTACAGACAGACAAATGCTTATGTTAGGTCGATGACGTATGAAACTTCCAAGTAACGTTGAGTCATGATATTATTGATATATGGATCGATTTGCAAGCTGACGGACGCCACTTATGTGCCAAGGCTGGGCTGTATTAAATTATTAAAATATTTATTGCCTCAATCTATACCAAGAAACTTGGACGAGTCTTATTCATGTATCGTGTATCGGTAAAGTTTGAGGACTTGATTTTTGCCTAATTTATCCAAATTAACCAACTTCAGATATAGCAGCAGCCTTCACAAGGACGCCTACATAAAACGCAATGCAATTTGGAAATGCATTACGGCATAAATGAACTACTACTTATATAAAGTACTCGCCACAAGCCAACAGTGTTAAATTAATGATTCGTAAAAGGATCAAAACCGGAATGGCGAACCGTCAGAATGTTAATTAGCCCTTAGTTCTCTCACTCGAGGCACTTTGGTACCGTTACGGTGGTATTACACGACAGTGTGGTTGCATCGCGCCCTGTCCTGTCTGACCAGATGGCATTAACTGCGACCCACTTCTTGAAGGTCCTATACCGGCCCGACTTATGCCATGTACGGCATTACATGGTTACGCAAGCTGTTGATTCTGCGAGAAACTCTCGTATTGTTCATATTTTATTATATACAATTAAATGTTGGAAACTTTACCTTGTATGGAAAGTAAATTTCGTTTGATTAAAACATAAATCTGGTTGTAAAATACAAGGCAAAAAGATATAAAGGGCAAGAACCGTCTGAGATTGCTATCAGTAAAGCAATGACCATAATTTTACATGCAAAATTAGTCATTACTCTGAAACAAGACCAAAAGTTCAATACTGTAGCTAAAATTGTGAAGCTTAATTAAGCATTAACCGTATCATTGCCGAAAAGAATGCCACAACATGATTTTAAGCGAGGTATCAATATCAAGCTGGGTACTAACAAAAAATGGCGCTTTGCTTTCAATGCGATCATTGATTGCGCTCCAAAGCCGTTTACAGTTAATCAATGCACCATGTGTAATGATTGGTCGTGGTCGGCACGGTACGGCATATGGCGGCTAAAACATGTCCTTATAAGGTAGCACATATGGACGACATGGTTCATTCGACGAATTCAGCGGTACATGCGTTTGTGACAACTTTTACGGACATGATGAATGGACGTGTCAAAGTTATGAATATTGAAGTCAACGATTCTGACGTGGATCGTAATGTAACGCTTTCGAAACTGTTTTGGACAGCATTCGCGAAATGATGCATTATGATGTTCATGCTGCAGATCTTTTAAGATAATAAAACATTTTGTAAATAACTGCACTGTACCGATGAGGAAATTCGTACACGTAACACAACTGTGAAGCTCTTTCAAGATTTAAGACGATATCAACGAGCTGGCCTAAATCTCGACGCCAAGGGCAATTCATGTCTGTATACCATTGTGAACTTTGACCCGAGTAACACTTCATATCAAGAACGCTTAGTTCTATCCAGATCACAAGGGCAAAGCATACAAGGAACACCACCCATTGTCTTCTGAATTCACCATTTTAGTTCGATATTCGACAATCAATAAGAACAGAACCATTTTAGGTAATGGTAAACACTGCACGGGTAAAACACTACCGATGAGGCACACTTAAGTTCAGAGCACTTCTAGTGATACTCACTCAACTGATAAGAAAATACAACTACTTAGCATTGTTATTGCTGGTGGTGCGATCAAAGTTCTAATAACAATTAAATATAATAGATTCTCAGATCGCTTGCAAAATGCATTAACAGATGTCCTGGGCAAAGAATAGAGCTGTTTATCATTAAGTACTATTCCGTGTGTTGTTGAAATTTCAACCTTATTTTTACGTTCGTTAAGGTAGATGTTGTACTTTGTCAAACGAGCATGAGCATAAATATGTGCTTTGTTTGGAGTAGAGTTGGGTAACTCCTGCGCTGATATATATCACTATTTGTTTGGTAGAAAATTTGCGCTCATCAGACTATTAGCAGTTATAATAATAACCTAACAAAACTGGTTTTGCTCTTGATTATACATGGTGTTCACCAACATGATTATACATGGTGTTCGAAATGAAACCAGCAGAGCCTAAAACCATCTAGATTTTATTGATTACTGTCTAAGAAAGTACGGGATTATTTTCATAGAGCAATAACTTAGAAACACTATTCACCGAGTTATTGCCATTTATAGTGATTTGAGTGGAACAAATCACAAACAAACCATTCTAGTAGCAAATAAAAAATAGGTACCCTTAACGACGTGACGTATCTATTGGAAAAAGTGACATATTTCGATTGAATGTGTCTGTGAAAGACAAACATACGAAAAGGATGTTCAACTTCATCAGCAAATGAGTTTTCTTAAACAGTAAAATTATTTAATCTTCCCGAATAACCATAAACCAAAATGGTGGCAACCTTCTACAAAAGTCCTTAGTATTGCACATAAAAATAATCAACATTCTTATGTTAACGAACCAATTTACTTAACCGAGCTTGATTACAGAATTAACACAAGGCAAAATATACTGGATTCTTTTAATTGTAGAAATGTCTGAGTTAACTTTATCGCAACATTCTTCCAACAGTAATAAAATATAATAAATGTTTATATTTCCGTTTTTCCGAGGCGTGTTTTCCGTTTTCCTAAGGAAGCTTTTTCAAGGATTTACCTAGATGTTATCTTCAATGAATCATTACATTAACACATTATTAAAAATGGCAATTTAATCGTTTCTTTCTGAGTAAGAACTTACTATACGACCAGTTAAGGCTATGAAGTTTAGGCAATGACCAAAAACTCAAAAAAAAAATATGTAAGAAATTATACAAAACTACCCTTGAATAACTCACTCAACCCACGAATACTCTCAATGTTAGTCGAAAAAGGTAATTGATCGAGTGCTGCATTTTACTAAATGCAATTAGACTATAACATGACAGTAAAAAAACGTTGTACAGAGAAATGCAATTATCTTGACAAGCAACAAATATATTTGCAAAGGCTGTTTGTTCCCCAAGGCTTAGGGCAGCTGTCGTTAACGTCTAGCGTTTACGACGCACCGTCTAGACATTGAACATAACAAAATACTACATTATAAAGCAAATGGAGAAACGGACATATTTTGAGGTAATAAAAGCTGAACCGGAAGGTTTTGTAATGGATTGGCAATTACTTAATTGATAAAAAAATATAGAAGCCGACCTCAACACTGGCAAATACGAGGATATTGATAAAGATTATTATTTAGAAATACTCTAATTAAGCCTCTGTTCAAAAATACTGTCGGTATTACGGGTTTTCCTCCTAAACGAAAACACAATTAATGAAATATTGAGGTAACCTATATGATTCTATAAACTGGAAACAATGATGATCTAATTTAACATTCATTATGTAAACAATGATTTTATTTTAGCTTCTGACACAGTAGCATATTTGTAATGTATACAGATATATTTTATGATAGCTTTGTTAATCATTATAAATAAGTATATTTTAAGCTCGTTTGTGCTAGATGTAGTATTACATTAAAAATCTGACACACTTATTTTATCGAGAGCAAAAATAATAATTTCTTAATACATACATTACGGTGTTCAACAAGGCACTATATTGGGCCCACAATTTTTCAAAAAAAATCTCTGCTGACTCAGAATGCAGTCCGTATTCACTGACCAGCTCTGCGTTTTTTTAATTATATTAGCCCATTTTTTGCCAACCCCTACAGCAAATTACGTAAATATCATTCAAGCGGTCAACACATTTACTGCATTCCGCATATATCAGATAACATAGCAACGTGACTGGACCAAAAATAACTGAGCTCTAACTATAGGCCACTAGATATGGTAGAAATTATTCCTTCAGCGTAACAAGGAGTTTCATTCACTGACAATTATTCATAATAATTTTGCACGCACGTGTGGTCTGGCGATCGTGGATCACGACTAGTGGAAGGTCGCAGATGGTTTAAGAATGGGTGAACTGAATAGTTATGCATACACATTTAAGACCTTCGGTTAGAATATTTAGACATCGGTTAATAAAAGACGCAATATTTTTTTACTAGCCTACTGTCCCACTGCTGGGCGTCCATTCCCTCTTCCCAAGCTGCTCTGTCTGTTGATTTAAAGATCTAATATATTTTTGACATGTATTAACATGTCAAAAATTTAGATATGTACACATAATATCTTGAAAACTTTAGCAAAGATTAACTAATTAGTTTATTGTCAGTTTCATTCATGCTCCTGGCACCTTCCTCCAGTAATAATATCATACAAACGATAAGTCATACGTACGAATATAACATTAGAACGAAGACCTGACGATGTAAAAACATCGGTTGCATCATATGTCTTTAAATAGACGGGCTGGACTATTAGAAACAGATAAACTATATTGAGGCGCGCGTCCTCTGTTACAGTCAGGAGAAGAATTAAGAACAAGATTATTGATTGGTACCTTAATTAAAACGATGCTTTTAAAGAAGATTGTTCAATAATACTTTATATCGCAGATATGTCATATTCTGAGTATCTTCATTGACCCAACATATGGGTCCACCCTGGTAAAATAAGACTAATCAATTTTCTGTTCCGTAACGGAGCTTTAATTGAGATTAGCCGACCAAGAGCAATTTGTTAATCAAACCAGTTTCTGTAGATTTAAGCTTAACTAAATGTGTTGATGATAAATTAAATAACCATATTTGTTATACACGCCGATTTGGCCAAAATGATTTCATGTTTTCATAAATGCTTTAACCTTTTGTAAAACCACGATGTATGTAGAATTTCAACAGAAACGTGCCACGAAAATCATCAAAACATAATTAATAATATCTGCATAATTTACTAGCTTTTAAAGCTTCTCCACATGATTGTCCGTCATATTATATTCCCATTATATTCCGAGTAAACCATAAAACTAGCATACAGAAAAACTAGTTCAAGACATTGAGGTGCCGATTCCAAAAGTGAGTGTAATCCTAATCTAAAACTTGAATTATGATGCTAGACAAGACGATGAAAGAATAATAACCAAATGTGCTCCAACAAAGTGCTGCGTTTTGCGGATACCTGATCCATTGCAGTATCTGCACTGCAGGAAAACGCTAGACAACAGCATCCATACCTCCATAGCTAAGCTCTGCAGCGGCAAAGCCGCAGGCAACATTTTTGCAATTGAACGAGCTGAATGCATTTGCGCAGATAAAGTTGTTAGTGAGAGCAAGATTAAAGAGCAACATGGTTCCCTTGTTAAAACTTTTACTTTTGTTGAAGCAAAAAAAAATACATTTGGCTTGATAAATGTAGTAGTTTTAACTGATATATATGTTAAATACAATAAGGATCCAACTGATTTTGAAGTCTATTAAGTCCTAAATCATTCAAGTATGATTTTACCTTTGATAAACAGCTTTTGACAGATCTATCCAGCTAAAGCTGAAGCCTTATCGAGCAAGTCGCATGTAAACCAATCTACCAAAATAATTGTAATAAAAAAAGTCCTTGCAATATCAGCCGCAAGACAACATACATCAGTGTTGTATTTCAAGACATTACCATGTAGTTTGCTTGCCAAAACAAATATACTTTCCTGCATCAGACGTCAACCATAATGTTTTTGACGACCGCAAAATGGATCGGTGATTTTAATAGTGCTATTTAAGTGACTTGTACGATGGTATACAAATAGGGAAGAAACATCGCCTCTGTGGTTTGAATACTTGATGGGTCAGTTTGAGGCCGAGGCTCCCGCAAGGTTTTCCATTTGAATTCTAAGTGTTAAATGACGTATTTATTGCTACGAGTAGGTTATAGACAACACAAAACACTGTGCAGTGTAGTAATCAACCTGTGCTTCAGTGTTCATCGATTATTATTTTATGATTCTCATATTTATCTATGGTCAATAAGTTTAAAAATACCCCTAAAATTATATGTAAAATAGATAATGTCACAGTTTTTATCACGCATATCACAACAGACATCCAATTTTACAAGGGACATCAAATTTTCTATCTAAAGCACCTGCATTTTTCAAGCAAACTTTCCGGCTTCCACCCTTTCAATCAGAGAAAAACCCCTATTTCGTGGGAAAGCCCATACAAATGACAAGCCATATGTCAGGCATATACGGAGCGAACAACCTGATGTCTGAAAGTTTCATAACCCCGTCTGCACCTACCCTACCCACTATGCAACCCCCTAGGGGTGTCTGCAGAGGGTGCGGCTTGTTCAGACTTTACTACTGAAGTGCTGATTGGTTTCAAAGTAGGGGTACGCAAATTAATGGATGACTAAGGCTAACTGTTGCAGTGCACTTTTGGGGGTGCGGGTTGCTTAGCTAGATGAAAAGTCCGGGAATACACCAATTTGGCATAGAAGTTTGTGGTTTACCGATATAAATTCAGTTTTACTGTTCAAAAATACATTAACTTCGTAAAGAAAACCAGGTTACTTTTTGAAACAACTAGAGGAACCAGTTCTCCTGCGTGTAACTCAATCTTGTCCGAAGTTAAAATACACTGACATTTAAAAATTTTCATCATCCATCACGTATCAGTTTTTAAATGGAGAGTGGAATGCCAAACGATCTTTTCATTGGTATTTTCATTTTTAGTTATCATAATTTACTAACAACTACGTAATGGGTACATCAATTCCAAAGCAAGTATTTCCAGTTGCATTATTACCCTATTACTCATCCTTCCTGGTGTTCTCGGACTTATCTAAACACAAAGGTTAATGTTTTTTACTAATAATGTAAGCTTGAACTATGTTGAAAACTTTATCGACTGTTGTTGGTATTTAAACTTCAAAGACATTTATTTCATCATTTCATTTCAGTAAAAGACAACAATAGCAAAAGAATGAGAACATCAATAACGATTTTTACATTTACGATTACAAGTGAATCGCTCAAAGGTAACCTTATTGTTTTTTTATTTCTTTCTCGATGTGGAAACTGGAAAAAATTATAAAGGATCTAGGGAAGAAGCGCAACTAGTTTTTAAACTGGTTTTAATTCAAACAAGCCAACTGCATTAACCCTGGCCATTTTATAGCCATAAAGAAAATCCAGTTAGAATGCGTTGATTAAAAATTTCAATTCATACAAGATTCTTATGTTATCGGCTTGATAGGAGGCAGATAACGCAGATAGCGTCGATTGTTCGCGGCGACCGGTCCACAGAGCGACTATAGGCGATACACACGGACTAATTTAGATGCCACATGCGGATTCTGACGCTACTTGGGAGAGACCTATGTCCACAAAGAGCTGTCTTGAGTAACTTTAGATGGTAAACTAATTACATCGGTTGATTATTACGTATTTTCTACGTAATTCTCAGTAGTCCTAATTACTAGATGCCTCCTCCACTAGCTTTAAATATGGGTTGCTACATTACACGTGTTTGAACTATGATTTTTTCTTTCTCACATGTTTTACGTTATCGACAAGATCTGTTGATCTTACAGTTTTGAAATACTTTCGAAGTCGTAAATTTAGCTATCAAACCGCACACTTCGCTAAAAGTAATTCTTGCTAACATAATTGGACTCGTAATCAACGCAGAGATATCTAAAATTAATATACGCAACAGCTAAAGCAATCAGTATTATCAAACGACCTTGTGGTATCAAAATCTGCTTTATCGATGCAATAAATTGAGCTCTATTACGTATGAGATTAGGCTAAAATGTAATATCCTGTATAAAACCTTGTATCATAATTTAGCTTTGTCTAATCTTACGGTGACTTATAGCAGCTTTTTTATTCAATTGGAGCAAGATTTAAGTGTCTGCAACCAACACTAATTAATACCATTGTGTTGTAAATTTTCTCCGGTAGACAGTGCATTTCATATTAATGCCAGACACCCAAAGCCAATGACCTGACAGTTAATGAAAAAGCTGTTACGGGGTGAGTGTAGGAACCCTAATGAATCCTGAATGACTCTCGATAGCGGGATATCATGAAATATGTATGGCAAGGTATATCATGTAACATGTAACTCACCTTTTATCAGAATGGGAAGTCCTAGGTAGGTATATTATTTAAATTATTGTTAATTTATCGGAAATAGAGATACTCCGTAAGGTTTTATCAATGTGTATCTTAAATATTTGTAGAACTTTTGGATTATTCAGTACCTAATGCAGTTAAAAATCAAACATCATTAGGGTAAAATGCTAATTTTAAACAATAAGATCTTGACTTAATGGGCCAATTTTACAGTCACTATCACAATATTATTTGTTGTTATCGAGTAGAACCGAGGTCACCGACTTCATATTACTAGGAATCTATGAATGCAAAGAGTATTATTTCATTTTCCTATAAGATTGGACAAGTTAAGAACAATTTACACAGTCCTACTCTATCAACTCTGTTATTTCATCTATTCTTCAAGCAGTTCAAGATAACCTATGAGCCTCGTAGACAACTAGAATTAATTAGTAAAACATTTTCTGCTTCCATCTGCCATCCAACCTATGACAGATACGTCTATTAGATATCATTCTAATAGGAAAGCTGGTCAGCTTTCCTATTAAAATGATGTTGAAGCTCCAGTACTGCTATTCCACTAGCTCTCTGGCTACCCCAGATGTGTTTACGAAATAACTCGATTACGTACAGACGAGTTATCGGCCGTAAACGTGACTTACGATGGTTACCATTAAACCCGTGAGCGGATACAAGTGTAATTTCAACCTTAAGACTTGGCAACGTTTCGTATACCGTAGGCTCATTGACGTTTTTTATAAGTAACTTCGGACACTTTCGTCATAAAGCCCGTGTGCTTTATGTTGATTTCAATATCGAAATTCAAGTTTTTGTTTCCAAAAAATATCACACCGGCTCTTACTAGGTTGCAAAAGAAAAATAAAACGCATTTCTTTCTTTAGAGCAAAACATTTTTTGTGCAAACCATCGTCGAATCGATCGATTACAAACAAAAAAGCACACGAGAGTGAAAAGGACTAACAGTCAAGTTTGCCACTAGTACCAGGATGTTAGAACGTCGGTGGAGGTTGAAACGTAGCGTACATATTCGCGTGGGCCGTCCCCCCCTCAACCCCTGAGCCCCCGCCGGTTCAACGACATCCACGGCCGTTTCGGCCGGCGGCGCGCCTCACCTTGACATTCATCTCGAGCACGACGCTTTAGCCAAACGTTTGAATTAACTCGAACAACTTTCGAACACCGCTTTAGAATTAACCCTACTATGGTATCAACCGCCTACTCAAATGGGCCGCGTTGCATTTCGGTGACTCGCGACAATCTACGCTATTGCTATGGTGCCCTGGTACGCGAGGCTCGTTCTAATGAAGTAATTGAAATTAAATCTTGTTTCCCTGTAGGATAAAGAGTGTGTTGTCGCAATCGGACGATACTTCCTATCGCCATTGTGAAGACGTGACGCATCAGTTAAATTGATAAGTAGCGAACAAAGAGTCAGCTATGTAAAACAATCTGCATAATAGAAATATTTTATATTATAATGGAAAAACCTTCAAGAAACGCATCGGCCTACTGGCGCTGACGTCATCGCGTCACCATACGTACTTTAACTTACAAATTTTCTAATCCTATTCGCAGAGGTCAACACTCCTTAAACAAGAAAATATTTTCGCATGTACTCGTAGTGAGTACGCACACAAACTTGTTATCCACTGTAATGATGAAGTATTCATGCTGTTAACTGTGCGCCATTATTTGACAAACAATTGGACGTTAAAAGGATGACAAGCTTAAATATAAAGTACATTGATATCTTCTATAGGACTCGATTAATTAAAATACAATATTATAATAATCAAGTAGTGACATACCGAAAAAAAAATAGGAACCGTTTATCATGGGACGGACTCATATGTCGTGGAGGAGTAAAAACATAATGCCAGATGGATTAAAGACGACAACATGGATTAAATTAGAGGTTGTGTCGTATAGAAAAGATCTTAGGTCGAGGAAGTACCTAAATCATGTATGACGATGACTGTTTCGTTTGGGATGGATGAAAGAAAGCATCTGGCGTAGACTCCAAGAATGAGCTCCAAATGAATACGTATGCATGATGGATATTATATTATCAAAGGCGCAAAAAATATAAGAAAGAAGGAATGAAGACAGAAGCGTATTACTCTCTTGCTTCTGCTGATAGAGGTAATTCGTAAACCGAGATTGCCGCAATGTTCCCAATGGTAATTGGAAAGTCCGTGTAAGGAGTGGAAGTACGATAAACCTGATAAGCAGTTGCAATCTAAGCAACTTAAGTACTCGTGATAAAAGTAAATTCCGCCATACCCACACCTCACCCAATTATTGCTCCATAAAAACGATATAAAGCTACAAACTCCAAAATGGGCGAGGAAAATGAACAATAAAGGTTAAAACGCGGACCAACGGAGACCACCATTGTTATTGTGACTCACAAACAAAAGGAAGTTATGGTTCCAATTGGACCACCATGGACTTTTAGAAAATTTGCATGTAGGAACAGTGACGTCATATTGTGAAACAGGACGGACCTGAGGTTGTGTTGCCTGAGATTATAATGATGTAAAATACTAATGCTACTCTAAATGGTCAAGTTGGAAGTGCAAGTGCAAAAGATTAGTTCGCCTTCCTTCATCTCTGCCAGTTTCATAATCAACTGTTTACTTGCTAGAGTGGATTCCATAATGGAAGGAAACCATAATGTACCGTTAACCATCCCACGCCAACAGTCGTTTAAGGAAATGGTTTAAAGTGGAACTTATTATTAATCTAAATTATTCATCATATCAAGGATCATTTCGAAGGTCGCTGAGAGAGGTTGGATGCAGTAATGATGATTACGGTTTCCACTTTACGACACTGAAAAAAATACGTTTCAAACCTGCCTTTCGTAATGAAATAACATGCAAAAATCAATGAAGTTCAATAAAATAGAACAGTGTAATTCTATGTTTGTAAGACTCCCGGAAACCTGGCAGTGATTGTCAGACAATGAACGAGTGCCTTGTAACGTGTAATGTAGCCTTTTCCTACTTATACGATACATGCCAAGTCTTGTCAATAGCAGCAGCCCCAACAATTCACAATCGTTGACGGTCACCGTACGACAGTGAATGGTGGCACCTTTTGTTATGTAAATCAAAGGATTTCACGCCCCATTAATATCGCGAACACGGCTTTAATTGATGATACTTATGGTTGCATGCGGAATGGTACTTAAGCTAAGAAATTATGAGTTTATTGTTGGCTAAAGTACCGCGGAAGACAGTTTGTATCATTTAGGAAGTGGGGGTTCTAGCGATCTTGGACCTTAATTATTACACATGGTGCAGGGTGCTGGAATGTGGAGGACGTCATTTTTATATATACGCTCTTGTTCACAATGGCACCTTTTTTCTAGCGTGCCTAAAACACTGTTGTGTTGTGTGGGCCTGACCTGGTGACGGAATGAAGGTCATGTTTTATTTTATCGGTAGCTAACTAGGCAAACGTCGTGTAGGACTCTCACGACCAGGTGAATTGGCGGATGACAGTCATGACTGAGGAACAGCCAAAGATTGGGCTCTGTGCGAACAGTAGCAAAGGTCTAGATAGAAAGAAGAAAGAAAGAAAACACATTTATTCAGACACACAACATCCGACAAACACAGAGATATGATAAGTACAAACGTAAAGATACATTTGTGGACGAATCCATGATGGCTGACGAATGATGTTTAACTTATAACGTCTATGATAAGCAAGTCGCTAGTTTATTTTCACCTGAAGAAGGTATCATACCTTCTGTTTGATCATTTAAATAGTGTAATATTATTACAAACTAGCTTCCCGCCAGCGGCTTCGCCCGCGTGGTCTTATAATGTTTTCCCCCGTTTTTGCATCATTTTTCATTACTACTCCGCTCCTTTTAGTCGTAGCGTGATGATATATAGCCTATGTTACTCGGGGATACTGTAGCTTTCCAAAGGTGAAAGAATTTTTGAAATCGGTCCAGTAGTTTCGGAGCCTATTCATTACAAACAAACAAACAAACAAACAAATCTTTCCTCTTTATAATATTAGTATAGATAAAACCAAGTCGGTCCGTGACGGCGATCAATGTGTCGTTCGATTATCAAGAAGTTCGAATAGCAGCCACATAATGTAAGTACGATTTTAACGTTTGCTCACGAGACAAAATACTCTTTTCTCTTGAGATAGTGGAAAAATAAGAAGTAATGTAAATTTACTAGGTACTTGTTAACTGCTCTTTTAAAGTGCAATATTTAATTAAAACATTTATGGAAAGAGGTCATGGTAGAACTGTGTTCGTTTCGTCGTAAAAAAGTCAGCAATGCAAGCCATTATCAGGTAACAGGTGACGTGTCAGCTAAACAAGGGTGACAACGAAATACGTGTGCATGCGCAAACTGTTATGTCATGGAGAAATTACTTAAAGACTTGCAGTTGTTCAACCTTTATTTTATTTTAAAGTTCAGCATTGTATTTCTTACATTTTTAACATCTAGCTGTTATTCGACGTACAGTACTGCAGTAAAATAAGAAGGACAAGAGGAGGATGGTGAAGGTTTTTGCTCCTAACTTCGTGAAGTGTTAAATAAATAGAATATGATTTACTGTTATACACAACAGAGCAAGTAAAAAGAATTGGGAACAATGTCGTACGTATTTGAAATGTATATTTTCGCCCCACAATTTAGAAGCAGATATCTTACTTTTATACTAAAAATGTCTACATAAGGTTAATTAAAAACAACCTCAAGACATGCAATTGAAAGAATTCAATTAATCTATACCAATAAAATAAAGAGGGCCAAGGCAATCATATTCATCCTCAACAATTATGACAAAGTCGAAATTGTATTAATTGTCCACTCAAATATCACGCTTGGCCACATAAAGGGGGTAATCAGTGTTTAAAGCCATATAAGAATTTTTTACTTGGCAACTTGTACTATGTAAGGCAATCACTGGCCAGTGTGGCCTGGACATATTAGGACAACTACAATGTGTCATAAGCTTTATGCTTTCATGAATAGCGATGGATAATTTTATAATGGACCATATGGTTGGCCATGCTATGCTGCCATATGTTTGTATGATTTTCATGCTGTCAATCAACTCTGGTACTTGGGGAGTTTATGTTTAAATACCTACCTCTATATAAAAAATATGTGAGTATAGAAATGAGTAGATATAAGACATGTGTTGAGTCATTATTTGGTACCTATGGGTGCTTGACATTTCAGTTTTCTTAGTAAGTACTTAGTACTTACTTATAATTATCTGGATAACTTGTAAGTAGTAATGATGCAAGCCAGATTGCCATGTAGAGGTGGAACATGCTTTCATGCCTGCTTTCATAGTTTCCTAGTTTTATTTAACACTAGATTTGGTAACATAAACTAGAAAATAGGTAGATTATGATTAGCCCAGCATGTCCCATTGCTGGGCAAAGGTATTGGGAGGCCTTTGTCCAGCTGTGGGACACGATTCCTCCGTCTCGGTTCATATTTGTTATCATAGGTAAGTTTTTAATAATTGTATGTATTGTAAGTTGTAAGTTTTTAATATTTATTTCATAATGTGATTATATTTCTTTTTTGCATGGAAAAAATAACTTCGTATTTATTTTTCCTTGTTAATTGGAGTAAATTGAAGAGTGGGACTTTTTTACTATGTTTAGAAGCCATTTCTTTGTACAAGAGAACATTTTTGTTTAAATATTTGAAGTACACACATAATAGAACAAACATAAAATTCATAAATGATATTATATTACCATTAAAATGTATGATTTCATACTTCAATGGCAGAATTGATATGAATGAGTAATTATTTACTTTTATAATCAAAGAATTATAAAAAATATCTATTAACTGACAATCTATTCTTGTGTTCTTATCAGTGACCAACACTGGTGATGTCATAGCTTTACAGTGAAATAATGGTTATTTTTATATAACTTATCCTGTGATTATTCAAACAAAGGTGCATTCTAATAAAATATTATAGGTACCATTGCCACTCTAAAGGAAAATGAAGACCCATTTTTATATAATAAAGAATAAGTTAATTATTATACAGTAACATGCATTAAAAAGTATCTGTACATAAATACATGTTATTTTAAACCAATATGGGTTGAAAACATAGGATATTTCATGCTAATAAACACAGACCTATATCTGTGCAAATAAATATGAAAAATGGTACACTGTCAAGGTACAAAGAGATAAAGAAATCTTTAATTTTTGGTTCTCTCTCTATACAAAACAAAGATATAACAATAACCAGTTTTATGAAATCAATGCAAGAGATGATTTGAGATGAACATTAGAGAAAATTATAATGTTAGCAACTAGTGTGTTCTGTCTGTATGTGAGAATTGGCCACTAATTCACAGAAGGGTCTTAGTGACGTCAATATAAATATAAATAGATTTACTAGCATCTTTAATTTCAAACTTTTTTTTTAATCTATTTTTTTTTCAGGCTTCAGTACACACTTGGTGACTATGCCAGCCTCGTGGCATTCATATTTTAGTGTAATTGAAGGCAAGCTGGCTGCATTACAATCCCGCCTGCCCTCAACTACACCCTATAGTAGCTCTTTCTCACAGACATGTTCTTTCGAATCTTTCTTTCATGCATAATTTTAAATATTTCAGTATCCTCTGACACTAAACTAAAAACTAAACACAGTACATCTCTCCTTACTGTACAATTGGTACAGTCTGGCAATACCGTAAGTCTGTGACAAGCACTTCAGAACACAGGAATGGAAGTTAGCCATAGATAAAAATTATCACTAACAAAATACTTTAAGCATTACCAACACAACATTTGCTAACAAAAAGGTTTGTTCAAGCCATGACTTCATATTTATGTAAGAATGATTCACCGTAACCTTCGTACATTCTTGTAATATAGTAATCGGTCAAAAAAACTCATTAGGGAGTGTTATTTGGTATGTCATTGTTAAGAGTTACAAAAATGTGTATAACCATTGTCGTTAAGTTTCAATAATTAGTCAGGTGTGGCTTGGCTATTTACATATGTATTGGTAATTCTTGTGTTTTTTCTAGATATTGCGGGTACATTAAATCTTATAGTACCTTCAGTAACTTTTACATCTGTAACTGTCAATATAGTTGTAGCAAAGTACTATTTGTTATCATCAAGATACTTAAATAGTGATGTAATTTTTGTGTAATTAGACATAATACTGCATGCCTTAGTTTTCTCAGTAGTATGTAAAATGGATAAACCAACACAGAGCCAGCATGGTTTGCTATAAGTTATAACCTAACCTCTCCAAAGTTGTTTTATTACCCAAGTTGACTTTGAAGTTAATAATTAATTCTTATGATACTTTCATATTCCCTACAGAAACTTTTCTAAAGGATTATGACACATTTCAGCAGCTGTTATATAAAAAAAAATACAAAAATCTTATTACTTTCAAAGTAATGCTTTTTAGTGGTTTAATCTTACTGTACCTTAAGTAGTTTTGCAATGAATTTGCAAGGAGTAATGAACTCTGAATCAGCAGCGCTTTGACCTTATTTGGGTAAAGATTGATGATTAAGCCTTGCTATATAAGATACACTTTATGGTATAATATTGTTAATTTTTGTCAGTCACCTATTCAATTTAATTATGTCTGTATTTTCTTACATAAAGAGGTTATGATTAAAAATATTGTAGTATGAATACTCACATAAATCAGTCCGGAATAGTATCTGTCCTTGATGTTGTGCAGCACAGATGCCTCATTCAAACAAGTCAGCTCAGCCATATCCTCTACTTTGTCAAACTTAGGTGGATTCATCTTCTGTATATCGTCTATAGGAACCAGGATACGCTTCCCTGACTCTGCTATCTCAACCTCTACCTCATCGCCACGTTCCCCCTTGATCCCAGCGGCCACGAAGCCCTGGTTTTCGTGGGGCACCCACACCAGTCTCTTCTGCGTCCATTCCGCCTGTGTGGCCGGGTCATTGAAGCTGTTCCTGTCCACCGACAAGTACCGGAGTTCCGGATCGTTCCTATCCATGTCCACCATCGCGCCGCCCAATCACGCCGCGCGGCCCGTACGACAGCTCAACACCGACACTAGATACCACATTAAACGGTCACTAAGACCGACACACCACAACACACGTTTCTACTTATTGCTATACACACGGCGTTGTCCTCGCGATTGCCGTGACCGCGCACGGCGCTGATACGTACAAAATGACGATAGCGACTCGAGTGACAGCAGCGGCGACGGTTACGGGTAGAAGGGATGGACCGGTCGGTCGACGCCCGTTTCACGTTGATTTAGCCGAAATTAGAACACAATTTTTGTTGTTTTGCTTAACTATAAAGTTGACCCTTATATTATCGAATTGATGTACATGCATTACACATGTTCACGCTGTAAATAACGAAGTAAAATACACTTTTGTAATTGAAAAACAACTAAAATAAGCCAACGACTTCTCGCCGACACTTCTTTCTTGTCGTTAATGTGATTTCGATTACGCAAAATTCATAATGATCTTTAAATTTATTCGCCTGTGATTGGTCACAAAATGCGTTATTAAAAAATTCAGTTATAATCAGTTCACCATTGGTGGAAGTCTTGTCAGCTGTCATGTTAGTAACAAGCTGTAACAGAAAACAAATTAAGGATGCGTTCAGTAGTACAGTTCTCGTCAAACTTATTGTCCAGGTTGAAGTTGGCACGCGCTAACTTTAACCCGGCCGTAAAAATCGGAGAAAGAAAAATATTGGATTGTAATAAATAAGAACTAAAGCTCAAGTCGTAGGCTGTCGTTTTAAATCATTTTAATTCAATATTTTTCTTCCTCCGATTTTTACGGCAGGGTTAAAGTTAGCTCGTGCCAACTTCAACCCGGACAATAAGTTTGGCGCGAACTGTACAGTAGTCGAAAAATTGCGGATACTTTTTATCGAAAACTTACGAACGTGGAGGAAGAGAAAGAAGCAGTTCTCGAAAAACTTATTGCCCGGCTTGAAGTTGGCACAAACTAACTTCAACCCAGCCGTAAAAATCAAAACTGTCAAAACAGAAGATTAAGTCGTAGGCTGTCGTTTTAAATCATTGTAATTTCAAATAATCCAGTATTTTTCTTTCTCTGATTTTCACTGGTTGAAGTTAGCTCGTGCCAACTTCAAGCCGGACAATAAGTTTGGCAAGAACTATGTAGGAATCGTAGCAAGTGGCGGTCCCTAGTTTCTGCCTATCCCTGTGGAAAAAGTAGTGAGTGTATTTATGTATGAATAAGTATAATGTTTAGTGATTAAAAAAACTAGTATTGTACAAAAACGAAAATAATGTAACCAAATAAATAATTTACCAAAGGAATGATGTGAAGGATGTAAAAAAGGTCACCTCGACCCCACCATTATTAATATGAATAACAAATAAAACTAATTTCTTTTACTGGCAACAGTACAGCCATCACTGTCATCTGTTGATTATTGTCAATATTTGTCAAAGTGTAGTGCACCGGTTTTTTGGCTTGCTACAATATAGTAATCTGTGGTTTGTGAGAATGTTAGGCTAACATTCAGGCTGATATTCAGAAACGAGACTCAACATGAACTTACGCTTCCGTATGTCAAATTTGTATAACAATTTGACATACGGAAGCCTAAGTTTATGCTTAGCATCGTCTCTGAATATTAGCCTCAGAGACGATGCTCAGCGTAAAGTAAGGCTTCCGTATGTCAAATTTGTATTACAATTTGACATACGGAAGCGTAAGTTCATGCTGAGTCTCTTCTCTGAATCTCAGCCTTAGAATCAGTCACGAGATTCAGTCGTGAGTGAAAAGTGGTTTACAATTTATATTTATATTAGTATTTTTCGTCGGAGAGATAGTCTGAGGGATTATATATCCAAAACTTAGACTAAGTATAAATTCCAAAATAACATTACCGACTGAGTTGTCAATATGACACGAATATGACATATGACATGAGTTAATTAATATGTTGCAATCGTAGGCAGAGGTCTCTGTCTACGGTTCATTTGTTAATTTCACTAATCACTGTTCTCTATTATTACAATTAATCCAAGGTGATATGTTTTATTGGCTGCTCAAAAATATCAATTTGGCGGGGTACTGACCGCAACATTATCGATAGTGGAGCCCTCTTTTCTTAAAAAATAAATTAAACCATTACCTAAACTATTTTGATGATAGAAGACGCACACAATAAATACCTAATAAATTTTTATTTTTGATAAATAAAAATTATAATTAAGTCCAATCTACTATGTTATGATTCCCAAATCCCAGCGGAGGGTTACTGACCTCTCTTTTTTCTACTTAGAATGTAGGTACACTAATACAAAACCAGCGTACAGTTCTCGCCAAACTTTTAGTCCAATATTTTTCATTCTCAGATTTTTACGGCCTGGTTGGTTAAAGTTAGCTCGTGCCAACTCCAATACGGACAATAACTTGGCGAGAACTGTACCTCAACTCAACATCAACAATCATCATCTTCATGTTGAGTTGAAAACTTGAGACCACAGAAAAACCTTTGTTTATAAATTGACTACTAGTGCATATTACACATGAGAAGAAATTTTACCAATAAGGTTTATGAATGCATAAGACAAGGATGTCCAAAGCCATTAGGCCATTGACACTATATTATTATACTCTTTGGCCATTGATGAGAAAAGTCCCTTGTAATTAACTAACTCTAGGTACCTACTACATATCGGTAGTACCGTACCCATAACCAATAGTCTTTCTTGCCATTTAACTTATCTTCATTGATGTAGGTTATCTCAGTTCAAGGCGACAGATTTGATAAAATACAATACCTACCACTTGAACATGACAAAATAAAATAGAAGTTTTTTTTAGTAAATGTAGCGTTCACGACTTCACGCGCTAATAGGAATCGAGCTGTGGAATCGAGTTTCGACAGCCCACAGCGCATTCAATCAATTTCAATCGGGCACATTCGAGTGCCGGCGTTCAGTCAGTGTTGTAACCTGTTATGCTGTCAGGTCATTGTGCGGCAAAAGTTAATTGTATTACGATTTTAAATATATACTTTTGAAAATATGGCTTACATAATTGATATGCGATCGGATACGGTGACCAAGCCCACTGAGGCTATGAAGCACGCAATGGTTAATTCAGCTCTTGGCGACGATGTTTATGGAGAAGATCCAACAGTGAATGCCCTGGAAAGCAAGTTAGCAGCTATGCTGGGGAAGCAGGCGGCCTTGTTCGTGCCTTCAGGCACTATGGCCAACCTAATTGCAGGTGAGTGAATTGAGTATTTTTATACAACCCCCAACCCCATACTAAAACTTGATTTAAACATTATTTTTAAATATTTAAATTAATATTACTGTAGGTACCTATACTTTCCTAGTTTCCAGCTTAATAAAGGGCTGAGAGTAGTAATTCCTTTGCCTCATTATAGAATATTTTTCGTAAAAATTAAACTCCTTCCTCTACTCCCGCGAAGTTTAAAATTGTAACTTGTACCTAAATACGGGACAAGAGTTTGTGCAGTTCTCGCCAATATTTTTGTCCCCGCCGTAAATATTGAAGATAGAAAAAGAATGGATTAAAATTAATTTAAAAACTAAAGTTCGAGGGGTGTCAGCTTTAAGACAACCCCTAGGGTACCCTAAAATAGATAACGAGAAATAACGAGCTCTTGCTACGCGCGCTGGTTGAAAGCTTCTAAACAAATATATTATTTATGCCGTCGTACGTGCTCTATATTCGCTATTTGGCTTTCATGGTCTTTTATAGCCACCTTTATATGGCATCAAATAACACACTGGAAGCAGGCAGCACTTCTCAAGTCCAATTATGTTTCTAAAACGCGTTTGGATTTTTAGTATTTTTATGAAAAATCCCAGATTAAATCAAATATCATATTGAAGCCTTAGCAGATCTTTGTAATAGTTTAACTAAAACTTTCGCGAATATCACTAATCATATCACTAACTTTTGCCGTTACTTGATAAAAAAATATTGTCTAGTGCAAAAAATTAATACTACGCCTGATGTACTAATGTACTAATTACTAGGAAAATATCCTTGTCTTATCAGCTATCCAAAAATGTATGAAAGTTAATTAAAGGAGGATCGATACCGCATATTTTGTTGCCTGCAGAAAACGAACCCGCAACTTAGAGTAAAAACTATTTGATCAACCCTGCGGCAAACAAGCTATCTTTTTTCGAACATGGTGACGATTTTCGATTCGTACAAAATTTGCATAAAATTAATATTCGGGTATACCGTTTTTATACTTTTCAAACAAATCGGTATATTAAAAAAACGGTTTTGCTAGTTCTGCAACATGGACCAATTTTATCGCGGTTTTAGAATGAATAAAGAGGTACATAAAAATAGTTGTTTTTCGGACAAAAACGCCTGCTTATCACTCCATTGAACAGACTGCCCAAAAAACTGACCACACTGTCTGACTTTATAGTTTTATTTTTAGACATTTTCTGAAAGCAATCACATAGTTCGGTTCACGGGATCGGCCTTCAAACTAATTTTTTGGAGAACTTACATTTATATCCAAGTGCTATAAAGTACCTAACCGGATTTCGCCGGCTTAGCGACATCGACAACCAGTTGTTATATTATCGACAGCTTCGATCTAAATTATGGGTATGTCATAATATTTTTGGATTGGAACTGGTATTTCTATGTACTACCTACTAAGCAAGTTTAGGATTACGTTCAGTAACAGTAGACCCCCATTTTTGCGTCTGGAAATGCTATATGCACCATCGCGCCGCCTGGGGAAAACCGCGCGGTGTGTGGGCACACAGTATACTCTGTGGTGTGGGACACCGCCCTGAAAAGGACGTATACGGTGTTTGCCTCAACACCGTTCGTCAGGGGTCACGGGTACAGCTCGCGCCAAACTTATCGTAAAAATCGGAGAAAGAAAAGTATTGGATTAAAATGATTTAAAACGACAGCCTACGACTTGAGCTTTAGTTTTTATTTATTACAATCCAATTTTTTTTTTCTCCAATTTTTACGGCCGGGTTAAAGTTAGCTCGTGCCAATTTCAACCCGGACAATAAGTTTGGCGAGAACTGTACGTGTGGACATTCATCCGCGACAGCAGTAAACCTTGTCCTAAAAGAACACCATAAAGATAGAAAGTCGAAGTTTCATTATAATCGTTCTGCAAGCAAAGAGGACTTGGGGGACAACCTTCGTCCAGCAATCAGCAGACTTGCAAAAATAAATAAACCGCTTTAATTTTGTTCCGTCTGCTGTAGTCATATATTAACCTTAACGAAGGCCGTGTTCAGGTACTGTAACGCGACTTTGACACTTAATTAGCATGACTGCAATAAGTACTTACTCGTAATTATTATGGTTGGCCTGTATGTATGTGATGTAATTTATTAAGTAGCCGGTTGTCACCCCAGAACCATATGGCAACCATTGCACGTTGTTGCGTCATATTTGAGCAGTCATCTGCATTGCTGTCCTGTGTAGCATGCCTAGAAATTTAGTAGGAATCTATTCTAGGACATTGAGAATTTGATGAATAGCAACTAACAACAAGGAGAATCAAAAATATAGGATTAATATGATTTCAAACGACAGCCTACGACCTGAGCTTTCGTTTTTATTTATTACAATCCTATAATTTTGTTTCTCCCATTTTTACGGCCGGGTTAAAGTTAGCTCGTGCCAACTTCAACCCGCACAATAAGTTTGGCGAGAACTGTACCTACGTTTGACCAGTAAAATGCTAATGCTAATCTACATGATATAAATAAGTAACTAACATATTATGTATACAGTACATATATGAATATGAACAAAGGTGGCTGCTGTTTGGTTGTCAGTTATTTGTCACTGTGTAATGGTCAAGCGAGTAAGTTGCCTAATTCAACAAGACGATTGCGCATGAGCAGACATTATGATTGTGTTCATCCGTTAGTCTACACACTTATATAATAATCTTCCAGCTAGCCGGATATAGGTATTGTTTTGTGTGGTCCACGATTTGGCTTTGCAAATTAAAATAATAACGCCTCAAACTTTATTTCGACTACTCATAGAATCTTTGCCGCTGGATATTTTTTTAATTAAATTGAACGATTACAACGCAGTAATAATTTCGCTTGCATCCAAATCCAACCTACGAACGAGATCGTAGAACCTGAATAATACAGAATAGGTAGTTTTTTAGACAGCGCAGCTGTGCTAAGTTAGCACAGCCGCTGTCTTAATATTAAATAAAAACATAATATTATAATTATGTAGGTATACAATAGACCCGGCCAATGTGACTCTAGTCTAGATTCGCCTATGCTACACCAAGTTACAAATCACAAAATATAAAAAGTACGCGAGTAAAAAGTCTTGTCCGTGTCTGGCAATACAACATTCCTTATCGTCTAATTAGTCTAACCCTGTGCCTGGACACTTCACTTCCATGAGCTCATGCTTCCACCGTCCGCGATATGTTTATCACGAACACGAAACATATCCGTACCTATTTCAATGTAGAATTGAAACATAGGTAAATGTTTATAAGTGTGCCTCGACCATGAGTTTTTCTCACTAGACTCGCTAGCGACGCCGTAAAATATTTGTATGGAAAACCCTCGCAGCACCTCTAGCGGTTACGTAAGAAACTAAAATCTGTATGAGATTAAAGCGTTTCGATGCGTAAAAAACCTATCGAAAGCCATTCGATAGAACTCATGGTTGAGGGGCTGACTTATATTTCACGCATACGCCTATATCATTCGTTAAACACACGAAGTACCTCAATAATGATATTGATATATCTGACATAATATAAATTGTTACAAATAATACTGATAAAGCAATACATACGTATTTGAATCATACTATAAGTAGGTATATCAAATAGGTAGGTACGTACGTAAGCGAATTTCAGCTACCGGAATACATAATTTAATAGGCGCCGAAGGCCCTCGACTAACAATATATTTCATCGATCCGCGTAATGTTTTTTTTTGACATTTCTACTTGAGTGCTTTAATTTAGGACAATAGTTGTTAGTAGATACTGATACCCTAATAACCCATAACCTAATTACCTATAACTGATACCCTAAATATCCAGACTGGTACCAACCTATAAAAGACTTGATACTCAGTATTTGTTTGGTGGAATAGAACCAGCGAAACTATTTATCCGCTGTCAATTAAGTTATTTATTTTATTACTGTTATTGAATATGGTATACACCTATATTTTAAGTGAACGGTAATAAAATCTTGTATTTAAGTGGTTTGTTTATCAACAGTTCGACGTCGACAGTTATCTCATAAATAATTGGTCTATTTAGGTAATAAATTAGCTAATTCGCAGACAGGCTTCCTTGCGGAGCTGCCGGTGATTTTATAAATATAACAAGTTTTTTAAGCAAGTATATGCATGGTTGTTGGCAAACGTGCTACAATTAACTGTACTGTACCTATAGGTACCTAACTACCCACCTACTAATGTAACCCAAATTTCGCCGTTAGGTTAAATCATATACAAACAAATACAAATAAAAATAATAATAAAAATATCTACTTAAAATGCAGTATTTTTTCTACAATAACCACTCTAACTTGTCTAATGGATGCAGTATACCTAGTTAGTTATTTAATTAACCTAATAACATTGTAGAAACCTTGATTGGCATGCAATAAATGTTTGAATCTTTGAATCTTTGATTGCATTTATTGCGTTCGTTCCTCACAAACGTAGGTACTTACCTACTGCTACTACAGACAGACCCAGCTACATATGAGATTAGATAGCTGTAGATTTGTGAGTATTTGCCTAAAAACCTTGCTGTATGTATTGTATGACGACATGATAATACGGAAATAAAGTATCTATAAGGCGCCATCTATAAGTGTCTTGAAATTATCTTACAGAAATATTATTTATCAATATTATCTAAAACCGTACTCAAGATTAAGGATGCTTGCCAATTTTTCTAACGTCAACCGGAACAACATAAAGCCCATATAGAAAATAAATAGTAGCGGTATCTATAGGAAGCGAGCAGGAGCCTCGCCCTGAGGGAAGGTCTGGTGGTTTGGACTATCGCCCGTCATTGTCGTGGTCAATGTTTCGGATCCCATGGCCAGGACAAATAGGGCAAGGGAAGACAAGTGCGTTTTTTAGTCGGTAAAAGTCCGTTATAGCGTCTCCAGGTGTGCCACCGTGAATCCCCCCATGAGGATTTTCCGCATCCCAAATTTTTATATGGTACTAGAAGTAGAATAGGACAAATTCTTATACGCAAAATTCTTTGTTGAGTGTTACTGAAACGGCCGTTTGGTCTTCGTTCAGTGGATCATTGAGAGCTAATTTGATGATGTTTTGTCCAGTAATGGTGCACTGCAACAAGCGTGGCTCAGAGGCGTTCGTCGGCAACCTATCACACATCTACAAATATGAACAAGGTTGGTATTATCCATTGATTAAAGTACCCTTAACTTATTAAACGATCTATCTGTAGATTGAAGAGAAACTAACAGACTTGAAGTCTGATTTAGCACTTCGAGTAAACGCCTGTTCTTTGAGAAGAGACTGTTAATTAAGCAGTATTCCATGATTCGATAATTACGAGAACATTCAATTATTTGAAAGTCTTTTATGTAATTATTAAGTGGGAGACATCCATATTATAAGATACTGACTTCGATAAACAGGCATTCATGTTGAATGTGTCCACCCCAGACGTGTTTACAGGCCCTTCCTACCCAGAAAAAATCTCCATGTATTTTTGGGGGTCATCCGGATGATCTAAAGGTCCATTTGAATACCCAGGTGGTGCTGCCCAGGTGGCCGGTGTGCTGCTATCAACTATAGCCAATAAACCTGACGGCACCTTCGATCTTGAGGAGCTAGAGAGCCGTTTCCGAGGAACTGATATCCATGAACCTATCACTTCCTTAGTAGCCGTGGAGAACACACACAACGTTTGTGGTGGTAAGGTCAGTATGTTTTTGTAATGCTTTGGTCTTGGTTGTAAGCTAGATAAGTAAGAACTACCAGTACTTACAGTGCTAGTGTTCCACCAGAAGTTTTGGATACGTCACCACAGTCTTTTGTTTATTGAAGCTTCACATTTGTGGTCTACTCGTGGTAACCTTTTTAAGTCTCCTATATTTTAGTCTTGGTTATTGAATTCGAAGTACCTACTTACTGGTTGATGATGTAGCTCGCACTTGATACCTTCTGTTGTCTGTCTGGAAAGAGTCTGGACCTAGAGACATCATATTGAGAAAAATATACTTACCATAATGTCTCCTGTTGCATTTCCTTCGAAATACTATAACTAGCTTGATTTTAATTGAGTTATCAAAACAAAGTATTGTATGGGGAAACAGAAACCTTCGACTAAGGCGGTGAGGGACCACGATCCCCTCACGTCACTTGTCGCTGTGGAGAACACCCACAACGTTTGTGGCGGCAAGGTCAGTGTGCACCGTACCAAATCGAGCACAAGTGTCTATAACATCTTCATAAATTATGTATTAATCAACATTAATGCAAAATTTTGTTTTCAGTTAATTTAGTAGGTATTCACGTTTACCAAAAGCGGCAATAAATCTACCTAAAGCATAGAATTTTGCTTTGCATTTTTAAAGGGCGCTGAGGTTAAGAGCGCCCGCAAAGGCTTTAACAGACATGCTACTTTTGGCATCGGCGATCGGTGATTTTGCGACTGCATCGATGCTGCATAGCATTTTAGCGACTCTGCGTTTGATTTCTACTCTGTGGTTTGATCGCAGTATCGAAAATCGCGCGATATAGCGACTCGACATCCGCTTTTGGCGTTTTTAAGTGTGCTGTGTGGAATGTTGGTTGCTGCATTTTGCTTCTGAGAAGCGGCAACATCGCCGATGCCAAATGGACAATGTCTGCTATACCTCTTACATAGGATAGTCATGGTTACCTACATAACATTTAACCGTTAAAATTGCTTATTCACATTTAACTAGCAGGTAAATACAGTTTTCGCCAAACTGATTGTCCGGCTTGAAGTTGGCACGAGCTAACTTCAACCTGGCCGTAAAAATCAGAGAAAAATATTCGATTAAAATTATTTAAAACAATAAGTTTGGCGAGAACTGTACCTAAATTATGTGATCTCCATGTATGTTTTATATTCTTTCTTCCATCCTCACTAAAAGCTCCGCACTAACTACATTGTGTTGTACAGTCAGCATCAGTATATCGGGACATAGTGTTTAAACTAATCGGAACAACTAAGAAAATTAAACTTTATCTCAATGTGATAAAGTTTATTTTAGAATAACAGTTGCCGTGTAATGTGTTCGTTCTGAAATAGTACTTGTGCCATTGAGATAAAGTTAAATTTTCCATCAGTTTTTACTAACGCAAACATAACCAACCATATTTTCCTCAGGCCTTACCTCTAAAGTTCCTGGACGACTTGTCTTTGGTGTGCAAGCGCCATAACTTGCCGATCCACATGGACGGCGCGCGGTTGTTCAACGCCTGCGCATACCTCAAGGAGAAGCCCAGCCGGGTGGTGCGGGACTGCGACAGTATCTCTGTCTGCTTCAGCAAGGGTCTATCGGCACCAGTTGGCTCTGCGCTTGTCGGCTCATATCACTTTATTGAACAGTAAGTTTAATTTAGATTGTTATAATCGTTCTAAGTTTCAGGAATGTGTACCTATGTGAAAGAAATTCGAAGGTTGTGCCAGTGAAAAAATAATCTATTGAGAATAAAAAGTATAAATATGAAAAATATAAAAATCAATCTGAAGACAGATGATTTATATACAATTTACTAGTCAACAGGTTTAATGTACCTATACCTATACGTACTATCTTTCCTATTCTTTGGAATATTTAAAACTACCTCATAGTCATACCTATCTTTTGTAAAACGGATGTTGAACGATAAAAATAACATCCGGTCAAAATTTTTACGTAATCAGTAAATAAATGCATTTTTTTTTATTTCAGAGCGCGGCGCATGCGCAAGTTGCTCGGCGGTGGAATGCGGCAGGCGGGTGTGTTGGCGGCCGCTGCAATCGTTGCGCTAGATGATGTGGTGCCCAAGCTCGCACTTGACCATAAACGGGCAAATATATTAGCTAAAGGTCAGTAAGTAGATGCGTCAAAAGTTTTAAGCGTCAATTATGGCATGAATTTAGTGTACAGTCAATGATATTCAGAATCAGAAATCTCGAAGGAAGCTCGATTTTGGGAAATACCCTATACTTAGTTCATTAATAAACAAATGAGGCGTAGCAAAGAAGCTTCGTGCTAAACAGCCTCTCTGAAATTGCACCACTGCACTCGATGTTCACTAATCATTAATCAGGAAAGATCGACCGTTTCCTATATTTTTTTCAGAAAACAAATAGGTCGTGCATTCCATTCCCCACACTTACAACCCTAAAATGTACCTACATATGTTTCAGTGATCGAAGGTCTATTTCTAAAGACATTCACAGTGGATGTGGAGGGTCAGCACAGCAACATAGTTCTCGTGAGGATACCGCCCTGCAGTCCAGTGACGGCCGAGAAGGTGGTGGCGCGATTAGCGCAAGTTTGCCTCGCGGAGACACAGGTTTGTTACCACTTCTTGCCCGTTTTCCTCTCTCTGTCAGATATATAACTTCGTTTTCTTAATCATCAGCTTCTCGCAATGAAATCTTGGGCATGGACCCATTATAGACAATAAACCCTCCATAAAATGCGCCTCCCCTGTATAGAATTAGAATACTGTCTAGCCAATTTGTGGAGTAACGACATGTTTGTATGCAGTTGCATTTTTTTTAGAAGCTGTGATAGCCTAGGGGAATGACCACTGTACTGCCAAGTTAAAGGTCTCGAGTTCAAAGGCACGCACCTCTGACTTTTCGAAATCATGTCCGTAATTATCACTCGCTTTAACTGTGAAAGAAAAATCGTGAGGAATCCTGCGTGCCTGAGAGATTTTCTCGACGGCATGTGAAGTCTGCCAAACCCTCTTATACTGAAAGGAGACCCGTGCTCAGCAGTGGGACAGTAATGGGTTGATGACAATGATCCATTTTTCCCAGGGTGATTGCAAAACTCCGAACGATGAGGGTGTGATTCTGAAAGCGATATACTTCAACAGCAAGACTTTACGGTTCACTATACACCGGGAGATCACCGACGAAGACCTCTGGCTCGCCATCATGAAGATCACGTACGTCTTCAGGGAGATAGACGCTGCAGATAAGGTTTAGGATCAAAGAGTATTTAGACTAGATACACAACTTGTCCGCTGGAATTCAAAATTCCGAGTATAATTTTCTTGTCAATTCAGACATGATCCGAATAAGTAATGGAACAAAGAAAATTAAATCTGGATACATTTTGTATCTCACACCTCAACCTCATTTTTGAGGATCTGACATTTGGACTGTTCATGTCGAAAGCAGTGCCATGTGCGGATGCCTAACAACGAATAGACGCAAATGTGTTCAAAAAATTCTATTGTAAATAGGTACAATAGATATTCGATACACTATTTGTTTATTTTTTAAAGATTGCTATGACGAGTTCAAGAGTCCTTAGAACTTAGAATTGCAATATCGCACAATTCATATCTTTTAGGCTTTTAGGCATTTGGATATCGATAGAGCCAAACGTATTTAATATTATTATAGTTTGATGAGTCATGACTTCTCTTCGGCGCCGGCGCACCGGCAAAGTGCAATAACTGAGTGTTAAATATAGTCATTGAATAAAAACTTAACCAGCTCCTCTGTCACCCTGAAACAGTTAATGAGAGGTAAACGCCTTGAACGTCTAAATAGCTTTGGTACAGGGTAAATTATAATTTATTTAAAATTCGCGCAGGGCTGTCTTAGACCTTCCGGGCATCAGTTTTGGGTTCTTTTAGAAAGTAAAAAAAAGGAAATGATAAAAGTAGTTCTCTTCAAGCCTTTGTCCCTTATGGCAAATTAAAATAAAATACTACATAATTATAGGTAATACATAAAGTAAGCTCTCTACTGCCAGTCATACATAATTATCTAAGTAAAATAATATAAACATTATAATTATGACGTAATTTGTAAATATTTTATTTATTTTCTGCTGATAGGAGAAAGCCTTTACCGTTTTTCGATTTAATATTCGTTAAAAATTGCTGTATTTATTTGAGTTTATTGTTTTAATTATGTATTGCTCTCTTCATAATTATTTTAAATTTATTTTAAATTGGTCAAATGTGTTTTTTTACCTCCACTTTATTAATGATATAGGTAAGTACTGTAAGTAGGCAGGTATATCAAATATTTACAATTGTTATAATTGAAGGATGATTAAAATAAATACCACGTATTTTAATTTGATTTGTTTTATTTAAAAGTACTTCTTTTGATTTACTAACTAGTTACTATTTTCTATTGAGTTCTATTGAGCTACTAAACACAAAACCGAATGTAACGAAAACGGATTTTGTTACTTAGTAAATTTAATCTTTTATCTATATAATTAAAAATGAATCTCCAAACTGTTTGTACGCGCATAACTTCCTAACAACTACACCAAATTGAATAATTATTTTTTTGTTGTGTTCTTTACTGTCAGGTGTATTGTACCTATATATATTTTTTAAATCCACCGGAACACGCTGACGATCTAATTAATCATAAAATAATATCCTTCACACAGTTACGTTGTGTAATGTGGCATCAAAAGTCTAACCTAGAGTCAGAATATACCTACATAAAAGGTGTTAAAAAATTAATGCAGCTAACAATTTCTTGCAGTTGCTCGGTATCGAAAAAAAGACTTGCAAAATAAAAAGCGTTTGTGTATTTAATTGTAATCTATGCGCATAATGTTGAATTACGTTGTAATTAGGTAGGTAGGTAGGCACCTATGTACAGTTCGGACGAAATTACTGCCATTGTCTGAACAATTTGTACGCAAGTGAATGTGGCAGGTATATTTTACTATACAATATCGGATCTCTGGATAGCCGCTACCCTCAGGATAAATTCAAAGTAGAACAAAAGGAGGTCATCGAACTCAGCCCAAATGATACAAGGTACATTTATTGGAAAAAATACCCTGTATTACGCTGGATAACTCTAGTCGTACTTTTTTTAAATGTTGACTGGGGGATGAGAAAAAAAGCTTAATTTGTGAAAAATCACGCCATTTTGGCACACTATTATCTGTTTCATAATGATTTCATAGTATAAACTGTCAGTGTCAGTTTCGGAATGTCAAACGCACGCAATTACGGCAGCTTATTATTAGTTTCATCGTGATTTCATGGCAGAAACTATCAACTTGACAGCTGTCATGTACCAATTGGGCTGAGTTGTATGGACCTTTGTATGAATAATTATCTGCTAGGTAACTACTAGGAGATGGTGAAACAGACCCTAAACTTTTCGCATTCATGATTATTACATACATACATACATAGCTTCACAATTATTGTTTATAGCTTTCCGCCAGTGACTTCGCCCGCGTGGTCTGGGTATTTCTTATAACTTTCATCCCCTATTTCAACCCCTTACAGCCCATTTTTCGCATTAAAAAGTAGCCGATGTCCTTCCTCAGGCTCTAGACTATCTCTGTTCCAAATTTCATTTATATCGGTTCAGTAGCGTGAAAGCGTGACAGACAGACAGAGTTACTTTTGCATTTATAATATTAGTTAGGATTATTTTGGATATTTCTTCACAAAACACTTATTTCATTTTATCTGCGCGCCCCTATGCAGTTATTTCATCCAAATTTAAAATTATCGAGATACCTATGTACTTTATTGAGTCGTGTACCTACGTCACTTAGGTAATTTTTTCTTGTTTCCAATCTTTGGTACCTCTACAATTTCGTTATACGACATAATAATATACACCTTAATTTAGAGCAAATTTGAGAAAACAATATTAATAATAAGATCATAATTGGTCTAACTACATTATTAGGGCCAAGCCAATCAATGGCTTTATTTTGTAACTTAAATAATAATACTACATATAAAAGATATAGGCTATCTATAAGCAGTGCATGGTCTCATTTACTTATTAACACTTTTTTGAATCTCACGACTTAAATTCAGAGCCTAATGTAAATATATGTGTACCTTTTTATATTATAATCTTAAACTACTTGTAAAAACTATTTAATGCAAACTCAATACTATAATAATTCGAATGTGTTGCGTAAAAATATTTCATGTCTAGCATTATATTAATGCTCAATTTTAAAAATCTTGTATTTTATTTTACTTAATAAAGATCACATGCTTTATATATGCTATAGAACAAATTGAGCCTTAGATACAATATAATAAAGACAAATTTGTATGCTTGGCGCGATAGTTTTACCACAACACAGTTCAATTGGAATTTCGATAATTTAGGGGGCGTCCATTAATTACGCCCCCCCCCCCCTACCCCCTTGGTGAGATGTTGTAAAATTTGGCTCGACTCTTTTCCTCCCCCTCGTAATTTCACGTAAGATTTGTATTTCAAAATGTGTATTTTAACGTTTAAACAACGTTTCGGTTAACAGATTTATACTATTGTGTAGGATTTAGCCATATTTTACAGTAGACACGTTTTACTTAATTTATACCCAGTTTTCCCGCAATTTTAAAGAAACCCCCTCTTCCTCACGTGAAATTTGGCTCGACCCCCTCCCACCCCCAAACGCCTCACGTAAATAATGAACGCCCAACCAGAATAATTAGGTATAGATAAGAATACCTAATTATTCTGGTCATTCCATACTTGAATCAACTCGTCATGGTCGCCATAACCATGAGACGCTATAACATCCTTATAACCTTCTTTAGTATACTTAGTTTTGTAGAAATGAAAATTCGGACAATGGGTGGGATTAATACCGACTTTTTTAGCCACTATGCCCAAGTAGATATCGTCAAACCGAAAATGTTTGATGAAAAGACTCGCTGTGTACATGACTTTCATAGCCTTGTTTGATACTACATAAGCCCCGGCTGTGACGTATGTAGGCCATCTGTTCCATTTATACTCGTCCAGAGATACCCTCCATTTGCTGGATCTGAATCGTTGTGGAGCAGATTTGAAGACATAGCCGGCAAATAAATAATCGTTGCCATATTCAGTCGCGGATGCACGCAGAGATTCGTCCGAGTCTTCTGGCTCGGATTCAGGTATCCGTGTCGCCTCCATATCGTGTACATAATTAAGTAGATTGTTTACAGATATATACATATCATCATCAGTAAATAAATAGTAGTCGGCCGTCGAACAGTGCTCGTATACCCAGCGGAACGACATCATAGTTTTTATCGTGTTATTATAGTAATTATCGAAAAAGTCTATCTGGATTATATCCTTAAATTCAGCCATTTCTTTGTCTATTTTCTTCTGTAGTTCTGATTTCGGGTTGCCATTTATTCCTAAAAAGAATAGGCTCTTGACTGTCCGCCCTGGAATGTTTACTTGGCCGAATGTCTGCCTAATTGCATCCCTGTGACTGAAATGGTCCATCGCAGACTTGATTACTATAAATAAATCTAACTTATGAACTGTAGAACATTTTCCTGAGTTAGTTAAAAATCTGTATGGGTAATAATTAATAGGAGTTACTGATATCTTCTTACCAGCTAGAACATCATGTACTAAGCTTTTAATATCCACGTTTAAGGGATAATCAAAATTGTCCTCGAAACTGTTCGAGTATAAATAGTCACTAACACCAAAAAAATAGTATATATACACTAGAACACTAGCACACACAGAGTACTTCAAGTTTCTTCGTTTCATCTTGTACTTTAGTTTTGAGATTTCCTGGAGATTCATTAGCGCTGTTTTCTGGAAACTAAAGAAAGCTCGAATAAATACTACAACAAAATTATATGCTTCGTCAGCTTCCCATTATTTAATGAAATTGCTGCAAGATCTTTGAAAATTTTGGAAGAACTCGATAGCTATATATTTATGTTTATTCAACATCAAAGTTGATTTAATTAAATAATGGCAATAAAATAGCGTGTGTTATACTTTTTAAAACATAAATTACATTCAGTTGAGCAATTCTATCTCGTAAATGTTTGTTTTACATCTAGATTAGGTAGGCACGTCAGTTACTAACTGATAAATGAGAACAACACTGGCTAACATTCAGAGACGACGCTCAGCGTAAAGTAACGCTTCTGAATGTCAAATTGTAATACAAATTTGACATACGGAAGCATTACTTTACGCTGAGCGTCGTCTCTGAATATTTGCCTATGAATGTATAGTATATAGAGGTATCATAAGATAAAATCTAACTATTGTTATTAAGGTCATTGCAGAATAGGCGGGAAATTAATCAAAACAAAAACCGGTAATTCTTTATCTGTTTTTGGTGAAGTATTGAATTTCAATATTAGCTATACAAGTAAAAAAATAATAATACATAATGGGAATTTATTAAAAAAATAAATGCATTAATTAATACAATCTTATGTGTTAAATCTATTTATGTATATATATAATATGTGTATCGCCTTGTTCTATGTGCATTTGATGTGATGCGAATGCTGTGCGACGAGTTAGCGGCAGTATCCTAAAACAATGATAATTTGTTTTGAGCAACGCTTACCACTTCTATACGCCCAACCATTAATATTCATGTTTTAATGGTTGGGTGAATTTAAGAATTAATTACTGAATAGGTCACAAAGACATTAAGCCTACCAAGTCACAAATTACAGGTACGTAAATGAAAATGATAACTAAACAATGGGCTATCCCTCTCATACTGAGAGGAGACCCGTGCCCAGCAGTGGGACAGTATATGAGTTGATTATTATTTATTATTATGACTGTTAATTTTTAGGGGCCTTAAATAGAGCTGATCAACTAAAACAAAATTAAAAGAACTGTTTTAAGTTTATGTTAGAGAGTACTCTATATTTTTTTTAAATATATTCAGTCATCTTTCCTGTTGGGTGACCAATGGATTTTTGCAATAGTTACATGCTATGTAATTAAAATATTAATATGTGAAGCAAACAGTTTATAACCCGCTTTTTTACGCAAAATTGCGCGGATGGAATTACGAGAATTTTGCACACATAGTTCATATTATGGAGAAGTGAAGAAGAATAAAATGTATGCAAAAAAAATTGTCGAATTTTGACCACCGGGTGAACACTAGTAAAGTCAAAAGCACATTGGTGTTTAAAATTGATTATAATCATTCTTTCAAGGCTGTAACTAGGAAATTACTTCGAGAGGGGCAGGGAGGAGATCGAACTTTAGACCAGAGAAAAATAAATAAATGACTCTATTGGTATTTCTTTCTTTGTATTTTCAATTTTTTTAAATAATGTAGTAGGTGTAGTAGTAGTATATGTTCTACTACTACTACTATTAATCAGCCGGTAACACCCACTGCTGAGTAAAGGCCTCTTCTCTATACAATATTGCATATACAAGTCATTACAGAAAACTTCGTGATAAGAATAAGCTGGAGCTTGAAATTACGTACGGCGCCGGCACAGCATTACTAAGTAAGAGCTTTCTTTGCATGGCACAAAAAATCTTTAATAAATTACCAGATGACATAAAAAAAATAAATTTAACGCAATTTAAAAAATGTATGAATAAGTTTTTGGTTGAAAATGTTATTATACAATTAATGATTTCCTAGTAGATCGACATGAATACGTAAATAAATTTTATTTTTAACTTTGTATTAAATATTTGCACGCCTTGATGTGCCAAAATATAGAGATACCTACTAACCTCAATCTGTAACATTTTGTACTTACCTATATAGCAAATAAAAATTATTTGATTTGATTTATCTATTATGCTACAGTTGCCGATCTTGTGCAAGTTGGACCCACAGATTTTCTAGTAATGTTCAAAGCTGATTAAAAAAATCAGCAGTTGATAGTTACAGTCTAGAGAAGAATATAAAATACTTACCAGTTTACAGTGAAGTGTCGACGGTCGAGCTGATAGAGACGGGAGGCAGATAGTGGCTTCGGATTTGGGTGTGGAGGCGCGCTACCTCACCATCCAGAGTCTCCATTTCACGAACTAGTTGTGTGAATTGCACTATACCTGTAAATTGTTGTTTATAATTTTCTAATTATTCAGATGACAAGATGTATGAAGCAAATAGTGTCTTGTTTTTCTATGTCACTGTGGGAAAAAGGTTTGAGTATATGAATTTACTAATAATAAGGGGTCGGCTTATAATTTTCTAGTGCTTATTAGTACGACCCTCATCTCTAAAAGTAGAGGGAATGGTAAGCTCCTAGTTTAGCATCCTGACGTGTATGTTATCAAAGAGAATAAGAGTACAGTTCGCGCCAAACTTATTGTCCGGGTTGAAGTTGGCACTAGCTTTAACTCAGCCGTAAAAATCGGAGAAACAAAATTATAGGATTGTAATAAATAAAAACGAAAGCTAAAGTTGTATGCTGTCGTTTTAAATCATTTTAATCCAATATTTTTCTTTCTCCAATTTTTACGGCCGGGTTAAAGTTAGCTCGTGCCAACTTCAACCCGGACAATAAGTTTGGCGAGAACTGTAATTACATTCTCTAGAATTGTGACATCATTAGTGGTTATCAGAAGATTGTATGTTTAGAATTTCAGTATTGCCGCGAAATTGGGTTCTATACGTCCGATACCTGCTACTTTGTGTAAAATACTGATATGTGGAGTTGAGAAAAGTCTAGAAGTACAACAAATTACCTTCTCTAGAATTGCTGAATCCGTGATGCTTAATAGTTTCCATTTCAATCTGAACTACCATCGGGAAGACAATCTGCATCATCTTTAACATTTCATTGCCAGCTGCTTCCTTAGCCTCGTCTAACTTGGAGGCATAGTCAGGACACTCCAGGGCTTCTATAACTTCAGACAGGATCCGCCTCATCTGGTCCACTGAGATGTTCTGTGGCGATGCCATTCTTGACTATTGGGCATTTAGAATCTGTAATTTACAGATAAGGGAATGTCTTGTGTAATACTGTAATCATAACAACGTTTAGACAACATAATAGGTATAAGTGGACAGTTGTAAAGATGTATCATTATTATAATTAAAATATCAATTTTTCCTTTTCAATTTCAAAATCTGCAGTATTTAAAATAATACATATATATATTAGCGATCAGCTGTACTGACTGCTGACTGCTGAACCAGTGATGCACGTGACCTATAAGTATTTCACCTATGTCTACTTAACCATATGTCACACTCTACGATCAATAAATAGTACTATTGATTGAAGGTCACACTACTCGCTTGTACTAGCCCCGCCTTCTTTATGAGGTGCCATCCTAAGTCGCGTGTAGCCGTAGACCAGTGCAGAGATAGCATCCAAGGTGGGCACACATTATCTTACTCCTTACATATTAAGGAAGCTTTGAATCTTCATACGTGGCCTCCAAGCAAGTGATCTAATTCCTACTAATACAAATTAAGTTCAGTGCTCCTTAAAACCCCATATTGTATTGGGTTAAGTGTTGAACCTTACTTATGTTGTTATTAGTGTCAGTATTGTGTACTAGGTTACGACATATTCCACCGTTATTTTTCAGCTGGCAATTTAAATTTAATATGTAATTTCGGTTAACATTTGTCGTCTAGAACTTCTATAATACTTTTCCTATGCTCGCTATTTGCTTTGCCAGTAATTTACCTGCATAAAACTATTTCTCTTTTCTTTCTATTAGCCTCCTTATTTTTTTGTAAACTCCGTCTGATTGTGACATTCACACATCACCAGCATTCGCGCAATAGTGGTTCTCGCTTGCTTAGGCCTTGGTGGTCATAAGTCACAATCAGTAGAGACAATCGGACACTCTTATGACGATAGAACATGTTCTCACTGTTCTATGCTACCGCTGTGGTTGCGTTAGTTGCTATTGACGCCGTTGCAGCCTACCACCATCACCGCGACGTATTCACGGGTGCACAGCACGGCAGAGCGACCCTGGTTCCTGAGGGCATCGTCGACGTGTCGTCGTCGTGGGAGTACTGACGCTGACTCGCCTTAGAAAGTGTACATCATAATTTTATTAGTGACGGACCTACCACCCACGACCCTATTAATAAATATTGTTAACGTTGGTGGTCATTTTTATTTAAACTACCACCTCTTACCATTACACAGTAACAACTATTTTTATTTATGCTGTTAATAAATATTATTTAGAGCCCCTTAGGGTTATGCACAGGAAGCCTGAAAGCAAAGTAGGCTCATTCTATATGCTATTCTCAATTATAATATATATAATGTCATTGGCTATTCTAAACTATATTGACTATTGATTTTATAGGTTGTTCCTAGTAAAACTAGACTAATAAACTACCCTAAGTGGATTTGGATTTAAAAATATAGATATTTCTAAAAACTACAGATCGCTTCTTACCTTCTTGTTCAATCTAAATATGCACAAATTTTTTACACTAGGTTTGTACTTCAAACTTGAAATGAGAGAGGAAATTAATGAAAACAATTCTCAATAAAATCTTACACAACAATAAATTCTGATTACACAGTTTTGTGGGGCAATGTATAATTTAAGATAAGCCTTGTTTTTGTAATAATAATAAATAAAATAAAATAAATAAAAGGTATGATATGAGATACCTATATTTTATAGACGGACAAGTAAATGGAGAAGCAAAGCACAGATTACTATACTGTAGCAAGACTAGCAAGCTAAGCCCTTTTTTTCCCTAATTTCATATAATTCATATAGCGAACTTTAGGGATGTTGAAAAAATATCGATATTATTTTTTCAATATATCGATATTTTTGAGCGATATTTAATATTTCGATATATCGATGTATCGATATAAAATTCCAAGTATCGAAAAGGTATTAAAATCGATATTTTTTTCAGAACAATAAACCGACCAACTTAAAACTAACATAAAACAGCAAAAAAGCAACATAAAACAGCAAAAAAAGCAACATAAAACAGTTAAAAAAGGTCATTTGTAATCTTTTAAAAATTTAAGTTAAAAGATTACAAATGACCTTTTTTTTTGGCTGTTTTGTAATTTAGTTTTAAGTTAGCCGATATATCGATATATCGATATTTTTTGAAAATATAAATATCGATATTGATTTTTTTTTAAATAGCGATACGATATTTGTCGATACTTTTTGAATTTCCGACATCCCTGACGATGTTCGATCCGATCCGATACTTGTGTGGATCGATACAAAGGAATACGATCCAACCGATTTTTGTATCGATACAATGGCATTCGATCCGTTAGTGGATCGATACAAATACCATGAGGATCGGATCGAAAAATTTGTTGTATTAAATTCTAAAATAATAAACAAACTGTAACCTTAATATTTATTCGTAATATTAATACCGCATTCCTTAGCTCCAAAGTATGGTTTATAACAACAAACAGATAAACACAAACATTTACACAAATATTTATCTGTCAGTGGACTGTTAAATCAGTAGTTATTACATCTTATATTTTTCAATATAACTTCAATTTCGGCATGATTACTTGAGATTATAGATAATTTATTGATAAATAAAAATATATCAACCAAGCCATATGTTACTTGTCAGTGGTAGAAACAAGTAATATTTAGGTTCTGTGGGTAGGAACGTCTGTGCCCGCCGAACGTCTTTTCTTATTGGCCACCCACTTTAAATAAAATCTACAGTCGCCTAGATCCAGAGTGGCTATAAAGATTATAATTTTTACGTACACTACGGTTCAAAGATTGACCAATGAAAAAAAAAATATGTCTCTACTACTTAAACTTTGAAGCTTTAAATTACAACATATTAATTTATTAATTACAACATATTAATTTATTTTAAATTTTTGATACGATACTGGATCGATCCAAAATATCGTATCAAATCAATCGGATTGATACTTGGATCGATACAATGTATTACGATCCATTACGATCCGAAATATCGATATAAAGCCCCTGGATCCAACATCCCTAATCCGCCATGTTTCTACTAACTCAACTACAGCCAATCGTAGGCTTACAAAGTAACGCGATCGGCGCCGGCTGTCTTGTAATTGATCGGCGCAGTATGTACATATATAATATACATAGATAAGATTTATAATACCTAATTATTATATATCTATGGCGCAGTACGCATGCGCGGTAGGATGTTCGGATAGGGATGTTGAAAAAATATCGATATATCGATATTATTTTTTTGATATTTAATAATTCGTTATATCGATGTATCGATATAAAATTTCAAGTATCGAAAAGGTAACAAAATCGATTTTTTTTTCAGACCAATAAACATTTTTATGTTAAAATATTACAAATTACCTTTTTTTTTGGCTGTTTTATAATTTCGTTTTTAAGTTGGCCGATATATCGATATTTTTTGAAAATATCACTATTGATATTGATATTTTTTTTTTAAATATCGATACTTTTTGAATAACCGGCATCCCTATGTACGGATACACGTACAGTTAGCGCGAAGGAGAATATCTCCTGGGAGTTGTACCACGGCCCTTGCGCCCAGGGAGTTGCCTGCGTTCGGAATCACCGCTACACAGTACAATTACCACTTTAGCCCTACCGCCTTAGCGCCTATGAATTGTGTTGCCAGTTTGTCTAATCTTTATCCTAGTAAGGTTTATTTACAGTTCGCGCCAAACTTATTATATTATTGTCCGGGTTGAAGTTGACACGAGCTAGCTTTAACCCGGCCGTAAAAATCGGAGAAATAAAAATATTGGATTAAAATTATTTAAAACCACAGCCTACGACCCTGACCTTCCGTATTTATTTATTACAATCTAATAATATTCTTTCTCCGATTTTTACGGCTGAATTAAAGTTAGCTAGTGCCAACTTCAACCCGGACAATAAGGTTTGCGCGAACTGTACTGAATATTCTCTCACAAAGCCAAGACTTTTCGAGGGGCACTTGAGGAGTGACCAAGTGAAGACGTGAAGTTATGTGATTTATTTTTTAGTTTTGTGGTTTTTAAATATTGTATTGGTAGTAAATGGTTTTTATATTAGACATTAATGAAAAGTAATAAAATTATAGTATTTTTCGTACTATTCTTAGAAGCATAAAATTATATTACAAATACTGTAATTATAGTACGAAATCCAACCCTGCCAATGCTTTTTTTTACCGATCCCGCGATGACAATGACAATTATGACAATGACAGTTTCAGTTGGTTGTCATCAGCACTTCACATCGGTGTCAGACTGTCAGTGATGTCATGATGTGATGATCAGTCATAGATAGTACAATACATTGCAAAATATTTATTTTTTGGATTTTTTGTTTATATCTTGTTCGTTTAGGATTTTCACTATATATTTCATAGCAAACTATTTATTGTTGAAGAAGGTATTTGTATAAAGTTTTCTGTTCATTCAGAATGTATGTTGTGTGTGTATTAACTCAGATGTTATCTTTACAAAAATCTAAATTGGTCCTTTATTATATGTTTCTGTGTTGAGAAAGCGTGACCATCAGCAGGATGGATGTATGCTTATCTATTACAATTTAATTATTGTTCCATTTGTGGTGCATAATACACAACTAAGTCGACGCTCGGAACTACTATTTTATATTAAATTTTGTTACATGAGTCATGTTGGTAAATGTTTGTGTACATGTACATACATCTCACGCCTGTATTCCCGAAGGGTTAGGCAGAGGTACACTAATGTAAATTCATTATTGGCTCCTTGTAAATTGTTGTTATTATTCCTTATTTGCTATAATAGTTCCAGACTACTGACACAGTAGGAAAAAAATAATTAAAGCCTCATTTAAACACAGTTCCTTTCTTTTAATTATTATTCTGTGTTTGTGGCAGAGGTGCAGTAATATACATCCCAAAGGATGCTTACATATACAAACAGACTTCTGAAACAGACAAGTCTGTATGGGTCGGTAACAATTGGTAGGTGAAAAAGTCCCATATTATCTTACGGTCTCATTTATAAAGAGACAGGCTCAAACTTTTAGTGCCGATTAACTGAAACGAGCCATATGGCTATTTAGAAGTCTGGACTGGAAACTTGCTTCTTTATGAAGGCACCTTTCGGGGAATACTAGTGTGATGGTGTGTTTGGTTTTTTCTCTCACCTCTAAATAAATAAATAAATATCCTGGGATATTTTACACAGCACCATCTAGTCCCAAACTAAGCAGAGCTTGTACTATGGGTACTAGACAATGGATATAATAACTATATATATACTTTTTTTTTGTAAATAAAAACTTATAATATATAAGAAACACCCAGACAAACACAAACACTTAAGTTTATCACATAAATATTTGTGGATACCCACCATACCTAATTCTATTTTTATCAGCTGTTATGGCAGCTCCACATGCTTGCCGAAACTCGACAAATCATCAGAGATTCAAATGTGTGAATAGAGTGTTTGCCTTGGCTTGTATGAACTTGCAAGCGTTTGCTTCTGATCTGATTGACTACCGGTTTTAACTCCAAACAAAAGGAGTTTGCGGCAAGTGCTTGTTCTTGTTTATACATGTTTCTGTGTTCATATAGGTTTGTAATTTGTGGCAAGTGGCAAGCATGTGGAGCCACCCTTACATTTCATGATTGCTTTCTTAGAATGGCTAAGGGTATATCAAGATAAAAAAATAAAAGTTATCAATAATAATAGGCATAATAAATGTTTGTGTGGCCTCATTTTATCTATTGATTAGTTCTTTTTTGTTTTCATTGCCTGATAGCATTTAGTTTGTGTTGTCTTGGAAAGTTGTAAGTATTAAGAGGAACCTAGTTGATTTTACCAAAAAAAATAACATTTCTGTGAACTGTGTGCCACTCTTTGATGATATACTTCAGTATCTAGTTAATTGCATTAATTCAATAAATATTTTTAAAATTTTTGGAGTTTTACTTCATAGAAAATGTTATCAAAGTCGCAAACGCTATAATCTTATTGATTGATCTTGATTCATTATCAAGTATTGGTCACAAACTAAATTAAATCATATATCTTTACAGTAAAGTGCCACAATGGACGACGAAATAGAAGATATGGATACTAGACCGCCGAGTGCCAGGCGTAACTTCACGATGAGGAATAATGCGGCTAGGCAGGTGGCTGTCAACTTCATGCCATCACGACAGCTGCCCTACAGTAAGTTATTATTATAATGACCGAGTAAGCAAAGGCAATGCTATTATTATAGTTAGAAGCATGCAGTCACATGACCATTAGACGACCAAGTCGCAGGTCTCGAGTTTAAAATCCAAGGCATAAAACCCTTAACTATTCGCAATAAATATATCATGTGCATAAAATAATATAATGTATTACTCACTGTAACGATGGAGGAAAACATCGTGAGTAAACCTACGTCTATCTATCTACGCAGCCTGTAACACCGACTGCTGAGTTTAGGCCTTCTCTATTACGCCACTGTTGCCGATCTTCTACATGCCTGAGATATTTCCTCGACGGTGTGTGAAGTCTGTGTCGAGCATTTTTACCTTGCTGCTCATGTTACGAGGGCTGTACAAGCCTTTCAAGGTCTGTGTTACGCTTTACGACAAGTTTGTTGTTGCGACCACTAGGTGGTGACAAGATCAATGTGCAAAATAAATAGTAGTAGGTGGAGTGCGGTGAATAACGGTCGCGGTGATGACCACGACGTGGGCCGTGGCCGTGGCCCCCAGAGCGAAAGCGTGTCCCACTTTGCCGAGTGTGTGTTTGCTCAGGTTAATGTCAGAAACTACAGTTACAGGATAGTAGTAAAAGTTGACATAATTATGAATCAGTCTCATGTTCCCCCTGCGATGGCGACATTCCGCTTGCCGTCCTAACTAACTAACGGACTAAGTGTATATTGTATTTATTGCGTCAACTGCCCTCAAACTGCAACTGCTATTATTTCGATATGATGTGCACCGAGAATCAGTTTAGTCGAAGCATATTACGTGCAGACACTATGGCTCGAGACGAGTTAATGCAAAGACAGAATATGTCAAGGCATCATGTTAGCCCCCTGAGAGGCTGGGAGTGGCAACTGCAATGAGCGTTTACTCAATTATCGTTTAATAAGGGTTTATTACTCAGATATGTGTTACAAATGATGATAGTTGTTAACGACCACTAATTATTTTAAACGTTGTTCTCAACTCGAGTGTAACAATAAAACATGTAAGCTTAATTATTCTATCCTTCGAATATCGGTAATACCCAGTAATTGGGTTGCGACAATCGCATCGTGTAAAATGCTGATATTCAGTCGTATTTGGTTAGACTTGAAGCCAACCACAACATAGTTGGGAAAAGGCTAGGAGGACGATGATGATGAAGCTTATTGCTGTAACCGAACGATAATATTTAAATATCTTCGGATATACTTACTCGTAACATAATTATTTGATAATAGAAACAATAGTGAGTCTTGACTACTATTAGAATTATTGAATATTATTGTCAAGTCGGTCATTCACTCTCCACCCGTTGAACTGTACACTGAATCGTCGCTTGATAATTTCTAGAAGGGAAGTGATAACCAGATATTATTAAGTGTTGTGGTTGTCTCTTTGAGAAATAAACTCGCTCCGTCGATATATCAGCCGCGGTACAAATAGCTAATGTTTATGTCAACATTACACCACAGTGTACAAGCACCTTTATACTCGGAACTCAATAATTAGGCCTGCTAAACACAGAATATACTCAGTTCTGTTCTACCTTGCTGCATTAAACATTCATCGACCAGTTTACATTGAAATACTTATATTATTTTAGTGTTCCCGCGTATTTTTATACACAGCGTCAGGTGTCGTGTTTTAAATAATGTTTCGAAAGTGATATCAGGATGTCTGTGTTTACTGATGATATGGAAGTATTTGAACTAGCTACCGGTAATAATACATTTTGTCTATGATTTGTGTTTTAAGACTAACTAACTAAGAAAATTCGTTGGAAAACTCAAATGGAATTTCTATATGCTGATTAAACAATGTACCCTCTCATTGTTGTACATTTTCGCTCTTAGTCTCCAGTGCTAAGACCACAGTTCACATTGTTTTGCCTAAAATACTGCTACACTGCCGATTAGTGATTAAACGGAGAAATAAATCCAATTTAACGAGAAGAATATGTATAAAAATCAGTCTTTTTGAACCTCCTGCCTGTGTATTTGTCTGTAGCTACTAAATTAATACGCCTACATACCGATTTGAATGCAGTTTTTTTTTTGAAAGCTATCTAAATCGGAATGTCAAAACAGAGATCGTTTCCAATATTACATAGGACCTACACATACCGCTCAACTATGGGTGTACCGCAAGTTCACCTACCTACACCTCTACCTAACCTATTGGGGAATGCAGGCGTGATGGTATGTTTTACCATGCTACATTTTCCCTTTTAAAGATACGCTCAGACTTCGTCGCAATAACTCTGAGCACAATGCGTTACTGGAAGAAGCTGTCGATGCCGCTGTCGACGCGCCCGATGCCGTTGAGAAGCAGGCAGACATCATCGTGCGGGAGATGGAGCAGCACAAACGATTGATGGAAGACGATCCTGAGGCCGAAGAACTGAGGAGGTACTTTTCGCAAAAGAATACCATATATTTTTGTTTTCAGTTGTTAAGTCTCATTTGCTCAGTAATATGCTAGCTATATTGCTCTTCAAACCAGAACAGTGAACACAGCATAATATTGGTTACTGTTTGTGGGGGACCCGCATTGAGTAGGAGGCTGTCCTAGGGGGACTATGGTTTCCCCCGAGGCTGGAAGCGCCACCTAGATTGAGAACGTGGTGCACCGGGAAACCGGAAAAGTAATTGTGACTGTAGGCAAAACTCCACACAGGAGTGAATACAAAGCAGAATTTATTTACGTACCGCTAAAGCTTATTGGTATTATTATACTTTGCCATCGTAAAATCAATAGCGATTAAACTGACAAGGTCCCATTAAAAAGAATACATTGAAACACTTTTAAACTTACGCTTTATTCGTCAAAATTCGTTCTAAAATTTTTGGATTGTTACTAACCACGCGCCCAATGCTGTGCAAAATACCCATAATGAACAAAGAATTTCTCGTCTTCCAGAGAGGCACTGAGAGACCTCCCGCAGGGTCTGACGATGAAGAGGAACGTGCGCGCAAAACTGTCGGCCTCAGTCAGCCTCAGGTCCAAGAGGCGACCCATCTCGGTGTGGAAGCGGATGAAGTATAGAATTAGCTTTGCGTGGAAAAGGGTAAATAAATACTACGATTATCCAGGTTTTAAAATAACCCGATTGATTTTTGGAATCATTTGAGATAAGAAAGAAATCTCTATATTTTATGTGGAGCAAAAAAATATCTTTAAATAAATATCTTGGGACATTTTTACACAGCACCATCTAGTCCCAAACTAAGCAGAGCTTGTACTATGGGTATGACAATGGATATAATACTTATATAAACTTTTTTTGTTGTAAATACATACTTATGTATTATAAGAAACACCCAGACAAACACAAGTTTATATTCATCACATAAATATTTGTGTCCTGTGGCTGTTGTCACTTCTATTCATCACATAAATTCGTTACAACTGTTGTTTCTGCCTATGGGAAAAAGGCGCATGTATTTCTAAGACTTAGCTTAAACCATCTTTTGTAATAAGGGGCTTTATAGATTTCGAGACTCAAGGCAATTTAATCAATAGAGATGGAATTAAGGTTTGGTGCTACTTTTAGTATTACAAAATATGAAAATTAATTAAAGCAAAAATTATTGACAGTTTTAAGATTATTTTACTATTGATATCATTGAGTGATAGGAATAAAATAACAGGATTTTAACGACATTTAATTCATATTCCATTGTGCGTAATTAATAAGTCAACAAGCGCCTTATTATGTATCACTATCTACCACTTTTCAAAGCACCCAACTGTAATAGTCAATCTCGACTTGTCCAGATCCGCGACCGCTGCCGCGACGTAATCTTCTCATTCGAGTTCTGGTACGAGCCTATCCGTCAGATCGAAGGTCACTTCGGCTCAGCCGTGGGATCCTACTTCTATTTCCTGCGCTGGCTGTTCGCGCTGGACCTGTTGTTGGCCACACTGGTCATCGCCTTCGTAGTCATTCCTCAAGGACTCTACGATAAAGGAAGAAGTGATGTTGAGTTATCTCTACTGGATTTTGTTACTGGCATGGTAAGTTAGATATATATATTTTTTTTTTCCAATAACCTCTTAGATGGTAAACTGTCTAGAGTTCATGTTGCTACTACGTTCGAGCTTCTGAGTTCGATTTGAAGGTCGAGCAGTATTATTGAATTTTTCTATCAAATTCTCAATTTTAGCTCGGAGTTTCGATTTGTGTCCGGTTAATGGCAATAGGCTTGCCTCGACCCCTATCATATGGGACCTAAACATACCGGCAAACTGTGGCTGTACATAAGTAAACTTCTGCCTATACCTTTGATGAATACAGACATGATGGTATGTTACTATTTATGTTTCGGTTTAAAGGGCAATTTAGCCAGTGAAATAATTGTGCAAATGATGAGACTTAACAAGTTCTCAAGTTGCTAGTGTTGCTGGCGTTTTTAGGCAGTGGTTGTACCTTACCATCAGATTTCTTCTGTGATGGTGACGTTGATATGTATTTACTTAGGTACAGTTCTCGCCAAACTTATTGTCCGGGTTGAAGTTGGCACGACCTAAATTTAACCCGGCCGTAAAAATTGGAGAAAGAAAATTATAGGATTGTAATAAATAAAAACGAAAGCTCAAGTCGTAGGCTGTCGCTTCATATAATTTTTATCCAATATTTTTCTTTCTCCGATTTTTACGGCCGGGTTAAAGTTAGCTCGTGCCAACTTCAACCCGGACAATAAGTTTGGCGTGATCTGTAAGTAGGGAAGTCAAGGAAACATCCGATTAGCTTCAACGTTCGTATATTACTCGAGAGTGCCAAAATACGCGGACTGCGCATCGATTGCGCATCGCAATCGCGGCGCACGGCTTCGTCGCTCGGTGCTGACATCGCGGCACGCGCATGTGTATGTGAGCTCAACTACATACATCACAGACGTTCTGGCGACGAAACGGATGAGTCTGCTCGGCAACGGGTACCTTAAGCTAGAAGACTAGGTTCCTTCCTCTAAGTGGGTTAGCCGCCTTCATGGACCACGTCTTCAAAGAGTAAGGAAAATACGGTAACAGCGACAACACAAAAGATCCCACTGCGTCCAAGTTGCTGGGTATGTCAGCCCCCATAGCAAGATAAGATAAGATACCGTCTTGTGGCCCGTATGTTCCCTTTTTCATCATGTTGATCCTACTTACGTGTTGGGCTGCAGGGTGGTCTGACGCAGTCCCTGCTGCTGTACGGGCACTACCACGCCGGGCACATCTCCGCGCCGCCGGCGCCCGCCTACGACATGGCCTTCGCTTACTTCTTCACCATGGTCTGCCTGTATATTATGTTCTTTGCAGTGCTTTGCTACAGGTGAGACATTAAAGGCCTCGTCAAACAGAATGCGTATTTACGCGCGTCAGTGCGCTAGAGCGTACCAGACTAGCGCCGCGCTATAGCGCCGCGTTGTGTGGTACTGAACATGCTTTGGCTTGTCAAATAGACCGAGCGCGCTAGAATATGCGGCGTCTTGACGTCGTGTTGTAATTTTGTACTCTGTTTATACAAAAATATGGTTGAGCGTCCAAGTCGTTCAAACACAAAATACGCGACGTTAGTTTGGTACGCTATAGCGTGCTAACGCGCGCTTTATACGCGTTCTGTTTGACGAAGTCATTACAGTTGTAATGAGTTCATTAGTAGATGGCCCCGTTTGTGCATTATCACCAATCCATTTAACTACTGCTGGGCACAAGACTCCTTCCGAGGACTTAGAGGAGTAAGTCTATATTGAAATAAAACTAATTTTGTGGATTATATCGCGTTATTTTATTATAATTTACATCCCGACGTTTCGGACCCTTTAAAGCGTCCATGATCACGGGCAGACTAAGTTGTTAGGGGTCCATCTAGATTAATAACAGTTACCCCCTCCACGCCCTCAACCACGATCATTTACACGATTAAAAAGTAGTTTTATTACAATGTCTAGTATTCGTCGTAATTGTCTAATATTAAACCAGTTAGTCTATAGTCGCAATACTGTAGCCTACTGTGGGTTGGCACCTAAGGACTGCCACTAGCTCGGCTTGAGTAAGAAATGGGAAGAGTTACCATTAAAGAGTCTTTTCGACGGGCATCGCCGGCGAGGACGATAGATCGGACTGCTTATTTTACTACTACACTTCATTACCATCAGCTTGATTTCGATTTACCTACATTTGTGATGTTTGCAGGACAGCCTATTCGTATCGGTTGAACTTCATAGAGACGTCGGGTGGACTGAGCCACGTGTTTGCCAACAAGGTGTTCTGCGGGTGGGACTTCGGCGTGGTGACGCAGGAGGCCGCCAAACTTAACGCCAACAGCCTTTACAACGAGTTCAAGGTACAACCATTCATATGACATATTCCTCACTATGCAAGACGTTTCATGACTTGCTGAAGGCAAGTACATGAAAGTGAAAGAAATATGTATGTATACACTATACAATATACATCTTCTCTTTGTTCTCCCTGTTTACTTAACCATAAAATAAAAATATTTTAGTATTTCAATTTACACTATTTGCTGTTTCTGTTTAAATTCTGTAGTTTCTGCCTACCCCTATTGGAATATGTGATTATACATTTATGTTAAAAATCTGATGATACATACTACATAGATAACGTGTTTAACCACAGCTTCACTGGCATCCTAAAAGCATTATTTATACCCCATGTGTTATTCTGATACACTGTAAAGTTTCATCAAAATCCGTTCAGTAGTTTCGGCGTGAAAGAGTAACGAACATCCATTCATCCAACTTTCATATTTATAATATTAGTAGAATAGAATAGAATTAGGGCGTCGACTGGAAGCTTATTGGGTCCGGGAAAAGTCTTCGTGAAAAGAAGGATTCTTACTATTTCCTCCATTTTCACAGGAGCTCCTGAACGAACAGAACCGTAAGAACATCGCCACATCGTGGTTCACAAAACTGGCGCAGTACGGTACCAACGTGATCATCAGTTTGTTCGTGCTGGCCCTCATCGTGGGCATCGAGTGGGGGCTGTGGCTGCTGCTGGGCTGGCACTCGGGGCTGCCGCACTGGGAGCTGTTCATCTCCGTCGCGGTGACCGCCGTAGTCACTGTCTGCCCGCTCATGTTCCACGTAGTCGTCAAGTGAGTACATTGTATAGTCGACCATAAAATTGCTTTACCACTTTTGACAAAAACTTTCATCAAAATTAATTTTACTAAGGTTCATTATCAATCTGTCACTTGGTATTATAAGCAAAAATAAACTTTATTGTTTTGTGATGTGCAAACGACATTCACTCTAAGGGTTGTAAAGTAATTTAATGGTCGACTATACAATAGGGTAGTGGACTAGTGTTTGATTTCTTCAAAATAACAGACTGAGGACCTGTCACACTTACTGATATATTTAACTTCCCGTTAAATTAGCTGGTACATAATTCCATACAAATTTTGTTCCGTTTTTGAATTTATTCGGCAGTTAGCGGCTATCCAGAGATTGTGAAACTGGCCCTTAGGATTTTAGGATACATACCTAATTATAAATTGTATACTGAAAATATAATCATTTAAATCGACCAATAAAGTTTTAAGAAAGAAGCATTTGAAGTTTTTGGTGGGATCTAAACATACGGGCGAACAGACTGTGGGTATACATTAGTACACCTATACCCTTCGAGGAGTACAGGCGTGGTAAGATGGTACAATCTGTCTGCAGGCTAGAGTTCTACAACCCTCGCATTGCCCTGTACGTGACGCTGGCGCGGACGTGGTTGCTGGACGTGGGCACGCTGATGCTGCTGCTCGTCTACTGGTCACAGCTGCACGCCGACGAGGTAAAATCCTACAATATTATAAATGTGAAAGTAACTCTAACGTCTGTGGTCTAGTGGTTCGAGTACCGGACTGCCGACCGGGTTCGATTTCCACAGGACACAAATATTTATGTGATGAATATAAGTATTTGTGTTTGTCTGGGTGTTTCCTATGTATAATAAGAATGTATTTACAAAAAAAAAGTATATAAGTGTTATATCCATTGTCTAGTACCCATAGTACAAGCTCTGCTTAGTTTGGGACTAGATGGTGCTGTGTAAAATGTCCCAGGATATTTATTTATATTTATTATAAATCACGAATAAATGCAACCATAACATCGTTTATCAATAAAATTGCTTTGATTTACGTTTTCTCTTTCCGTGTGCTTGAATATTTTTTTATGTAATTATTATTCACTTAAACACCAACATTATCATAAACGCTTGCACAATGTTTATTATTTTGCCTTATTTATGTTTTTATTTCAGTGTTGGGAAACTTCGTTCGGTCAGGAGGCATACCGGCTGGTGTTACTAGACTCCGCCGTATCTTTGTTTGTGTTGCCACTATTTGAGTTCACTAGAGGTTTAATTTATAAGTGAGTTTTATTTTTATTATTTTGTACATTTGTTTATGGTAACATTGCTGGCAGTGTTGCATTAATCCAATAAGTAAGTGTATAATAATTCGTAATTTTTATCTTGTTTGTTTGCTAAAAATAAATATTAATAGGGTAATAAAACTCAGGTTTAGCATTAGGTTGGAACTTTTGGAGTTTTAAGATTTGCGAGACGTATACCACATGATATTCCGAAAAGCACTAAACTGGTAGAATTCCTAAAATAACATGAAATTCTAGCAATGGTAGCTTAATTTTTATATTGCACGGAGGTTCGAACTATCAGCGTCAAAGAAGCAAAACACGCACACACCCCACATCCCACTATCGGAGTCTTCCTGTCTTTTCTCTTTTACCAGTCAAACACATTAATAAAAATATCATTGAAAACTATTATCATCTTCCTGCGCTTGTTTCAATTTATTTGCGGTCGGCACAGTACATCAAACTTAATTTTGAACTAGAATATTAAAATATCATTAAATATTTCCAACAGATGGAGCAAATCAGAGAGCGCGCCAGAGTTCAATATAGCTTACAACTCTCTTACGCTGATCTACAACCAAGCGGTGCTCTGGTTCGGCATGCTGTTCTGCCCACTGCTGGTCGTGGCCGTAACCCTTAAGTTCCTGTTGCTTTTCTATATCAAGAAGGAGTGCGCGCTGAGAGCCTGCCAGCCTGCTAGGAAGGTATAACAAAGTCTTCAACAGTGAAAATTTATTTATCCAGTTCTAAAACTATATGATTAGCCATCTGTTTAATTAGGAATTTATTTTTTATTATTTTATAATTAATATATTTATTGAATTGAACACATTTTACAAAGTAAATAAACCCACCAAACTGTGTGACAGTTTTAGACAGACAACGACTTATTCACTAAATACAGTTTATATTTATATAAAATAAAGTTTCTTTTTATAGGGTGAATTTGTCACTTATAGAAGTGCACAGCACTGGCATACATTTCACTAGACTGACACTATGCAGCACAGCAGCACTGTGAATACATAATTGAATGTATTCTTATTCAAACAGATGGTTGCTAACCATTGCTCTTGTTTTACAGTTCGTTTCAAACTTAATGGCGGTTCGGAAGTTAGCTACTCGCTGCGCATTACCTTACCTTTCACCCCCGCTCTCAAATAGATTCGTTACTGCGCAGAGACTCACCTAAAGCGGCTTCCAGAGGTCCAGTTTTAACTGCCCCTCAACCATGAGTTCTATCGAATGACTTTCGATAGGTTTTTTACGCATCGAAACGCTGTAAACACATAGCAGATTTTAGTTCCTTACGTAACCGCTAGAGGCGCTGCGAGGGTTTTCCATACAAATATTTTACGGCGTCGCTAGCGAGTCTAGTGAGAAAAACTCATGGTCGAGGCACTGATTAGTAAATCGTACGTGTGTAGGTAAAACTGAGAACTATTCAGTTGAACTGATCAGTTAAATCGTACGTGTGTAGGCATAATTGAACTGATCAGTTTGAACTGTTCAGTTAAAACTGAACGTCTGCAAGCCGCTTTATGTTCCGAGCCGCCATTAAGTGTGAATCGCACTGTAGCTTATTAAATGATAATAATTAGCGTACAAATAATCGATCCGCGTGATTTTGTTTAATACTAAGCCTTTTACCCTTTATTCCCTTCATCTAACTACATTTATTATAACTCTAAATCTTTCGTTTCCAGGTATGGCGAGCTGCGCAGACGCAAACGGTGTTATACATGTTCGTTACGCTGTCACTCTTCACCACACTCTTTGCGATCGGTTCTCTGTTCTTCAGGTCAGTCACATTATCGCACCTTGGGCTTTAATGCGTTGACGCCACTGAGGTAGTATAGTTTAGCCAATATACATCGTTATTGAAATACCGAAAATAATAAATAATGCTTTTACAAACAAGTCGATTTCGTTGGCGAAACTAAATGAAAAAAAAAAATTGACGGAATATTTTAGTTCCAACTGGCCACGATAGATGTCGCTGTGCATTTTCGTCACGTTTCTGAATCGCGGTGTTAAGATTCTCCGCCATTTGGTTGGGTGAGTTCAGTGCAACTGTTTCGTTACTCTGGTTTCCCTTCAAAACGCATAAATCTTTCGCCTTTTACTAAAGATTTCCGTGGAGGGGAACACTCAAATGAGTCTAACTCATATTTTTGAAAATGCTCCGCTTCGGCGGAGTTTATTACGACATTGTTAATTCTATAGGGAAGCTACTAAATAGAATTACTATCTTCTATTTTATTTACACGAAGATTACCGTGAGGGGTTTCAAAAAGGAAGGGTCGAGTGCATATCATAAACGCATAGCTATCTTTTTGTATTTTTAAGCATTTTCCATGCTAAGATTACAAGTTATTTTTAATGAAGGAAAAATTGGCTGGCGGGCAGGATTCGAACCTGCGTCTTCTGGTTCGGTACACCAGATGCTTTGACCACTAAGCCACCGCCCGCCCCAACGCATAGCTTAAAAAAAATGTAGGGATGGGTTCTTATGTAAATGTCGACACGAACAAAACTATAAAACCAAAGAGGGCTATAGACTATCGCGTATGAATCCGGCGCTAGACTAAGATGTTTTTATACATTTAATTCACATATGCCTTTTCCCATAGAGTTAGGCAGAAACTATAGAACGTCACGTGCAATTCATACATATTCTTTTTAAAGTTTTTCTTTAACAAAATTTATGAACAATAAACATTACTAGAAGATCAGTTGACCGTAGTGATGACTGCTAAATTTATTAAATTTACAAATATTTTGCAGAACATCAGCGCACGCCTGCGGTCCGTTCCGTGGGTACGATTTCGTGTACGGCGTGGTGACGGACGGAGTGCTGCAGCTCAAGGAGCGGGACACGGCGCGCAACATCCTGCTGTTCATCATGCGCCCCGGGTTCATCGGCTTCATCATGCTGTTCCTGTGGTGAGTGTACCATGTCGTGTAGTCTACATTCTGCGGAATGTACTCCAGGGTTAATAGGCGAATACAAATGACACTAACTTATAAGCCTCCAAATTAGTAATGTGCCTGGCGGCCATTTCGGTGACGTCAAATTGACATCATAACAAATACGTAAAGTGCGACTCGGACTACTAAACATACGCGTAGGTGAACTTTTAACTATTAAACTCTTTTACTGAATAGTGTTTGTGGTGTGCATTATTTACCGAACACATAACTGGAGTGTCGACAACGTCGAAAACCCCAACATACAAATTTCGTAAATAATATTGTATTGTGTATTTAATTTAATTTTTAATTTATGTATGTAATGTTACCTATTTAATTTGTATGCTGTATGCTGATGGATAATTGAGGGAGTACATTTCTCTGTACCTGTGGTGATGGACAATATAAGATTTATGTATGTCTCTTGTTGGAGGTCCTTAAAATATAAATAAATAAAATAAAAATAAATTTTCACCCTCCTAGTCTTTTCCTAAATACGTTGTCATCGGCTCTCTAACATTCTACACGATTGGTCTGTCATATAACATTTTGCAACGTATTTTCTGAGCAAAACCGCTAGACCGGTAGTCGTAAGTATGACAACCGGGCGGACTAGAACCGTGTATAACCTGTCCGCAGCGTGGCGGTGTACTACATGCGCGCGACGGCGCGTGCGCAGCGCGGCATGGTGCGGCTGCTGCGCCACATGCTGGTGCTGCAGGCCAAGGACAAGGACTTCCTGCTCACCGCCATCGCCAACGTCTCCAACGGAGGTGCCGCCACTTTGTATTTACTCTTTGTAACACATTTGTACAATCATTATCGGTATTTGTCAGTCATTCACGTCGTTATTTGTGTTCGTCATATTTTATTTTAATTTGGCCTATTTTAGCAAGAATTGTCCACTCATTTGTGCGTGCGTCCTTATAATTTCGCGTATATACGTAGACCCAATTTCTGGAAATCTTACATGCACTGATACCATTATTAGACACCATTGTTAGATCAATGCCAATCAAAATGTCAAAAAAGCTTTTATTAGGCTGGTTGACTTTCCATTGTCAATCAGCCGATCAATAAAAACATAATTGAAATAGGTTAAAAACAAAGAAGTAATAAACATTTTGACGACGTCTGTGGTCTACTGGTTCGAGTACCGGGCTGCTGATCACGAGTTCGTGGGTTCGATTCCCACAGGACACAAATATTTATGTGATGAATATAAGTATTTTTATTTGTCTGGGTGTTTCTTATGTATTATAAGTATGTATTTCGATATACAAAAAAAAGTATATGAGTATTATATCCATTGTCTAGTACCCATAGTACAAGCTCTGCTTAGTTTGGGACTAGATGGTGCTATGTAAAAATGTCTCAAAAATATTTATTTATTTATTTTAATTTTATGGTAATCACAAACGCAGGCCTTAACAAATTTTGGTTTCGTTTATAGAACGCCTTTCTTCATTAAACAAAACAGATATTTTTCTATTTTTTTTTATTTGCGTCGTTGTATAGTTGACGCTTTACTGAAAATTATTGTTATCATATTATAGGCAAGCATTCAAAAAGTATCAGCTAAATCATTCCCAAGATTCTTAAATACATAAGTATATAAGTTACCATTTTTTGCTTAATAATCCGTAGTTAGCAGTAGATAAAACAAATAGATATGTAGAATATGCTATTAAAAAATTAAACGGCCCAATATGGAAAATATTTTCTCATATTTTTACTTCGTGTTTCCAGAATGGTTGTACAGTCCAAAACCAACCGACGAGGGTCCAGACAGCCACACATGGAAGTACCTCCGTGAAGTCAGAAAGCCTTCGAACTCCGGGTTCCACTTCGACGCCTCCCGGCTCAGCCACTCCTTGATCGAAGGGCGGCCAAGGTCTTTCGCGAAAGAGAACAGAGCTTCCCAGTATGAGAGGAAGCCTGAAGATGGAGATACGGATAGCTCATTCAGCTGGCAGGGGTCTAACAACTATTTGAATAGGAGTGATGAGGTTCAGAGGCAGTGGATTTGATTGTGTCGGTGCTGTAAGGTTACTGCTGTGAATACCATCTCTCCTAAACTAACTATAAGGTTTTGTAAGCTACATATATCAACAACTTTTAGATGCACTCACAAATAAAAACAAATATAAAATGAAGGATTGTCTTGCATGTAAGAACTGACCAGTCCCAACAGGTGTCCCAAAAAGATGTTTTTTTAATGCTGGGGTCCAACTTTGTATTAAAAGGAAGTAGGTGAACATGGTATAATACTAAGCTTCGCCAGGTATTCTCTTCCATGACGGTCACATGATTGGCTCATGTGAAGACTTCGTGGGCTCCGTGCAGTGAAAGTTTGAGCCCATGACGACACGATGACGTCTTATACCATTGTTCTTATTATAAAATGGTTATCAGTAACTTTCTTGACCTTTTTTCTTAGTGTATCGCCTCTTTACGATAGCAATACGATATGTATGTTAGATATAATCTACTTGACTGGTGCTATTGCATTTATACTTTGTGATAACTATAGAGGACTTATTTCTAGATGTGTATACCAAATTATTTAACTACAGAGTGCTAAGTATTGTGTGCTCAAATTACTTATTATGATGTGTAATCCAAGTGACTTTGCCAAAATTAAAATTATACATTAACCGCCTTGTTGATATAAAAGGTTTAGAGCCTAGGACTCCTAGCCTAAGCCTAAAACATAGATAACTACTCCTAGCCTAAACGTTGTTTATTAATAAGGAGGTAAGGGTATATTTCACCAACTCTGAGTAAGTTCCGGGTAAATTAATTTACAGTTAATTTCATACCAACAATTTTATCGTGGCTGCTTGGGTGTGCCAGGATCGTAGCAAGTGGAAATCTATAGTCTCTGCCTACCCCTATGGGAAACAGGCGTGAAGCTATGTATGTATGTATGTATGCTCGGGCGTGGTGAAATATGACAGTAAGTTGTGTAGCAATTAATATTTATCGATAAACGTAAATATGTCGCCTCCACAGGTTTTTAAAGACTATAAATTTTTACTCTTAACAAGTTTCAGTATTTTCTTATTAATTTCGACTTCGCGGAAGATAAGATAAAAATGGAAGAATATTTTTGTGTCCGTATCAGTTACATTATGACCAGTTTTTTTTTATAATATTGTCTAGACCCCGGGTTACCTGGACCGTGATCCACCTAACAGAAACTTTCAAAATTCGGAAGCAATATCTAAGTTTTCTATAAAGAAGGGGTATAATAAAAACAAAATCGAGGGCTGTTCAAACAAAAAATATCGTTCTATTTTTCAGGGCCCAATATTTTATATGTAACCTAACAAAGGGTCGCTACCCGTTATTAAGAAAATGTTTGCCTAGACAAAAACAACGAACTTCGGACATTTTTAATAACACTGAGTAAGGAGTTGTTAAAATCGATTTGAATGAGAGATAAAAAATAAAAATTACCCAATTGCATTATGTTCATGTATCATGTAGCTAGTTAAACACATGCATACGAGTGAAATTGCAAACAATTTAGTTTATATTTTTTCAACTCTTTGCAGGAGTTTTGCTTACTAAGTTCCTAATGACATAACTATATGCCAGAGATTACAAATGTATTATCGATAAGTTTTTGGAAACATTTTAAACTATGTAAAATATTGTCTTGTTTATCCTAGTGTCTTCCCATTTTACTGCTGGAATTACTAACCGATCTCTTGATCTAAGCTTTTGTCTGAAATTGTATCTATTACTAGCTTTCCGCCAGCGGCTTCCCTCGCGTTGTCTGGCTATTTCTTATACATTTTAGCCTAAGTTGCTCGGTAACGATGTATCTTATTTCGATGTAATTTTTTAAATCGGTCCAGTAGGTTTGGAGTCTATTTAATGCCAACCAACAAACAATATAATCTTTCCTCTTTGTAATATTAGTATAGATACTAGAGAAGTTGGATATTTTTCAGACAAGAGATCCCGGTTTTAAAGGACAACCAAAAGATGGGTTATCAATTCTGAGCATTAGTCTAAGTATATTTTAATGTAAGAATTTTGTGATTACATTTATGTAAATACACAACCAGAAAACAAATCTTTTATGATCTAGAAAGATTAAAAAATCGTCCTAGTAAATGAGAAAAGGTTTTATGCTAAATATATGCATAATATTATAATAATCATGCTTGACGAAAGTCTTATGAAATTGAAGCAAATTAGTGACTTTTTGATCGCAATACGAATTAGATATAAAACAGAAAGAAAATAATACATTGATACCAGTATTAAATTTATGAATTTACCTAAATTATGTAAGAAAAATCAAATAAAATATATAATTTATTAAATATGAAACTATGTCAATTTGTATTCTTATTATTGTACGATTTACTATGCATTTCTTTTTGTAAGAATTTTATATGAAGAACTTTTATTGCCAAGTTTTGATTTTAATTTATGTAATAAAATATTGAAAATTAACATTGTTTTTTATTTTCGCACAATTGCCGCAGTGGTCTAGTGATCTACTTTCTTGCGCTAGGTCTCGAAGCCAGTGTTTTTATTACAGAAAATTAACCAGGCTCTGCTTGTTAAATGCACAGTAAAAAGGTTTTTCCAAAAAATATCGAAATAAAATCCTTAAAATTTCCTCTTATAACCCTCTTGAGGACAGCATTGCACGTTTGAGCGAGCTCTACATCTAACTTAGATTTATTTATACAAAATATTTGTAGATGATTTATAGTGCTCATAGATATAGATGAGATATACTATGGTAAGGTTGCTATATAATGTTTATGGTAGTACTAAAAAAAACTTCTCGGCCAAACATACGAATGATTGTGCTATTTTTTACTATATTGTATTCATTGGTATTATTTGAATGAAAATATTGTACCTGACTATGAAATTCACATTTATATAGGTACTAAATAATGGAGCCTGGTTGGAAAAGTCTTGTTAGGTAATAAAATAAAATGAAGACGTTGCCAAAGTATTATGTTGCTATAGCAACGCGTTCCTAGTAACGTTTATTTATTGACACAAGATTTAACTGTATAAAATAGTAAAATATAATTATTTGTAATATAATTATCATTAATATTATTAGTATCATTTATTTAATAGTTTTAATATTATATGTGATTTTAGTATAAAGGTAAGAATTTTTTATTTTGCTTTTTAATATCTAGCTCAGGATATAGTAGCAACAACGTATTTTGGTTGTTGTACGTACTATGAAAAAATCCGCGAAAACATTTGATACAATACATTTTCCATAGAATAAGTGAAGAGAAGATACCTTAGATAACTTGACGCTATAATAACAGACCTATAGCGTATCTCGGCTAAAAGTGGCGTAGTAAGGTTTTTTCAGACCTTGGGACGCTGCTACTTGAGTTTTTTAAAGGCTGTCAATATGAGAGTTTTGGGCATCATACAAGTTTAAGGTGAGCTCGGCATAACCTACCTAAGCTGCGCCGGATTTATTCAGCCACACCATGTTATAATTATGCTCAGTGAGCCAGAAGGATAAATACATTAGTAACTACTGAAATTGGACGTCCATGTGATAGGACTAAATCTAGTTTTTGAACAACACAAAACCAAAAAACCTTTTGATGATGCCAATGGCTTATTCTCGCATTAATTTAGGGGTTTATACACAAACACTCGAATGTAAGTTCTAAAACATTTGCCATAACAAATAGCAAATACAAATCAACACCTCATACCGTATTCATTATCAGGGTACAATGGCGAGCGGTGATCGTAAACGCAAGAAGAAGCGGTCGGGACCGGAAGGCGTGCCATGTCCGTCCCGGTTCGTGCCGCCGGGCCGGACCTCACAAAACTTACCCTGGATGCCTCGTGCCGGCTACGACCATGAGATGGACAAGGATAGCGTGCTTCTAAGAGCTGCAATGAACATGTATCCCGATGGCAAGTATAAGAGAAAACACCACAGAAGTTGACGTCATCGTCAACCCATTTGCTACCCATCACGCAAACCAAGCGCGGGTTAGGCACAGGCGCAGGTTTATTTTAATTACAATAATTGGAGCGTATAATATCATTATTTAATAATACGCACCGCGACCGCACATGTCCGAAAAGTAATTTGTTTATGTATCCGAGATAGATAAACTTAACTATATATTATTATTGTATTTATAAACTCCGCCGAAACGGAGCATTTTCAAAAATATGAGTTAGACTCATTTGAGTGTTCCCCTCCACGGAAATCTTTAGTAAAAGGCGAAAGATTTATGCGTTTTGAAGGGAAACCAGAGTAACGAAACAGTATCACTGAACTCACCCAACCAAACGGCGGAGAATCTTAACACCGCGATTCAGAAACGTGACGATACTGCACAGCGACATCTATCGTGGCCAGTTGGAACTAAAATTGTATTGTTTTTTTATCAAATATTAGTCACAAATGTTCTCCTCTTTCAATCAACAATCTAGGATGTAAATAATGAAATGAGTTACTAATCTTTATAATATTTATTTTCCTTGGTAAACAATTAAAAAATATTTATAGTGACCAGTAACCTGACCTGTTCATGTTAACATATTTTTTTTTTTACTGAATTAATTAACATACAATTGTTATTGATATTTATGATGCAAGTGATTATTACAGACATTTATTTACATACTTCCAACGTCATACTCGTTTTGACATAAAGTTAAACGAAGCGCCATCTATTGATAAAGTTCAGAACTAAAGAATTTATAGTGAAAGGTGAGGGGTTGATTATCAAAGTTGGTTTAATTCAAAGAACAAACTTGCACATTGGTAATTTTAGCGGAACGTTTTTAATAGACTTATGGTCAATTTTAGGTGAAGGTGAAAATAATTGCAGCGAGTTTCCACCGCTGATGCAGACCAAGTCCTGGACGAAGGGCGTGCCTTACCGTGACTCCTACGATCACACTAAACCTTCCAACTCTATTGGTAACTATAAGCTGGAGGCTTTAATATTATTTTAATTTTTTATACTATTTGGGACCTGTTTTACCACCTCTAGATAGCTGATAGCTAAAACTAAAAGCCGCAGAATAAATTAAAAAATGGAACAAAATTTATATGAAATTATTTGCTAAGTAATTTAGCGGGAAGTTATCAGTAGGCTGTGAAACAAGCACTTAATAGATTTAAATACTCAATTAAATTTATCTCTCTATAGGTGTACGAACTTATACAACGCAAACGCATTATTTCAAACACATTATAATTATTCCCTGCTACTGTTTATAGATCTTACCATCACAGCTGTATTCCCCGGAGAGCTAGGCAGAGGTGTACTAATGTACACCCAAAATTCGCCGGTATATTTAAATCCTATTTAATAGGAGGTAAAACTATTGCCATTACCTAACCGAGCACAACTCCAAACTCCGAGTTGCTACTGAGAATTTCAAGGAAAAATATAATAATACCGCTCAACCTGGGATCGAACCCACGACCTCGAGTGTAGCAGTCGGCGATAGAACTTAGGCTAACAAGGCATTTTAAGTTATTTTGAATGAAGGAAAAAATCGGCTGGCGGGCAGGATTCGAACCTGCGTCTTCTGGTTCGGTACACCAGACGCTTTGACCACGCGGCGAGCGGGGCTCGCGGTAGCTTAAAAAAATACAAAAAGATAGAGGCATTTTAATTTAGGTTTTTGATTTGTTAATTAAACTACCTTCACCAGCAATTTTCATACCCAGGTAACTGCTACACTTCTACTACCAAGACTATAAATACAATCAACATGCCACCCAAACGGAAGGCACCGCCCGAGCTGTACGGGCCTCTAGGACCTAACGGGGAGCTCCAGTTCCCGCCGCTCAAGTCCTGGGCCTTGCGGGAGAAGGAGAGGCTGGAAGCTATCGAGGTGGAAAAGAATAAAAATAAACTGCAGAAAGGTGACACTAGATTTTATATTTATTGTTTTGAGTTTCTTGCCGGTTCTTCTTCATAGGAAACGACTAATTTGAAACCGTGCACCTAAATTCGAAATTTCATAAGTGCCTGTATATGGTTTATATGAAAATAAAACTATTTTGATTTATTGATTTGACTGACACTTATGACCTGTTTTAACACTGGATGGTCGCTAACTGCCGAATAAATTCAACACTGGAAAAAAATGAAATTATCTGCCAGCTAATATAACGGGAACTTATCAGTAACCTGTGAAACAGGCCCTTACAGTATCGACCATGGATGCTGTAGAGGGTCCGAAATTTGACCGTTACATTTAACTCAATAGGTTTGGTAATGTTAGAAGATTTAATTTCCGGAGAGTACGATCGAAAGAAAGCTGCGGAAGCGGAAGCGAAGAAAAGGAGAATAGAGAAGAGGAAACTGGCTAAAGAAGCAGCGGAAATTGCTAAGCGGGAGGAACATAAAAAGTAACGTATTTGACATTATGTGTAAAACAATTACAATATAAGATTAAAGAACTTGAATTGATGCAATAAATATTAGAACGTACCTAATTGATTTTATAATCATTCAATTTTATAAAAATCCACAGCTGCCGCGTAATCCGTACTGTCGTAGCGTCGCGTACAACAAGTACGTACGCGGTGTGTGCGGCCGCACTGCCGTCCGAAAACCTTTTACGCTCGCGGTCTGTGCGGCCGTAATGCCATAGTGAAAACCTAAAGCTGGGTACTCACTTAGCAGTGTTGCATGTAACGTATCAGATACTGTATCAACCTGCAAGTGGGTACGGCTCGTCCATGGTCCACCGCGTATCTACGAGCTGCCGGAGACGCCTTTGTGTTCGCAGTGATACCGCCACGCGGCGGGTCACTGCGAGCTTACAGCGCTCCAGGCGCGAGCGGCTTGCAGCGGGCTCGGGCCTACGTACTCACTTGATACCGTATCTGATATATTACATGCTACAGTATCCAGCTTAATACGTGCGCGGTGTGTGCGGCCACACTGCCGTAGCGAAAACCTATTATAAACGGGGTGTGTGCAGCCGCATTGAAAAAAATTAAACTCGTTCAATGTTTTACCCAGACGTTTAATCAAGCTAGAGTTCGAGCTGCCCCGGGACCCTGATCAGCAGAAAGAGGAGATGCTGCGGATTACCGAGGAAGAGCACTACAGACACATCTCCCCAAACGCCTTGAGGCGAATTAATTATTATTTGACAACGGTGAGCTCTAGGACCTATAACTCTTGTGCTAGAAATATAATAGACAAAAATCTCTTTTGTTTTTAATTGCAATAAGGAACATTGTAAGGAAGGTAGGAAGGTCTATACCCAGCAGTGGTTGGAGTCAGGCTGAACCGAGCGTGGTCCATCAGTCAATCTGTGTTTATAGATATGTAATTGACATAAAACGTATATCGGAAGTCATCCAGTATATCATTCATCCCTTATTATGGATATTACATTATTATTACTTTGGGACATAATTCCTCACCTTTTTGCCATCCTCACACACGCTTTTTGACATCCTCAATGCGAAAAAGGAGTATCCTTTCACTGAGAACTTCTTCGTATATATGACGACGTCTGTGCTCTAGTGGTTTGAGTACCGGACTGCTGACTGCAGTAATATCACGTGATCACGTGGGTTCGATTCCCATAGGATTTTTTTTTATGTGAGGAACATAAGTGTTTGGGTTTATCTGGGTGTTTCTTATATATTATTATATTCATTGTCTAGTACCCATAATACAAGCTCTGCTTAGATTGGGACTAGATGGTGCTGTGTAAAATGTTCTAGGATATTTACTTATTTATTTATATTCCCAGTCGCTGTCCGGCAAGCAGATCCCAGATTTCCCCGTGGAGCTGTATAAGCGTGCGAAGGTTGAAGTGGACAAGCAGACTGTTTCGATCAAGAAGCGGATGCTGAGCCTCACATACCAGGCCAACGTCAGGCAGAGCGAGGCCGACATCAAGGAGTTTTTCGTTCTAGCCATGAAGAGGTGTTTGTGTAAACTATTTGAGGTTGGATAAAAAGATTGTTATATACCATCCCAGTAAGCGTCGTTTGTACACCAAGTGTGCAAAAAGTTGGCGATTTTTTTTATCATGGAAATTCGTAAAACTATATTTTTCCTGCTCTAATTTGCAAAAAATGTAGGGAAACGAAAAGGATGGCAATAATTGTCATATATGCACCCGCATACTGCACAGGTTGCATTCATTATCGTGGGAAAGGTTAATAAAGTTTCAATAAAATGAAGGGATAAGTATCCATTATATCAGTATCTATTTCTTCTTCTTCTATTTAATAGTTAGAGCTACGCTCTTGTCGGTGCAGCGTCTTTCACTGCTCTCTGTTGAGAGCTAACTCCTAGACCTTATACGTCGCGAGTTTCAGTTTCTCTTTCATTTGTGTTATGTAATGCTTGGTACCATACCTTATCATGTTGCAGGTGTATCCTGACGTACATAGTGTCGGACCCGCTGGAGCAGCGGCGGCTGCAGATCCCGTTCGTGCCGGCGCTGTGGCCCGCGCTGGTGGTGCGCGCGCCCGTGCCCTGGCACACGCCGCTGCTCAAGGCCAGGGAGGCGCTCTTCTACCGCTACTACCTCGGCAACCCCGTGCTGCTCGAGCTGCGCAGGATGTGGCAGGAGAGGTACCACTCTACACACATTTTTATATACCAAAACTTAAGGAGACCTTGTACTCATCATTAGGTACATATTTTACTGTAAGACCAATCCTGAAATCGCGAATATCCGCTCCCATGTTATTACATGAGATTCGCTTCCTATTGGAGTTGAAAGCCGAATTTCCAAAAACCTGTAGGGCGATTTTTTTAGATATCTGAAAGAAGGTTTTCGTCAGTAGCAGATTGAAGTCTAGATTTGTGCCGGTTTCTGGCCTAACCAATCTCTCTTCCTAACCCTTCTTAAAATTCAGGCATAATGTATTATAAGTTTATGACTATTTAGACAAAGACCTATAAAAAGATAAAACTTTACAGATACCAAGACATGTACATAGTAGATATGCGCAAAATGCAAGCGGAAGTGCCTTTCCCGCAATACACGAACGAATTCACGGAGAATCTGAACCGCCTGTGTGCGGAGACCAGGTCAGAACTGATGGACAACTGGCTCATCGACGTGGCTGACACCATGATCAAGATGAGGAAGCACTGGTCCATTTATGTCGCCAAGAAGAGACAGGAGTCTACCTTCAAAGTGGAACAGTTCTTTAGGTCAGTTTTCCTATTACATACATACATAGTTTCTCGCATATTTCCGATAACGATAGGCAGAAACTATAGATAAGATTTCCTCTTGCTCCATCTATGCTCATCAACGTGCTTGCTAGCAGCAACCCCATGCATGCTCGTCGGTTAAGGGTGCTCTTAACCCTTCGGGGAATTCCGGAATGATATGTATGTAAGCTCTGATAGTATTTTGTTGACAGATGTATTCGTGCATTGATGTCGAGACAAGTTCGCGACTTGGTCGAAAGGAGCGTCTACCATTTTGCAGAATATTTATGTCTTTATTTTGTGAGTATATGCCTGTATTTTATCGTCGTCTACAAAATATATGGTGAATATCTTTCAGAAGTGCATGCGTCTTTACTAATAGTATTTAAGATATCCTGGGATATCCTGGGACATTAAGATAAAGTTCGATATTGGCCAAAATGAAATATATCAGTGAATTCCAATCAGTCTACAAGTACAAAACTAGTCTTATCAGGAAAATGAATCTTCCTCGCCATCGTTACGCGTGAACTGCTGCTCCGTATACCATTACAACTAAACATTAGGTCTATATAACCCTCATCCTCATGTCCTCTACAGGAAGGGAATCAGTACGAGGGCAAGTATCGCGACTACCTGTTCATCAAACGTCCGATCATTCGCGTCAAGGTGATCGGCCATCCCGGCTCCAACAACATCACCTTCGATCCCTCGCTGGACTCCATTAAGGACTTCATCATCAAGTGGTTCCACGCCATCATCAATGTGAACCAGCAGTTACCCAGCATCGACAGTATCATGTATCCCAGTGAGTATGTGATGTGTACTCTACGTGCCCCAGGCTTTTTTAATAGAATCTATCATTTCTTTGTATTCGTAATCTTCGCTGTTTCTGTCTCCAAAAGGGCATTCTTTTTCAAATGGGTTTTATTTATGGACTTGACTAACTGTTTGGTCTAGTGGTCCCAAGCGCGACTGCTACGCTATAGGTCCGATGCCCGGGTCGAGCAGTGTTGTTGAGTTTTCTGCGAAATTCCCAGTAGTAGTTCGGAGTTTGTGCCCGGTTGATGGCAATAGGCTCGCCCCGTATTACATGGGACGTAAACATGCCGCATGCCGCGAAATGTTGGTGTACATTAATACGCCTCTGCCTCTCCTTCGGGGAAGATAGGCGTGATGATATGTTATTTATGTACTCGGGTGTCCATAAAAATATTTTAGTCATCTACCCTTTTATATTTGGCGCGCCGTAATATACAATGTATCCGGATTCAGGTCATTATTATGTATCAAGACCAAGGGATTAAATCGCCACTATTGGCGATTGACATTATCACATCAACGCGTACATGAAGCTGGACACTGTGCCATACATTTTCAGTACAAGCTGACCTCGTTACAAAGGTCAAGTGTAGCCTCGATGCACGCAATTCATTTTTTAATTGAATTTAAGTAGGGATTTTCTAAAGTAAATGTAAATGTTGGTACAGCGTCGTTACGTCCAAACCCGTACCTAATGGAGGTGTCCCACGGCGAGCGCTACATGATGGACGTCATCAACCAAACGCTGCAAGTCGTGTTCGTCAACAAGCCGGGGCCCAAGAGCTTCATCACCGGCTATCAGGACTACTTCTACATCCTCAACGGAGAGGCCAAGCAGGATTTATTAACCTTCTTCGGTCAAGAACCACCGCCCTTCTTAAAGGTTGGTTCTAAGTTTATAGAGCTTGCTTGGACTTTCCTTTTACACACCTGTAACACTCCATACAAACTTTCCGATACCGCTGCACACTACAATACCAAATGTCAAACCCGTCAAAATTACGTTTGTATACGTGCAAATGCAAATGTGTGCGTGAGAGTGCGTAGGGTTTGTTGGCAGTACGTCCGGCATGAACACCGGCAGAATGCGGGGTACCTGAGGTATCTGACGTTAGGGAGGGGCGGAGAGTGGCCATTCTGTATTATTTATTCTGTGGCTAAAGTAACACTCCTCGATATGCTATCGCTTAGATTCAAAAACTAACTACGGAAGCATAAAGTGCACTTAAGTTTTTTGCTGTGTAGTTTTTCTTTTTATTTAATTTATTGTGCTGTGTAGTGTTAGCTGAGTCCGAGTCCGAGTCAGTCAATGAGGTTACATGTGCGTAGCGGATAGTGTGAAACAGTTTTTTTTTTCTTTGTTATCTTAGATAGGCTTGCGTTATACCACAACTCCGCCCGATGTTAAGCAACGATGTAGTTCTAGTTGAACAATCGCTCCAAAAACTGGACTAATTGACCGAGGAGGTTTTATAAGCATAACATATTATGAGGGCGGATCTCTTTGCTATCTTTAGCTTGTGATAGGTACAAGTTAAAATGACACTTAGGTCAAGATCGTAGATCGTAGAATGATAATCAGCGCATCATATTTACTTCACTTAACATCAAGGCCCCATGTGTGTTATTTTATTGTGGCTAATCGTCGCACGTTCAATGATTTCGGGATTCTTGATTTTTTTAGTTTAAACTAAATTAAAAAAACCGGTCCTGTCAGTTTCTATGTAATTTACCGTCGAACCCAGAGACGTAACGTAATGAATAATTAGCCAATACAGACCTAATATATCTTAGTACACTGACAACAAACTAAAAATAGGCCAGAATATAGTAGCCATTGTTAGTTAAAGATTCATTAACGTTCATTGACGTTTCTGAGTGCGGCCCTTAGTGACGCAAATAAAATTTGTAGGACTTCTCAAACCGCATCTACATGTACGAGAAGCTTCGCGATGAGATCCTGTTCCTCCGGCGGGACATTCCGCTGAACATGATCATGCTTGACTGCGGGCCCATCAACGACTTGCTCTGGGACATCGTCAACGGCCTGCGACAGTACATCGTCGACCACTTCATTAATGTCAACAGGAAGTGGAATAGAGGGTGAGTTCTTGGACCGGGAAGAATTCTCATAGGTTTTGTTTGAGTACATAAATGGAGCTGACTGAGATGTTTGAAAGCATACAAGGGAAAGTACCTACTAGGGAGTGAACCTCATAGCATTATAATTTAAGATTGAAATTTTAATTTGATGTGGCTGTTACGATGTTTCAAGATATCGCTTTTTCTTTTTGAAGCACGGTCATTTTTTCCTGTAAAATGTAGTCCAATAATGTAGATGTAATTACACGTACCTTCAAATCATCATGTCTGTATACCCCGAAGAGTTAGGCCGTTTAACTAACTCGCAGTTGGCTGGTATGTTTAGGTCCCACTCCCATAATGGGGGCGAGTCAATTACCATTAACCGGGCACAAATGCAAACTCAGAGCTGTAACTGAGAATTTCATAGAAGAACAGGACGGCCTCCAACAAGATGGACCGACGACCTGGCAAAGGTCGCTAGAAGTCGTTGGATGCAGGCGGCATACGTCCGGTCCCTGTGGAAGTCAATGGGGGAGGCCTTTGTTCAGCAGTGGACCTCTTTTGACTGATATGATGATGATGATGACTACGAGTCCAGTAAGCATTATCGTCAAGCCTCACATTGGCTGTCCAGCATCTGCAACGTGTACGAGGCGATGGCGGCGCGTGCATCGGAGAGCCCGGAGACCACGGCGCAGCTGGTGGAGCTCATCGCGTACATCATGGACTGCCGCGACTGCGCCATGTTCGACCTCAGGGAGAAGGCGCGCACCACTGCCGAGCATGTGCTGTTCCTCATGCAGCATGCGCATCTGCACTGTGAGTGGTGCACCATAGATGAATTGATGGATGCATAGACTTTGCATCATAGTTGCGACATTCAAATATACTACATATGTTAGTGCGACTGATTGTTAACCGACTTCATAAAAGGAGGAGGTTCTCAATTCGACTGTATTGTTTTTTTGTGTTACGCGATTTCTCCGTCAATCAACGAAGATCATAATATTTAAACTAAATTTATTAGAAACCTCTTCCAAATTAGTTAGAAATAATTTTTTTGCTTTTCAGTTCCCGGGTGTTTTTGATGGCGGTTTGTTATTAGTTTTTTTTTTCAACAAACGATAGGGCGACGTCACTGAACTTTTGATTGTCGAACAGCCTTAAATTACTCCCCTTACATTTGTCGTAGACTCGTGTATTTGTTTGTCAAAACTTTGATGCGGAGTTGGGTATACAATAAGAAAATTAAAATCTCTATGATTAAAAATCTTTGCCCAGCATAGTATTACATAGTACCCCCAAAGGCTAAACGCAGAGGTGTACTGATATACACCTCCTATTGGCCAGTATTTTTTTAGGAAAAGCTAGTTGTTTAGTTAGAGATGGAATGAGCCTATTATTCGGCATGTTCAAATCCAAGTTCGGAGCTGCTACTAAGTTTATGGGACAAGGAGGAAGTGACACACTTCTTCTTTAACTCCTTCTTTCATCAGTTCCAAAATAATCATTCAATAAAGATAATATATACTATCCATATTAATTTTGTCTGTATTTTTAGTTGAAGACGTAAACCTAAACACCCGCGTCTTCCTCTGGCCACTGGACATGGAAGAAACTATCGACCTTACGCTCAAAACCCTCAACACAAAGAAGAACATGGCAGAAGACAAACTGAGGAGCAAGAAGACCATCTTCGAAGACAAACTGAAGAAACACGAGAAAGATCTCGAGACGTTCCGGCGCTTCGACCCTCCTTTGTTGAACTTGGATCTGCTGCAAGATGTTGTTGAAAGAGTGGATGGTATATACAGGAATTTGATGGTAAGTAGAACAAAAGTAGACCAATGTTAAGAGTTAAGAAGCTCTCTCTTTTCTTCTTAAATTTAAGAGGTCGTCTCGGTGTCTCTTCGGTCGAGTTGATAAAGAACTATGTAGGAAATGACATGTGTAACTCTGTGTACCTGTTACCTATTGACGTCTAAACCGATAAACAGATTTCGATAAAATTTAAGGCAAGGAGACTCCTAGACTGCCTTTTGTCTCAAAAAGCCCTTTAGTAAAACAAATGTCCATGTACAGATATAAATGTCGTCTCCTGCTTGCATTTTTGATCGATGTTTCATTATACATCTGCTATGGTCCTGTCAAAAACTGTTGAGACCAATGATTGCACACCGCTTCCGGCTCTGTCGCAAAATGACCACTTCTCAAAATGACTACAGGTAGCAAAATGTCCCTTTCTCAGAATGTCCCTTTCGCAAAATGTCCCTTTCTCAGAATGTCCCTTTCGCAAAATGTCCCTTTCTCAGAATGTCCCTTTCGCAAAATGTCCCTTTCTCAGAATGTCCCTTTCGTAAAATGTCCCTTTAGCAAAATGTCCCCTTCCTTAAACAGGCATTAAATTACTTTCATCAGTAAAAAAACTGGTCAAGAGCCAGTGTACAACACAGAGGGGTACTGTATTAATGTTCAATCATTAAAATATGGGTAGGTAGGTGCATGCACATAAACTAAAATAAAATAATAGAAATCGAATTTTGTCAGATTTACTGTCAATCAAAAGATCAATTTACACAAATAAACAATCAACTTATTAAACTTAACTCAAATACAAAAAAAATAAGAAAGAAAAAATGTTTTACAATCATTGTAATATTTATTTTGATAATAATCGTATTTTTTTTTTTTTTATTGTTTAAGTGTTAACTCATTATTTTCTAATTTAGCTAATAATACTTTATATTTCTTGTCGAAATACTTTCATCAGTAAAAAACCTTTCAATTCATGTATTGGCAACACTTTAAACAAAAACTATGAGGGTACTTGAAAAATAATTGCAGAAGTTATATATGTCAGTTTCGCATTGTAATATTTGGGTAATTTATCTTAAACTTAAACTAACCATTTAAGATTTTTAAAATGAATCAAGAATTTGAGTTAAGTTTAATAAATTGATTGTTTATTTGTGTAAATTGATCTTTTGATTGACAGTAAATCTGACAAAATTCGATTTCTATTATTTTATTTTAGTTTATGTGCATGCACCTACCTACCCATATTTTAATGATTGAACATTAATACAGTACCCCTCTGTGTTGTACACTGGCTCTTGACCAGTTTTTTTAATGATGAAAGTAATTTAATGCCTGTTTGAGGAAGGGGACATTTTGCTAAAGGGACATTTTACGAAAGGGACATTCTGAGAAAGGGACATTTTGCGAAAGGGACATTCTGAGAAAGGGACATTTTGCGAAAGGGACATTCTGAGAAAGGGACATTTTGCGAAAGGAACATTCTGAGAAAGGGACATTTTGCTACCTGTAGTCATTTTGAGAAGTGGTCATTTTGCGACAGAGCCAGGGTTTTGTGTATTATACATTTTGTATTATAAAAACATCTTAATTTTTTTTACGCGAAACGCGCTGGACACCCGGCTGAAAAGTAATTTATGTTATACAAAATTTCATTTGCAATAACAGGAGGACAAACACGAGGCTGAAGCCATAATCAATGAGGAGACGTTGCTAGACCAGGAGGTGTCCGTATATTACAGCCTGCAGACCATGATATCCGGCATCGATCCCTTCCACAAGCTGTGGCACACCGCGCATGACTTCTATGATGGTTACGAGAAATGGTGAGATATTGTTGTTATGGCTTTTTTACCCGACTGCCGAAGGAGGGTTATGTGTTTGACGCGTATGTATGTATGTATGTCCGTTCCTATGTCCGGTCGTCACTACGTCAACGACTCAACCGATTTAGATAAATGATACCTCCTTAGATTCGTCTTGATAGCACGAGTGTCACTGGGTACATGAAATTTAAAAAAATCCAAATGGCGGATTTTATACGCTTTAATGTTCAAACTGATTTTGAAAATGATCTTTAGTTGTATCAATTTTCATTTTAATTTATCATTTAGGATCTATCTAGTGATTCTATGATGATTTATAAACTAAATCAAACAAAAAACCCGACTGCGTAAAAAGTACTAAATAAAAATCTAAAAACAAGCTCTGTGATGTTGGAAAATGTATTGTAGGCGGGACAAGCTATTCGTTCATAAACAAAATTGTTTCTTTGCTTGTCCCGCCTGCAATACATTTTCGAACATCATAGAGCTTGTTTTTATTTTAAGATTTTTAGTTATTGACTCCATCTCGTCACGTTCGTTGTTACCACTGCTGTTGCGTCGAGGCAAATATGTGCATTTCTAGATATTTGTTTCGAGTTTGGGTGCACTTTGTCCGTTAACTATAATTATGTTTGTCAAGTCTCTCGAGTTGCTAAGGTTCATTCGATAGGGCGAGACTAGTCTTTAACATAACAGAGATGTACTAATGTATATTCATAGTTCGCCAATCTGTTTAGGTCCCGTGTAATAGCGGGCGAGCCTATTGCATCAGCCGAGCATTAATCCAGAGTCCAAACTGCTGTATTTCACAGAAAAAACTAAGCACTTTGATCGAATCGAATCGAACCTAGGACCTTTAGCAAAGCTCTCGCGTTAGGCACCACTATACTAACGCGCCAGTACTACCTTGCATCCATATGTAAGTAGGACCCTGATTATTTGTATGTAATATTGGCAGGTACCACGGTCCATTCCTGGGCCTGGACGCGGAGCAGATCTCGGAGGACGTGGAGGCGTGGTGGAAGCTGCTGTACAAGCTGGGCAAGCAGCTGTATGAATATCCCGGCGCCAAGCGCATCGCCGACATGGTGCGCAACAAGGTCGAGAAGTTCAAGGTTCTGCTGCCGGTGCTACGCGCCATCTGCAATAAGGTAAGCATATTCTGTTTTTTTATAACTTATTGTAATAATATGTTTTTATCTATATAAATAAAAATGAATTACTGAAATGTTTGTACCCGCTTCCAAACGACTGCACCAAATTGGATAAATCTTTTATGTGTTCATTATTATCAGGAGAAGGTTTGTATGTATGATTAATTTTTAAATCCACTGTTAAACGCAAGCGAAGCTGCGCACGGGCCGCTAGTTTCAAATAATCTTTTACATACATTTATGGAACGATATGACTAGTTGCACGGTGCTAGAAGGTTGATCCTCTGGTGAAGAAACTTGTAAAACACTCCATGTACACTGACAACCGGTTCGATTATTCTCGGGCCGAACGAAGTTTTGGTGAAATTCCCAGTATCGGGGTTCGGATGTGTCCGATTGGATATGGGAATATCACCAATCCATTAATAATTGTTCCACTGCTGGGCACGGGTCTCTTCTCAATATGAGAGGGTTTAGTCCATAAGCCACCACGCTGGCTGGCATTATTTTGGCAGAATTCATAGCTGTCGAGAAAATCTCTCAGGTGTGGTTTCCGCACGAGGTTTTCAGTCCCGTGGTCATTCCCATTGGCTATCAGTGCTTTTATGGGAATATGCCCCTTATTACACATGATTTGATCATACTGTTAAACTATGGTGTACATCTTTAATTAGGGTAATAAAGGCGTGATTGTTATGTTTAGGAATTTAAAGTGATCCTCGTTATCAGGGCATGCGCGAGCGGCACTGGTCGCGCATCAGCGAGCTGATCGGCGTGGAGGTGGTGCACGAGCCGGAGACCACGCTGGCCGACATGGTGGAGCAGGGCGTGCACGTGTACGCCGCGCAGCTCGAGGAGATCGAGCAGTACGCCTCCAAGGAGTACGCGCTCGAGCGCGCGCTCAACAAGATGAAGGAGGAGTGGGTCGGCATCAAGTTCGAGGTCGTGCCTTACAGGTCCGTGGCTTTGATATCAGTATTATTGATCAGTGCAATAACTTAGTGAGAGGCTTCTGCATTACGAGTTGCGAGGTCTATTGTGCACGAAAAACTATTTGAATGGTCTGTTGTTAGTTTGTTGGTAGTTGGTAGTTTGTTCCATATATAAGCGTTATGTACGGTACTACAGTCCAGTTTAAGGGCAACGTTTTTATTTATTCATCATCATATCAGCTAAAAAATGTTCACTACTAAACAAAGGCCTCCCAAATAGACCTTTACAAGAACCTAAAATGCCGCCTGCATCCTACGACTCCTAGACAACAGGTCGTCTGGCCAACACACCGTCACGACTGTATTCTCCGAAGGGTTCAGCAGAGGAGTACTAATGTACACCCAGAGTTTGCCGGCAGGTTCAGGTCTCATGTAATAAGGAGCGAGCATATTGTTGCCATAATCCGGGTACAAATCCAATTCATAACCTCAAGCATAATAGCAGTCGCTTTTAGGCTGGGCTAGACTGTCCATAACATTCTAAAAATGACATTATATTCCCAGGGACACGGGCGTGGGCATCCTGACAGGTTTGGACGAGGTCCAACAGCTGCTGGATGACCACATCCTGAAGTCACAGACAATGCGTGGCTCGCCGTATGTGAAAGCCTTCGAGTCGGACATGATCGCCTGGGAAGAGAAGCTCATAAGCATGCAGGATATACTGGACCAGTGGCTCACGGTAAGGTGATCACGATAATGGAGGGTGACTTAGTAACAATTCATCTGAGATGTTCAATTTATTTTATTACCTACGACGGAACGGAGGTGTATGCATTTAGGGTTAGAGGTTGTTTGTTTAATACATAATATAAACAATGTCGTACCGAAGCATTCTCTACGTGTCAACCATAAAATGATAAGAATAGAGACAAAGAATGGCAGATTCATGAATCGAGTATTTCTTAAAATTTTTGCAATTTGCTTACATTCAGTCACAGCTGTCCTAATTGATGCATTTTTTTGAGGGTAACTACTATTCGTACATTGATAATGCGTTTTCTGTGCGCGATTCTGAAACTTTCTGACCTAATTTGTCGCCTCCAGTGCCAAGCCACATGGATGTACCTCGAACCTATCTTCTCATCTGAGGACATTATGCGTCAAATGCCCACCGAGGCGCGGAACTTCCGCGACGTTGACAAGGAGTGGAAGACCATCATGGCGGCCACGCAGAAAGAACCCATGGTACTGGAGGCCACCGACTACCCTGGTCTGCTGAAATCACTCAAGTATAACAATGCACTGCTGGAAGATATTCAGAGAGGATTGAACGACTATTTGGAAAAGAAGAGGTTGTTCTTCCCAAGGTTTGTAGTTCTGTAAAACTGATCTGAACACAGTGTGTCACAGCAACTTAAGATATATCATACAATTTGATGATGTTTTACAAAACTGGCATCCTTCAACTATAATTTGTTTTAGCCAAAGAGTTTATGTTACAATGTTTCTGTTTTGCATAAAAAGTTTTCGAAAGTTGGTAGTGGTGAATATGATCGCTAGTCTTTCTTCTTTCTTTCTTTCTGTCTAGTCCCATGTTCTTGACCATAGGGCAAGAGATTGCATTGCGTTCATCCGACATACCCTGCATTCCCGGTAAACAATCCAGAAGGACTTTCCGCCCTTTCCAAGGAGTCCCTTTGCTAGCCTCCACTTTCTTTTCCAGATTCTTCTTCTTGTCTAACGATGAGTTGCTAGAGATTCTGTCAGAGACCAAAGACCCAATGCGCGTGCAGCCTCACCTCAAGAAGTGTTTCGAGGGTATCTACACGCTGGAGTTCAACTACCTCAAGGAGATCGTGGGTATGGCCTCTGCAGAGGGTGAGGTGGTCAAGCTCTCGTCTACTATACAGCCGGCTGATGCCAAGGTAAAGAGAACATGCTATTTATTATACTAATATTATAAAGAGGAAAGATTTGATTGTTTGTTTGTTTATTTGAATTAAATAGGCTCCGAAACTACTGGAACGATTTTAAAAAAATCTTTCACCGTTGGGAAGTTACGTAGTCAGTCAGTCCTTTAAACCATTGATTATGAGTCAACTCCTAATTCCTCAAATAATTTATCACAAATTTGTCACATATTTTGTCAACAAAGGCTAAACAGTTGTAAATCTCTAGGGTATGGTGGAGCGCTGGCTGCAGCAGCTGGAGCACCAGATGATCGTGTCCCTGCGCGACGTGGCCAACGAGGCCATCACCAGCTACCCCACCACGCAGCGCGAGGACTGGGTGCTCATCTGGCCCGGACAGATCGTGCAGTCCGGCTCCTGCGTGGAGTACACCATTGAAGTTAGTGTTCCTTTATTTATGGAAAAAGAACTTGAGTAGTATATGAAAGCCGTAATTTCCATCAATTAACAGGTTTTTAAGCCTAGGGGTCCTAAGCGCCGGTGCTACGCTCAAGGGTTCGATTCCCAGGTCGAGCCGTGCTCGGAGTTTGGACTTGTGCACGTTTAATGGCAACACGCTGGCCCCAGGTCTAAATATACCGGTGCACTGTGGGTATACACCCCTGCCTAACTCTTCGGGGAATACAGGCATGACAGTTTATTTTAGTGTACCCATTTCTTATCTCTTACCCTTTTCTGACTGATTTGCAGACCATAGAAGCGATAGAAACTCAAACGTTGCCTGAGCTGATAGAGCGTAGCACGGTGCAGATCACCGGGCTGGTGTACCTGGTGCAAGGTGACCTGAAGCCAGGGAACCGCATCACTGTGGAGGCGCTCATTGTACTCGACGTACACGGTAACTCAATCTTATGGAAATATTTATCTTCATCGGTGTTAGGGTCTCCAGACTGGCTGCCGGCTAGCCTTACGTCGGAGTCTGTCGTTACGCACTTTTGTGTTCCAATTTTCGCGCGTGTGAGCCAGTTCCCTCTCTCGGTTGTTTTGCAATTCAGTCGGGGCTTCTGAGCAGTGATAGCCGAGGGGTATGACCACTGGACTGCCAAGTCTCGAGCGCGAATCCAAGGCTAATCTCTCTGACTAGTCGAAATCATGTTCGTAATTATGGCTCGCTTTAAGGGTGAAGGGAAACATCGTGAGGAAAAAGCCTGAGAGATTTTCTCGATGGCATGTCAAGTCTGCCAATCCGCATTAGACCAGCGTGGTGGATTATAGCCTAATCCCCCATATTGAGAGGAGACCCGTGCCCAGCAGTTGGACAGTGTATGGGTTGACGATGAGGGGTTTTTAAGGGCCGGCAATACATTAGCAACGCCTCTCGTGTTGCTGGTGTTCATCCAGTGATCAATATGTGTTAGTTAAATAAAGCATAGGATTCAAATCAGCGTCCTATATTTCCACCAGGACGTTCGATCCAGGAAGAGCTGCTCATGCGCAAGGTAATTGACATTACGGACTTCAACTGGATCTCGCAGCTGCGGTACTACTGGCGCGGAGAGAAGATGGTCTGCTCCATGATCACCACCGACGTGGACTACGGCTTCGAGTACCTCGGCAACACCGGCCGACTCGTCGCCACGCCGCTCACTGACCGCTGCTACAGGTTAACTACAAACACGTACAACAAAAATATCAGTTTCCTAAAAATCAGCCTGTTTTCTCCGAGAGGCATACAGTTCCCGCCAAACTTATTGTCCGGCTTGAAGTTGGCACGACACCCTACTACTTGAGCTTTCGTTTTTATTTATTACAGTCAATATTTTTCTTTCTCCGATTTTTACAGCCGGGGTCGAAGGTAGCTCGGGCTAACTTCAAGCCGGACAATAAGTTTGGTGAGAACTGTACAACATGGAGCGTTTTAGGCCCCATATCATATGCACCTATTGATATTGGACTCATAAACGACATCATATCAGTCAATAGATGTTTACTCTGATAAAAGCACCCTAGATTTGGAGGAATGATTTAGAAAAGTTTTTTTTAATGCCACCTACATCCAGCGTCCGCCTCATTAACTCGACAAAAATCCAAAATCAGAGCTGTTACTATTTAGAAAAAACCCTAATTGGACCTGAAGAGGTAATATTTAGCTGTGATTGTAATATAAGATAATATTTAACTGCTGCCATTGCATCTACCTAAGCACAACAGCGGATGTATGCAAGTCTATGGTTTCTCATAATTTGATGCTTTTCCATTCAGGACCCTCATGAGTGCGCTAAAGCTTAACCTGGGTGGAGCGCCTGAGGGTCCAGCCGGTACTGGCAAGACGGAGACTACCAAGGATCTGGCCAAGGCCGTTGCCAAGAAGTGTGTGGTGTTCAACTGCTCTGATGGTCTGGATTATAAGGCGCTTGGCAAGTTCTTCAAGGTAAACGAGATCCTTATACTCTACCCTACCCTACCTAGGAGCCATTACCATCCTTTTAGCCTAGGACTAAACATAACATACCATACCATACCATCACCTATGAATTCCTTGACGGACTAGGCAGAGGTGTACTTATGTACACCCAAAGTTTGCCGGTATATTTAAAGCCCGTGTGTATCGCGAGCCTATTGCCATTAACTACGAATAAAGCCAATAATTCTTATTCTTAGAAGAAATGATTGTTCTAGAAGTTCGAAAGATTTATGATGTTATAAGTGTATAAATTCGTAAAACTGCCTGCCAACTGCCAGCACTGAGTGGTTGTTCTATGAAATTCTCGACCTGCTACTGAGAATTTCATAGAAAAACCACTCAGTGCTCAACGTGGGATTATAAATTAGGACCTCTAGCTTGGAGACTCGACTAATGACGCAGTTTTACCAATTTTTACACTTATAACATCAAAATCTTTCGAACTTCTTGAACAATAATTTCTTCTTAGAATAAGAATTATTTATTTGCAAGAATATAAGTATACAATAAGTTATCATGAATGCATGCATTTTTATCAGACGGCTTTTTGACTTCATCGCAAATTATGTTGAGCTTCATAGACTTATATAAAAAATACTTTATGAGAACCGATTTTGGATGAGCACTCATTTAACACATAAATTCCAGGGTCTAGCTCAATCCGGCGCGTGGGCATGCTTCGACGAGTTCAACCGCATTGAACTGGAGGTGTTGTCGGTGGTGGCGCAGCAGATCCTGTCCATCCAGCTGGCCATCCTGCGCAGAGAGAAGCGCTTCGTCTTCGAGGGCACGGAGATCAGCCTGAACCCTACTTGCTCCGTATTTATCACCATGAATCCTGGGTGAGATTACACCTGGGACAGTCCATAGGATCTTTCTGAAATCGATACGCCATACAAATTATATAGTAACACTTTCGTTGCGACAAAAGGGCAGAGCATCCTCTTAATCCCGCCATTTAACTAACTTTCAGACAACTATTAAAATATCGGAAAAATTAACTAAAAATATAATTATTAATGGGTTGTAATTGGGATCCAAACTTAGTGCAAGTGCAGCTGCGTGCAAAAGCCTTATTCGATTCATAAACTAGTAAAATATATTCCTACTCAATATAAAGTACTAGTAACCAGTATTTAAAAACATAATATGTTATTTCCTAGGTATGCTGGACGAACAGAGCTACCGGATAACCTGAAGGTGCTGTTCAGAACTGTAGCCATGATGGTGCCAGACTACGCCATGATCGGCGAGATAACTCTCTACTCCAATGGCTTTGTAAACGCTGGCCCGTGAGTAAACCTTTTATTACAGTATTTGTCATTAATCGGCAACAAATCCAAACTGAGCGGTGGCTATGAATTTCAATAAGACTTTGCTTGACCTAGGAATTGTGCGCTGGATCTCTAGCGTAGCAGATCACTACTGATTCCTGAGACCTGAATACCCCATCCCAAAGCAGGTCTTACTGTCGTCGGTACCGCTTATATGGCTGCTAAAAAATCTTCAAACAGCATCACTTTCGATCCATGTTCATCCAATGGTTGTCTGTAAGAAATTACTGTTATAGCGATAAGACCGCCAATTATACTTTGGTCACATTTATTTATTTATTTCGGACTTTTGGTGTGAAATAAAGAATATTCTATCTAGCAATATAAGCCCCACAAATGGATAGTGTCTGGCGGCCATCTTGGTGACGTACAAATGACGTAACCGCTCTCAGCGCGTTAGCACCACTACCCGGCACGTACGGCGAATGACGTCACTTTGAAGTTAATTAGACAAGGTTCCAGCTCATTAGCAACTTATGGTACTTATACTGATAGTGTTGTATCTCGTGCAGGCTGGCACGCAAGATCGTGCAGGCGTACAAGTTGTGCTCGGAGCAGCTGTCGTCGCAGAACCATTACGACTACGGCATGCGCGCCGTCAAGTCCGTGCTGCTGGCCTCCGGGGCGCTTAAGAAAAACTACCCCGAGAAGGACGAGTCACAACTCGTGCTGAGAGCCATCATCGATGTCAATATGCCGAAGTTCTTGTCACAGGTAAATACACTTTTTAGTATACTCCACGCAGAACTAGTTGGCCTTAGGTGGGGTGGGGGTGAGGCGGCGGGTTACTGAGTAATAAAAGCAAGTGCCCCCGCCCCTCCCTCCCACCCCATACATACCTAAGGCGCGGCCAACTAGTTCTGAGCGGTAGTACATGCAACCATATCGCTTATCCCAATATCTTAGATTTTTCAAAAATTTCACCTTAGGGCTCATCTAAGTTATAAGTCCCGCAAGTTGTTAATGCGCTGGAACCTTGTCTAATAAACCTCCATATGACGTCATCCGCCGTACTTGCCAACTAGTGGTGCTAACGCGTACTGAGAGCGGTTACGTCATTTTTACGTCACCAAGATGACCGCCAGTCACATTATCAATTTGCGGGGCTTATATAAAATTCACTTTGGCACATTTGATCTAAATATACTAACCTAGAACTAACTGTTATGGTGTACGGTTTCACTTGCATCCTAAAGCATACTGATAGTCCTTAGCTTAGATATCATCTTGTTGTCAACCTTTTTTGTAAAAAAAAAATTTGTTTAATGAACTGTAAGACAAAAATTAGATCTTGGTATTAAAGCAAGCTAGGACAAATTCTAGAAACACTAGTAAAGCAATAACGTATAATGACAGGATGTGCCCCTATTCTGCGGCATATACTCGGACCTGTTTCCTGGCGTGGAGATCCCTCAGCCGGACCGCGCCGAGCTGCTGCGCTGCATCATAAAGGAGATGGAGAAGAGGAACCTGCAAACCACAGAGTGGTACCTAGAGAAGAACATACAGGTACCAGAAAAACGAATAAACTCTTGTCATTCATTTGTTTTCCTACTTCAAGATCAACCTATATGCTGTCCCACTGCTGGGCACGGGTCTACTCTCAGTATGAGAAAGATTAGGCTATAGTCCAATACGCTAGTCTATTGCGGGTAGGCAGACTTCACATGCCGTCGAGAAAATCTCTCAGACCTTCACCGTTAAAGCGAGTGATAATAAAATTACGCACATGATTTCGTAAAGTCAGAGGTGCGTGCCACCGATTTGGAATTGAATTTTGATTTGATATCGGATTCAAACTCCGAGTTCTTTGCCTTGGCAGTTCAGTGGTCATTCCCCTAGGCTGCTTCCTGGGCTAGAACTAGGCTAGAGGCTACGTTTCAATGAATGTGATAACCTAATCGCAACGCGGTATACGTCATACATGAGGATGTTCCTTGGTGCAGATCTACGAGATGATGCTGGTACGGCACGGGTTCATGATCGTGGGCCAGCCGATGGGCGGCAAGACGCAGGCCTACCAGTCGCTGGCCGAGGCGCTGCGCGCGCTGCAGCTCACCAAGCCGCCGCCGCGCCACAAGGAGTTCGGCGCCATCTACCGCATCATCAACCCGAAGGCCATCACCATGGGGCAGCTGTATGGCTGCTTCGATCCAGCCTCACACGAGTGGTATGATCTCTTCATCCAAGTAAAGCAGTCACAACCACTGGTCCGAAAACTTGTAGGAAGTTACTCCCGGCTAGTAAGAGCATTATTTTGATATCATTCACTTTCTTATTTAAGGATTTTCCATTCTAAGGTTAAAAGTAATTTTAATTCGAACAAAGAATGTCGGTTGTGAAGCATTTGCTTTCCAATAGATGTCGCTAACGTCAGCTTGAGAGGTAAATTTAGAATGTGAAGGAAAATTTCGACGTGGCGATTAGGACTCGAGACCTGCCCGCCAATATATTTTTTCCATCATTAAAATAAATCGTTAACTTTTTTTCTTTTTAAAAGGCCCCCTATTCTCATAAGCTCAAGTGATGGCCTAAGATAATTCTGCGTATCTAACTAATATTATAAATGTGAAAGTTTTGTTGGATGGATAGATCTATGGATGGATGTTTGTTACTCTTTCACGCAAAAACTACTGAATGGATCAGGTTGAAATTTGGCACAGAGATAGACTATAGTCTGGAATAGCACATGGGTTACCTTTTATCCCGGTAAAATGTATGGTTCCCGTGGGATAGCGGTCGAAGCCGCTGGCGGAAAGCTAGTAACGTGTCCTGCGCAGGTCGGACGGCGTGCTGGCGATCGCGTTCCGCGAGTACGCGATGTCCATAACGCGCGACCGCAAGTGGATCATCTTCGACGGGCCCGTGGACGCCGTGTGGATAGAGAACATGAACACCGTGCTCGACGACAACAAGAAGCTCTGCCTCATGAGCGGAGAGATCATACAGGTCACTTGATACATATACATATATATATATTTTAATAATAAATATGTTGGGGACATTTTACACAGCACCATCTAGTCCCAAATTAAGCAGAGTTTGTACATACTATGGGTACTAGACAATGGATATAATACTTAAATACGTAATTGTCGGCTTCCAGTCTAATCAGATATAAGCTGAATACTATCCTTTGTCAGCGTTTTCTCCCGTTTTTGCTACATTTTTAATTGATACTCCGCTCATATTGATCGTAGCGTGATGATATTATAGCCTATAAGCCTTCCTCGATAAACAGGATATCTAACACTGAAAGAATTTTCAAATCGGATCAGTAGTAGTACTTTAGCAATTACTCAGGACGTAATGAAACGCAATATGCTGGCGGAAGAATATTTATTAAAGTAACTACACATGATTATATATATTTTAATAGTTTCCTCTGGGGGTAGATTTAACGCACACAATATTGGACCGGGCCAATCAGGAACAAGCGTGTAGAATATTAAAACGTGTAAGGTAATTGCTAAAATTTCTAACACCGTGGCAGTATAAATACTCTGCGCAGCGGCGCGCGTGCCAGTCGTATGCTCACACGCTCGTCGCACGTACGTTGATGCTAGCTGCCACAGTACTAACTCTTCAGCTTTATATAATTAATATTAGTATAGATTAATATTTTGCATTTTGTTAGTATTTTAGCCCACATCTAATAGACTATCTTTTAAAAAACGTTTTTTATTTTTTCGTGCAGATGACCAACAAAATGAACTTGATCTACGAGGCAGCGGACTTGGAGTTTGCCTCACCTGCCACCGTATCGCGATGCGGAATGATTTACATGGAACCAGAAATGCTAGGTATACGACCTTTTTTTACCTGCACATTAAACATTCAGCTGCAGTGTCGTAAGTCTCGACGATGCGTACCGTCTGCCAACCCGCATAAGGGGAGAGTAGACAACCCCTTCTATTCCGGGAGAAAAACCTGTGCCCAGTGTAGTGGAACTGTAATTTAGTCGATAAAGGAAACATAAGCTCGATAGTCATCGACCCATATATTGTCGCACTGCTGGGCGCGGGTCTCCTCCCATTACGAGAAGGATTAGGCTACAATCTACCACGCTAGCCTTATGCGGGTTGCCAGACTTCACATGCTATCGAGGAAATCTCTCAGGCGTGCAGATGTTTTTCCTTCACCGTTAAAGCGAGTGATAATTACGCACATGATATCGAAAATTCAGAGGTGCGTTCAACCTTGGATTCGAACTCGAGACCTTTGACTTGGCAGGCCAGTGGTCATACATACCCGTAGGCTACCACAGCTGTTCGCAGGGCAGTTTGATAGTATAGTTTGAATATATAATAATAATAAATATCCTGGGACATTTTTACACAGCACCATCTAGTCCCAAACTAAGCAGAGCTTGTACTATGGGTACTAGACAATGAATATAATACTTATATACTTTTTTTTGTAAATACATACTCATAATAATATACGAAACACCCAGACAAACACAAACACTTCAGTTCATCACACAATTGTTTGTGTCCTGTGGGAATCGAACCCACGACATCGTGATCAGCAATCCGGTCCTCGAACCACTTGACCACAGACGTCGTCATATACAGAAATACTTTTTATTCAGTGCGCAAACTTCGCAATTGAAACTTAAACGACTTTTATTAAATACCAATTTGTTATTTTGATATGTCTTAGTACAAATGTTCAAAGTTATCGTTAACGAAACATGTTTAGTTTGAAACTGATTTTATGTTTACTCGCTAGCGCACGGCAAAGCGCGCGCGCGCCTTAGTACCTACCTACATCAGCTGTGCGCTCGTTCGATCCGCCCGCGTAGGTATGGCGCGCGGCGACTATCTGAATAGATAAGTGTCCATATTTTGCCGATTTCAAGCCGGATAAAAATTCAAATAAAAGTTTTTAAATAATAATGGGAATGTGTTCTATTACTGATACTGACTTACCAAAATTTTTTTGCGCACTGCTTAAAAAGTATTCCTGTATAACGGCAATGTAAAAGCATAGATACTTATTTTATTTGAATGTGTCAGGTTGGCAAGCATTCCTGAAGTCTTACAACGCCTACTTGGCTAAGAAGCTTATCCCGGAACAGTATGAACTGATCCAGGAACTGATCGACTGGCTGGTGCCACCCATCTTAGATTACCTGCACCATAGGTGCACGCAGTTCGTCAGAGTGGGCGAGATTCATCAGTTTGATGTGAGTTACCATGACACCTTTAAAAAATATTATAGGTAGACAGTCTTCTTGAAGAGAGTACGTAGTAATAGTTTAAACGAGATTTATCTCTTCAGTTTAAATGCACGCTAAATAAATATAAATAAGAAAGCGTTGAGAGAGATGTGTAAAAGAAAGAAAATTAATACTTCTTCTTTTGATATGTTTAAAAAGATGTAGAATCGGTGTCATTAATGAATGGTTTTATGCAACAACTGTCGATGTCTTGCCATCTTGCTGTAATATTTCATCTTTTTCTGTTTACTTTAAATCCGACGAAAATAGCATCAGATTGGCTGATTCTTTCACATTCTTTTATGCGTCATAATGTACCGCACCGATCCTAAGGATCTAATTTGGAAGGAGATTCAATGATCATCGAACTAACATCGCACTTTTTATCCTACACTGGGGTCGTTTCGCGAAAGTCACCTCATTCTCTCGTATTCCCAAACTGACCTGAATATCCTGTCTCATAGCCTTAAGTCATAAAAATTACCAAATTTTAGCCAGATCAGTCAGTCAGTCACCTTTTCCTTTTATACATGTATATTATATATGAAATGAAATGAAATGATATTTATTTCTGTAAGTAGATCATTTAAAGACACTTTTACAAGTCATTTTTTTTTATGCTAGATGTCGCCGGCATTTCCTAACTGATGAACTCTGAGAAGAAACGCCGAAACAAACTCAGAGAATCATGGTCTCTTTTATCATAGAATACTATACTTATTATTATGTACTTTGACGTGTTTTACGTTTAGTTTCTACCCGACTGCCGAGAGGTTATCTAAGTGGTGTATGTTGTGCAGTCGTTCACTCGGCTGTTCACGTGCCTGCTGGACGCGGAGGCGCAGTTCAGCACGGTGTGGCTGCAGTGCACGTTCGTGTTCGCGCTGCTCTGGGGCCTGTGCGCCACCATCAACAGTGCGTATCATTTACATTTAAGCTATAAGATATATTGATCTAGCTTATAAACCCACGTATTTCCTCGAAAAAATCCTTTAAACATTACATTCATTAGAAATTTTTTCAGCAATATTTAGTCCTGAAAAGTCTAGGGATTAAAAGACAGGGTTACATTTGAATTTATAATATTGGAATGTATGGTCGACCTACAATGCAACAATGTAATTAAATACATAAAATTTTTAAATGGTCATACATAATGTCTACCTTGATCGTCTTTAGATCTCTTAAAGGTCGTCTGGGAGAAAATGCCTAAGACTGCCTTTGTACTGTTCTGTACATAAAGCATAAATAAATAATGTAAATATATGGCAGGCGAGAGCCGCAAGATATTCGACGGTTTCTTCCACAAGCTGCTCGACGGCAACAACGTGCAGCATCCGAAGCCCAAGTCCTTCAAACTGGCGAAGAACCAGCTGTTCCCTGACAAGGACACTGTGTTCGACTACGTGTATGACAAGAGGAACAACGGCACTTGGATCTCCTGGATGGAGTTGGAGAAGGAAGTCCCTTTGCCGGCCAATGCCAAGGTAAGCTGTAGTGGATCAGGTTGTAAAATTACCTTACACTGCAAGTTTTGACTACGCTTTCTGTGGTCACTCAGTGAACAGTAGATAGGTGTATATTCTTATATCGACTTGATACAAGACACTCAAACGGGACAGCCATCTGAAAATGAAAATACACTTTTAATATTAACCATCTGCATATTGATTTGACCTAACAGTCGAAGAACTTTACACGAAACGATCGAAACAACCATATTTGGCAATACTGATATTGTAAGAATAGGTTTATAAATAATTTCTAACACTAGCGCAAAATATTTGACATTGAATTAATACGGTTTTCAAAACATTATAAGGTTAATAACATTATAACAGTCTAGTCTAGTGGTTCGAGTACCGGACTGCTGATCATAAGGTCGTGGGTCCGATTCCCACTGGACACAAACATTTATTGTGTGTCTGGGTATTTCTTATGTATGTATTTACAAAAAATATATATACAAGTATTATATCCATTGTCTAGTACCCTTAGTACAAGCTTTGCTTTGTTTGGGACTAGATGGTGCTGTGTAAAAAAAATTACCAAACTGGCTGTCAGGCTTTGACTATGAATTCCGATAAATTTACCACGTAGGTGAACGACCTGATAATCTTGACGAACGAGAACGCGTGCCTGCGATACTTCGTGACCAAGATGGTGAGGGCAGACATCCCGATCCTGATCGTGGGCCCCACCGGCACCGGCAAGTCCTCCATAGTGCTCAACTTCCTACTGTCCCTGGCCAAGGAGAGGTACATCACCAACACCATCACCTTCTCCGCTAGGACTACTGCTAATCAGGTGAGAGGTTTTCATTGATTTGATGACCTTCTTAACAAAGATCCACAAAACTAGTTATATAGCTATTAGACTGCCAAGTAGACTGCCATAGGCCTCCAATGTCATATACCCATCTTTTGCAATCATGTGCGTTGAATCATTAAATCAATCAAGTAAAATATAGTGTCAACCTGCTGTCTGCATACGCCGTTTGAAGTTACTCAATAGTGGTTTAATCCCGTTCATTCTAAGAGATCCGTGCCCTTCAGTGGGACAGTAAACGCGTTAATGATGCTATGAGTTTCAAATACCAATTCATGCTAAAGGATGTGCTCAATGTAGCTTTTGTAGCCTGGACTTCAAAACGAAAGAAAGAAGAGGGAAGAAAGGCAAAAAATAGAAGAAAAAAATACTTTTCTCTTTGTTTAGCTATATGTATAGTTGCTTAAATGCGCGTTTGTTGTAGCTGTTTTTATATAGTGGTTAAATTGCTAAAATTACGGTATCCTTTACTACATACTGTTCTGTTTCAGACCCAAGATATAATTATGTCTAAAGTTGACAGAAGACGCAAGGGTGTCTTTGGACCTTCAATGGGCAAAAAGGTATATATTTTTACACTAGACATTTTATCATCATATTTGACGACTTCTGTGGTCTACTGGTTCGAGTACCGGACTGCTAATCACGAGATCGTGGATCCACATTCCCACTATGTTTTACTAAATTTGTTTCGTTATCTAGTGTGTATTATTTGTGGACGACCTGAGTATGCCACAAAAGGAGCAGTACGGAGCCCAGCCGCCGCTGGAGCTACTGCGGCAGTGGGTCGACCACGGACACTGGTACGACCTCAAGGACATGGTGCGCCAGGAAGTGGTCGACGTGGTGAGTGATTACTTGAAAATTATATAACTATCAGTGTTGTAACTTTTAATTTTAGTAGAACAAAAAATTAAATTTAAGAATTAGCTTTCAAAAGGACATGTTTTTGTCACACATTTTTTCTGGAACATATAGGTACATACATAAATAGCTTCACACGTGTTTCCCATAGCGGTAGGCACGGAATATAGATTTCTACTTGCTACGATCCTGGCACACCACTTTCGCTTCATCTATTATGCTCATTAACCTCCCGATGCATGCTCGACGCTTTAGGGTTTTCTTAACCTTGCCTTTGTAGTGGAAAGCCTGTACGATGAACGTAAGATGCTCATCGAATTACTCCAAAAAATCTATAATAGACAATTTTATTATCATTCTATCTAATGAGGCAGTTATATCTGTATACCTTACATAAAATGGATGTCGTATTGCAGTTGTTCGTGTCAGCGATGCTGCCTCCCGGCGGCGGGTCGAATCTGATCTCGTCCCGCCTGACACGCCACATGATCATCATAACGGTGGACTCCTTCGAAGACAACACACTCAACAGAATCTTCGGTACTATCATGGACTGGCACTTCGCTAAGGGTTTCGTAGAAGCGCTTCAGAGACAAGCCAAGGTATTTCTTTGGCACTTGGTCGCCCCTATAATTAGGCTGCCCGATATTTTTTCTACCAGACTTTTCACCAGTTTTTTTGGACGACGTCTGTGGTCTAGTGGTTCGAGTACCGGACTGCTGATCACGAGGTCGTGGGTTCGATTCCCACAGGACACAAATATTTATGTGATGAATATAAGTATTTGTGTTTGTCTGGGTGTTATAATAAGTATGTATTTACAAAAAAAGTATATAAGTATTATATCCATTGTCTAGTACCCATAGTACAAGCTCTGCTTAGTTTGGGACTAGATGGTGCTGTGTAAAATGTCCAAAGATATTTAAAACGAGCAATATTGATTTTCCGCACCCCGAAAATCTATCATAGTATTAATATTTATTTATTTAGACTTTAATGTAGTACAAACAAAGGTAGTACAAAAGGCTGACTTCATTCCTTAAGGCATTCTCTACCAGCTCTAATATCAGCGAGTGGATAAATTTGAAATGAATTGGGATAATCCCATGTCTGCCTTATTGGTCTACAGTTTCGAGCGTTGCTATTGGGTTTTGGTGAAATTCTTGACAATATCTTTGTCCCCTGACCTAGAAACATACCGGTGGTAGGTGAACTAAGTGTGTACATCAGTCAGTACACCTCTGCTTATCTCTTTGGTGGTACGTTTTATCACAATATTTCCAGGCCGTGGTAGGAGCAACAATGGAGGTGTACAAAGCTGTGACACTGCAGTTCCTGCCGACGCCTAGCAAGTGCCACTACTTGTTCAACCTGCGTGACTTCGCGAGGGTCATCAAGGGCATCCTGCTGGTGCCATCCAGCCACTTGAAGGAGCTCAACAAGCTGGTCATCCTGTGGATACATGAAGCGTACAGAGTATTCTACGATAGGCTTGCGGATGATGCTGATCGGTAAGACATTTTCGAAGATTTTTATACTGCAGGATAACATTCAAGATAATGTTGTATTATAATAGTATTGTTCTAATCAGCATGTGTCTGCAAAGGATCTATCAAAAGATCTAGTCTGCCATCATAAAGAAACCAGTATGCTATCAGTGTCAATTGTCTGGAATCAATGCTTCCAGTAGGTAAGGCCAATGTGTCTTAAAATAAAAGTACGAATTTTACGGGATGGCAGACAATGTCGGACTCATACCGAGTAAAAACCTATAGATCATGCAGTAACATTTCGCAACGACCATGACGGGATTAAGCATATACCTACCATATTCCGTCATAACAGTACTAATAGCAACTTAATTGGATCCCCTTCCCCAGGCAGAAGTTATACGAGGTGGTGTATAAAGCAGTGTACAACAACTTCCGCGTGCACATGGACAATGTCCTCATGGAGCTGGGCTACATTCCCGAAGGTGAGAAGTGCAGCAACAAGCACGCCTGCGACATATTCTTCGGCAACTACATGGAACCCGATGCTGACCCTAAGATCTATGATCAGGTGAGTTACATCGTAAGTTTCATAACAAGCTGAGGTAGTGAGGTCCTTGTGGCGTTGGGAGATCTACCGATAGCGGTCTATGTTGGCTTCTTGAAACTACCGCAATCGGTCTGTAAATAAAGTAGGATAATAGGTATTCGCATATATCTTATTCTTAAGGAAGGCGTCCACTAGAGATGGGTCGGGTTGGCAACGGTGCGTAGAGCGTCCGGTGACGGCGCAGTTTTATATATTAATTATATTGATGATTTTTACGTTGCAATAAGGTTCGGCCTAGCCCGCATAGTGGATTTAGCGCTTAGTGGGCTTTAGATCGATCTTTTCTGATCTAATATGCATGCCTACATAGTCGTCTAGGGTTCGAATCCTAGTAGCTCGCCCCCTATTACACGGAACCTAAACCATCCAGTATGATTTAGGTCCCATATGATAGGGGGAGCGAAGCGGATACAAATACAGCGAAGTGTAGATGTACATCACTACCTCACACATCTGTACTATCTATTCATTGGTATTATCCAGGTACAAGACTTGGAAGACATGACGTCAAAAATGGAGTACTACTTGGAGGAGTACAACGTAGTGTCGTCGTCGCCAATGGCGCTGGTCATGTTCAGATATGCGCTGGACCACATATCTAGATGCACCAGAGTACTGTTGCAGGATAACGGTAAGTAATATATGAACTTCTCTCTGCTCATGGTCGCGGTGTCATAAGCACGAAGTTCCAGTGTTCGATACCCAGATCGAGCAGTATTATTGAAGTTTTCTATGAGATTCCACGACTGCTGCGCTAGAGGTTCTAGGATCGATTTTCGGGTCATGCGGAGTTTAGTTACAATTCCCAGTAGCAGCTCGGAGATCGTTGATTTGTGTGATCGCAAAGGCAGTAGGTTCGCTCTCTATTGCCCATGTAATAGAGGGTGAACCTACTGCCTTTCGGCACACTAACGGTATACCCACAGTCCTCCGAAGTCCCATGACTTCAGCGGACTGTGGGTGTACCGTTCCTGTAGAATATTTTGCTTGATAGTGAGCCCATTCCTTAGATATTAATATGATATCGAAAGCCATCACTGAACAGGTAACTTGCTGCTGGTCGGCGTGGGCGGCAGCGGCAGGAGCAGTGCTGTCAAGCTGGCGGCCAGCATCCTTGAAATGAATGTTATACAGGTCAGATTTAATTCAATACCGGTTCAGAGTGCAGATTTGACGGGCACCCGACTATTACATGGGACCTCAATACATATGTTGGCGAACTGTGGCCCTAACCATCCATCTATATCCAAAAATCTTTGAAGAATACCTACAGAATAAAATAATATTCGTATGTTTCGTGCTATTTTAGTATTAATATTGCTTCAATAACAAGAAAAAAAAAATATATATATACTATTTTTTATAGAATTATACTTCAGTTTCAATTTCATTGTCAAAATACTTTGTGTTTATAGATTGAAATATCTCGAATATACGGTCAAAATGAATGGCGCGACGACATCAGAAAATTACTGATGAAAGCCGGTATTATCGGGAAACCTCTAGTGTTCCTCTTCGCTGATAACCAGGTGACAGTATTCTAAGATTATTTATTATAAGTATACTTACCTTTTTAACAAACTAAATATACATATTTGTGTTTTAGGAACTTTTTTGCGTTACGCGATATCTTCACCAATAGTGAACTTTTTATTTATTTTCTTATGAAATTGAGTTGGTACCTGACCATCCGGAGAAGTGCTATAAATGCTCGAAGTCGGTCTTCTTTTCCTTTATAGTTACTTAGCACAGTTATAAAATGTTTGCAGAAAATTCTCTGTTGTTTTTATATTACGTCAGCCTTATCTGTCCTATTTTATAACGGATGCATAACTTAAATGAATGGAGTAACAAATCTGATGTATAGACGTGGAACAACCAACAGAAGTATGCACATGGTAGTCTGTAGTCTCTGTCTACGCCTGTGGGGCATCAGTGTTTGTATGTATATGTGGAATCGGAAATAATAATGTCTTTTTGTTAAATTTAACTTTATGGTTATGGGGTAGTTCTATTGTTAATGTGCTTTTGTGTAGATTTAAGTTTTAGTTCATTGTAAAAGTTAATAACAATTGTAAGACGCCTTCTGCATCTTGCACGCAGATGTCTTAAGTATATGACCGTTGCGTGGGAACACGAAAGGGTCGAAATGAGTGGGGTTGAGGCCCAGGTAGTATTTAAGGACTCGATGTTAGTTTTAGAGTTAGTATGTGTCGGGTAGTAGTATGTGTCGGGTAGGAGTCTGTGTCGGGTATTAGTCTGTGTCGGGTATTAGATTGTGTAAGATTAGTTTTAGACGAGTAATTTAAGACGAATTGACGAATTAAATAAAGTTGCAGTTGTAATTATAATTGACCTGTGATTCCTTTTATAGAGATAAACACCATCATATCTCTATACATTATTAGCATCGACTAAATTTACATATTTAGTAAAACCTCGTATGCTACATTTGGGGGCTCGTCCGGGATCACAGCAATCAATGAATTATGATTGCAACTACTGAAGACGTGAAGACGATTGAAGACGTAAGACGTAAAGACGTGTCAGTGCAGAGCGTCGAGTTTTGGTAAAGTTCGTCAAGTTAGTGAGGCAATGGACGGTATGATGGACCGCGTCGCGAGAGGTGTCAACGTGCTCGAGCTGGAAGACGTCCGGCTTGCAGGAATGAGGATTCCTGAGCTCAGAGAGGAGCTTAGACGAAGGCATCTTAGGGTGACGGGTCGTAAACCTGAACTGTTGGCTCGGCTAAGGGCAGCTTTACTAATTGAACGAGATCGCATGACTGACGATGTAGACGAATCATACTTTGATGACGAAGATGACGAGGAAGACGAAGACGGAGAAAACCAAGATGATACTACACCAGTGAAATACCGATGGCACAACTCATCACAACGTGTATTATTTACATTCCAAGACGTAGAGGGCTCATTAGAGAAGTTTAGTGGTGACGACCACGTTAACGTTCAACAGTGGCTGAATGATTTCGAAGAAATGGCGTTATTATGCGGGTGGAGCGATGTGCATAAGATTATTTACGCTAAAAGATTATTGTGTGGGACGGCGAAGCTATTTGTCGACTACGAGAGGTGCGCGAAGTCATGGGAAAAATTAAAGACAGCGCTAAAAGACGAGTTTGAAGAAACAGTGGATAGCCTGCAAGTCAACCGAGAGTTAAGTGATAGAAGGAGGAGGTCAAACGAAATACTCCATGAAGAATTTAGAGACAATAATATATTAACTTTAGTAGACGTAGATAGTGATTTACCTTTAATGTGTAAAGGTGGATGTGAAAAGTTGAGATCAGTGCCACAACAAAGGAAGCAGATTATGCAGATATCTTTTGAGGAATTTGGGTCCAAAGTGAATAATGTAGGTTTATTTACTAATAGCACGCTAGTTGAAAATGATAAGTTTACTGTACAATTTGAAAGCATTGACTCAATTCAATCTGACGAGTCACACATATTTAAAACTAATGTTGTTGACGAAACAAGAGACGTTAAATATGTTTTTGACGCTAGATGTATAAAACTATTGACTAAAGCGAAGTCTAAACATTGTAGTTATGGCTTTGTAGTATTAGCTGTTATAGAATTACTAGAAATATTTAGAGTATATTTGCTAGATATTATGTTTAAGAAGATTGTGACTGATTGTGTAAGGGTTGCTGTTAGTATATTATATAAGAAAAGAGGTAGATTAAAGTCCAGGAAACATTTGAGGGCAAATGTTATTTCAGGATGGCCGAATGTGGAATCGGAAATAATAATGTCTTTTTGTTAAATTTAACTTTATGGTTATGGGGTAGTTCTATTGTTAATGTGCTTTTGTGTAGATTTAAGTTTTAGTTCATTGTAAAAGTTAATAACAATTGTAAGACGCCTTCTGCATCTTGCACGCAGATGTCTTAAGTATATGACCGTTGCGTGGGAACACGAAAGGGTCGAAATGAGTGGGGTTGAGGCCCAGGTAGTATTTAAGGACTCGATGTTAGTTTTAGAGTTAGTATGTGTCGGGTAGTAGTATGTGTCGGGTAGGAGTCTGTGTCGGGTATTAGTCTGTGTCGGGTATTAGATTGTGTAAGATTAGTTTTAGACGAGTAATTTAAGACGAATTGACGAATTAAATAAAGTTGCAGTTGTAATTATAATTGACCTGTGATTCCTTTTATAGAGATAAACACCATCATATCTCTATACATTATTAGCATCGACTAAATTTACATATTTAGTAAAACCTCGTATGCTACATATATGTATAATAAAAAATCTCGAATTATTTTTGGACCAGTCTAATATTTTGTGTAGATAATGTACGAAGGCATGGTGGAAGATATCAACATGCTGTTGAACACGGGTGACATTCCCAACATCTACGGCATGGACGAGAAGGTGGAGATCCTGGACAAGATGCAGGCCGCTATCAGGGAGTCGGTGAGTGGATTGACTTTATCAATAGCCTTTCTTTTGTATTGTTGTTCTCGTTTTCTATCCAAAACTTGCAATCAAATTGGTCTCGGCGCTTCGACTGACGAAGCTTTAGGAGATGCCAAGATTTAGGATAACAATTTAAAAAAAACGTGCGCATGCTTACAAATTATAAATGTTAATCTTTTTTTTTTTTTTTTTTTTTTTTTGTTATTTGCTGTAACATGTGTGAATTACAATACAAAATGATATGCATGCAATGGTGTTAATATTTAAATATGAGCTACATGTGCTTTCCAGTATATGTTCATCTTGCATAGTATATTCTTTCCGTGTAATGAGAGGTCAGCTTATACAGAACTAATTATGGTCAACTTTCATGAGGCCATATAAAAGAACAGTTAACTAGCCTTTTATAAGATATTTACGACTTCTCTCCTTTGAAGCCATCAGTCTAGTCACAAAACTGTATAGTATTTATATCACCTCCATGTCCTTCCGCTTTTTGAAATATTTGTAAGCAATAGCTGTCAGCCTCCCTAGTAGACTGGGCCCGCCCCGGGCCTCCGACAGTCCCCCAGCATTGCGGATCTTTCTTCCATTATAATTCCCTCAATACATGATTGCAAATCTGAGCTTCCAATTTAAGTTATGGCTGGATAAATAGATAGGAGATATATGGGATTGTGTTAAGATCGATATGATCGAAAAGGGAGTGAATGAGGAGGTGACGGCTACGGGCTACTTCATCTTCTTAGTCGCTACACTCTTGACAGAGTGGTCGTGGTCGTCACATCAGGGGCGGTGGCACGCTTCACAATTCGTCGCCATTCCTCTCGTACCGCAGCTTTTCTGGTGCACTCATGCAGTGGACCATTCAATGCAGCTTTAATCTGGTCTGTCCAGCGCAACGGGCTACAACAGAGATGAATGGAAGAAAAAAAATATCCTGCACCGATATACATAGGGATAAGTCCAGGAAGATGTCGATGCTTTCTTATTTCACAGGGGAAAAAGATCGAGACGACCCCTCTCGCCATGTTCGGCTTCTACGTGGAGCGCGTGAAGGCCAACCTGCGCATCGTGATGGCCATGTCGCCCATAGGAGACTCGTTCAGAAATCGCCTGCGCATGTTCCCGTCGCTCATCAACTGCGCTACCATCGACTGGTAAATTATATTGAGTCGGGATAGTAATTTAGTTCAATGAGATCCTTTCATGTCTCCGTTAACCGTTTGTAAGATATTATGACTGCTACATTGACATTCTGGTCGTTAGTGTGACTGCTACGGTAAAGGTCTCCCGGGTCGAGCAAAGTGTTGTTGGGTTTTTCTGTGATATTCCCAATACATACATACACTTACGCCCTGTTCCTATATTATCAGCATTAGCTTTGACTTTGTATTTGTGCCCGGTTGATAGCAATAGGCTCGCCTCCTAATACATGGGACCTAAACATACCTGTGTTTGTACGAACCTTGTCAGATTTAATGGGTTTTTATTTCTTTACTACCCCCAGCCATGTTTATTATTATTTTAGGTTTAATTTGTGTTCAATCTCACAATCCCAATTCAAAATCTTATCTATATTTGGTGTGTGTAAGGTTCACGGCGTGGCCGCCAGAGGCGCTGGAGCGCGTGGCGACGATGTTCATCTACGAGATGGAGGACGTGGCGGACGACCTGCGCCTGGCCTGCGTCGAGATGTGCCAGCTTTTCCACATGACCGTCGTGCAACTCAGCGATAGGTCCTTTTATAGCTTGTACCGTCTAGACTTCCCGATTTTTCCCACTTTTCCTGATATTACCTAATCTATGACGTGTTTTGTTTGAAACGTACGCAAGTGCGCGTGGTATAATACTTTTAGACTCAACATGACTCTCACACAAACATGATATTGAAGTAAAAAATTGCTATGTTAAAAACTATAGTAGGTATAGTCGATTCAACTATCGATTCTGAAAAAACTACATAGTTTCGATTTTTTTAAACGTAACGCTTTAATTACACGTTGTATATGCAAAAGCTAAATACATCTTACGGACTCATTGATTAATCACGAAATCTTAAAAACTATGAAGCAAAACATGATTTGTTTGAAAGAAATTGAGAAATTTCCCACGGGTTTGATAATAATGGAATCAAGAAGAAAGCACCGTGAGGTATATTTTTAATAATTACTTACTGACTAGTTCATCACATACGATTTGAATATTCTAGGTTCTACAGTGAACAAAAAAGAATGGTTTACGTAACGCCGACGAGCTACTTGGAGCTAATCAAAGCTTTCATGAGCTTATACTCCTTGAAAGTGGAACAGATCACTAAAGCTAGGATTAGGTAAGTATTTCTATAATTATATTTACTTTGTTGTTAACTACCGCCCCACATTTCGGGTTCACCCCACGATTCATAAATTCCTAAATAATCCTTCGTTCTATTAATGAAAACCGTACGTGTGCTGGTTCATAAGGACCTTGATTTGTAGATATGCCATGCTAGAAAGAAATATAAGTAACTCAGAGGGATTATTAGGCAAGAGTTATAGGATCAGAAAACTATCTGTCTATCATTTATGATGATAACCTCGTCTAGATACGAGACCGGTCTGGAGCAGCTAGACTTCGCTGCAGGCCAGGTGGCGGTGATGCAGCAGAATCTCAGGGACCTGCAGCCGCTGCTCGTGGACACCTCCGATAAGACAGAGAAGCTCATGATCAAGATCGAGCAGGACACGGTCGTCGTTGAGAAGCAGAAGGAGGTAATCAAACCTAGTGCCTTTCTACCCGTAGAAAAGTGGGGGGAGGCTTGTGCCCTCCAGTGGAAGAATAGTGGGAATTTTACTAGTCAATGTTTAAGGTGTATAGTACTCTATGGCGGCACTTTCATTTCTTAATTGATTATTTCTGGGAAGCAACGCCGAACAAAGAGAATTATTGTGTCTGTTAAACTGTTTGATAGATAGGAGATTAAAGGCTTAGACAAGTTGCAAAATTCATGGAAATGACACAAGCTTTCTATACGTTTGTCGAATCGAATGTCAAATTGCAACTTTTCTATAATAATGATAATTATCTTTATTTGCAGTAAAATGTGGTAAGTACATAAAGTGTGGTTGTATGGACACACATCTTTGTCATATTAATGACATGCAAATAGTACCCCGGCCCCGTGGCCCCGTATAAAGGCCCCGTGTTTTGCCAACTCTGGATAGCCGCTAACCGCCAGATAAATTAAAAAATGGAACGTCATATGATATTATCTACCAAGAAACAACAAACTTTCGTGGTATATCTAGGTTACTTAACATTTTCTAGATTGTCGGAGCTGATGAAGCTCTAGCCAACGAAGCGGCCGCCGCAGCCCAAGCCATCAAGGACGACTGCGAGTCCGACCTGGCCGAAGCCGTGCCGGCCCTGGAGGCAGCCCTCAACGCGCTCAACACCCTCAAGCCAGCAGACATCACGCTAGTCAAGTCTATGAAGAACCCCCCCGCCGGCGTTAAGCTGGTCATGGAGGCTGTGTGCGTGATGAGAGGAATCAAAGGAGATAGGAAGATGGATGCCAATGGTTTGTGATTATTTTCTTCCAATCGTGTCAAGAGCAAATGGACTGTGAAAATAAAATGGGTTTTATTGTAGACTTTTAGTTTTCCAGCAAAAATTGCTTTAGATTTATTAAAGTATATATTTAACAATTCTTTTCTGCTTCTGTTAGTAAAGAGTAAAAAAACCTTGCAATGTGAATTGTCGCTAGGTCTTGATATATCTGAATTTCATTGTCCATTTACAAATTAAGTCATCAACAAATAATATGCTATTGAAGCAGTACTAAAACAACTAGGAATGGTTGTCAATTTAGCTTCTTTTTGTGTTACAAACAGGTAAGCCATACGAAGATTACTGGGGTCCATCATTGAAGATGCTCGGTGACATGAAATTCTTGGAGAGCTTGAAGAATTACGACAAAGACAACATCCCGCCCGCAATCATGAAGAAGATCAGAGATAGGTAAGCAGAAAGCTTCGAGTGAACCTTATACATATGTCATTGTATTTCATAAAGAATCAATAAAAGAATCGGTGTTTACGTTTGAACCGATCTACAAGGTAAATCTGCTCTTGCCACGGTCAGTTCGTGGGTGGGTGACCATTCTTAACACATTGCATTTTGCCTCAACATTTTTGGTGCGAACTGCTTTATTGTGGAACTCGCTGCCGGAATCTTTGTTCTCCGAGACTTAAAATTTGGATATCTTCAAGACGAGTCACTCTCTTCTTAAAGACACAAATAAGTCGATTTCATTTAGTTAGACCACATTGTTGCTTAACATCAGGCGAGGTGTGGTCAAGCGCAAGCCTAAGATAAAAAAATACGTTGAGGGCCGTCATTCCAGTTCATCCATCCTCTTTATATGCCAAACCATCTCAATATTTCTTTTTCATTCCACACTGCTCCCTTATTGACCCAAAACTGTCCCTGCAGGTACATCCCGGACCGGGAGTTCGACCCGGCGGTGATCGCCAAGGTGTCGTCTGCGTGCGAGGGGCTGTGCCGCTGGGTGCGCGCCATGGACGTCTACGACAGGGTCATCAGGGTCTGTACCAACCAAATAATAATAATAATAAATATCCTGGGACATTTTTACACAACACCATCTAGTCCCAAACTAAGCAGAGCTTGTACTATGGGTACTAGACAATGGATATAATACTTATATACTTTTTTTTTGTAAATACATACTTATAATACATAAGAAACACCCAGACAAACACAAACACTTAAGTTCATCACAATAAATGTTTGTGTCCAGTGGGAATCTATTGTTGTAACAGTGGCATGTGGCAACACTGATATAGGTACTTGGTATGGCAATAATTCTTTTTAAAATAAAGAACCTCCCTCGTTTGTTTTTTCTTCTTCTGGTAACGCCGACGCCGCGCTGTGTGCAAAATGGCGATATAGCGAAATTCTATTTCTACCTATGTAATGTTGTTGTTTCCTAATAAATCTGCCAACTGAACTCGTGCGTTTCCGTCCTAAATCCTAACAGGTTATGGGCCCAGACGGTTTCGTAACTCTGTGTAGGTGAAGACCTTTGTTTAGTTGGCGCATGTACCTCGTGGAAAAGCGTCCTGCTGTTGGAGGATTTGAAGTACTGGGTGTACTACACCAGGCGTTAATTTCTGCGACGAAATAGTTGAATCCGGGGAAATGGATCAACTGGGGTTAGGAACAACTTCGGTGAGCATCATCAAGCTGGAGGGCCCACGAAATTGGAATGTGTGGAAGTTCCAAATGATCGTGTTGCTTAGAGCTCATGACGTGCTATCGGTGGTGGATGGCACAGAGAAGAAGTCCGAGTCGAACATCAAAGATTGGACCAAAAAGGATGTAAAAGCGCAAAGTCTTATTGTCACAAGGCTTAGTGAGTGTGCAATGGTTCATATACTGACATGCGAGACTGCTGCTCAGATGTGGACTAAACTTTTGAGTATTTACGAGCAAAAATCAAGCACTAGCACACATCTGTTACAACAGCGTTTCTTCAATCTGAAATATGAAGAAGGGATGGACTTGTCTGTATTCTTATCGAAGATACAGGAGATGCAGTGTAACTTAAAACAAGTAGGAGAAGATATCTCGGAGAAGTTTATTATTACAAAGATTTTGATGTCTTTACCGGACAAATATTCTCATTTTATATCAGCCTGGGAGTCTGTCGCTACAGATAAACAAAACTACAATGACTTAGTTGCAAGGCTGCTGGTGGAAGAAGAGAGGATGAAATCAAAGAGTAATGAGAGTGACAGTGTGGCATTACTGACTAAGAATCAGAACAGAAATTATAGTACACAAAATAGAAAGTGTTATAAGTGTGGACAAAGTGGGCATTTCATCCAAGACTGTAAGAGTAATAAAGACATTCGAAAGTGTTTTATTTGTCACAAGACTGGACATTTAAAACACCAGTGCCCTAAACAAGTTCAGTCAAATAAAAACTCAAGCTGTAATAAGAAGAGTAATGCTTATTCAGCAACATTGATTAGTGCAATGTCTGTAGACAACTATGTCAGAGATGAACAATTGGTCAAGTGGATTATAGATAGTGGAGCTAGTCAACATATGACTTCTGAACGAAATTTGTTTACATCGTTCTATGAAACTTCAAACAAATTCGTTGTTATTGGAGATGGGCGTCGATTACCAGTTATGGGACATGGTGAAATACAGTTTGAGGACAGTATACTGTGTGATGTTTTGTATGTGCCACAATTAAAGTTAAATCTATTTTCGGTGATAGATGCAACAACTAAGGGTTATTCAGTGGACCTAACAAAAGACCAATGTATTATAAAGAAGAACAATGTTCTGTGTACATCTGGGCTCAGGGAAGACAATTTCTATGTCTTGAAATTCAAAATGTGTGATACACAGTGTGCGGTAGTAACTCTAAGTGAGTGGCATGAAAGATTATGTCATCAGAATTTAGACTATGTGAAATCTGTTTTGAGAAATAACAATGTAACATTTAGTGCAGATAACCAGAAATGTATTGAGTGCATTAAAGGTAAGGGACATAGGCTACCCTTTAAAGAGAGTATAAGTTCTGCAATGCAACCTTTGGAGTTAGTTCATGCAGATGTCTGTGGACCGCTAGAGGTTACTTCACTTGGTGGGTCGAGATATTTCTTATTACTAAAAGATGATTATACAAGATTTCGTAGTGTGTACTTCATGAAAAAAAAATCTGAAGTAGTGCAGAGAGTTTGTCATTTTATTCAAACAGCGGAGAGGCAAACAGGTTATAATTTAAAAATCTTAAGGTCAGATAATGGTACAGAATTTGTTAATAAAGAGATGAATGAGTTGCTTACCAATAAGGGCATTCAACATCAGACCACTGTTCCGTATACCCCAGAACAAAATGGTCGTGCTGAAAGGGATATGCGCACATTAGTAGAAGCAGCTCGAACCATGCTGAGTGCAAAAGGATTGAATAAGGATCTATGGGCAGAGGCTATAAATACAGCAGTATATGTTTTAAATAGAACAAGCAAGAGTAGAGTTCAAGGAAAAACACCATATCAATTATGGACAGAGCGGGACTATGATATAAATAAACTAAATAAAATATTCGGAATGAAGGTGTGGGTACATATTCCTAAGCAAAAAAGGCTTAAACTAGATCCAAAATCTGAAGAAGGTTTGTTTCTAGGATATGAGGACTCTAAGGGATTTAGAATACTTTATGAAAAAGAGAGAAAAGTAGAAATTAAAAGGGATGTAGTCTTTATGAAAACTAATACTGAAGCTGACAATACCATTGAGGAATTAGTACGTTTGGATATGTCAGATCCAGAGGATGATTATCAGGATAGTATTTCTATAGAAGAACAAGAAGTAAGTCATTTTGAAAGAGAGATTGGATCAGAATCTTCTTCAACTTCAAATGAGGAACCAGTGACTGTGAGGACAAGAAGTGGAAGATTAGTTCAGAAACCAGTATGGTTATCCGATTATTTAGGATTTGTAATCTCAGAAGAAGAACCTGCAAACTATGAGGAGGCAATGAAAAGTGAAGATGCAGATAGTTGGAAAAAGGCTATCAGTAAGGAACTTAAACAACTACAGGAAAATAATACCTGGTCACTAGTGGAAACGTTACCAGAAGGTCAAGAGATTATAAGTTCAAAATGGGTTCTAAGGAGAAAGAAAGATGAAAAGGGAGATATTATATACAAAGCTAGGTTGGTAGCGCGAGGTTTTCAACAGAGTAATTGTAATGATTATGAATTGTATGCACCGGTAGCAAAATTAAATACATTTAGAATTTTTATAGCAGTGGCCACAAAGCTTAGTTATAAAATTTACCAAATGGATGTATGTGGTGCATTTCTAAATAGTAGAATAGATGAAGATGTATATTTAAAGCTTCCTCAAGGTGTAGAGTCGGAACTTAAGCTTTGTAAACTTAACAAATCTATATATGGGTTAAAGAAATCACCTAAATATTGGTATGAAACTTTTGATAGTGTTATGAAGTCACAAGGGTTTAAAAGTTCAGATAAAGATTATTGTTTCTATTCTAAGTTAGAAAATGGTAATAAGACTTACTTGTTATTATATGTGGATGATATTTTATATTGTAGTAACTGTGAAACGGAATTGTTAAATTTGAGAACTGTTCTAAATAATAATTTTAAGATGAAAGATATGGGGGAAGTGTCTAGATTTTTAGGATTTGAAATTAAACAAGATTTGAACAAGGGTTTGACTACAATTTGTCAAAAAGAGTATTTGAGAGATATTTTAAGTAACTATGGTATGCTAGACTGTAAACCTTTATCTTTACCAATTGATAAGAACTTTAATTTTAATTTGTTAAAATTAGAAAAGTCTGAAAGTTCAGACATTGAACATAAGTGTCGTAAGTTAATTGGCAGCTTAATGTATGCTGTTATGGGTTCTAGACCTGACCTGTGTGCCGTTGTCAATATGCTTAGTAGATATCAAAGTTGTGCCAGTAAATTGCTATATAAACTGTTACTTAATGTTTTGAGATACATAAAGGATACTTTAGATATTTGTATGATCTATAGTAAAGAGTACAATAATGATATTGTGGGGTATGTTGATAGTGACTGGGGTGGCAGTGAGGACCGGAGGTCGACAACTGGTTATTTGTTTAAAGTCTATGGGTGTTCTGTTATATGGGTTTCTAAAAAACAACAGTCTATAGCTCTTTCGTCCACCGAAGCAGAATATGTTGCCTTGAGTCATGCTACGAGTGAAGCCTGCTGGCTTAAGTCAATATTAATTCATTTTGGGTTAGATGTAGGATCTATTATTATGTATGAAGACAATCAGTCTACCATTAAGTTGGCTCACATGGCTACTGGAAACACTAGGGTAAAACATTTAGAAATAAAACAGAGATTTGTTAAAGAGAAAATAGATGATAAAATAATTGTATTAAACTATATAAGTTCTAGTAACCAAGTTGCAGATGTTTTAACAAAACCTTTAGGTGGGGTTGCATTCAAACTGTTAAGGGGAAGACTGTTTGAGTTTTAATCAGTTTTATTCTGTAAAGAGGTTGTGTTAAGTTTTGTTATATAAGAAGTTTTTTTGTTTTGGTTTGTAGTGTACCTAGTGGATTTAAATATAATTATTGAGGGGAGGTATTGTTGTAACAGTGGCATGTGGCAACACTGATATAGGTACTTGGTATGGCAATAATTCTTTTTAAAATAAAGAACCTCCCTCGTTTGTTTTTTCTTCTTCTGGTAACGCCGACGCCGCGCTGTGTGCAAAATGGCGATATAGCGAAATTCTATTTCTACCTATGTAATGTTGTTGTTTCCTAATAAATCTGCCAACTGAACTCGTGCGTTTCCGTCCTAAATCCTAACAGAATCGAACCCAGGACCTCATGATCAGCAGTCCGGTACTCGCACCACTAGACCACAGACGTCGTCATATATCAATATTACGACAGATATACCACGAACTGTTATAATCTATTGTCCCATAAAAAATAATTGCTCTGTCTCTCTGACAAAGAAGGAATGACATATTATATCATAACACTACTGTATACCCGAGTACTAATATAAACCCACAGACCAGTAATATGTTGGTTCCATAATCATAATCAGCCCGTATTCGTTCACTGCTGGTCGTAGGCCTCTTTTAGTGACTGCCACAGAGCTCAATCTTCAGCTCTTTTATCCAGTTGCTGCCAGCTACCTTTTGCAAACCGTCACTCCACTCAGGACTTTATTCCCTTGTAATCCCTTATTACATATGACCTTGCGAGTCTATTGCCACCAATAGAAACTTTAAGCTGTTACTGAAATTTTCATACAAAAATCCTATAACACCTGCTAAAAGAATTAAATCCAGTACTACTATTTAACTACAAAAATTTATTTTATGTGGCCGAGCCGCAGTCAAATCCTAGTACCAAAAATAGAACTGATCTATCTATACTAATATTATAAAGAGGAAAGATTTGTTTGTTTGTTTGTTTGTTTGTTTGTAATGAATAGGCTCCGAAACTACTGGACCGATTTCAAAAATTCTTTCACCTTTGGAAAGCTACATTATCCCCGAGTAACATAGGCTATATATCATCACGCTGTGACTAATAGGAGCGGAGTAGTAATGAAAAATGTAGCAAAAACGGGGAAAAAATTATAAGACCACGCGGGCGAAGCCGCTGGCGGGAAGCTAGTAACTATATAAATAACTGAAACACGCGGCTTGTTGATAGGTGGTAGCTCCAAAGAAAGCGGCGCTGTTTGAAGCTGAGTCGGAGCTGCAGGCGCAGATGACCACGCTTAATGCCAAGCGAGCGCAACTGCAAGCTGTACTCGACAAGCTGCAGGTAACACAATAGGAAAAATACAATTTAAATAAACTACAAATACACTAGTCAGAAAGAAAGCTATTTTAATGAAGGAAAAAAATCTTCTCGCGGCACGGTCTCGAATCTGCGTCTTCTGGTTCAATACACCAGACGCTATGACCGCTAAGCCAATGGGAGTCCTTCACGCCAAGTCAATATCGTCCTTCACATTTTTTATTTACGTCTTAAGCTGACGTTAGCGACATCTATTGGAAAGTTGTACAACCGACACGACTTACTTTACAACTAGTTCGATATCGTACAATGCTTACCTATTATCTATCTTTTTGTATTTAAGAAATAAATCTATTAGCTAACAGTGAGTAGTATACCTTGGCTTCTATTTCCATATTTGGGTTCTTTGTCAGTGTACTAAGATATACTGAAGACTATTGGCTAATTAATTAATAATAATTGATGTCTTATTATTAGTCTAAGAATCGTTTATAAGAAATATAAACTTTGCTTTGGAAACCGTACTTACAAGTTTTTACCTTCAGACGCTCAACGATGAGTTCGCCGAAATGACTCGCAAGAAGAAAGGTTTGGAAGACGAGATAGCCCTGTGCTCCACCAAGCTAGCCCGAGCTGAACAGCTGATTGGTGGGCTGGGCGGGGAGAAGGCGCGGTGGACCGAACTAGCGCATCAGCTACAAAAGTTGCTCTCGAATATTATTGGTGAGAGGGGACTATTATTTAATCTATGAAGCTATCAGACCTTCGCCGCCCAATTTCCGGGCAATACCTGTATATTTGTGTCATATTCCCTCAAGACTATGAGTGACGAACAAGTGTTTCTGTTGGTGTCGGTGTTCATCTGTAATAACAATAGTTTTCCTATTGTATATTAAAAAACAATGGTATTAAAGTATTATGTCCATTGTTTATTACCAAGTACCAGCTCTGCTTAGCTTGGGATTATATGATGCTACGTAAAATGTCCCAAATATTTATTTATGTAAATTACAAAGAAAAGAAAATTTTTATTTAGTGAGAGAAAGATATCGTAAAAACGAGGTAACTTCAACCCGCCCGTAAAATCAGAGAGAGAGAAAAATTGGGTTAAAATGATTTAAAACGACAGCCCTCGACTTAAGCTTTCGTTTTTATTTATTACAATACAGTATTTTTCTTTCTAGTGCTATCAAGGTGGACAATAATTTTTGCGAGAGCTGTACCTATAATTATTACTCTTAATAATCAACCCATATACTGTCCCACTGCTGGACACGGGTCTCCTCTCAGTATGAGAGGGATTAGGCTGTAGTCCACCACGTTAGCCTAATGCGGGTTATCAGACTACACATGCCGTCGAGAAAATCCCTCAGGCATGCAGGTTTCCTCACGATGTTTTCCTTCACCGTTATTATTATTCTTGTTCCCCCTCAATGTTCAGGTGACGTGCTCCTGTCGGCCGGCTGCATCGCATACCTGGGTCCTTACACCGTCAACTACAGGCGAGAGGTCGTGCAGGTGTGGAACAAACGAGCCAGAATACTGAGTGAGTATTTATTTACTACGGTGTACGTTACTTTATATACAAATTCATTTTATTATATATTACCCACAGCCTAATTTAGATAGATAGATAGATAGAGTATTCTTTATTGTACACCAAAATTATAATATATGAAAAAAAAAACAAGCTTAAATACGTAGGTACAATTGGCGGTCTTATCGCTAAAAGAATTTCTTACAGACAACCATTGGATGGACATAGATGATGCAAGATTTTTTTTAAAAATTATTGATTAAATAAAAAGAAGTAACGTAAGTCCTTCAGTTTTGGCTGTCTGCTCTGAATGTGATAAAAAAAATTCAATGCATCACGAGGAAGATTTTTGTGTAAATCCCTAGATTAATATGAAGATGATCGTTGAAGATGACGGAAAAATCAGACCGAAAGATTTTGTATAAAAAATTGACAATGAACAGTTTCGAAGCCGATAATTTCGGCACCTTGTCGATGTGAGCCTGCGCAATATCCATAATTTCACCGTTTTGTTTGTTAATTTTACTATGCGCATTATGGTGTCAGGTCTGACAAATTAAAATTCAATGCGCACGATTTTTCTTTCCTTCCTTCCTCAAGACTTACATAAGATAACAAGCGTTAGCAAAATTTTCATCAGAACTATTCGTTTGCAGGAATCCCATGTTCTGAACAGTTCTCCCTGATCACGACGCTGGGCGAGCCGGTGGTGATCCGCGTGTGGAACATCGCGGGCCTGCCCGTGGACCACTACTCCATCGAGAACGGCATCATCGTCGAGAAGTCGCGCCGCTGGGCACTCATGATCGACCCTCAAGGCACACCAAACATATTTTATACAGTTGTTGGACTATACTACTTCGTTATCTTAGTCGTTGTAAGCTCAGTAAAAAAATTAAGTCTCAGGTCTGGGGGTCGAGCCTAATGCCGTTAACCAAGAAGTTTTGATTGAAAATGATACTATACACAGTGCCTTGCCAACAAGTTTTTGATGATTCGTTATCAAAGTATTTATTTAACTGTCGTCCACACAATCTGATTCTCATTTTATTATGTCACCCAGAACAAGCTAATAAATGGATAAAAAATATGGAGCGTGACAACCAGCTCAGGGTGATCAAACTGACCGACCACAACTATGTGCGAGTGCTGGAGAACGCCATCCAGCTGGGCATCCCGGTCATGATGGAGAACATCCGAGAACAGCTCGACGCGGTGCTCGAACCAGTGCTGCTGAGGAATATATTCAGGTGAGGAGTGACGCTGGCTATGCTGGCTGTCTTGCGAACGCGTTATCTTTTAGTTTTTTTTGGGATGCGGAATTCCTAATGGAATGGAAAATGTTGTATGAAGGTCGGGTGGCGTGGACTGTTTGAAGCTGGGTGACAACATCCTGGAGTACAACCACAGCTTCCGGTTCTACATCACCACTCGGCTCAGCAACCCGCACTATCTGCCTGAAGTGGCTGTCAAGGTCAGTGCAATGAGCTGTCTATAAGGTATTGGGTATTAGTAGTATTAGGTATTTCATGTAATTGTAGTTATTTAAATTTTCACAGACTTTGTTATTGCACCTACCGCATTATATCTGCACCACCCTATGGTTGACTGGTAAAGAATGCCTTAGGCATTAATTCCGCCATTGTAATGTTTTTGTTGCATAAAGATTAAATAAATAAATAAATATTGGGGTGGGAGAGACAAAACAAACGTAATTATCGACTAGAACATGAATTATTACCAGTGATCGGCGTAGGTAGTGCTATTTTCGGTCAATGACCCTGAATGATTATGTTAATATGGACATGTCCCGGGATCATCTTCGGGGATCCCGGGATTTTTTTTCGGAATGTTGATGTAAATGAAGTTATACTGTTAAAGATACCATGAATATGCACTGCGTCATATCAGACTACTTATTTCTGGTTTAACTGGTCCCGCACAGTGCTGTTTGCCATATTACTTACTGGTCAATAGGTAGGATAGATAGAATCTGATTATACCCGAAACAGGTGGCATGATATGTCGTCATGTGTACAACTACAATTACTTTTCAATTGCTCGTCAATGTGATATAAATTAGTATGTAACATGTATGCCGGGATTTAGACGGCATATCCATGTTAAGTTAACGGTCACTAATTCCCGTGAATAGCACTACCTACGCCGATCTCTGATTATTACTGACTAATGATTATACCGGTGCGCACCAGAAAGCGCTGCGTGGGACGGCCTCGATCGAGATGGAAAAACGACCTGGTAAAGGTCATTGGAAGTCGTTAGATGCAGGTGGCATTAGACAGGTCCTTGTGGAAGTCCATGGGGGAAGCCTTAGCTCAGCAGCGGACCTCTTTAGGCTGATATGATGATGAATGATGAACATAGATTGTTCATTCTACACCTCAGCTTTCAGAATCCAGATACCTAAATCTCAAGATCGATTTCCCTACAGGTGACCCTGCTTAACTTCATGATCACCCCGCAAGGGTTGCAAGACCAGCTGTTAGGTATTGTGGTGGCGCAGGACCGGCCGGAGCTGGAGCTCAAGAAGAATCAGCTCATCGTGGAGGGCGCCACCAATAAACGGACCCTTAAGGAAATTGAAGATCAGATTCTGGAGGTACAGAGCGCAACATACTATAGCGATATTTCCTCAACAGTTATATCAATGCTTATAAACTTTACACGTTCCTAAATACATTTTTGTTAATTCTTGCAGTGAATTGCTATATTAGTCTAGTAGTCGCAAGCACAGCTGCTCCGTGGGAGCTCCTGGGTTTGATTCCCAAGTCAAGCAAAGTGTTATTGGGTTTTTCTATAAAATTCCCAGTAGCAGCGTAGAGCTTTTTGTGTTCAGTTAATAGCAATAGGCTTCGCCCCAATACATGAAACCTAAAACACGCTGGCTATCATTCTAAAAAAGTCTCATATTTTTTCTGACCTCCGTATTTAATGTTTATTAATTGTATGTTTCAAATCCTCTGCTATTCAATCAATCAATCAATTTAGTATCGTAAATGAACTTGAAGCTCCTCACATGATACTTCCATTCAGGTGCTATCATCAGCCGGCAACATTCTAGAAGACGAGTCAGCGAACCAGATCCTGTCGTCTTCGAAGGTGCTGTCGATAGAGATCGAGGCGAAGCAAGCGGCGGCCGCCATCACCGAGGCGGAGATCGACAAAGCGCGGCTGCTGTACGTGCCGGTCTCCAAGCACAGCTCGGTGCTGTTCTTCTGCATATCTGATCTGGCGAATATCGATCCTATGTACCAGTACTCCTTAGTATGGTGAGTTGACATGATAGATAGATAGATAGAATAATCTTTATTGTAAAACATACAAAGAAGCAACATGCCACAAGAAACAGTTAAACTAAGGGTACAATGGTGGTCTTATCGCTGATAGATATCTTACACCCAACTTTTGGATGGACAGGATAATCTTAAAGGTAGGCGGGTAGACCGTGGTGTACTTATAAATAAGTAAACAAAGACATGATTACATTTGATATAGCAATATGTAAGCGCTAAACCAAGTTTTTTAATGCATATACTAACAGAAGCAGACAGGTAGCAGAAACTACAGAACACCACTTGCTACGTTTTATGCATACACGACTGCAAGACTCGCAGTGGCTTAAAGGTCATTGCGTCTAGCCTAAAAAATACAAAAGATAGTACTAAACCCACTTGAAATATCCAGGTTCATAAATCTGTACAACCAAGCGATCCTGAACTCTCCCAAGAGTGACATCCTGAAAGAGCGGCTGGACGGGCTCAACGCGTTCTTTACGCGCAGCATCTACGGCAACGTGTGCCGGAGCCTGTTCGAGAAGGACAAACTTATATTCTCTCTCGTTCTCACACTAGGCATATTGAGAGCTCAGGTAAGATTAGCAACATACATACTTATGCCTTTTTCTCATAGGGGTAGGCAAATTCTTGATACTTATTTTGCTGCTTGTACATATTTACATAGTATAAAACAAAGTCGCTCCCGCTGTTTGTGCGCTTAGATCTTTTAAACTACGCAACGGATTTTAATGCAATTTTCAGCATTAAATAGAGTGTTTCAAGAGGAAGGTTTATATGTAGTATACATGCATAGTATAGTAGAGAAAAACCGAGAAATTTAAACCCATGCGAAGCAGGGGCGGGTCGCTATGTAGTTTTTAATTATTCCTGTAACCTACTTACAAAATATATGTGTGTCAGGGCTCGCTGGACGATGAGCTGGTGACGTTCCTGCTGACGGGCGGCGTGGCGCTGGACAACCCGTTCGAAAACCCCGCGCCCACCTGGCTCCCTGAGAAGGGATGGGCGGAGATCGTCAGGGCCAGCCATCTCGACGAGTCAGTATAATATAGTTTGCAGGGTTACTATTAATGGTCGGCATCAGATATATCGGAACAACGGGATTGGAACAACTAAGAAAATTAAACTATATCGTCGGAGATATGCAGTACCGCTTAACTAACACTTTGCTTTAAGGCCTAATATTCAATGTTATTTAACCAAAGTTAGCCTTATAGCGTTATTACCAGTGATCGGCGTAGGTAGTGCTATTTTCGGTCAATGACCCTGAATGATTATGTTAATATGGACATGTCCCGGGATTTTCGGGATTCACGGGAATATTTTCCGGAATGTTGATGTAATATATAACTACTTATGAATATGCACTGCGTCATATCAGACTACTTATTTCTGGTTTAACTGGTCCCGCACAGTGCTGTTTGCCATATTACTTACTGGTCAATAGGTAGGATCTGATTATACCCGAAACAGGTGGCATGATAATGAGCCTTTTCAGGAAGAACATCGTAACCGCCAATTAGCATATTTTACAGTAGAAGGTTTTTTTAAAATATTTCTCAAAGTATTATAATCATCAATTTGAAATCTTCACTGAATGTTATGAAGCCGACGTCCTATTGATCTACAGTTAGGTTTTGACTCAGTTCTCCAAAATCGTATAAAACTGTCGCTTACGTTAAAACTTACGACCATTATTAGTTAAAGCTGTTTTAATTTGTGTCGATTACGATAATTCTGAAATATGAATGAAGTAGTAGAAATAACGTTTTTGTGGAGTTTTAAGCAATTTTTAAGACATACCATTAACGGCCAGAGATATACAAATAGTCAGAAATTCCAAAAAAAGTTGTCAATTTATTTTAGAGACCTTAAAGTTTAAAAAAATAAAAACATACCTCGAAATGATACAGCATGACAATCATGGCTTTATTTTTGTTTTGTCCTGGACAACTGTCACAGTACAATTTCATTTTGAGTCTTTATTTTTTCTATTCTTTTCTCGTCAACCATTTTAAAGTATTTAAATTAATAAAACAGTACAGATTTCGTTACATCCTCTTTTCGGTTCCGTTTCATTCCAAAGATAACAAAAGATTGGTGCAGATCTGGTACCGCTTTCATAAATACTTTCAAAATTCAAAATATTTTATTTCAAATAGACTACATAAATAGGCACTTTTGGACAGTCAAACTAGTTGCTCGGTTCCAAAAAAGTAGGACTTATGGAGAAGAGCCGGCAAGAAACTCCATAGTCACTCTTTTAAAAAAAGATAGTTAGTAACATCTTTTTGTTGTGAATAATATGAGTCTATTGCGGTTTGATGTGTAAGGATTAATAAAATAGAAAAGAAAAGAAAAATAGCCATAGCAGTAAGAGCTGACCAGTCCCGACAGACAGCACCCGTTCACGAGCATGACGTGTGTATCGGCGCCGTTTTACTCAACCATGTGATAGGAAATAAAAAGACCCGACACACAACGCCACCATCAGCAGAACATTTAAGTGAGCATGACAAACTCAAACTGCAGGGCTAGGCTGGTTTATATTATATTATACATAATGGGGTGACTAAAGAAACATCAAGGCCTGCAGAATACTCATACTTCACAGTTAATAATGTTCGTATCTCAATAATAAAAAAAAATGTCATAGTAAAATAATCAATTAACATAATTAATGCAATGTCAAGTAATAGGATAAATTAAATATCAGACTAAATATTTGTCACTATCCTGGTTCATTGGAACAGTTCAATCCCAAGAATTTTTGTCATCTATAATTATAATCTTTCACCGTGTAGTAAACCTTTAAGACACAGCTTCTGCTTGACAATTTTATTGACTTAAATTTATTCAGGCTAAGGTTTTGAATGTTGCTTGGAATTTTATTGTAGAAGCGTTTACATTGGCATTTGAACGAGTTACTTATCTTCTGGAGCCTGGTTGAAGGAACAATATTTTTTTTTTCATTTCTGGTATTAATGTTATGCGTATCGCTAGGTTTATTAAAGAGATTAATATTCTTATGTGCATACAGTAAATTCTCATAAATGTACTGTGATGGAACAGTCATAACATTAATCTCCTTAAATTTATCCCTCAGTGGATGTCTGTCCTTGATGTGATTTTTGTAAGTATCTGATTCTATCACTTTTCTTCTTTCTTCTTCAGCCAAATTCTTTAATCTGTCGTATTGATCACATTTATCTTTTTTTTGGTAAGTGAAACCCTAATTTAAATTCATTCTTAAATATTTCTCTAAACTTTTGATAACTTACTGCACCTATCTCTTTGGTAACCTCGTCTTTCAAATAAAAGTTTCTATATAAATAGGCCACATCTCTAAATTCTGTACAAGTACAAGACAAGTACCTATTTAACTTACATCGTATAAAAATAAAGTGCAAATAAAGTAAATAATCGTAAGCGACAGGTACTATACTTACGATCTATCAGTCGATGGAGGTTACGTTAAAAAGCCGATGAGTTGTAACTTACGATAAAAATTTCTAAATTGAATAAAATAAAATAAATGCAAATTTGAACACCAGTGTCAGTACTATCTGGCGTAAAATCAACTGATATAGCGGTTACTGTAAAAATACATTTTTGGGATTTTTGGCGCTTACGATGTTTTTCCTGAAAAGGCTCATTTATTATGTCGTCATGTGTACAACTACAATTACTTTAGAATTGCTCGTCAATGTGATATAAATTAGTATGTAACATGTATGCCGGGATTTAGACGGCATATCCATGTTAAGTTAACGGTCACTAATTCCCGTGAATAGCACTACCTACGCCGATCTCTAGTTATTACACTATAGCCGACAATACCTTAATGGCACAAGGAATGTTACAGAACGAACAAACCCCGACTGCCATTCTGAAATAAACTTTATCACACTGAGATAAAGTTTAATTTTCTTAGTTGTTCCGATCATTTTGAGCATTTTTGTATGTCCCGAACTCCCGATATTTCTGACGCTGACTGTAGCAACAGGAGCGCTATCAAGTTGTTAAGTATCATTTATATTCAGTGTTAGTGGCAATCATAAAAATATTGCTTAGAATATTATTTGTCAGCGCCAAAAGTCGCAGAACACGATTCACACATTATTTTACGTATCGATGGCAAAGTGCATACTGCAGTGGACACAGTAGCTTAGTTTACGCAGGTTCGAACTCTACCTGAGATCGTATTTTTGGTTAACAGTCTAAAAGGTTTCCGGGAGCACTTTGAATCCCACCTGGAGGAGTGGAAGGCGTTCTACGACCTGTCCGCCCCACACGAGAACCCCTTCCCGGAGCCATTCAACAAGGTAGAGGGGATTGCCAAGCTCATCGTTCTCAGGTAAGTGAATATTTGCTCATCAGTCATCACCAATGTCATCAGCACCGAAACCCTGAATGGCCCTTAGTCGTCCCATGTTCAGCATGACTTGCTTATTCTCAACTACCTTTTTCCTACAGCTTCACTCGCGTCAAGTTTGAACCCCGATGTTTTAATAGTTATTCTGTTATTTGGAGTGGATACAAATCCAAAAAATCAAAGATCATAAAAATCGGTCCAGCAGTTCTCGAGTTATAAGTGCTGTAAACCTGACTTTGTTTTATATATTAGAAGACTAGCTTTCCGCCAGCGGCTTCGCCCGCGTGGTCTCGGTATTTTTTATAACTTTCAACCCCTTAGTGTTTTTTTCACATTAAAAAGTAGCATTATGTCCTTTCTTAGACTTCAGACTATCTGTATACCACATTTCATTTAAATTGGTTCAGTAGTTTTGGTGTGAAAGCGCGACAGACAGACGGACAGAGTTACTTGCGCATTTATAATATTAGTTAGGATTGTACATTATTCTATTCACTTAATAAACCCAGGTGCATCCGTCCCGACAAGCTGATCCCGCTAGTCCAGCAGTACGTGGTAGCCGAGATGGGCAGGCCCTACATTGAGCCGCCGCCGTTCGACCTGGAGAAGTCGTACAACGACAGCAACTGCTGCTCGCCGCTCATCTTCATCCTGTCTCCGGGCTCCGACCCCATGTCCGGTCTCGTCAAGTTTTCCATGGAGAGGAAGGTCGTTAGCTTCGAGACGATCTCGCTAGGACAGGGGCAGGTGAGATGTTGGACTAAATAGTAAGGGCCTGTTTCACTACCTCTTGTTAGCCGCTAACTGCCGAATCAATTCAAAAATAGAATAAAAGGTCATCAAAAGCCCATACAACCCAGCCCAAATTTATACCGGAGGTACATGACAGCTATCAAGTTGACAGTTTTACTATGAAGTCATTACTAGAGATGGGCGATGGGTAAATACCCGTTGGGAAAATACCCAGGTAAATACCCATTTAGGTAAATATCGGGTATTTTCCCGGGTATATACCCAAAAGGTGGGTATTTATTTTTCTAAGAACGAAGTATATAAATATATTCGTAATTACTTCTTAAAATGTTATTGGTGCAAAAATGGTTGCATAGTTAGCAGTTTTCAAAATGCTAGTTATTACTAAACTGCACTGGGATAACGTATTGTTTGTAAATTGTATCAATTCACAAATCAGGCATGTCATTTGGAATATAGGTTCTTGGTTTCACAGAATTTAAGTTTAAATGTAGTAAATATACTACTGACGTTTCACTTTATATTTAACTAACCAACCGGCCCCGGTTTTACACGGGTACATACTACCGGAATCAGCACACAACGCCACGATTCATGTTTTATGCAACCCTAGTATTCCGAAGTCTCTCAGAACATCAACGTCATCGGTCATACACAGCGCCCCCCGTGACGAAAACCAGTACCTACTATCTTGGTACAGCTTATGCTACCCTAGTACTTTCCATCGGATTGCTTAAGTTTGTCATCAGCTGTCATGGTAAAGTAGTAGTAGTAGTAAAAAGTATTCTATGTTCGTCTTCTGGTTCTAAGCTACCTCCGAACCAATTTTCAGCCTAATCGGCTGAGCTGTTCTTCATTTATAAATAGTGTAACTAACACGACTTTCTTTTATATACATACTAGTCTAGCTTTTTGCCGCAGCTTCGCTCGCGCTAAGTTTGAACCCCGTTTTTTTTTTATTCTGTTATTCGGGGCGAAGACAAATCCAACAAATCAAAAATCATGAAAATCGGCCCAGCAGTTCTCGAGTTATAAGTGTTGTAACAAACCCGACTTTGTTTTATATATTAGATATAGATTTGTTGTATTCACCTATAATGTTATGTTGGATCCAAGGTCGTTTCGGTCGGTCGTTCGCTCCCGGGTAAATATTATTTTGGGTAAAAATCGGGTAAATATGTTTTATAAAAATAATATTAACGTCAGCAACTCTATTGGTGGTATCTTGAGTCTTATTTCCCCAGTTCTTTCAGTGACAACATTGCCTTCAAATCGAAACGCAATATTAGATTAAAATAATATTAGCACATTGCTTAGTAAATTGATACATAATAATTTATGGAACACTTAAATAACTTATTACAAGTGTGATTTTCGATTTGGTGCAATTAATTAACAATATGTTATCCCCGTGAAACGTAATAATAGCAAGTATTTTGAAAAAGCTAGCTTTGCTACACTTATCACCCGTAGAAGTTATTACAAATATGTTAAAATTATTTCGTTCTCAGAAAAATAAATACCCACCTTTTGGGTATTTTCCCGGGTAAATACCCGATTTTTACCCAAATTTCAATCTACCCGGGAAAATACCGGGTAGAATCCCATCTCTAGTCATTACGAAAGTGATAATAAATTGTCGTATGGCGTGCGTTTGATATTCCGAAACTGACACTGACAGCCGATAGCTGTCAAGTTGACAGTTTTTACTATGAAATCATTACGAAACAGATAATAGTGTGCCAAAATGGCGTGTTTTTTCTCATCCCCCAGATTGGGGGTTTGAGACACCTCCAACGGGATGGATGGAAGACCTGATAAAGGTCGCTGGAAGTCTATGGGGAAGCCCTTATACAGCAATGGACCTCTGCAGACTGATATGATGATAATGATGATATTAATTCGTTTTGTAATATTCTTGTGTGTTTTACCCATGACTGTATTAATAATCCTTTTTATATCCCTCCAGGGTCCAATAGCGGCCAACATGATAAACCAGGCGATCGTGAGCGGCGGCTGGGTGGTGCTGCAGAACTGCCACGTGATGACGTCGTGGATGGGCGAGCTGGAGCGCATCTGTGCCGAGGTCATCATCCCGCAGGCCACGCACAACAACTTCCGATGCTGGCTTACCTCGTACCCCAGCACATCGTTCCCGGTTACCGTGCTGCAAAATGGTGAGTACTTCCATGCGAATCGACAGAACTACTTTTAACTGACTTCAAAAAAGGAGGTTCTCAATTCTATGTATGTTTTTTTTGTATGTATGTTACGCGATTAATAGTGCACCGATTTTGAAATTTCTAAAGCAAAGAATCATCAAAATCGGACCGATTTTGATGATTCTTTGCTTTAGAAAGTCAGTCAAAAGTTCTGAGGTATCAAACATAAAAAAAAATACAGTCGAATTAAGAACCTCCTCCTTTTTTTGAAGTCGGTTGAAAATTATTTTATTTTATCTATTTTCTATACACAAACAGTGGAGGACGGAGAGAGCCATGCTCGAAGTCTCTCTGAGGGTTAAAATTCGTAACGAAGTTATCCGTCAAAGAACCAAAGTTGGCGAGCGACATTGCTAGCTGGAGTAATATAGGTCGCGGGTTTGATCCCCGCACTTAAATATTTTTTATCCTTTTTCCCCGTACAGGCATTTGTATAGTCAAGTCGAGTTGTAAATTTTTATAAACGAGAATAGGAGTTAAGAAATATTTTTTTTAATTAAAAAGGCGGAGTCGACATCTTTGTTTGTCATAAAAGATTATGATACGAATCGGGGAGCTCTCCTCTTGAAAAGAGAATTTCGTAGAGAAAGCCAATGTAAATTATTAAGTAATAAAAAGACGCTAATTGCCCCAAAATCACGTTAAATGTGATTTTACATAATTTTTAGTATAAGATGAGTGATTCACTGAATTAAACAATTCCTTAGTTTATTTTTAGGTAATTTAATTCAATTAAAAAAACTATTATTACATAATTATAACAATGTATGTTTGGCGAATATCTTGTTACGTGAAGAATAAAAATCCTGTTCTGTTTTAGTTTCTTTTATAATACTTTGGTAAAGTTACAAACATATAATAAAGTTAATATTTGAAATATAGGTAAAGCAATTTGTGATCATTCTTATTAATGGTTAAGTTTATGATTTATGATGTAAATTGTTTGAAATTAGAGATAGTGATTTTATCCCAGAAATGAGAGGTAAGGTCTATTTTGTATAATAAGGTACCTATTTAAAAAAAACGAGGCGAACATAATGAAATCTAACTGTTCGTGGGCAGATATTTCTGCATATATTGCAAACCATCGAAATCTTTTGAGGCGTTTTCGATATTACAAATATATTACATAAATATTGGTCATTTAATAATCATCATATCAGCATACAGACGTCCACTTCTGAATAAAGGTCTCCACAAGGACCGGTTATATGCCACCTGCATCCAGCGACTTCCAGCGAACTTTATCAGGTCATCAGTCCATCTCGTTGGAGGCCGCCCTACGCTGCGCTTACCGGTGCGTGGACTCAACTCAAGAACATTTCTGCACCAGCAGCCATCAGTTCGACGAGCTATGTGCCCCGCCCACTGCTACTTCATTTTGCTTATCCTTGGAGCTATGTCCGCAATTTTGGTTCTTCTATGGATCTCTTCTTTTCCGATTCGATCGCGTAGAACATTAAATAATAGAGGTTTTAAATTGTAGGTGTGAAAATGACAAACGAAGCGCCAAAAGGCTTGAAGAACAACATCTACCGTTCGTACATCTCGGACCCCATCTGCGACCCGGAGTTCTACATCTCGTGCCCGCGCACGGAGGACTGGCGGCGGCTGCTGTTCGCGCTGTGCTTCTTCCACGCCATCGTGCAGGAGCGCCGCGCCTTCGGCCCGCTCGGCTGGAACATACAGTACGAGTTCAACGAGAGCGACCTTAGGATCTGTGTCATGCAGCTGCAGGTAATATTGGATTATAATCCAACAGGCGACCTGTTTTTTTTTATCTTAGATGGGCTTGCGTACCTCGCCCGATGTAAAGCAACGATGTGGTCTACGATGGAGCGCGCTTGCCTAGAAGAACCCGACCCACTGCCGCCTTGAACACACAAAAATTATAAGTCTGTTTGGTGGATTAAGATTTTATTGTTAGTCAGAAGTACTTATAATAAGTAGGTATGTTCTGAAATGGATGTGAGTAAATGAGCAATACCTATTGTAATTATTAATGTCACTAATATTTTTTTTATTTTTGTTCTGTCTTGTTGGATTAGAAATTGTAACGTAATAATAATAAGTTTACTATAAATAATTTAATAATACGGGAGCTACGTCTGCCAACAAACTGCTATGCAGTTTGGCAGAAGTCTTCTTCCTCTTCCTCCTAGCCTTTTCCAAACCATGTTGGGGTCGGTTTCCAGTTTAACCAGATGCGGCTGAATATCAGTATTTTACATGAAGCGACCGCCATCACACCTCCGTCACCTAATTTGTAGGAAATACCGATATTTGAAGGATAGGCTGGTTTACAGACTTTTTGAACATCTGACTATACCACTAACGACTGTCATAGATTTTCTTATAAAAAACTAGCTTTCCGCCAGCGGCGTCGCCCGCATGGTTTGGGTATTTCTAATAACTTTCATCCCCTATTTTAACCCCCTTACATCCCTTTTACCGCATTAAAGCCTATGTCCTTTCTCAGGCTCTAGACTATCTGTGTACCAAATTTCATTTAAATCGGTTCAGTAGTTATGGCTGTGACAGACAGAGTTACTTTCGCATTAATAATATTAGTAAGAATTTTATGTTATAAAATTTTACTTTGTTTATTTTGTAATATATTATTTTAATGTATTTGTTAGTTACTGTAAATTGTAATTGGTTGTAACACCATTGTAATTAAATAAATAAATATGCTGCCTAATCGGTCGAAACGGACGGTTTGATGACCTCTGTATATCTGCCAAATAATTTAACAGGATCTTACTGAGAGGTGGTGAAACAAGACTTAACTAGATTATCCTGCTAGATGTTCCTGACGGATTACTCGGAGACGCCGTTCGACGCTCTCAACTACCTAGCGGGCGAGTGTAACTACGGCGGCAGAGTCACCGACGACAAGGACAGGCGACTCATCCTCTCGCTCTTGTCCATATTCTACAACGATCAAGTCACTACTACTCCCGAGTACGTACTGTTCTATCAATTTATTTAAACTCACGCGTGTATTCCCCGAAGTTAGGCAAGGGTGTATTAATGTACACCCACATTTCGTGGGTATGTTTAGAATTTATGTTTCGTGTAATAGGGAGCGAGACTATTGCTTTCAACCTGGCACAAATCCAGACTGAGCTGCTTCTGTGAATTTCACAGAAAAACCTAACAACAATGCTCGACCCGGGATTCGAACCCAGGACCTCGAGCGTAGCCAGTCGCGCTTGGGACCACTAGACTGACGAAGCAGTGATTTAAACTTTTGTTTTAGAAAGATTAATGACGATTTCAGCTAGGTTTTGAGCTTGCGTCCTTCCGGTTTTATAAATTTAATTTAAATTACCATTACCTGTGATGTCGAATTTTACTTTTAAATCCTGTCTGTCGTGAACGAGTGCTGTATGTCGGGGCTGGTCAGCTCTTACTTTTCTAAAGTACCTATTGGGTAAATTCTTTGAGTTATGGTTATGCAGCTACTCGTTCTCGCCGAGCGGCGACTACCGCATGCCGCCAAGCATGGAGTACAACTCGGTGCTGGATCACATCCGCGCGCTGCCCATGATCGCCAAGCCCGAGGTGTTTGGCCTGCACGAGAACGCCGACATCACCAAGGACAACAAAGAAACCGGTTCGGTTAGTTCATTAAAAGTTCTTCATCTTGTTTATTTAATGTGTTACCCCGAGCTATAACACTGTAAAGTTTCATCAAAATTCGGTCAATAGTTTTTGTGTGAAAGAGTAACAAAAATCCATCCACATAAACTTTTACATTTTGTAATAATGGAAGGCTAGGTATTAGGTTAGATTTTACGGGAGATAGGTCATAGAAATTCATCGCTTAAATCTGGAGCAGCCCGTCTGGAGACCCACCTTACAGAAAACTGCAGCATATAACACAGTTTATTGTGAGTTGTGTTCCTGTGTGTAAGTTGTTCCCAGAGCTTCTAAAGATACGCCGCGCTGGCAGCAAGAGGAGCAGACATTCCCTTAAATTGTCAGCGCAGTGAATCCTGCATAAACCTCTTAGAGGTTTATGCAGGGTCGACAACGCTTCGGTGTAGTAAACGTCCATAGGCTGCGGTAGCCGTCTACCATCAGACAGGCCGCAAGCTTGTCTGCCACCCTTGTGGTTTAAAAAAAGTTGAAACATGTCCTAAATCTCGTTTCCTCTTCCCGTAGCTGCTGTTTGGCACGCTGTTGACACAGACGCACATAGTGGCGGGTGGCGGTGCGGAGGGCGGCGAGGGCGGCGGCGTGGTGGACATGACCCTGGACATGCTGGAGCGCCTGCCGAAGCTATACGATGTCGCCGAGGTCTCCGAGAAGTACCCCGTGCTCTACTACAATAGTATGAACACTGTGCTCAAACAGGTAATTAATTAAATAATTACTACGAATCCACCAACTACAGTAACTAAAAAAACTAAATTTAATAAAATCTACAAAGCAAAGTAAATAAAAGAAGGTAAAAAGCACTTTCATACCTTCCTCTCACTATTTCTGACATACCAATAAAATCTTCTAAAGTACCTATTGGGTAGCAATGATAGCCTAGGGGTGCGATCACTGGACTGCCAAGTCAGGTCTCGAGTTCGAATCCAAGACACGCACCTCTGACTTTTAGATATCTTGTGTGTAATTATCACTCGCTTTGACAGTGAAGGAAAACATCGTGAGGAAACCTGCATGCCTAAGGCTAACATTCAGAGACGATGCTCAGCGTAAAGTAATGCTTCCGTATGTCAAATTTGTATGACAATTTGACATACGGAAGCCTAAGTTTACGCTGAGCATCGTCTCTGAATATTAGCCTAAGAGATTTTCTCGACGGCATGTGAAGTCTGCCAACCCGCATTAGGCTAGCATGGTGGACTATAGCCTAATCTCTCGCATACTGAGAGGAGACCCGTGCCCAGCAGTGGGACAGTATATGGGTTGATTATTATTTAATAAAATCTTTGTTTACCCATTCGCAAACAGATCGCCTGTAGTAACTATGATAATAAAATACTGAAGTGGGAACTCCAAATTCCTGTCTCCCCCAGGAGCTAATTCGTTACAATCGGCTGCTGTCGGTGGTCAAGCGCACGCTGCACGGGGTGCACCTGGCGGCGCAGGGGCTGGCCATCATGAGCGCCGAGCTGGAGCAGTGCAACAACGCGTTCATCAAGGGCATCGTGCCCGGCGTCTGGATGTCCCGCTCATACCCCTCCATGAAGCCGCTGGGCTCTTACGTCGCCGATTTACTTTCACGGTAAGAGTGTAATATGTAGGTAAAGATAGGAAGTGGAATTTTTGTAACAATCCCATTTACGATTTTTACCCGACTGTCGAAGGAGTTATTTACTAACATACCATCACGCCTGTATTCCCCGAAGGGGTAGGCAGAGGCGTACTGATGTACACCCACATTTCGCCAGTATGTTTAGGTCCCATGTAATAGAGGGCGAGCCTATTGCTATCAACCGGGCACAAATCCAGAGTCCGAGGTGCTACTAGGAAACCCATCAACACTTTACTCGACCCGGGAATCGAACACAGAACCTCTAGCGTAGCAGTCGCGTTCCACCACTAGACCTACGAGGCAATCAGATTATTACCAACAACAATTCCAAATAGGTATTGCAGAAGACATATATTTAAATTCAATAGATATTATTTTAATAACAAAAATCTTATTGAAGTTTTCAAGATGTTAACACCATCATTTTGTTTTGTTTTTTTATTTCAAATAAGATCGTTCATATTTTTCAATATCGGCCCGGTTGATGGCAAGGCGCGCCCGCTGTTACATGGGACCTAAACATACCGGCGAAATGTAGGTGTACATTACGCCTCTGCCTACCCCTTCGGAGAATGTAGGCATGATGGTAAACCATTTACAACCAAATTTTAGTTTCTGGCAATCACTAAAATGAAAGCCATAACTACGACGTCAGACTTTGTTGTATGTCAAGGACTTATAAAGAGGGACAGCGCGTACGCAGTCCCTCACTACCAAAAATTACGCGTCCGAGTTATCCACATTAGGGATAATCGCAGGGGTCAACCCGCCCGCAGTGCAATGGGTAGGCCTCGCCCTGGGGGAACCGCCTACATGATCACGGTATCCCCTACGCCAGGTAAGTATGAATTCTTTACAGTACGGCGAGAGGGTCGTTCAACCGCGGAGAATCTTAACACCGCGATTCAGAAAATGACGTCAACTGCACAGCGCCATCTAGTTACGAATTTTGAACTAAACGGTGGAACTAGTTGTGGGGTGAATAAATTATTATGAAGACTGACAATTTAACAATAATACCGGTTTTTGTGATAGGGATATACAACGAATGAGCAATCAATGCGTTCTATTTTAAGAAATGTAGAATTTTTATTTTTTTATAGCAACAGTTGGCGTCTCGGCTGTATCTAAATGTTTTCTGCACACTAACCTATTTTGGTTATAACTTTGAACTGATGAGAACATGACGGGATATTTAAATATTCTTGATGCTAGTTAAAATCTAATTACCATGCTAGTTTTAATTTGTGTATTATTAATATTCTAAAAGGTAATAAAACAGTAGGTATAAAGAAAACGCACACACTTTTTATAATACCAATTTATTTTACTATCACAAACAAGTTCACTACTCTATATTGTGTAAATTATATATCTAAAGAGATGCTAGTTTGGGTACAATGTGACGGTAACAATATACAATTGACATGACAGTATAGTTTTCCGACTACTTTAACCATCATCAAGGCCCAATTACGGAATTATTAATGGCACTCGTGAGACAAACGCCTAATGCTTTCTGTCTTTTTAATTAACGTTTTATACAGCCCATTATCCCACTCTGCCTGATCTTGGCAGGTACACTTGCAGACACATCATTTAATGGGCCTTAAATCAGGTTATGAGCATATCCTCATAATTTTGCTCATTGATATGACTTATCTAAGGGAATACGTGCCCGTGCCCTTCTAATTTAACTCTACAGGCTAATAGTGAAAACAAGCAGTGGCGAACTGTGCCAGCCTGCAGTGTAAAGATCTATAATTCCTTAGAACAACCGACAATTAAACCTACACAATATGCCATAAACATTTACATCTACAACCGTATTTTGTGGTGGTCAAACAAAACCGTACAACATAAAAAATAACTTAAAAATAAAATGGCTTTTCACAATAACGATATTAAAGCGAGTTACCAACAACACGTACCCAAACTACAGAGGTACAGTCACGAGCACAGCTATATAAACACTTACAAAAGCGTTAAAGCGATTTTTTTATGAATGAACGTTTGCAACTTTGTGATAACACCAATGTCACTATAGTATTAGTTCGCAAATACTGTGTTCGTAATATCACAAAGTGCTTTAGGAGAAATTCGATATGGAACTTTTGTTGGTGTATACAAGCTTTTGCTCGTGACTGTACACAAGTTTGTACTCAGTCTATCGACGATTGTACTGATCAAATGCCATGTGTTGCACATAATAAGCCGACTCCTACGGCGGTGTATAAAATATATACGTATGTAAGAACACTTAACACAATAGAAACATTACCTTGGGCTTTACCTGTAGTGTGCAAGACTTGATTCTCACATTAGTCACAGTCTTTGATAAGTATGGCCATGTTTATTACACCTAATCTCACTGACCACGTTGATAATTCTATTGTTAATGTGTTATGCGTCCTCCCTTTATGAGTTTACTCAGGGCTATTAAAATTATACTAGCAAGCTCCGGTAATATTACACAAATAACATTCACACTAACGACAATTTATTTGGAAATGCTTATTTAAAATGTCGTTTTAGACAAACTCCGTTAGCTATTTCATGAAGTTGTAGAACAAAATTTGGCTTTTAGTATTATTTCATTAACCCTGATTATTTTTCATATAGCACGCCTTAAAATTATTATAAACTGATATGCGTGAAATTCAATATTTATGTAAAATAAAGAACAAAATAGGAGCTCAGCACACTGTATGGTCGCGCAGAACACAGGAAGAAGGTAATTTGTAAGCAACAATGTTGTATTATACCATTACTATGTCAATCTCGCTACACGCACAACTGCGCGCTGCTGCGACATGTTAGATTCAATTTGTTGAACTCATTAATCTCAAACACTAGATCTAACACGAACCTTTCGCAAGCGTGCGAGTTTTTAGTCGTATAGACAAAACAATTTGGAAATTTTGCACATTTTAGAAAACATACACGAAGTAGCGTCATGCGCAGTTGATAAATATTCATTTTATATCTAGAAAGATGATCGCTATCATGCTAATAGCGTTTGATCGCGTCCACAACAGCAGGATCGCGTTAGTAATACTAAAGATCTACACATTTATATAAACTTATAGTTACAACATTTATTATAGCACATGTGAATACTGACAGGTGATATTTTGACACATTTTCACAAAACCGACAAAGTTATCAATATATTTTTAAGAAATCGACTTTCTCACCCTGATTTTGTATAGATTCCTAAGCCGTAACAACTTTAAATAAAACTAACTTTACATAGACCTTACAAACAAAGTTATACAAAAGATTACAGATACATAATAAAGTTAGTTCCATTTCAAATGTAAGTAACTGATATTGCACTTTCGCTCAAGCATACTTTGTCATGGGGCTTGGGATAGGCCTACGTTCAACACAGGACTACAATTCGCTGATCAACATTCACCCCTCAGAATTCCGTGCGGCCAGGTCCAGGAGTTTATTCATGAGCTCTCCGCCGAAAGACTCCCTGTACTTCTGACTGATGTTATTCAGCAATGCGTACGGAGTTTCATAGTTCATATTTTCAATAGTTGACAACGAGGAATCATCATACTTCCTGCCAACGACTCTAAAGCCGTTCGCTGACATTTCGATGCAGTAGTCAGAGTTCTCCAGGGTTGTCAGGTTTATGTAGATACGCTGGTTGTTGCTCTGGAGTTCGGGCGATATGCACGCGCTCTTCACGTGCTTACGGATGTCGCTGATGGCTGCCTCGGCTTCCTGGGGCCAGGTTTGTTCGTCCAAAACTTTTTCAGTCATGTTTGTCTGAAAAAAGAACAATGAATCTATGTCAACTTTATATTTTAGCTGTATTAGAACAAGTCAATAGAATCCTAATATATCTAACGGTTAAAATTTTGCTGTCATGAAATAAGAACTTTTTTCCCCAGCCTAAGCTTCCTGCAAGACTGGATAGACGAGGGTCCTCCGGTGGTGTTCTGGATCTCGGGCTTCTACTTCACGCAGTCGTTCCTGACAGGCGTGCTGCAGAACTACTCTCGACACAATACGATACCTATCGACCAGGTCCATTTCGAGTTCACCATCACAAAGATGGAGGCTGAGTGTGAAGAAGAACCTAGTTTTGGAGTGTACTGCAAGGTTGGTTTAGCCTTAATTTTAGACCAATTATGACCATGACAAATGTTTATTCTGTAGTTTACAAAGTTCGTTTACATTAGAGCTCATGAAACTAAGAAATTGGAGAAGACGCCATCGCCCCATACAAAGCATATACTAAACAGCATAAAACTGGACACAGAAACTTTGTAAACGATGATTAACTTTACGTATGTATGTACTACTACTACTATGTTTTTCAAAGGAATAACAGAACGGCACTTGAAACTTCTCTCTCTTATTTAATCGACATTTTCTGGACTAAGTTTGTTGCATATTCATTATTTATCATGACAATTATTTAAACGCATGCAGCAACCATTCGAAATGGACAAACAGGACAAAGAGCACAGTGTATTTATATGGGTGAGTCTCTTGGAAAACGCATGGGAGTTTATTTGTACATTCCAGCTTCTTCTGGCTACGTGACACGCACAAATAATTGCCGATTTGAAGCACCGTTACATTTTCGAGCCGTATATATTGTTAAGTCTACCACATACCTACACGTATTGTTTGGGCACAATGTGTATATCCCATGGTTTTATATCACAGTAATTGCGACTAATGATGTATCTAACATCTTAAACTTTGGTCTCTATTGCGCTTTTAGGCCAAATTAAATCGAATCGTATAAATTTTTTGCCATGACAATCTAAATAAAACTGGAATATATTAACTCAACCTCTCCCATGCAGGGTCTGTACCTCGAAGGAGCGCGATGGAACCGAGAATCAATGCAAATGGACGAATCCTACCCTAAGATCCTATTCGACACGATCCCCATTATTTGGTTCAAACCTGCTCTCATAGCGGAGTTCAACCCCCCACCTTGCTACTTCTGTCCTATTTACAAGACGAGCGAGAGGAAAGGGGTGCTGGCGACCACAGGGCACTCCAGCAATTTCGTCATGTACATCACGCTAGTGTCAGATGTGAAGGAGCAGCACTGGATCAATAGGGGAGTCGCCAGCCTCACCCAATTAGACGATTAATCGTTCGAAAATGAAATCATGCGCGTCTTGCGTCTGTAAGTATATTATTTTTAACAGGGTTTTAAATGGAGGTGGTTATCATTTCATTTATATATTTTGATTAATTCTCTATTTGCAAAGAGGGGAATGATCATTTGCATGATTGCAAGTTACAATCAGATTTTGTTTTCTAAAGTAATTTTGTCTAGTTAATATAATTTTGCGTATTGTTCGCATGCAAGCTACTGATGGTGATCATGTACCTATAGAGGTTTTTTATAATTATTATCCCTAAAGTCATGTAGTTTTATTTTTATTAATATTGTATGTACGTAATGTGACTGTGATAATGTCTAGTCTTAATCTAATATTCGCCAAATAAACATTATTATTTATAAGAAAAGTTTTAATTATTCTACTATAATTAACCTGTACAAAAATAAGATCCACTAATATAATAATATGCGATGGATTTGAATGCAGTTTTCAGCAACAGATACAGTGATTTAAGAAAAAGGTTCGAGTATGTAATTTGTTAAGGTATTGCGTAAATTGGCTGAAATATGACGATGAAGGTGGAAGATGTCACTCCGTGTGATACGAAGAAAGCAAGGTCAACCAAATCATGATGCCACATCAAGTTGTTGATATAAATATAGGGCAGTCTTTCTAAAAGTGGCCAACAACATCCGTTTGAGAAGCTTGAGATTTGCATGTTGAAAAATAAATTCAGTTTGGAGCAAAATAGACAGTAAGTAAACAAAATAGTGGGTGGTGGGATAAGTTTGAGAACCAGTGATCTAGCATGAGGACTGGTATGTGCATGTACCATCATTCTCAAGGACTATAATATCTAAGAAAAACTTGACATTATGGTCACTTCCTCTCCATAACAAATAAGTAAATAAACAAAGTAGTGGGTGGTGGGACAAGTTTGAGAACCTGTGATCTAGGATGGGTGTGTGTGCATGTACCACACTCATTATTGTCAAGGACATCAAAGAAAAAGTTGACATAACAGTGATTTCCTTTCCTTAACAAATCCTACCACCAAGCGTGCTGTGTTTATTTGATTGATACAACACTGTGTTTCTAGTGGAGAAGTGAGTAGAGACATGCTGCTGTTATGCTATAACTTCTGGATAGTGTTTCTATATCACGGCGAGGTATGTACTGCACATTAACATTGGGGTAAATATGTTAGGTTACTTACTTGTTTAAACTTTGATTTACAAGATATTTGCATTTTTTTACTATTTACAAGGGGGAGAAAAAGGGAATAACTGCCTTGGTAATCTAGTGGTCTCATGGTCCTGTGTTTGATTCCCAAGTGGGTTTTTCTATAGAATTCTCAGTAACAGCTCAGTTTGGATTTGTGCTTCGTTAATAGCTTGTCCTCTTTAACATGGGACCTAAATATGTACACCTTTGTCTAAGTCTGGGTTATACATCATTCTTAATGGTATGTATTGAAAAGGGGAGACTAATAGCTCCAAAAGGACCAAAAAGGTATTTACTATGTGATAAAACTGAAATCACAATAAATTTAGTTCATTTCGTTTGGAGTACATAAATTCTTTCTTTAGCATTGTATAGATAGGGATTCTGCCTACATCACAATTCCTAGAACAGGACTTTATTAAAAACTAGCAAGCCATGGAAGGAGAAAGCTTAATAGACAAATAGTGATGTGAATCTCAATAGCAACAATGAGAATATTAAACTCTTAATATCAACAATGAGAATATTCAACTTATTTGGCTTAAATCCAAACCCAGAGGTGAAACTATTCAATTGATGCACATAACATAGCCAAAAATAGATAGACTGCGTTGTGTGACATGTTTTTATTATGTTTATTAAAATATTTAAGTAGGCAATGAGTACCTCTAGTATTTGTTAGCTTTGGATTCCTTAATACTTCATCTACAAGGTTAAATGAAGATTTAAATGAGCTTAAAAGATCATTTCTACATAGTTTTATGTGAATGTTTGAATTATTTGCGGTATAATTCATTTGCCAGCCAGAATTAATTCAAATTTGGCGGTAATGTTACTCACATTTTTTACGGCAACTGATGTTGGAAACAACTGCAACGATAAACTGACGCCTGAATTATTACTTGTGATTGTGTGTTATAGTTTTCATCTCAACAATTTAAAACACTACACAATTTACGATACAAACTCAAACAAATTTTAATGTCAACAATGTCGTTGTCATGTCGTATAACTATAGACAATAGAGTTGATAAGATGACGTCAGCGACATCCTGGTAGGGTTGTACTTTGTACGAAGAATTCATAGACAAATTTATCGATTTTTTAGTAATTGAAATGAACCTAAAAAAATAATAATGCATTTTATATTGGTGCACAATGTTTATAAAATGCTGATAGACAATCTAACAAAGATCACATCCAATCAAGACATTATTTTACTGTCAAGTTCATTATTACGACCTGTATTGATATTGATGGAAACATTTATATTCTCAGCATGTCGATGGCAAATAAAAATATAGGTAGATAATATTATAAGCTCACACTTGTCTAGACCAAAACTAGGACAGCAACGTGGACTGCGTTCATGGATGCGACCATCAGATCCTCGTGTATACAATAAGTGTAAATAATTTAAATGCTAATAACAATATAAAATAATATTACAATCTAATGTAATCTAAATTAATATTATAATAAATAAAAATGGAAAGTCTTAACTAAATATCAAGCTAATACATTTTTAAGACAGTCATTCATTTACTGTATTTTTTTTAACATGCATATTTTTTCGATATTGTAATCGATAAAAACAATTTTGGACCGTTGTGTATCACTATTGACATAAATTCGTTACACTCTTCATCACATTAAAAACGCGTCCTATTCAAATTGTAAATGCTGTTTACAATTGTTAAAGTTTATTGGTATTGTAGGCATTCTGGTAAAATTGTTTCCTTTTTTCTAAAAATAAAGAAAATAAAAATAATGTGTATTAAGAGTAAATATTTCAGAAAATCTTGGCATTTTTATTAAGAGCTATGCGTGTAACGGAACTATATATTTACAAATTGTTGCTAAGTTGCATAGATGGCGCGGCGAACTTGTAAACTGCGTATGCCGAACTGACGTTTTTGGTTATTTTTGTTCTCGCCTCGTGTTTACTTTAGTGTCTAATTTCGGTCCAATTGCGAAAATTCAGTTGTGCAACAACCAAAAGGTTAATATTTCGTTAATGTAAGACATCTCCGTACTTTATAGTATCGATCCACTCTTCCGGACTAGGTATATGTATACATTATTATCACGTGGTGGTGTGGTGGTTTATATAATTCTTGTTTACCGCACAAGTAGAAACTTTGCGCATGTGCGTCCCGTCAGTAACCTCAAATTGTAAAGGCACGGGTTCGGCAGGTTCCGGATATCCGGGTCGCGTCGCGGCGGCGGCGGTTCTCGCGGCGGTATTGTGATGTGCCCTCGTGCAAGGCGTTCGCGCCCCGCGTGTGGACAGCGTTGGTGATATCGGTCCGCGCGCGCCTGCCATGGCCCAGGCTCAGTTTACGCGAAGCTCGGAGAGCGACGCGTGGGCGCTGCTCTCGTTGAAGTCGGCGCCTCCGTCTCCCTCCAAGGTGCAGTGGGCCCAGGAGCCGGCCCCCATCGCGATCGCGAGGCTCGACGGTCGCGACTTCGAGTACCTCATCCGACAAAAGCGTGTCGTGATCGGCCGGAACTCTAGTAGAGGCCAAGTGGACGTTAACATGGGACACTCTAGTTTCATATCGCGCAGACACCTCGAACTGTTCTACGACCATCCGGAGTTCTATTTGACATGCAACAGCAAGAATGGCGTGCTGGTGGACGGCGTGTTTCAACGGAAGGGATCCGCCGCCATGCTGCTGCCCAAGAGGTGAGTCCCCCGCAAGGCCCGGCGGCGCGGGGCGCAGCACCCGCCCCGCCGATGCCCTACACTTATATTTACGTGCACTCACTAGCTTTTGTTTGTAAACAAATCATTATTGTTTATGTTCAACCCACCTGTTGTATTTTGTTTAAAAAAATTGTACTGTTCATAATGTTTGTTGACACATGTGTTTTGTACAAATCATGCTCCTAGGCCTGTATGATGAAACAGTGTTTATAATTGGCCACTTGGATGGGCATTGTGGGTTGCTGTGAATGTCACAGTACATAAATCTATTTTTATAATTTGCCATGCATGCTAGTTTGTTCCATGCCTATAAGTACTACACTATAAGTAACATTGTTTTCCACATATTACATGTTTTAATTATAAAACTTCACAGAATTATAAGCAGTCATTAGAGCTGATTGTAGGAAAATATCATCAACAATGTTTTTGCAATCAGTCACAGCATGTTATCACTAAGTGGTAAACAAAAACATATTCTTGCAATTTTATGATCAATGTCCAAGCTTAATGAATAGTTTGATAAAGATTATCACTCATAACTAGTTATTTTGAGCATAATTACAGATAAGATACATCCAATATGGTTCTATTGAATGTATGATGCAATACATTGAAATGTGATTGTTTTGGTTCCGCAAGTCACTGCTACTTGAAATTTTGAAAATGCCTCGCATATAATAATTTAATAGATATAATTATATTGATAATTAGACTAACTGAAGGTTGCTATCTATACTTATAACTTGTAACTCTTATAACATCTTCAAAATAATCATCGTTAATATCAATAAAAACAAATGAAATCAGTTTATAAACAGATTAATATAACAGAATGCACTTTTCATAAATACATTGCATCATTTTCTTCACTCCACATTGATACCTTGATGCTCAAAGGGTGTAAAGGTCACAATCTGCTGCCATACTTATGTATTGTCAGAGGTATTGTAGCTGATATGAGATGAGATATGAGACAAAATGGATGCCAATCTACTGACCATCTTCTTGAACTGTTTTAACAATTACTTACACTGCTACTTACACATTTATAACCAATACCGTAAACTAGGTATGCAAACATATATTATCAATTTATTAGCATGCCTATATTTTTTATACCAATTTCAATCTGCCCATTCTATGTATCTAGCCAGTACCAGCATTTTTTGGGAAAGCTAGGTTTTGATTTGGCTAAGGTGATGCCAACATCAGAAAAATATTATTCAAAGCGGGTTCCAACCCCAGAAATCACCTTAATGACACTTATGATGCAGCATGTTGACATAACCTGCTTGGTCTTTGCCCGTCCCACTACCCACATGTGGTTTGAAGATTTATTATGCAGACAGAATTAACAACTGTTTGTCTAGTTTTTATAAGCTGACAGCCAAGGACATTTGCCTGTTTATTTCTATTTATAAACCCATTTAAATTCATAATAATTTTGATTATTTTGTTTTGGCATTGATAAAGATAGTATGCCTTACACTAAGTGTACATAATTTTTCTATGATCAACATAAGTACCTCTTCAAATTGAATTTAATTAGGAATTCGTCCATCTTATATTCTAATTTAATTGCACTTCTTTATTTAGTCATTTCTGTATTTTTTATTATTTACTATGAGTACTAGCAACTCAAAATGAAAATCGGCAATTGTTAATATTTGCCAGTTCAATATTTCAATGAAGGATGTTGGCTTTTTTCCTCATGCACAACTATTTTATATTCACTATTGTCCTCTTCCTTATTAATAGTGCAAATAAGTAATTAATGAGTTGAATAGTCAATAATTATTGAAACAAGGGAAGGATGTGTCATTACAGAAATTTATTTTATTTTAAACATGCATCATGCATGCTCTTTGACCTTTGGACAAAGTTGAAAGTAACACTTGTCTTATTAATGAATTAATTATGATCTAGATGATAATGAAGAATGGGTTTACTTCTATTAGTTGAATGATTGGATTTTGCATTACGGGCAGGGCAGGTTGGTATTCTGCACTGAAAAAATATTTGTATGTCTTACATATAATCGTGTGTGAGTATTCATGTCTTATAAACATACCCAAAATAAAGAACAAAATTCCAAAATAGTGTGGGGTAATATGAAAAATAATGTGAAACAATTTGAATCATTAAGTTGTTTTTGGTGCTTAATTAGATAGCATTTGGTCTCAAAAACTCTTATCAGCTTATAGGGAAGTAAAATAAGGAAGTATGTATGCAATTAAATGTTGTTTGTGAACCAGCCAAAGCCTTTATTAGTTTTGCAAAACATGATAAATATGTATAATGATGTATAATACTAGGACCAAGTGTCTTATATAACATACCATCATGCTTATATTCGCCAAAGGGTTAGGCAGTAGTGTATTATTTACAGCCACAATTCGCGGTATGATTAGAATTATGGAAAAATTAACTTTCAATTTCAGTGGATTGGGGTTCCTTTCCCCTCCATATATTATGCTACACCTTTTTCTAATAGTGGTAGGCAGAATTGAAATAATGCTACATGCTATAACATTGCACAATTTTGGTTCACCCACATGCATTCATTTGTTGTCTACTGTTTCTAATATTAAATGTGGCGTTATAAGACCACAGACAGTAAGTACCTATTATTAATTTGGGTTACTAAGTTTTATGTAAATATCTGATTAAACTTGGATCAACATTGTTGTTCAAAGTGATTAAGTCATCATTGTAAAATCACCTACAATGTTTTTTTCATTGTAGGTCATTGAACTATGCATTTAAATTTTAATCTGTCATGGAGCAATTAGGTAGACAATAGGAAAACAATAACAACCATCTGAAGGGTCCCATTCATAAAAAATAATTAATCTGTTAATGTTTTAGCTTTGTTTCTAATTAGCTTTTATGTTCTTTAAGTTTTTGCTTGGTCGGCAACGCGTGAGTGATGCTTCGGTGTTGTAAACGTCCATAGGCTGTGGTAACTGCCTACCATCAAGAGGGTCGTATGCTTGTTTGCTACCCTTGTGGTATAAAACAACCTACCGTATCTAACCCGCCTGTAGTAGTGTTGATAACCTTTGGGTGCGGAAAATCGTTACATGGGGAGGCGGCAGGGTATGTCGTACCGACCAAAAACCGCCCTCCACTCTGCCTTCCATGAGATTCGAAACATTCACCACAACCATGGAGTATGGTCACCTAGTGATTAAAGAACTGGCTCAACTGGCCTATTATGCGCAAATGTACATAGTTTAATTTTAGATTAGGTAAATAATACATTGTAATTAAACTGACTGCCTCTTTAGTGTAGTGGTCGTAACCACGGTTGCTACGCTAGAGGTCCTGGGTGCGATTCTCAGGTCGAGCAGTGCTATTGGGTTTTTCGATGAAAATCTCAAATTCAAATTCTTTGTTTGCAAAAATGTGGTATTACAGTAGCGGTATTTAAGTATGGTTTGGATTTGTGCCCGATTAATGGCATAGGCTCGCCCCATATTACATGAGACTGCCTAAGCCAATAAATAGTAAACAGCACTGGTGCAGATGCAGGTAGAATATATGGTATTAGGCAATTAATTCATCGTAATTAAACCAATTTAGTTTGCCCTAGAAGCAATTCTCAAGAATTTTATTAGTTGTAATTCTAAGTATGTACCCTACCTACAAAGTAAGTTGAATGCTCGAATGCTTGTAAGTACTTATTGTACTTGCGGGTTATGCCATCGCCTACATAGTTCAGTAATGAGGCGTTACCCAATTGACTTGTTACTTCAACGATGCTGGGTAACGGATGCATTCTGGATTGTTAAATTTCCGCGCCCTCTAATCTTCACTCTTCTAGCCTTTTCCATCTGATTTTGGGTAACCAGATGCGGCTGAATATCAATATTTTACACGCAGTGACTGCCATCAGACCTTTGTAAGCCAATTTCTGCGCAATACCGATATTCGAAGGATAGACTTGTTGTCAGGCTTTTTGGATTACGGACTTCGGCATTTTTTATGGTTTTTGTGTTGACTTCTTAATTTATTGGTTTGATTATTTTACAAAACCCTCTCTGTAGATATTTGGTGAAATCCTGATGTGTATCGCCGCATTAACGCCTCTTCCTTTTGGCCAAGGAAGGTCAAATCGCCTCATGAAAATTTGGTGGCAAGCGGTCCATGGGTCCATGCAAACTGCTTCCAGATAGACTCCCCATAACAACAAGTGGTTAAAAGGCTAGGCAGAAAGTGAATACTTCTATCTAAAGCTTTTCGACCGTTCAGGGCACATTTGACCAGCTTTCCTCACAAAAATCGATGTGGTTGCTAAGTTATTGTATTATTTCGCGTAACGGTGACTAAGCGCTTAACAAATAAGCGATTGACGTCGATACCGTTGTGATACGCTCATGATGCGTGCTGACGTCATCACCACACCTGATTCACTTTTTCGGAGATAGTTGAATGTCCTGCTAACGTTAATTTTTTTTATTACGTTTTATTTTGACTCACTACAATTAACTTCTAAGTAAGTGTGGTTGAAAATGGAATGTTCCTGAATCCAAAAATGTATAAAATTTTACTTTCCCTTCTGTGTTCGGCTGTAGATATATACACTGAGTGTGACATGAGACAGACATGGTGTCTGCTGGTAATTAAGTCGTTATAGATCAGATCCTTACTTCTTCCTCCTAGCCTTTTTTCCCAACCATGTTGGGGTCGGCTTCCAGTCTAACCATGATGCGGCTGAATATCAGTATTTTACACGGAGCGACCGCCATTAGACCTCCGCAACCCAATTTCTGGGCAATACCGATATTCGATGGAAAGACTGGTTATCATGCTTTTTAGGTTTCTGACTACCACTAACGATTGTCATAGGTGTTCGTATGACAACCGGGACCGACAGCTTTCCAGATCCTTACTAATATTATAAATACGAAAGTAACTCTGTCTGTCTGTCGCGCTTTCACGCCAAAACTACTGAACCGATTTAAATGAAATTTGGTACAGATACAGTCTAGAGCCTGAGAAAGGACATAGGCTACTTTTTAATGCGAAAAAAGGGCTGTAAGGGGATGAAAGTTTTAAGTAATACCCAGACCACGCGGGCGAAGCCGCTGGCGGAAAGCTAGTCGATTAAATGCTGAAGTTGTATCGACTGGTTTATTAAGTCCACATTCACCTACAGTTGTGAGTCACAACAATAAATATGCTTATGCAATCATTTATTTTTTTATTGCATCATCTGATACCTGGAACTTTGTTCGCATACATAGCCGGCTCCTGTTTCACCTACGCAGGGGTAAATCCTTGCATAGTGATTATCTTAATTTGTAAGGACCTATAAAAGATTTCAAGGTGGCACTGCGCCATTGTTTGCATTGAATACTCCACTCAAACGCAAAAAATTTGCTCCAATTTTTTCATGCGTAGGTAGTACTAGTTTCAAAATTTTATTTTTACATAGACCTTATACAGGCACTTATGAAATGTCGAAACTAGGTACACTAGAGTAGATCTTTCCCGAATAATTATTGCCACCTGGGAGTTTTCAAGTCACGTTGACCGAATCATCGCATACGTTAAGATAATGGTCAGACGCAGCAAGCTTATTCAATACAGTTCTCTGATAGGAGTTTTTTCACTAAACCTTTTATAAATTCTCACATCCTTCGGTAGCTCTCGAATCCAGCGTCTCATCGGTATTCCTAAGTATATACTGGGAAATTTTCAGGAAACAGCCACAATATTGAATATCTTCTCTGTGCCTTGTTGCCTTGACGTCTCTCTCTCACTAGCCATTTTCATAGTTTCTTGCACAATCCACGTTCTATCATAGATAATTTAAGTCATCAATCACAACCGCAGCGCGGCCACAAATGTTGTTTACCAGTCAGTACCATGTACAGTTGCAATAAGTATGTCACATGTGTCGCCGTCCGGCCTTGGACGTAATGCACATGGCTATCAGACCAGTCTATTAGACATAAGACGGATAGAAATGACGTCATGGGAAAGTAGGGCTTAATAGATTCGCCTTGAACTTCCATTCTCTTCTGAAGGGACTTAAGTGGATTGTCGAATATGCTATCAATCTAGTCTTTGACTGAAACTGGTTCCCAGCTTAAAATGCTCTTATCTAATTTCAGTTCTTGCGTAGGTGTGTTTGAGAGATGACTTAATGTCGGCGTAATTTAATTAACTAGCAGTATTTGACTGAAGTCTCTGCGATAGTGGGTAGGTACTAGGTCAAAAAAATCTATTGCGATATTATCTTTAGCGTTTTTCCGCCGCTACAAGAAAAGTTGTATTTTCAAACCCTCATTTGCTCAGGATTTACACTTATAACTAGTACAAACATATTTACCAAACAGTGAGTGCCGAGCTGCTATGCATCCTGTTAATTCTATCTTCAACTTCACGACGAAAATACGTCGCAGCTTGCAAGTTAGATCCGCCTATGGAAGTGACACCATAGATTTAGTTCCGTAAACTTTCAATGAACTCAAGAACTCAATTTAAATGTTAAAGTGTAACAGGAAAAAGTGCATGATGACAGGTGCAGAAAAAGTGAAAGCAATAAGACACGAGTCACGTCACAACGCACCTCACATTCGCGTCCTCTGAATCACGCCGATGTTTTTGTCGCTATTTTTCCTGTTTTGGTTATTTATAGGATTAATAGTTATTTGCCAGACCTATGTCACTATGGAATCTTTTGGAGGACGAAGAGTAGACTTTGTTGTTTTTTTTAATCTATTTTAAATTTTTAAGTATCTGTACAAAAAGTTATGATTATGCTTTTTTGTGTTGTAACAACTACCTTACAACACAAAAAAGTGTTGGAAGAAGGTACCTTGTGCTAAAATTAATTGACTATACAATTTGCAACTATAGCTATAACTGGTAAACTACAACGTCAACAAAATTAACACCCATTTTGAAAAAAAGAAACATATTGAATTAGGATTTATTTTTGTTTATTGATGTAACTACATCAGATTAGAAATTCTGATGTTATGCGGTACATAAGTATATAGGTTTGTTCACTTAGGTACCTACTTTACTGCATTGAACAAAGATATGATTACAAGGACCCAAACAATCTTACTCGTATTACCAGAAAAGTTAGACAGAGGTCTATTGCTGTACAGTCACATTTCCCCTCTAAGTTTTAGGCCCCAAGGCATAGAGGGCAAGCTGCTGCCATTAACTTTCAACCCTCAGGGACACACTTTGTAGACCTGGACCCTTAGGGCCTCTGAAGCCCAGGTAAACAAAATTAAATTACAGCAGTAAAAAGTTTATTATAGAAAAGAGATTTTATGCAGGATGGAAAACTACGTCATAATCTTACACTATGCTACTCAAGGTACTGTCATTTAAACACGTTGTCGTCTTTTATTGATAGTGTATGAACGCTATGTTACGTGCTACAATCGAGATCTAGATATTACTATGACCGTGAGTTTCAATGCTAAGTAGGTAATGCGTAAAGATGTTGATAAACAAACTTGGCATTTGTGCAGCCACTTTGTTTTCTTTCTCTAGGCAGTGAAAAGATTTCTATGGCTCCGATCATAGGGAAGGCAAGCGTGGTTTTTAGTAGGAACGAATTCGAAGAACCTTGAGATACGGATCTATGGCAATTTGCTCACTAAAATCAAAAGGCCTTGACAGTTATTTTAGCAAGCAATTAGGAATTCTTTGAGTTTAATATCAGTCAGAAAAGATCATTAAGCTAATGTATGCATACATGTACTATTTATAATTTCATTATGGCTTCTATAAAATTCAAAAAGGCAAAGACACGAGCCATAGATTTTGAACTCTGCCAGCAGTCAGCACTATAGACAACAACTGCTTCTTTTCATGAAAGAGAATTAAATTATCTACGCCATTGGGTTATTTCCATTTGTTTATAACTCTTGCTGTTCATTGAAAGATCTATTTAATTAATAGTACATAATAAGATTATCTTTACTCGTGTTACAATGATTGAATGTGCTAGTTCGTTCACTATTCACTACGCATTGTTTACTTCCATAGTTCCATTGCCTCTGTCGCTGCATACGTCATTGTTCAATTACAGCCGGCCTGATTTGTTAGCAATATTAAATGCGCCTGTCTAGCAATCATTGGTATAGTTACAAGCCTCGGCTTTAGCTCTTTATTGGCCTGCAAGCTATCAATATCAATAGTCAAATAGCCTGCTTTGAATCTATTCTTACTTCTTCATTGTTCTATTTGAGCGTTAAATTCAAGTAGATGTTTAGATATTAATTTCTCCTAACACATGGTTTTTCTGGTTCTTCTCATAGGATCAACTGTTTGGGATCGTGCACAACAGATCCGCCGACGTTTCTGAACACTGCTAATTATGACAGCTTCGGTATGATAGATTCGGCTCTACCCTTTTAGCCCATGATAACACGAATATAAAACAGCTCGTGACCATCAATCTTGCAAAAGGTTCAAAGTCGAACACCCGCTATAAATTCCGTAAAAATATGTTTGAATGGACCTTTAACTCTAGGAATGTTCCAGAAGTCCAGTTTGGTCTATTGACACCATTTCAAGTTCACCTCGCTAATTCATAGCAACAACTAATCAGTACGGTACAAAACAAATGTATCCTTGTACACGTGTTTACATCGCGGCGTGACGAACTTTGTTTGTGCGTCTGCGCTTACGTAACGTACACGGGCCGGTAATGTGAGCGTGCGCCCCGCAGTTGTTTGTTTTGACGGCTTGCACTTGTGCACCGTGGCTGATTGTTACCGCCATTAATGACTGAAAAGGTTTTATTCAATGATAGAGTTTTATCTATTTCAATATTTAAAATTTGGACAGAGAAATCTCTGCTAATTACATTTTTAACATTTAAGTTGACTTCAGCATGACCTCCAGAAATTCGTCAGATAGGATTCCATTAGGTCGGTCAGGATTTGTAAATGCTTGCTTATAAGTAATGAGCTATTAATTGATACTCTGTTTACCTATACTTTTCAATTACACCAATCTGCGCCGCGCCGTTCTGTTGTAATACACGAGTCTATACCACAAGCGTAAACGTCTTTACAATACTTTACTTAATTATATTTTTATTACCAATTTATACCGGTTTATTGTTGCCGTATCAAGTCAATGTAGAATGTTAATTCTTATTTATTTCATTGATATTTCGCGAGGTGATGGGTGACTGACGTCAAACTATAGTTTTTTAATTCGTTTTGGTTACGATAGTGTTATACAATCTTCAAAGTCTGTTTATTAAAGTGTGTTATCGTAATACGTGATTCGAGAGCGGCCATGCTTGTTTTATTCAATGTAGATAGTATAAAATAAAGACATCAAATAAAGACCTCAAAAAAAGAGAAGATGTTTGGTGAAGAATCGTTGTTGTTTTTATGTAATTCTGCTAAAAATAAAGTAATTTTTAAACCAGTCTTAATCACCATGGCGATATACAAATTTATCAAATATGTACCAACACAATTAAATCAAAATAATAGAAACAAGATACTTATCGATGTATCAGATTTTTGTTATAAATATCGAATAAAAATACAGAAATAGATCCAGAATAGTTAATCAACCAACTTAACACACGTGTTCGCGAACGCTCGATAAATATTTATCAAGCGGTGTGTTTTTCTACTGGCGACTTAATTGTCAGTTTTATTGCATAAAAACTTTTTGACGCACGTCAATGACTTGAAGTGTTTTTGCAACTGTTGTCTTTTTAATTATTTCAGCCCGTAATTAATTATTGCTCCCGTATTTTTCACGGGCCACGCATGCGTGCAGTGCAGTGCCAACGTTCCGTTGCGCAATGACACTCAGCTTGTATTGGTAAACAAGTGGATCTTTACGCTGCGGACGACCAGTCCATATTATTGACATGAAGTGGGAGGGGGAATGTATGGTTTGTATGTTAAGATACTGTAATATATAATATCAGGAGGGGTTAAGGTCGAAGTGACATGTAAACAACAGGGTCTTTAGTTGCTTTTTTACTAGTCAAGCCAGTCTTAGTGGAGGATTAATTGGTGGATAAATTTTCCATTTCTATGTAACATTTGGAATAATGCTATTGACTCAACGAATTTGTTTGTGGGCGAATATAGTGGATAGGAACTTGAAAGGCTTCAATTACATTAAATTGGATAACGATAGAGCTAGGGAAGTGACATGAGGGGCACATCCTGTCAACGATCAAGGTTTAAACTCGATTAAGTCCCCTAAAAAGATAATATTTCGGAAGCGACGTTTTTTATGGATAGGTTTGACTATTCCTTTTTCACCTTTGTAAACTTATTTTAATATCTAATTAATCTATTTAAACACAGATTGTATCGGCTACTTAAATCGTAATATGTCATTGTATTCATTTCAATAACTTTAGAATTCTATTTGTTTTGATGACTGCTAATCGTTTTAGTCGCATAACTTTTGAAGGTTAGCTCGCAACGTTTTTATGTCCAATATGAAACTTTATTGCAATGTTGATAAAGTTGATTTAGTCATATCTGCATGTTGCGTACTATTTATCATTAAATACAGGTTTGGCGACCTAGTGAGCGTCATAGATAATAGTTTACGCCTGTGTATATGCCGCAAAAGTTGTATCGTATAAGTCCTTATCGTGTGGAAATGTTATCGCACGAAAGTTAGAAATAGAATAAGAGATAGTTGCAAAGGGGTAAGGGGTCTCGTCAAAACATGTCATCGCGTTTGACCTTTTAATGCTCCAGAGCAATTAACTAATTTGCATTTCACAGAGTGCTATTAATCTTTCATCTAATAAATAATCAATGTTAGTATAGTATCTATGTTTGTCCTCTATGCCTCTAAACAATTCATCTTCGGCCTAGTTGTTATGCATAGGCCCGCCAAGGTACCTAGACATTTTTTTAAAAAGAGGCACTGGAGTGCATATCAGTGCAGATTTACAGTTAGTATTGTATAACTTTCCAACCGCTATCTTGTTTAAAAATGTAAATCATTGACTTGTAAATTTGTCTTTTAAACTGTTTGTGTGTCTAATTGATTTTGGGCTTATCATTGCTATCTATGATGTCACAGTCATACACTGTCCTATATAACCTAATGATAGCTGGTAACTACTATTAAATCCAAATGTAAAAATAATCAGGAAGACGGTACTTTTTAACGTCAGAAGTTGACCTTACAATACTTATCTTGAACTCGGCAATGTAAGCATTGCTTTGGAACTGTGGTATCACGCAATCGATGTGTGTAAATAAATAAACAATTATCAGTAATTTTGGCTGTGTTGTGTTAACTTGTGTTTATCAGTTGTCTCGAGTGCAATTTGTTATCTTTTGTTTTCAACCCAATGCTTATCGAATTCTGTATTAAAACTGTCCTTGCCTTACTCGCTATATACTTACTTAAAAACCTGCTGGTCCTTTTGCAAAGATAGATTGCTATATACAAAGGATTCTATCAGATCAATCTTTAAGTATTATCTTCCTCGTTGACGCCTTCACTAGAGGTTTGGTTGCTTTGTTTGAAAAGAGCCGCTTGAAGAAATCCTACTGCACAAAAAACTACTGGAAATCATAAAAGCACCTTACAGTAATGGCAGTCTCAATACAATGTTGCTTACTTAGATGATATGATTACATAGATGATTGGACGAAGCCTTACCTCGTTTGTGGACGGATAAAGGTCGGGTAACCGGTAACGCTTCAGCAACGCCACTGGTGTTGTAAGTGTCCATGGGCCGCGATGACTATACTTACCATTAGGTGGATCGTCTGCTCATTTGCTGGCTTAAACCATAAAGAAGGCCTGTAGACTAAGAGACTTATTATATTACTCATCCAAAAGTCTATTTTTGGCGATGCACTGACGACATCTTTCGTCTCGCTTTATCATTTTATAGTGTTCAGAACAACTGATTGTCAGTTACAAATGTTATGATTATGATTCCTACCTATTGTTTGTTACTACTGCGATATAGATAACGCAGGGTTGTTACTGACAACCGATAAATCCGTTCAATTCATATTGACAATCGAAACCGATACGATTGCTGGTTTAAAATCTCATGATTATTACTGTGTAGAGGCGTTGTTATCTTAAGAAATTTACCTACATTTTACTGCTAAAATGTTCTGTCGTGTAGCTAATGACGCCTGTTGTTGTTAGAAGGTATTTTGAGGCGCCAAAATAATCAAGGTTGTTAGTTTACGAACTAAATAAAAACACAAAACCATCCTTATATTTTACACGTCTCAACTTTCAAAATATAACTCCAGTCACACGCGATACCCCTAACTGCAGGGCTGTCACCTACTCCATTTAACTCTACATTTTGTCCCCATTTATATACAACAGTTTGAGAGGGTAATACAGATAATAGCTACAACTTCAACTGGGTTATTGTCAAGGGGTAATTTAGATAACGCCCGTCTCTTTACTAGGTCCTATTTAAACAAGCTAGGGCTTACTTGCGTTGGGAAATGTTTTGATAAAATATAAAGCCTAGTTTATATTCTAGTACATATAAGTGTGACTAATATTTGCCTTGAATTTCATCTGGTTCTGTTTATTTTAAGTATTTAGTCGATGTTATTGTGAGAAACTTAATTATTTACTGTACCTAATAATTGTTTATAATAATTTGTAGCATTGTACTAAGCTAAATTAGAGTCGCTTTTATCGAAGGTCGCTTTTATCGAAGGTTAAGCAGTAGTCTGCGATTAGTCAGTGGATAGGTTAAAAATTTTTTGCAGATTTATTTTTCGCTCTATCTTGGAGAGTAGGTAAACCATTTGTCATATTCACATTAAAATTTGCGGTTTAATTTAACTGACTATACTTGGAATAAACCTAAAGTTCATGCAAGTGTCCTCATATTTGAATTAAAATAAAAGTATTCTTTCTTTCCACAATATGTTGACTGGATTCGCTTTTCTTAAGCAATTAATAAGACGAAACAGATTCTCTTTTGTAATTATAAAACACTAATAAATATTTAGCGTTGTCCAAAAATTCCGAATTCTAAAATCTCCGCATTATTGGATTTGTCGCTTGCCCCTGCGCATTTGCGAAGTGTCTGCGCATGCGGCGACATTCTACCGGTCCGGTGCATCGTACTCGGTATCAGTACACTACGAATACACATACTGAGCTTTTTAAATGAAAGTATGCAAGTTTATACGATTTCCTTTTATTAGTGATGGACCTCGACTGCAAGATTGTTCTTTATTTACAAAGTCCAGATACAGACCTATTAAAAGGACGTAAAGAGATTGAATTATAAATGCACAACCATTGCATCCTTTCTTCAATCTATCTTATTTGTGAGATATGAAGAGTGATTTTAGCTAACTTCCTTTAAGAGGTTATTAAGAGCAACTACTCCTCATTAACCGACGAAAGAAATGGAACTGACAACTTTATTTAACCCTTCTGTAAATATTCGTGATGGTGTATGCCCTAGCTAGAGATTCAAACGAATGTGCACAGCCACTAGCTACGATGCGCCGGACCTGGAATGTTGGTCTATTTGCTCGCATCCGAACAAATACAACCAACGAGTATTCACGTCTACGTCTGTGTGCATATTGAAACGATTATCATAAATGCCAGACTAACTCGTCTGTCTGTTACGACCAAACCGCTAAACAGATTCCTATAGAAATTTTGCACGGAGATAGATGAGGAATGACATAGGTTACTTTTTTTCAAAAAGTTCTTTGAGGTGTGGGTGAAACACAAAGAGGGGGCAAAAGCTTTATCTCGTCTTTAAGGATATGATCGTTAATCTGTCTAGGGTATTTTATTTATTTATTTATTTATTTATGTACTTACACACTGAACTAAACAGAAATGTATAAAAAAAATAGGACTATAGTACAAAGGTACTTCTTATTTCTAAAGAAATCTCTTCCAGCAGACCTACGAGAGGAAAATTTAAAACAGGAAATGTAGACATCAGTGTGAAAAGGAATAAATACTAACACATACAAGCAAACACTTATGAAACATATACACAATACACATAATTACTTAACATATTATAAATACAAAATACACATACGGTATACTGGGCTTCAGATTTGTGTATTTTTTACTGCTAAATTTTATGCTAAGTATTAATTAATCTGTAACCTGTTACTGTACCTATTCAATCAAATAAAATAAAATAAATACACAATAATATATACTACTATAAATCTAAAATTTAATAAAACACATAATATATATAAACAATATAATGTAAAGGTATATAAATATAAATAAATAAAAAGTTGCAAACAAATGAAGTTAAGGTATTAATGACAGGTAGTGTTCTTTAACGCGTTTCTTAAAAATGGAAACGGTTCTACAGTCTCGGATTTCTGGCGGAAGCGAGTTCCACAGCCTAACCCCATGCACAGACAGAGAGTAGGAATAGAAATCAGTTGTATGGGGCTGGAATTTTAGGAGGGTACGGAGATGGGATCTGCGGGGCAAGTCAGAAGAGCGAGTATAGGAGAATCGTTCCCGCAGATAGGAAGGGCTAAAGGATTATGTAAGATGTTAAAATATGGTAACTAGATGACGAGTAGCAAGTAGTCACAACAATTGTTAATTTTATTACACGGCTCATCCTGAAAACAATTATTTTACACGGTAGTATTCGCCTCCAGCGAACTCGGCCGCGTAGTTTTTTAGAACTAGAAAACGAACTGAAAATCCACTTATCCAGAGTAGCTGTCAACGGTGACGTTTCTATCTCTGTCAAATCACTCTTTTCGACTTCGCGCGCTCGCGCTACCGCGTAAAATTGTGTGTGGTGTTATTTAAATTATATTTCTGTGTATTTAACCACCTCATTGTACACCTCAAGATTGGATCAAGTTGGAATCAAGACGCTGTGTTGGACGAAATCACAAGAATGAAGAAAAAACATAAGGAAATAAGTCATCGACGCCGACGACGCCACTGACCCTACCGGCATTATAAATCTCGGACCAGATCCACGATCTACGACTAGATCACACTCGACGAGATTATTACAATCACTCCATAGTGTAACCACTCGATGTCAACTCATCCGTTCCGTCCCATCACGGTTCGTACGGAACAAAAGGAAGTCGTACGAAGTACCTACGTCCTTTTCTCGGTTACAGGAATATCTATTTGGATTCATACGTCGAGGAAATGAACGAGATTCTAAAACGCATGGAACGAGATTCCTAAATGCGCCATTTGTACATAAGAAAACGACCTTGACCGCCACCCGTGCCAGTACGAGATACTTTCGCACGAAGATCAGATTTTGATACGAGATATCAGTTCTGATATACCCTACCGTATTGTGCGTGACACAAAGCGACAGGCGTACGGTCCCACCTACGGCCAGCATACCTATTGCCCTATAATTACAAGAAGATAATCGGTAAGTACCTACGTTTTCAGATTTTGTCGCTATCAATGTGGACAAGGCAATTATTCCAGGTGCTTTGCAAATTATTTTGGTTAAATGATAAACCCTTAGAAGAAAATATGGGCTAAATATCAACAACCATATTGGCTCAAGGTGGGAAAGCACTATATCAAATTAATGATAATGAAGGAATCATCTATACATACATAAATTTGAAATTATATAAATATTCCAAAATCTATCCACCTCCTAGAGGCATGGAATTATACCCAGGTCAAGGCCACTAGCCATAATAGTTATATTAGCCATTACCAAGGTCATGTATTACAAACCAAACAACAATTGGGTTAAGTATTGAAAGCCCTCAGCAGTCTCAGTGATACAAGATCTACAAGAGACCGAAGCAGCAATTAGTGCTTCTTGACAAATCATTCATAAGGGCTTGAATTATTACCAAGATATAATTCCCTACCTGTTTGGAAAACTAAAACCTTATTCAACAGTCCTTTATGCCAAACACAAATAAGTGTCCAGCATTGCAGACAAGAAGTCTTACATACCAACTACGCTGTTGAAATGTGCACCTGTGAACCACCCCGAGAGGGATTACCAGTGTGCTTGCCCTTGAGGCTAACTCCACAACAGGTACAACATGCAGGTAATCTGGCTAAGTACTTAATTTGTTGTTGGATTGTTACAAATATTGTAATTACTTTAACAAGTTTGATTCAAACTACAACTCCGTCCAATAATTACTCCCAATCTAAGAGATTAAATATTAATAAAACAATGGTTTACTGAAATTGGGTACTATTACACTCCGCCAACTGGAGTGAGCAATACATTTCAAACATATTTTGGTACTTAAACCTATGTTAACATTTTGAGTTGTTTTAATTTTAAAACATTTAAATAATTTTATTGTCACAGCTTGTTTTAAGATGGAAAATTCTTTCATTTCTATTATATTTGGGGACAGCTCTAGGCACCAGGCTGACAAGCAGCCCTCTTGCTGGGATTATTTTACCCAGTTCCCCAAAGCTATATTGAAGATAACATTATGTCTATTCAGAGGGAACATAAAGATTGCCCTATGACAACTATTGATTAAAAAGAATCTTACTTTTTAGTTCCAGTTGCTGTAGAAGATAGTACCTAAATATCTTAAATTAAACTTTTGTATGAACTTACAACACTGCTGTAATATGACTTATGTACACATAATAGTGTGTTTACAGCCAGTACAAGACGTCATGTCACACATATGGAGTTTGGTCTATGTAACAATAATTTATTTAAATGACAATAATTAGCAAGTATTCAAAACCTTTAAATTTTACAAGAATGTAAAATCAAACAAATCATATCACTCATGTTCCTGTATTTCTAGGTTTTAACCACAGGTTTTAACCTTACCTACCTATGAAAAAGTAACTTAATATCAATAGTAAACAATGTGAATTTTTTAATTTATTCCTTAACATTTACCCAAAATTATCATCTGAAAAAAAATAAAAATAAATAATAATATTATGAGAAACCAGTTTGGTCTCACAGACAATGCAATTTTAAGAACCTTATCCAACTACTAATGTACTTGGAATATTGTCTGCAACTTCTTTGGCAGTTACTTATGGTTGTCAGCATACCAAACTTTAAGATTGAACAGTTCTTAGTGCTACAGTCATTCAATGAAAATTCTAAGAACTAGATATGAATATTGCTTGACTTATCATTCCTGAACTAAAATAGTGATTGTGTAACATACTTTAGCTAAAGGATCACTTACACAAAATATTTGCTTTCACAGCTAATCAAAATATTTGTTTGGATATTTACAGACTCTTCACTTACAGGTTGGGGTCTCATGTCATAAGTGATTCAATTTGGGGATGTTGGAACTCAGACGAGAAAGAGCAACTAGTATCAGCTTGTTTTGGCCTAAGATGGTTTGCTAAGATAATGTCAAACTGTCTTGTACCTATTACTGCAAGACATCACAACAGCTATGTACCTATATTGTATTAACAAAATGAATAGTTATTTTAATTAAAGAAATGAATAGTGTTCTATTAGTAGGTACACTTAAATATTCTCAAAAATTACACCAATGGTGTGAGAATAGAAACATATGTGTAACCTCTTCCTATATTAAGTCCAACAAATCTAGGAACTAAAAGCATGAAACAGAATTGTATTAAGTAGACTATCCATTTATAAAAATACCCAACACTGGAATACCAGATAGTATTTGTTATCTATAACCTATTTATTATCTAAGTGTACAAAGTAATTTTCTTGGAAAGGAGTTCAAATAGCCTTTGATACACATAGAATGCATTCGCATATGTTTGGAGAACATTTTGTTTATACATTTTCCCCATTTTAATATGTTCCCCTATTTCAATAATGACTAATGTTTAGGAAAATTAAGATAACCAAGCTGAAAGTATTCTTGTCTTTCCCTGATGGCTAGCACAGCAATGGTTTACCATAACAAAATTATTGATGATATTTTAAAGCAACAATATTTGTTACTAACAGAGTTGTTTTCATCTACTTTTAGCATACAACATTGCCAGAGTTCCCATATTTCCATAGCTGCAGGAAACTTATCTGGATGACTAACCAACCAGGATTAAGATTCTTTGGAGGTAATGCTTGGACCTTCAGCACCAGGTACCCTAAAACATTATGATTGCTCTTATAAAGATGGTAAGCATCCTGCCACAATACAGTATTAATGTTTATAAAGCCACTGTCAGTGTAGTAGCTTTAGTAGCAATTAATATGCTTCTAGTTGGAAGCATTAAATAACGGTTATAACTTGTATATTGATTACACATTACTCAGTGCTGCCACTGCTAATGAGCTCTGAAGTTGGGATAGATGAGAATGTTAAGCGTTTGTTGAAGGGAGCTTCCAGAAAGGGGCCATATGGACCTATGTGCACAGATTACTAGGTAATGTGTACACAGATAACAGTGATATACGATTTTATAAGAAGTAAGATGCTAGTTATTTCAGATTTAAAAGGAATATCGAATTAATTGGTTACCTACCTTGTAATTATTATTATTTGATTTATTTATTTTTGGCTCCTACTACTGGCCACAGTGTTCAAACTCTAACGTCGATTAAATATTAAGATACTGACGTTACTGCTGATAATGCCATCATCAATACACGTGATGATTAAAAAAAAAAAAAAAAAAAAACCAGTATAACGACAGTAAGACTGTAAAACAGTACCACTTGTTCTTACCGTATTTCGGGAGGATATAATATATATATAAGATGCCTATTAATAGACACTAAAAATATTTTAGAAAATGCAATCGGCAAACAGTAAGTAAGTCGTTGGTTAAAATAAATCTTTACAGATAATGGTGTTGACACTAGTATTTTTCCTTTACATTATGCTAGACATGCATCCACCCACATTTAAGACAAAATATCAGGGGTGCCAATTAAGTTTAGAAAGGACTGCCGGCTGGTCAGACGGGTCAGCTGTTTTTGTCATACCTACATGACATAACGATTCACCTGTTAGTGGTAGAACTGACCTTACTTTTGCCAATTCTATTTCAGGATAAAATTGTTAATTTAGTACATGCCCCAAAATAATGTCAATAATGAGTCAGCATTGTATGGACGTTCTGTCACACGAATGCAGTTGGATTTTTAAAGTTTGAACTTTAGGCCAATCAAATATGGATTGTGACACATGTCATCGGGACATAAAATGATATAAAATAGAAAATACCTTATCATCATAACTACTTAAGGTTAAGCTTAAGTAAATATAACACTAACAACACTATAGTGATAGGCTACTATTAGTTGATTATTTTTAATGAACGTTAAAATATGATATTAAACAAAATCGTGTAAATAAGTAATACCTAACAGTTTTGTAAATCAATTTTGTTGTTATAACAACTGAGTTGTTTGGTATTTATGTTTTAAATACCGTTCTATGTTTTCATTTTAGCTATAAAATAACATTGTGGAGTATTTTTTATTCGGATCTAATTTTGATCGGATTTTACTTTTAACCCTTTTGCACACACACACACACTGATGTTGCCATTATCTACTTATCTCTAAACATCTACCGTGTAAAATAATTGTTTTCAGGATGAGCCGTGTAATAAAATTGAGAAATCAGACTAACTTACCTTAAGTGACGTCTGATGGTAATTTTATTAACGGCTCATCCTGAAAACAATTAGGTTCCCACCCTGGCTCTTACCTACAAGGTACCGCCCACCCATCAAATAATGGCAACTCCTTTTTGTTACTCTAAAGAAAGTGATTTGACAGAGATAGAAACGTCACCGTTGACAGCTACTCTGGATAAGTGGATTTTCAGTTCGTTTTCTAGTTCTAAAAAACTACGCGGCCGAGTTCGCTGGAGGCGAATACTACCGTGTAAAATAATTGTTTTCAGGATGAGCCGTTAATAAAATTACCATCAGACGTCACTTAAGGTAAGTTAGTCTGATTTCTCAATGTTACCACACATATTTTTTTAAGAGTATCTATGGAGTTTCTTGCCGGGTCTTTTTCATAAAACCCACTTTTTTTGGAACCGTGCAACAAGTTTAACGTTTCAAAAGTACCTATTTATATGGTATAGCTTCCCGCCAGCGGCTTCGCCCGCGTGGTCTTATAATTTTTTCCCCGTTTTTGCTACATTTTTCATTACTACTCCGCTCCTATTAGTCGTAGCGTGATGATATATAGCCTATGTTACTCGGGGATAATGTAGCTTTCTAAAGGTGAAAGAAGGTCCAATAAATTGGTTACGGATCATACATAATAATTACTTTACTAATTGGTAATAGAATAGAATACACGGCTGTGTTTCTTCTTATTTCTATTCCTAATAGATCCTACCAAGTCATAACAGTAATACATCAATAAATCGATAGAATACAACTCCAGCGTGTCTATTTATTTGTTATCTCCTCACTCACGTGAGAATTGCTGAACGAATCGCAATGAAACTTTACAAGTCGATAACTTAGTAAGATGGATTATGATAATGGTGATAAAAGATAGTATTCAATATTATGATGCTCTGGAATTGAATGAAATCAATTCCTATTCAGATTAGGTCATTAAACTTCATTATTCCACTGCCTAGCCTAGTAGTCAGCGCGGCTGCTATGCTTTAGAATTTTAGATTCCCATCTCAATTTCCCAATTCCCAACTCAATTTCCCAATTCCCAACTCAATTTCCCAATTCCCAACTCCATTTCCCAATTCCCATTCTCGGGCAGTATTATTAGGTTTTTTTTATGAAATTCTCAGTAGCAGGAGTTTGTTTGTGCCGTTTATTATTCAGAAATTAAACATACCTACGATGTGGGTGTACCTCTGTGTACCTAGGTGTACCTCGCCTGATCCTTCGGGAAATACAGGCGTCATGGTATGTTATGTTATGGTATGCTCATGTCATTCAACATGAGACATACCAAGTTTCCTTGTATACGTGCCTAGCGTTGTGCATGCAGTGTTTTGGACCTCGAAAACCGTGTGATGAAATTATTTATTAAAGCATACGACACTTTTGTGGAAATGTACATACGTACATTTTTGTAGTAGAAAGTATGCAGAGCGGAGTGTGGATTCGAGGCATGGCTTGTAAACTAGGACAGCCTTAAAAAAACCACAATTCCAAACTCCAACTTATGTATTCATATAAAAACTCAATAAGTATGTATCTAAACACCATCAACCCCATTTTTTGGTTCAATTCTATTCAGTCCATCCTTTTGGTTGCCTGGAAGAGATCGCTGGTCGCGATAAGGCCGCCATTTGTATGTTTTAAAGTCATTCTGTTCTGTCCGTGTTAATGTTTTGGTGTACAATAAAGAGTATATAAATAAATAAATAAGTAGCACTTTCCTCGAACTGGAAATCGAATCCGGGACCTCGGGTGTAGCACCACAATACCAATGAGGTTTCGTAATAATTAAAATTAATACCATGTTATATGGGAACATGGCTGAGTTGACTAACCTAACATAAAGTGATTCCACGTGTTAACAAGAGAGAGAAAGGGACGATGCTATACTTGTAAAGCAGCATCTCTTTCTAACAACCCAAATATTTTTAAGCCTCTCTGTTCCACAAGAAAATCAATCTCCAGGCAGACACAATACAAACAACACCCACAAATCTGTTACACAAAATCCGTGTAACTAGATCGGTGTGTTATCAACGAACATAAATACCGCGTGTTTATCAACGCGAGATTACGCACCACAGATGAAGGCTGCGATACTAGCTGACTACCAATTGACGAGGTTTTAACCATCACGCCTGTATTCCCTGAAGGAATAGGCAGAGTTATACACACGTCGCTACACCCTCGCTTCTCTGGTATGTTTAGTTCCCACGGAATATTGAGCCTAATGCCGTTTACTGGACAGAACACCAGAAAATGAAATACCAGTTGCTCGACCCGGAAATCGAACCCTCGAGAATAGCAATCGCGTTTACGGCTAACGAAACAATACTCCAAATCATGTAAACAGACAGTTTACATGATTTTGTAGTATTTTTGGCAGTTATTGGATCTTCTCATACTGAGAGGAGACCCCGTGCCCAGCAGTGGGACAGTATATGGGTTGATGAAGATGATTGGCTTTGGGTTCTTTCTTTCAACATGGGTGAGCCGAAATTAGTAGTGGAATCTGCATGAATCACTGCTTTTTGTTGTAGCAGTGTTTTTTTTAACTGAAAACACTGAACGGAAAGAACCCGTACACTATACGGGTTGATGTAAATGTAATACCCGAATTTTTGGTATATCATGGTTCCAATTCAACCATATTCGATCAATAGTCGATAGTTTAGTTCAAAGGGCATATACAATTACAGGGTTAATGATTTTTAGGCAATTTTAACATCGGTATGTGTGTGTATAAATTTATTGGAAGCTTTTCAAATTATTTGTATTGTTATCAAGTAGTTAACAGGCGGTATTAGTTCTATTATCTGCTAGATTACTATAGATTATAATCATTATCTCTTTAGGTCTTTGATTGTTGTGTATTACTACTTAATCATATTTTTCTACACTATTTGTTATGACTATTTCGGCTTCTATTATTAAGTGGTTCTTTGGAATTATTCGGTATCTCCAAACAGCAGGCACTGGTGATTAATCACCCAGAATGTTATTAAAATATCCATATTCCTCCCTTCATATATCTCATAATTTTCTATATTTCTTCAATAAGTCAATACCGGAAAAATATTATCAAATTTCTAGGTAAATTATTATGCACATATAATTTCAATTGCGCCTATAGAGACAATAACTAAAGAATATAGCGTACCAATGAGAAAGGAAACGTAACGTGACCGATTTATAGAACAATGAAACGGTAGACGCCGAATACACGCCATGTTTTGACAGCCACAGACTAAGTAGCGTACAGACTGACCGCAGCTTTGGTTGTGATATGTATAAATACAATCTTATAGGACACAGCTTTATTTATTTATGAGTAAAGATGAGATCGAAAGCGCAGCGTGGACGGCCTCCAACGAGATGGACCGATGACCTGGTAAAGGTCGCTGGATGGTCGGATGAAGTCGTTGGATACAGGTAGCATACGTCCGGTCCCTGTGGAAGTCAATGGGGGAGGCCTTTGTTCAGCAGTATGGACCTCTTTTGGCTGACATGATGATGATGATGAAACATAAGATCCTAGTTGCTGTACTCTCTTTTGCTAGAGGAGATGATTTGACAAAGAAATAAAGTCAGCAAGTATGCACCCCCTCTGGCAAACGAGCTGATTTGGACACCATTTATTCCTTCGAGATAGTTATATCCACGGTAGACGTAAAGTAGACGTTATGTATGCTACGAATAAGAGCTTCCAAGTACGTACATTATAAGTTGAGTCATTGATATACGAAGAAGAAGAGGAAGACTACAGAAAACATCCGGAGAAGATTAGAACCTTTGTGGTATTGACACATGGCATTCCTTGGTGCAAGTGCTGGGTTTTTCACGTCAGTGTACGTGAAATGATGACCAATCGATTTGTCCATTGCAATAATCGAGTTCGTTGATATTTATTGTATTACCTGCCTACGTATACCTACTTCCCCATAGGTCACACACCGCGGGAAAAACCAGGTAGGTGTGATGTTCATTTATTAGAATGTCAACGATTTGGTTGGTAAAAGTTCGCCGAAGTTTAAAGTAAGATCCTAAGGCATTGTAGGATAGGCGATAGGAATATAATAAAGATCTTTCATTATGCTTTGTAGAGGCAGCAGTCGGTCAATGACAGCAACTTGCGGAAATTACGCAAGGTCGGACGATGCGTCAGCTTATTACAAATTTTATTGCAAAAATGCAGTTTTGAATGGCGATGTCTTTGATTTTCGGTTTTACCAATACCTACTCATATGTACCGATGTTATGTTTGGGTTTTTCCGGAAATGTAAGTCTGACACCAGTTCTGTTTAAGTTCACCACTGTCCTGAGCTCGGTTTTGGTATTCTTTTTGTGGGGTTGTTAGTTTTTATATCCATTTTTAAATCGTCTGTTTTTCTTGTAGTGTATTACAGTGTATTATTCTCTCATTTTTATAGATATTATGTTATTTCTAACCTTCACACTGTGTAAATAAAACTCTTTTATTCCCAGTTCTAATCTTACCAAATTTTTTTCTCCATTTCGTTCGTTGATCTATGGCAGAATCATCGCCATAACGATTGCATGCGAGACAAAATGCAGTGGCACACTATCGCCTGTATTTATTTACGTACGTTTTCAGCTGGTACACGATCTAGGCTGAATACTAATGCGCCTTTCAACGGTTATGTAGATTGAAATACTAGCCATTTAGCGGCATGAAATGTTTTACTTTATGCTGAAAATGTTACATGTTTTAAAGTTTTAATGGGAGAGAGTTTTGTATGTCATTTGGTACTGCTATTGTATTTTTACAAATGTATATTTTTTGCATCATTGCTTCAAATTACTTATCAGAAAACTGTGAAGAAAAGATGAGACTGGACAGTTTCATTAACTGGGTAACCCAACAATACGCTTTTGTCATATCATGGAAATGTGCGTGACCACTAACTGTCACGATGTTAAGTGATTAATCTGGTTATTGCATGCATGCTCAGCATAAGTCCAAATCAGCTCTCCGAAAGTTGCAAAGAACGATTTCCCAAACATTTGTGAGTGGTTGGAAGAACTTCCTTCGATTGAATCACTTTTAATATCAAACGCGATGACCACGAAACTAGAAAAAAATATCTATTGCTGCAATTTTGTTCACTGTATCAAATCTTCTTTCTGTATTTAGTGGCACTGGCAACTGTGCACATCCAAAAATACGTGTCGTCTGACGGACGCGTGCGATGCGCGTCGACCTATTTCTGTCCCCGCACCGTATGATTTGTTTACAAAGGATCCGCCACAAAGGAATGTCCCACGATTGACATTTGTGTCCGTTTTGTATGATTTGTGTCTAGTTTTGACACGGGGGGTTTGAGGAAGATATGGGGTTGAGAGTTTGGGGCCATGCTTAAGCACAAGAGATGCCGTTGTTGTTGGTTGCCTGGATTTTGCTGTCGGGTACTTCCATTACATTCCTTGGATTTCCATCTAAAATCTCCGGGTTCTTTCCACATACATGATGTGTTGGACGTCCTCGATTATATTAAAAGGGATCCAAATTTTAGACCTCAAGGCTTGTATAGACAGTTTCGTGATATTGAAATCAAACTAGTTTAATTCAATTTGATCATGTCTGGCCGCAATCTAAGTTTTGTTTCAATGAACTCTAGTCTCATTGGGAATATTAGGATCAGCTCAATCAACTTGAAAGTTGTTGATTCCTGTGAGGCCTTTAATAGCAACTGTTGTTTTTGTTTGTGTTTTTTTGGAGAACTTGCGATTGAAAAGTAATGACCGGCTGTTTATTGATTTTTATCTATCTTTATAGCTCTATAACTTTTATTAGCTTATCGGTAGCGTCAATACATGATTACATCATAATTAAGTCATTACTTTTTATAAACTAAAACAACTTTAGTAGTAAATCGGAGTCTATTTAATTTATATCAATCGTTCAGATATAATGAGGCATAAAAACTGAACCTTCACAAGCAGAGTTAAAAAACAGCATGGACTTACGCATTCTTTATCCACCACGGCTTTCGCGACAAAGGTCAGTGCTCCCCAGAGACAACATGACGCCACCGGTGTCTTTATTGCCCGTCTAATGTCTGCATGGGGGTTAAACAATGTGTTTATGTCTCGCTTTGACTGTACACTACATGTGATTCTAGATGGGCTCACTCCAAAAGATGGTGGAGATAGATTGCATTACGGAATAGCTTTATGACCGAGATGCTTCGGTATGTTGCTGTGACCCACGCTTTTAATGTGTTGACCTCCTTTTCCCTATCTCGTGGGGATCACCTATCTTTTCTTGTCAAATTTCAAGCTTTTAGGCTGTTTAGTTTCTGAGATTTCGTGATTATTACTTCTGGCTACATTTATACTTTCTAATATATATTTTTTTTCATTGATATCACTTCTTTTTTGCAAAGGTCTCGATGTCCTACATTAAGTAGCTATTAGATTTTTAAATTAGTGTGCCGTGACACAGTGCCTAACTATTTGCACGTTATTTACACAAACATTTAACATAATGTTTGTTACGAGTCCCGCGGCGTTGACGTACAATCAAGTCGCATGCCCGGCCAAAGTGGAGCAAGCCTTTGCCAGCACAAAAATGAACCCAAAAGCACTTGACACATGGACCAAATTTTAATAATGACTAACCTGGCCTGAAGAAATACACGTGCAGAGCACTTAGGATTTGCAATTTTATCATCAAGGTGTTAAAGATATTATTGGTTTGAGTCTGTCGCGGGTAGCAACAGATCCTATTATCAATCTTAGTCTGTCTGGGAGCTTATGACTGTCGGCGGAGTTTGCTCAGCCTTTTGGCGGTGTTTTTTGTGTCTCTTTGGCCTTTAATGGAAGTTGGTTGACGACTTTATGGGGTACCGACACGTTTACTGTTACGGAATAAAGGAGGTCGGGTTACTTGTAATGGTTTATGTTAATAAAGTGTTGAATTGTTACTCATTGCTTAATAAAGTAAGTTTCAAATGTTAGGGCAGTATTTAAAAAAATATTTTTGCTTAATTTGTGGTGGAAATGGCCTTTGTACAAAAAATTTGAAGATCTTCTCCTATATCTTAGAATGTAGATGCTTTTTCAAACACAAATCTTACATGCAGTAACATCCAGACCGGATATTCCCGAAAATGTTACCCATTGGCTATGTTAATATTTATTCCGTGCTTTGTGCTGATTTACGCTGACCTTCTGCACTGATTGTTAGATATTGATTTGATTGCTAGGCCTAGTGCGGTCAATAAGATCATAATTATTATAAACCAGCTTTTGTCCGCTGCTACGCCCACGTGCAGTTAGGAACTTTACATTTTTCGTGACTAAAATGTAGCCTTTGTCGTAATCCAAGGTATGAGCCATAATAACATTTCAACTTTCAGCCGGATCGGTCGAGCCGTTTTGCTGTAAAGTACAACAAACATCCAAACTTACAAACTTTCGCCTTTATAATATTAGTAAGCTTTAGCTGGAGAGGAAAGCCAACACAACTCACACAGTTCACAATTTCCGTAACAACAATATCCCATTTGTCAAGTAGATAGTAATTAAATGCCCTACCATCTAAGTTGTAGTACTTATCTCTAAGCATTGCACATTGTGGTCTTGGAAAGTGACGAAATAATCAGTCATCATAAATTGCGAGTCGTGTGAATGGATCCGCCACCGTCGCCAGTTGAAGCCGCTTATGTAAACAAGTTTCAGGCGCAGCGAGATACAGCCGCTGCCGGTAAGACATTTTTGTAGCGTCGATCATAATTCAATAGTAATTTTGAGAAGAGGTATTATACATATTCGTACCAAGGTTGTATGGAGTTTGTGGGATTTGAATGTAGTATTCGTAAAAGTAGGGTGGTTTTTTGGAATTTGTGGGGGAAAAGTTTATTTGATGAAAAAAAACTGGACTAGATCTAATTGTCTATACGACCTGCGTTGCTCTTTTTTCCATTGAGGTAAACAGAAACTATAGAAAATATGGTTTTCTAATAATTATTTATTTTTTAAATGCATGTAGGTATGTGACTGCAACTCCACACAGTGCCTCGTGCCACACAGTGCCAGTGGCCTACTAGATCAGTACCTCAACCATGAGTTCTATAGAATTGCTTTTTGCTGTAATCTCATAGCAAATTTTAGTTCCTCACGTAACCGCTGAGAGGTGTTGGAGAATTTTCCATACAATTATTTTACGGCGTTGCTAGCGAGTTTAGTGAGAAAAACTCATGGTTGAGGCACAGAATACGTTAACGTGTACGTTTTTGACAGTTGTTTATTAATTTATTTAAGGCACATTAAAAATGATAACACAAACATTAGAAATATAAGGTACAGAGATACCAATAAAGTCAGTAAGTCAGTATAAAGTTGTGGCGCTTACTCAACAACCCACAGACTTCTCTACACATCTACACAGTAGTAGATAATAACTAGCCATAATTTAGCACTATTATGCGCCAAGGTCCTTGTGACAGGACACGGGCCCCACGTGTCGCCAACTGACTCATTGCTGACGTCACCCATATAAATAGGATACTCTTATAGTATTTTTTTGGTCAGCCATCCGTCCATTCATACGTCAATGGTATCGGGTGTATTGTGTGCAAATTGTTTGACAACTTTGTGGGTGGGTAGTTCTGGCGTCTGGGCGAATGTATGGGGCAAGAGAGGGGTGTGAAGCTGGTGACGGTCACGCAGTACTGTGGCTATCTTCATCATCGAAATGAGTTTGCTTACCTTCCCAAGATTACACTTGGTCGTTGTGCATTCGGGTCTCCGAAATACTTTTTAAATTTTACCTTGAAGGTATACCTCAAACGACCAAGCCAGCCAATCTTCTCCGAAGACTCGCCGAACGATTTACTGGATTCGATTGACGACCAAGTGTTCTGTGTGATTACTAAACAGGAAGAATGCATAACTGTTTGAAAACGGAAACGTCTGCTGATTCATGTCCTAATACGATTATTATCCTGAATATACTTAATTGCAATCGTTAGATAAGGCTTTATCTATCATAACAATAGTTTCTCTATTGTTGCGACCTTTAAAACGATATTAAACTACTAAACTACCGAAACAACTTTATCGTTGCTACCTTACTAATCGATGTAGTTGACTAACATCTCAATAGATGGCGCTGTAACCAAATCTCTAAAACAAACGCCTGTCGCGAGATTTAATGGCGGTCCTGCCGCCAAGTGGACAAAGTAACGTGATACACAAACTCGTCCCGGTTGCCTTCTAGAATGTCTTCATAGGTCATTGGCCCATTTCCTTGTGCACCACTGAGTCACTGTTTTGGCATGCACACGTTCTGGGTTCGATAGTTGGATGCGTACATTGTCAACAATGTCTTGAAGATTCGACTTACCTATGGTTATTGCAACTATTACATACCCAGGTAGATATAGAATACAGTTGCCAATTCTGGATGGTTAGGTACCTACATAATATTTTTTTGCCAAGTGTTAAGTGTCAAGTGCGGCTTCTAAGCATGAGGTCTTAGGTTCGATTCGAGCATTGTTATTCGGATTTTCTACAAAAATATCAGTACCTAGCAATTAGGATTTTAAACCGTTTTAATGGTCACAGGCTTGCCTTATTTATAAATAGTAGGACGAACCGTAGGCATGTACAGTTCTGTCTAACCAGTACAGGCGTGATAGTATTTGTTTCATTTCACAAAAAAAAATTAAGGTGGATATCAAAAATAAAGAGTTGCTTCCAATCTTGATTTGTATCTTTATTGACTTGGCCGACGTTACTTGACCACGGAGTCAGCCAACGTTGGCAAAGCCTACAGTTTCACTCAATGGACATCGATCGATCTAAACGCAGCATGTGGCCAAGTGCGCCTAGATCTGATAAACGCACGGTACTACAGCATGAATTTAGTTGCTAGTGTTGCTAGTGTTGTATATATAAAAGAAGAAAATGACAGACCGAGTCACTGACAGATCGATCGCTCAGCTGAAACCGCGGTCTAGAAGTATGAAAGGTGGTCATAAAAAGCCCATACAACTCGGCCCAAATTTATACCGGAGGTACATGACAGCTGTCAAGTTGATAGTTTTTACCATGAATTCACTATAAAGCTGATAATAATCTGCCGTAATGGCGTGCGTTTTTGACATTCCGAAACTGACACTGACAGTTTTTACTATGAAATCATTACGAAAGTGTGCCAAAATGGCATGATTTTCCTCAAATTAAAAGTTTTTTCTCATCCCCCTGTCAACATATAAAAAAAGCACGGCAGTGTTTTAACCAGCGTTATACAGGGTATTTTTTCCAATAAGTGTACCTTCGGTACATCATTTGGGCCGATTACGATGACCTCCTTTTGCACAAATTTTCCTTGGAAAACCGCGGTCTAGACACATGAAATTTTGCACTAATGTTCCTTAGATGACGTTGATTGTTGGTTCTTTTTTAGGGTTGCCAAAAAACAAAATAAAATAACTACTTTCACTGATCTCTGACACGTGAATCTAGAATTCCTAATACAGCATCCATGACCAATGACCACAGGTTTACCTAGTATACCTAGTCTGTCTGTCTTAATTTCACAGAACTCCTTATGGTGAAACTTCGGTGTCTGTCTGTCTGTTCACTATTATTAAGCCTCAGCATGCTGTACTTTTGCTGTCATGATTCAGCCCTATTTTTGATTAATATGATCCTACTAGCTTTCTGCCAGCGGCTTCGCCCGCGTTGTCTGGGTACTTCTTTAAAAAATATTAAAACAAATCTATCCCACAGGAACCATACTTTTTTCCGGGATAAAAAGCCTATATATTATTCCAGAATATAATCTATCTCTGTACCAAATTTCATACAGATCCGTTCAGTAGTTTTTGCGTGAAAGAGTAACAAACATCCATCCATACATCCAAACTTTCAGATTTATAATGTTACTAGCTTTCCGCCAGCCGCTTCGCCCGCTATCCCACAGGAACCATACATTTTACCGGGATAAAAAGTAGCCTATATACTATTCTAGAATATAATCTATCTCTGTGCCAAATTTCATACAGATCCGTTTAGTGGTTTTTGCGTGAAAGAGTAACAAACATCCATCCATACATCCAAACTTTCAGATTTATAATGTTAGTAGAATTAGAACAATTAACACGTAGGCAATACCTATTCAATATGATTCGTCACAAAACACGTCATTAACTACGTACGTGGGACGTCTTAGGTGTCTATTTGCGGAATATTACAGTTTAATTCTGTACATTACTGAAATAACTATGTTTTGTAAATAACTAGACGCCGCTTTGCCATTTTGGGTGGGTAGAAATGGCGGTGCCAATAAATACGTCACATGCTCGAAAAGCGTTTAATCATGCACTAATTTTATTCAATGAGTTGTGTACCATTCATCAGAGTTGAAAATATCACGAGGTAAATAGTGCATGACTTACATAATTGCGTACATAGTACATAGCACCATGCCTGCTTCCTATTTTTAGTGCTGGAAGACTATAATAGTTGGACCGAAAGGAAAACAAATGAGGTGTGATACATTAACGATTTACGAAAGAATAAAGTTGTTGAGTAATTGATAATATGAAAGAAAAAACGGAAAGCTGTTTGATAAAACAGCAGGCTATTTTAGAAGCCAAATTAAAAAAGCTAGCTAGCTTTCTGCCAGCGGCTAGGACCTTGTGGTCTGTGTACTTCTTATAACTTTTATCCCCTATTTCAACTCCTTACCGCCCTTTTTCGCATTAAAAAGTAGCTTCTGTCCTTTCTCAGGCTCTAGACTATCTGGGTACCAAATTTCATTTAAATCGGTTCAGTAGTTTTGGCGTGGAAGGGTGACAGACAGACAGAGTTATTTTCACATTTATAATATTAGTAAAGATGAATATACAACATTAATGATAAATGTATAACAATAAACAAAATTATATTACAGTTCACGCCAAACTTATTGTCCGGCTTGAAGTTGGCACGAGCTAACTTCAACCCGGCCGTAAAAGTCGGAGAAACAAAAATATTGGATAACGAAAGCTCAAATCGTAGGCTTTCATTTTGATGCAATACTTTTCTCTCAACAGAAATAAAGAATAAACCTTTTCATTTCAAACATTTGCATTAGCAGTAAATAACCAATGTATCCTAGTACAGTTCACGCCAAACTTATTGTCCGGGTTGAAGTTGGCACGAGCTAACTTTAACCCGGCCGTAAAAATCGGAAAAGGAAAAATATTGGCTATAAATGATATGAAGTGACAGCCTACGACTTGAGCTTTCGTTTTTATTTATTACAATTCTATAATTTTGTTTCTCCGATTTTTACGGCCGGGTTAAAGTTTGCTCGTGCCAACTTCAAACCGGACAATAAGTTTGGCGAGAACTGTATGTTAGTTCACTAAAACGAGGAAAGTTACGTGGCCGAGTTCTTATAAAACGAAGATGTCCATAAAATCATTTGATCCTATTGTAATTTTGCTCGTAATAACCAAAGCTTAGATCCGCCGTCTGCGTTTAATGAGGCGTCGGCTTCCCCTGGGAATCCCTAGGTCTCGGAATTTTTACCACTAATGAGAACAGACATAAGAGGCTTACTAATACTACGCTACTACCTATTTTCTCAACAAAGCTAGCAACGTGAAAACATCGGACAATTACAAAGGGAAAATTCCAGAATTTCAAGCTCTGACTTCGACCCAGATTGACATGACGGATCTGGAAAATCCGAACCGCTAGCGAGGCTCAAAAACGCCCAGGATCGATTGAATCGTATGTCAGTTCCTTTGTCAAAATTAATAACGTCTGCTTTCAAAGTTCTCAACGACGGGAATCGAAGCCATGAAAGCTTTACCCGGTAGGACTGACACAGAGTTAATTGGACGTTGCTAGCCTTTGGGTGCCTTTAGGTTTCTTGTTAGCAAGATGGCGGACTTTTCTTTGTGGCCAGCCTTTTTCTTTAGGCGTCAGACGGTATTGAATGCGGCTCTAAGGAGGCTGTTTGTAGTGCGCTCGAAGCAACGTGTTGGAGAAATGAGGTTGGATTTAAAGATCTGGAACTTTTTATTGATTGCAGCTGTGTTCTGTATTTTCCTTTGAGCAATTGGTAGGTTTGTTTGTACGGCAGGAAAATAAATTGCAGTCCCATCCATTCTAGCTTCGCCTTTGACGACTTTACTTAAGCAATTTTCAGTCAATTTATTCGTATCTTTCGCCTCATTGGTTATGCAAACATTTATCAATATTGACATCACAAGTATGTATTTAATTTACGCGAACACCAGAATGTTCTGGATGGAACATGTATTATTTATCACACTTCCAGTAAACATACATATGTATGGGTTTTAACTTATCATTGACTCATATTGACACACATAGGAGTGACGTGGGTATATAGTGACGTCATTACCATAGCATCTACGCACACAACGGTGATCAGTTCCACAAATAACTATGACGTAGATGGAGAACAATTTGTGTGTAAATAATTTATTTGGGTGAGTTTGCCTATTTCATCTTATTGACTGTGTGTCGCTTGAAAAGGGAGCCAATGCTGAGGTGACGGCTGACAGGGATAAGACTCGTGCCCAACAGTGGGAGGGGAGTGTGGGATGGAGAGTAAAACTTCTGGTCTTTGGCTCTGGAATGAGATTTACTTAGCGTTCCTTTTTTTTATTTGGGGACATTTAACACATCTATTCTCAAACTAAGCAGAGCTTGTACTATGGGTACTAGAGAATGGATATAGTACTTACATAATTTTTTTTTTAATACATACTTATAATATAAATACAAAGAAACACCCAGACAAACACAAACACTTAAGTTCATCACATAAATATTTGTGTTCTGTGGGAATCGAACCCGTAATCAGTAGTAGGTACTCCAACCACTAGACCACAGACGTCATATTTGAATTCTACGGTACATTTGGAAAACCACATTCCTTACAGCAGAACTGTTATTGCATTATGCAGACAAGAAATAGCAGTTCACTCAAAACAACGAAGTGCCATACCATCTGTACCATAACAAATCCCATAGATCTCAATGCTCACAAATCAATAAACTTGAATAACACCCAAACAAACTTTCAGTTAATGCTAAACGAAAGTCAGCTGTAAGTTAACAGTGTTAGGATTCTAAGTGAAGTGTTTGTAAAGGCAGGACAAACAGGATTCAATTTATACGAGTAGGGACGGCAATGGACAAACACGTTGGCTATGTAAATAGAATTTAGGGCTGACGAATTTAGGTTGTTTTTGCGACTGTTATTTTAAATGCACATTTTGATGTGATTGGTCTGTTTCCTCATGGGTTTTTATGAGCACAAAGATGCATAGCGCTAATATTCACCACGTAGGGTTTTAATAAAAATATTCCTTTGAGATACTTTTCAACTAACTTGTTAATTTTGCAAATCGGTTCTGTTCTAATATTCATAACTTTCCAGAACTATCAATTATCCTCATGGCGGTAGGTGGAACGCCATATTCTCTTTTCCTTGATAACTTGATAACAAAAAATAAAAATGGTGACTTCCCAGAAATGCTAACCCTTGCATGTTAGGATTACTATATGGCGGCAATCCAAAGCTTCGGACGGTGAAGATCTTACGCACACATATAACTTATACATATATCCACACTAGACGAGCACACATTGGCATACTAAGGAAGGTTGTGTTTACAGAGTATTACTAACACAGAGTAGAGTTGTTTGTAGAGTTGTTTGTCTGTAGATTCCAATATCGAACAGACTAACTGGTCAACTCATTGGTTATTAAAAAAGCTATTGGTTTGCCATACGAACACCTATGACAGTCGTTAGTGGTAGTCAGAAGCCCAAAAATCCTGACAACCAGTATATCCTTCGAATATCGGTATTGCCCAGAAATTGGATTGCGGAGGTCTGATGGCAGTCGCTTCGTGTAAAATACTGATATTCAGCCGCATTTGGTTAGACTGGAAGCTGATCCAAACATGGTTGGGAAAAAGGCTAGGATGATGATATTGGTTTGTACAGTTGTTGAGGTAGGTGCATTTTTACAAGACAGCTAATTTGGTGAATGATGTTTGAGTTTGCGTTCACACTAGGAAATCACGAAGGAAAACAATTTATTTATCCGTTTAATTAGTTTTTGGAATAAATGGAATGTGGTCAATTAGCAATTTGATAGTATAAAGTGTTACCAGAGCTTTTATAAGGCTGCGTTTGATAAATAGATTAGCGGTGCGCTAGGAAAAATTCCACCAATAGGCTGCATTTGCTTCTGTTTTAAACGCGGCCGATTGGTAGATATTTTCCACTTCACAGCACAGCTTCCTCGCATATCGCTTGTGGAAACACAGCCTAAGCTTCTGACTGAAATTAAAAAGATGAATTTGTAAAAATATGTACAGTAATTTTTAGACTGCTTTCTACTATAATTCATACTATAATTCGCTTCCATTCCTATGAACCCCCCCTGGTCCCTATATGCCTCCTACATTATAAATTGACCCTACCGTCCCCAATATTAGTCTGAATTTCACTTGACAACTTAACACATTTGGTATTCGGTGTAGTCCTGAATTTTTGGGACAGGGATAGACCCAAGGGATCGTTTTAACACTAGGACAACTATAAAACACTAGATATATCATAACTTGAACAAACATTTCTATTATACTGTGACGGGTTGCGTGTTCTTTCCATCAGACGATGCATTTCAAGGACAGCTTTGAGTAACATTTACATGGGAAAACTATACATTTCTCGCATACCTAGTTCTTTATTCGGCAATACGGAGACATACTGATGGAAATCGATATTAAGTCAGTACCTAGTTCAGTGTGATTTTCCAAGACGATATTTTTTGAATACCTAGTGTGTTTTTGGGTTTACTTGAGTCGTGGGTGGAAAAGTACCAGCTGGATTTTGAATAATGCTTTTGTGCTGGGGCGCTTCTACATGCTGCGTAATATAGCAATGCCTATCCTTATCGTTACTAATAATATAAATGCGAAAGTAACTCTGTCTGTCTGTCGCGCTTTCACGCCAAAACTACTGAACCGATTTTAATTAAATTAAGTACACAGATAGTCTAGAGCCTGAGAGAGGACATAGGCTACATTTTAATGCGAAATAGGCTGTAAGGCGTTGAAATAGGGGATGAAAGTTATAAGAAATACCCACGCAGGCGAAGCAGCTGGCGGAAAGCTAGTTGCCGATAACATACATACATACATAGCTTTACGCCTGTTTCCCATAGGGGTAGGCAGAGACTATAGATTTCTAGACTATAGATCCTGGCACACCACTTTCGCTTCGTCTATGTTCATTATAACCTCTCCAAGCATGCTCGTCGGTTTAAGGTGCTCTTAACCTTGCCTTTTTTAAGAACGTCCGTCCGTCCGTTGCCTATAAAGTTTTATGAAAATTGGAACACAAGCTACTAAACTTGCCTATTCATGTGACTAAACTGCACACACTGGTAAAATCAATGCTTCCCCCGATTGCTCAACAAAATCATAATCATCAGCATTAAATAACAGCGTTAACCGCCGCCACGTGAAGGCACCACAGTTATTATCTATTAAAAACATAATGAATCTATTCATAACACAACAAAACATTTATAGCAGCAAAACATAAAAACGGATCTTCAAGGTTCAGCGTTGTATCGCGTGGGCTACGCAGTCTAGCCCGAGGGTGGCGTCTTCGGGAGGCGTGACCTTGGAGGGCGACGACCGCGCTGACGTCATCAACCTCCCCCTCTCGCCCCCCGCACCCCCCGGCTTCCTGTTGCCAACCGGCATGGTGGCGTGTGTTCGCCAAATATTTGGTTTATAGGTTACTTGGGGAGTTTTGTAGGGTGCTCTTGTAAACCTGAGTTAAGTTTTAAAGTATGTACTTTTTTTGTTGCAGGTATGTATGTTGCTGTTTTTGGATTGGTTGACCTGGTCTGGGCAGACAGTCCAGGAGCTATGGAATACTAAAGGTGTTTGCGAAATTAATCGCACTTGAAATTGTGGTAAGATTGGACTGTATCCGTTTCTGACATTTCGGTAAGAAAGAATGAATAAGATACACTTAATACATGAAATAGATTTAAAACTCTTCCTATTCACGGCTCTTATTACTAACGGCGTCAAGACTTTCAATTAATCTCAATGAATGATCTGAAGATGTACCCTTTTTTTGTCTCTCGCAATGATAACATAAAATTTAGAACAATTTGGGACAAAAAGTTTGCAGAACAGTAAAATCTTCAGTTAGCCTAGGCTTATAAAAAGTCTGAAGAAAAAATAGCTCGCGAGACATCCATTCAGTCAAGTTTTTGTCAGCTACTTTTTTCACAAATATTAAGACTGTTTCTTGAATGAAGGAACGTTATGTCATGATAAACTTATTTTTTGTAGCTCTTCCACCTGAACATTGAACATACTAGCTTTAAAAAAACACAATCAACAGCTCGAATGCATACACTTCGATATTCATAAAATTGTGAAATAACAAACTTAATGTCACATAATATATCAAAGTTCACATTCCATTTCTACAAAATGTTTTAGGGCCTTGACTGTGGTCATTCAAAAATCAACTTAAATTAGGTAGGTGTATGATATACCTATTGATACGAAAGTAGATACAATATGAGGAAGTGACAATAAGAATTGTTTTGGATTGTGAAGTAGCATAGACAGTACCTAAGGTGTTTCCATGGTACAGGTTGAAGGTTTTCAGTTTCACCAGTGTACCCAGGACCAAAGCCAGTTGCCTGGCTACGACTATACGGCAAGGGTAGGCAGGTAACATTTTGGATTTGAGCCCGAATAATGGCAATAGGGTCGGCCCTCTATTACATGGGACTTAAACGTACCGGCGTACTGTGGGTGTATATTAATACATCTCTGCCTAACCCTTCGACGTATACAGTGGTGATGGTATGTAAGTGTAGGGTTGTCGTCTTATTATAGGTACATGACCTATTTCTGCTAATCCCCTCATCTTTACGCCGTTGCGCGGTGAGGTAGAAATGAATGCTTGCACTGTTTGAATCACATGCATTGATTAACTACCACATATAGGTTCATATAATTATGTATTACTGGTAGGGGTGGAACGGTGGTATATCGTAACAAAATAATATTATATCCATCCATCCATCTGGGGAGGCGGCAGGATATGTCGTGAACGAGTGCTGTCTGTTGGGACTGGTCGGCTCTTACTGCTATGGCTATCTTTTCAATTCTAATATCTACTCTTTAATCTCTGCATCTACACATCTACCTGCATCATCCTCATTAGTATGCACAACAATTGCTACTGTTACAACACATATTATTTAAAAAAAATATCTATGGAGTTTCTTGCCGGCTCTTCTCCGTAAGACCCACTTTTTTTGGAAGCGTGCAACTAGTTTAGCATTTCAAAAGTACCTATATATAATACTAGCTGACCCAGCAAACGTTGTTTTGCCATATAGAGATGGGTCACCCTTATCATTTAGGGGTATGAAAAATAGATGTTGGCCGATTCTCAGACCTACCCGATATGCACACAAAATTTCATACAAATCGGTCCAGCCGTTTCGGAGGAGTATGGCAACTAAAACTGTGACACGAGAATTTTATATATTAGATGGTTTAATTGGAATAAAATTATTTGAATTTGAATCACAAAAAAAAAACAATTTGTCTTCCTTTCCCCTTTATCCCGTAGCCAAGGAATCATAACTGTCACCGCGACCATGACGGAAGGTACCCCTCTGCCTAACCCTTCGAGATCAATACAGGCATGATGATATGTTTTGTTAAGCAATGTATACCTACATGACTATTGGTTGTGTGTATTATAAATGGATATTTTATTAAACCCTCTCTGGGGAGACTAATTTCAATAAAGTTTCTCTAAGGCTGATATTCAGAGACGATGCTAAGCGTAAACTTATGCTTCCGTATGTCAAATTGTAGTACGAATTTGACATACGGAAGCGTTACTTTACGCTTAGCGTCGTCTCTGAATGTAAGCCTAAGTATGTTTGGACGTTTCTTCTCAGAGGTCAGCTAAGAAATGCCGGCGCCATCTCGTTAAAAAAATGAAACATATTGACTTGTAAAAGTCTCTTCAATTATAGGATCTATTTATAGAAATAAATACCATTTATCATTTATAATTTAACGATGCTTCATCAAATTAATTCCCCATTTTCCCCCAACAATATCATCGGGCACGTGTTCCTCGTATACACGTGAATCCAAATTAACTATTGTATGAATGCCCGGCAAAGGAAAATATACTTACAAACACACTCATAATAAATAAGGGCGCGTACATATTTGAGAAGGCGCGACAAACGGCCGTTTCTGAGGCTCGTGTACGACGTTTGTTAGCTTATGAAACTCAATATGAAAACCCAATGTCACTTGGCCCGACTTGGCCAAGTAAATACATACATACTTGTGGATCAACCCAGGATTTAAATACATACTTGGGGATCAACCCAGGATCTGTAGCGTGGCAGTCGCGCAAACCTCGTAACGTTAACGTTGACGTTCATAACTGTAGTAGTCCGTGGTCGCAACCACGGAATACTAGAGAGTTATGAAATACAGTTCACGCCAAACTTATTGTCCGGGTTGAAGTTGGCACGAGCTAACTTTAACCCAGCCGTAAAATAGAAGAAGCAAGAATATAGGATTATAATAAATAAAAACTAAAGCTCAAGTTGTAAGCTGTCGCTTGATATAATTTTTATCCAATATTTTTCTTTCTCCCATTTTTATGGCCGGGTTAAAGCTACCTCGTACCAACTTCAACCCGGACAATAAGTTTGACGTGAACTGTACTAGGTTTCCGCGAGCGGCTTCGCCCGCGTGGTGTGGGTATTTATTATAAATTATAGCCTATGTTACTCGGTAAAGATGTAGCTTTCTAATTGTGAAAGAATTTTTCAAATCGGTCCAGTAGTTTCGGAGCCTATTCAATGCAAACAAACAAACCAACAATCAAATCTTTCCTCTTTATAATATTAGTATAGATATTATCATTATTGATTAGTTATCCTTACTTCCTAACTAATATTATAAATGCGTAAGTAACTGTCTGCCTATCTGTTGCGCTTTCACGCCAAAACTACAGACCTGATTTATATGAAATTTGGTACACAGATAGTCTAGAGCCTGAGAAAGAACATAGGCTATACATATACTTTTTAATGCGAAAAAAGGGCTGTAAGGGGTTGAAATAGGGGATGAAAGTTATAACAAATACCCAGACCACGTGGGTGAAGCAGGTGGCGGAAAGCTAGTTTCATAGATGCGGAGACCCTACACGATGTAACCAAACACCAGGGGTTAAATCGTCCTAGCGTCTAGGGAAGTCGTGGCACGTCCTCCAATGTGTATGCATCCTAAAGCTGTTTCACTATGAAAGCGGTACGTTCTTCGATATTACTTAACTTTTTTCTAAGTTTCCTGTTATACTAAAACTTTCAGCTTTCATAATCTCTTCTCTCATCCTTCCGTGGACTTAGTTCTGCTAAGACTGAACCTCCTGGAAATTGCTGGACTAGTCGAATATAATGTAGCATATGTTATGTATATAATATATCTACACTAATATTATAAAGAGGAAAGATTTTTATTTTTGTATGTAACGAATAAACTCAAAAAGTACTGGACCGATTTGAAAAAATCTTTCCATGTTAGATAGCCCATTTATCGGGGAAGGCTATAGGCTATATATCATCACGCTACTACTAATAGGAGCGGAGTAGTAATGAAAAATGTTGTAAAAACGGGGGAAAAAATTATAAGACCACGCGGGCGAAGCCGCTGGCGGGAAGCTAGTTAAGTTATATAGTCGCATAAACTATGTATTTAGTTAAATTGTATCTGTGTTGCTGTGCCATCTAGTACTAAAACCAAACAACATCATAATTATATGTATTCCCCGAAGGGTTAGGCAGGGGTGTACTAATGTACACACACAGTTCACCGGTATGTTTAGGTCCCATTTAATAGGGGACGATCCTATTGCCATTGACCAGATAAGTATAAATGTAAGACTTACTTTAAGAATCTATACTATATAGTTATATAAATATTGAGTATTGAGTATACTATTATAAAATTGTAAAAAAGTCATTTCTGTACATTGAAGATATTAAAAAAAAAACAATTGGGTTAGAGTATATAAACGATCGCTGATTTTTAGAATTCTTGTCTGTTTGTCTGTTTGTCTGTTTGTTAGGGGTTGGCGCTAAACCTACTGAATAGATTTGAATTTTGTATGAACTGTTGTAAAGCATAATTTCCAACTTAAAAACTGATGTCAAGCTTTTTTCAATTATTTGAATAGATCCTTGGATACAGCTTGACCTCTCTGTTGTATGCAAGCCCATAGAAAGAAGAGATCATCATTGTTGTTTTTTTGTTTTTTATTTTCTATTTAAAAGTCCATCGTTCAAATAAAAAAATGAGGTATATCTCAATCCACTTGGTTGCGTAGATGCTGAGATAGAGCTTGACCTCACTGTAGTATGCATTCCTATTGATATAAGGGATCATTATTGTTGGTTCTTTAATTAAGTTGTCATATGCGCAGATATCGTGATTGTTGATTAGTTATAAACGTTTAAAGTGGTATAGACTTAAATTAAACAATAGTTGTAAAGTTTGGTTAGAATTACGAGTTATTACGAATAACTGAAGCTTCCGTTTTCTTTTCGACATATTTTCACAAACAGCATCACCTCAGAACCTCATAAAGTACCTCAGTACCGAGACTAATTGTCGACCGGAATCGAACCCACAATATTCGAGCTTAGCGCCGTTATAACTTAGTCACGAGGCCCTTTTAACAAACCTCTAAAACACTACTTCAAAATACAAGTTTTTTATCAATGGGATCAATGTCTAATCCTAATTTTGTTTCTACATCCACGTAAGCGAAGCCGCGGGCAAAAGCTAGTTTCATATAAAAACCTAATAACACTGCATTTACCCTACTAGGGAATCAAACTCAGGATTTTAAGCAGTCGCACTTAGCACTACGCTAACAAGGTACTAAAGCAAAACATTGACTTGTAAAAGTGTCTTGAAAAGCTCTATTTACAGAATTTGTCGTTATACAATAAAAAATACTGTTTCAAAACTTTTTCTGTTGGAAACCTTAGCGTTGTTTGCAAAGCAGGGAACTTAAAAACAGTTGAAGTCTTATAAAAACTTTATTAGCTTCTAAATATTTACAGAAATTAATAAATATCGTTATAGAACTAAAAATACAGTTTCAAAACTTTTTCTGTTGAAGTCTTATAAATACTTTATTAGCTTTGCACTCGCAGTACTACCCGCAACGATTTTGTTTCCCATAACCCCATAGGAATTTCCCCAAAATCCTTTCAACTTTACAAAGAATCAAAAGAAGAATGCGCCCTTCCTGAGCCCCAAGATACAAGCTATGCTTAGTTTGGGGTTGCCGCTACTCGTGTACACTGTTGTAACTCTTTCTGGCAATAAACAATTTGTATTTGTATTTGATATTTTCACACATTCTTACTTCTTCACTAATATTATAAATGCGAAAGTAAATGTAAGTATGTCTTTCTGTCTTTGTGCTGTCTGGATCTGTGCCCGGTTGATGGCAATAGGCTCGCCCCCTATTACATGGGACCTAGACATACCGGCGAAATGTGGGTGTACATTAGTACGCCTCTGCCTACCCCTTCGGGGAAAACAGGCGTGATGGTATGGTATACAGATGGTAACAAGTAAAATAATGACAATTATTGATTATTATTAACAGTCTGTACTCGATGCAAAAGCAGAACATGGCGTTTCTGTTGCCTCGGCCCTCTTTATAATACACACCCTATATTACAACACTCTGTATAAAATAATAACTCGTCATTAATTGTCGAAAGCCCTCCCTTTGAATAACTTGTCATACCACCCCCCTGCGCATTTGCATATGTCTGTGTTCATGTGACAGTGTGACTCAGATGTCAGCCCCATTGGCGTTTTTGTGCGGGTTGGGAGGGGTTGGGGGGTGATTTGGTCTTATGGGGTCCCGGCTTATGAGTAGTAGCGATGAGAAATACACGAGATGCAATCTCCACTAAATGGTATACTTTTAAAAGTGAGTTTTTTATACCACAAGTGTGACAAACAAGCATGTGGCCCATTTGATGGCAGACGGCCTCCGCAGCCCATGGACATTTACAACACCGAAGCGTTACACACGCGTTGCCGACCCTGCAAAAACCTCTTAGAGGTTTATGGAGGATTCACTGCGCCGACAGTTTAAGGGAATGTTCCTCTTACTGCCAGCGCAGCGCATCCATAGAAGGAACTGGCAACCTTACTTACTGCAGGAACAGAACACACAATAGTGTGTCATTTGGCTGCAGTTGTCTGTAAGGTGGAGGTACTTCCCCAAACGGGCTGCTCCAGATTTGAGCGATGAAACGCTGTTCGCTACCTCTTAGTATTTTGTTTGAGTTTGTTATTTGTATTGTAATATTAATGACAAACAAGCAAAGTACGGGCCGGCTGATGGTAAGCGGTAACCACAGCTTATCGACTGCAGCAACTGCAGTAACTGAGCATCACTAGCGTGTTGCCATTTTGAGGCCTCTGTTGTCAAGTCTCAATTGCCCTGTATGTTTGTCACCGCCTACCGTTGCCGAGGGTCCCACCGAGGATAGTCTAGTCTGGGTCTAATTTACGTCCGTTGTATATGTATATTGTGAAGCTCCCCGCGACACGGGAGTTGTTCCCTAGTGCGAGAGCAGTCATCTTTACTTTATTATTATAAATGCGAAAGTAACTTTGTCTATCTGTCGCGCTTTTACGCCAAAACTACTGAACTTATTTGAATGAAATTTGGTACAGTGATCGTCTAGAGCCTGAGAAAGGACATAGGATACTTTTTAATACGAAAAAAAAAGGTGTAAGGGGTTGTATGTTATCAGACCCAGACCACGTGGGTGAAGCCGCTGTCGGGAAGCTAGTTTTCCATAAAATTGAACAAAAAACCCGTTTGTGACGAAAAATATAGTAGGGTAGGTAGTAAGTGTTACATGTCAAAATTAACTGCCTCTTCATTGATAAACAGCGAAGTTTCTGCATTTTGCATTGGTCGCATGTCTGTCTTATACATAGAATCCCTGAACGTTACCGAAACAGAAGATAATCTGAGTTGCATAATATTACATAACATTTCATTATTATATTCTGTTCGAAGTCCATTCAAACATAATTTTTATGATCGTTATGCAAATGCAGCGGGTTTTATTTATACTGTCGAAATGCGACAAACTAGTCGACCATACGGGTTCACTGCAATATTAAACACGGCATTGTTTGTTTTTGGATAACTTAGCAACCAGACTAGAAAAAAAAAAAGTAGCTTTCTCCAATAATTTCTTGCGATACGAGACATGAACGGACATAATAAAAGCTTCTACAGTCCGCTTGACCCAGACAAACGCCTAAAACTCCCCCATCTATTTTCGCCAGACATTTGCCTGAAAGACGAAAAAATATTCTATTATCCTACCCAATAACAATGTACCCGGCATATCTCATTTCCCTACACTATCTGTGTTTTGTTATTCGGTCGGTTTATACTGAAAGGGCACGGGGTGAAGGACGGCTGTTATGCTGAGAAATCAGCGATCGATACTTTGTCTGTTGCCTGTACATCCAAATATCTACCTTATTCCGTCTAGTATAAAGTTTATTTTCCGCCTGTCTTGTGATATGTTGACCTGTTGGTTGTGGACGTGTTCCGACTGCGAACTCCTTCAATTTTGAGCGGCTGTGCTTATTATATACGTTTGGCAACTTGTTGGCGATGACAGAACGTTGGTTGTATGCGGGACACGGGCAAGTTTGCCCCTATTTACGTCCCAGCGGATGACTGCCCGAGTGCCCCGATGATAAGTTGGGCTATGTTTAGTTAGTGTCAGATGCAGATGTCGTTGTAAGAGTAAGCTGTACCTCACTCAGTCAAGGGAAATAGGTTAAGAACTACTCGTGCAGCGGTCTCATGTTCAAACATTGTGCTGCATTGCGTTTAGCTTTAATTGGTTTATATTTGAAGCTTGTAAACAAAAAGCATCGGTGCGATTGCTTTCATCATAATCAAATTTAGGCTTTATGCAATTCGGTAGTATAATTCTGGCAAAGAGGGAATGAAACTTCGTAAATTTTGAGTGTATTGTAGGTCTAAAAAAGAGAGTTACATTGAGACCATAGATACAGTTATGTATCTACTGTAGTGCTAATAGGCTGTCTACACTGCTTAACCATTAAACGAATTGAGCTTATCATAAATATCTGCAAGTCTATATCTAATCAAGAGTAGTTCAGATATTTGCCTCCTGCGTAGACCTTTGTGCCAGTGCGAATACGTTCAAAATATTTGTTCGGCCAATATTCGTTGAGCTTAAAATGTATGATGTTAGGGATAACAAGTATTGTTAGGGAAACTTCTAGAATTCCGATGAAGCTAAAACCAGATTTGGGTGAAATGACGATATTATGAATTATGTAGATCTTATAGGACTCCAACCTTCATGATTTGACTTTAATTTATTCTTTATTATCTAGAAAAAAAACACACTATACATACAATAATCTATACTAATATTAAAAAAAGAAAAAAAAAAAATATGTTTGTAATGAGTAAAATTAAAAATTACTAGATCGATTTCAAAAATTCTTTCACTACTAGAAAGCTACATCTTTCCTGAGTAACATAGGCTATAATTTTTAAGACCACGCGGGTGAAGCCGCTGGCGGGAAGTTAGTTCTTAATATATAACAAATATTAACATCTATTTGACTACGTAATATCGGCTACATAGTACTTCGTACTTCGCATGGTGTCATGATATTATAGCCTCCCGCGGAAACGCCGCTGCATGACACTCTTCGGCCAAAATTCTTTTAAGAAAGTCTTCCTAAAAGTCTTCTAACTTTGGCGTGACTCCAATTTCTCAACCCTCTTTTAAAGTGTAAAAAAGTCCCTTAAAATAACTAACGTAACTAATTACCGGTGCGGCAATGATGTCGCAGTGATGATCGCACATGTGCGTGAGCCCTTATACCGGCGTAAACAAGCACCCTTCGGCCAAAATTCTTCCAAAAAAAGAGTCTTCCAAAAATATTAAAGCAAATTTTTTGGTGTGACTACACTTTGTCAACCCTCTCACTAAATTTAAAAAAAAGTCCAATAAAATAACTAGCGTAAAAGCTAATTACCGGTGCGGCAATGATGTCGTGGTGATAATCGCACATGTGCGTGAGCCCTTATACTAGCGTAAACAAGCGTAAGTAAACGTGGCTGACTATTGATTTCTTTCCTCCTACCCGCGTTGCGACAAAAACAGCTTTGTTTGTTGTTGTTTGTTTGTTATTTTGGTTATATCGTCTGCTTTTGTTGGAAGCTTAAGTTTAATAATAGATGAAACGAAATGTGTTTGATTAGGTAACGTTTTTATAAGTGGGTTCGTATTTTGTATTTTTACTATAAGCAGGTTTTTATTATCTTAGATAGGCTTGCGCTTGACCACAACTCGTCTGATGTTAAGCAACGATATGGCATACGATGGAGCGCGCTTGCCTAGAAGAAACTGATTCACTCTCGTCTTGAAGACACCCAAATTATAGGTCTCTGGGAATAAGGATTCCGGCAGTGAGTTCCACAGTAGAGCAGTTCGCACTATATATGTGGAGGCAAAACGTTTATTGCGGGATTTAGGCACTTCCACCATGTAGCGATGGCGCCTTGCCGTAGCCCTGCTTGTTTATTTACTAATATAAAATTCTCGTGTCACAGTTTTAGTTGCCATACTCCTCCGAAACGGCTGGACCGATTTGTATGAAATTTTGTGTGCTTATCCGGTATTTATGAGAATCGGCCAACATCTATTTTTCATCCCCCTAAAATGACCCACCCCTATATGGCAAAACAACGTTTGCCGGGACAGCTAGTTTACTAATATATTTTGCCCGCGGCTTCGCCTGAACCCGTTTTCCGTAGGAACAGGCTACCAAGTGACTTCCGTCATGGTAGTGGTCAATGTTCCTGATCTCAGAGGTCAAATGATGCCAAGTGCGGTTTTTAGTCGCCGAGTCCGACATACCGTTGATGTTCCGCATCCAAAAAAAGCTAGAAAAACTGGTAACTCATCTTTGGGAAAATGAATGCATTTCAGTGCAAATTGAGAACCCTACAGAAATTAATAATTACTTCCATACCTACATAATGTTTCTGGATGACCTAATTTGTGCACAAACAGACGAGTTTATCGCCCGTAATTAAAAGTTTTTCATTCAATTTTCACGGAACGGAACCATTAAAAATAAATTGTTGGTATCTGTTCAAAGAATCGATTATTCCAGTCATTTTCATTGCAATATCAGTGATATTGCGATCAGGCGTTTCCCCGAAGCGGGCATGCACTGCACCGGGGGTAGCTTGCTATAAAATCAATACGTTGTGTTTATCTACGGATCGACGTAACGGCGCCGGTAAATATACAGATGTAGGGCACTGCACTTTGTTGGCAGTAAGGGGCTATTGGTACAGAATAGTGAAGCGAGTCAGTCAAATTTGTCACTCGAGTCGTTTCACGATTTCACTCGAGTTGTGGCTGGACGAGGTGTGTTTTCCCTCCAACCCAAGCATCCTCCGACCAGGCGGGTGTTATGCCTGGTGGGCCACTGCCCGACGGTTGAAGTCGCGCGGTTGTATATGCAAGCCGTACGGTAAACTTCACTTGCGCGATTCAGGATTTTTTGCTTCGTACGAGTTCTTAAATAGATAGTTCTTGATAGATGTCGCTACAAACACTTTGACAGTTTTTATATGAAAAAAGTTAGGCGTAAATATTACTTTTATAAAAAGGCGCCTCTAAGAAAAACATAATATAATAATATTATGTAGTCCTTTATTGTATCAGTAGGTAGTAATAGCGTTTGTAAATAAAAAACCCAACGACCTCTACACAATCAAATGATCAAGGGTCATCAGTACATCAATGAATGGATGCAACGTAAACAGACAATTTTCCTTATACCGTTCACACAATGGCCGAACTTGTATACAAACTCGCGTTCGTTATTCCGTATCAAAGCGTTCTATATTTATATATTCCGTACAAATGTATGGGTTTTTTTACGTTACGTTGAGTGCATTTCAGTGACGTAACAAAGTTTCAGTTTCGTTTTGTTTAGTTTTCAGCTTTAGCACGGGGTCGCGAATTGTTATGCTTAGACTGGTTTGTTCCTATTATTTGTGTATAGGTAGTTTATTTACGTTATTGATGTAGAATAACTTTGAGAATGCTTTTAGAAGCGATCCCAAACTTATTCTATGTTGAATATAAAAAACATGATCTATGTTGGAATATTCTGGATAAAATGTTGATCAAAATTATTGACGAAACAGCGGCAGTGTTTTCAAATTCTCTTGGTGGTATGAGTTACCTACTTAACGAATTCTTCATTTAATAGAAGTAATTTATACCTTGTTTGTTACGTTGACATGCGATTTAGTTACATTCCAGAAGTTTGATGAAGCGATAGAGGTAATTGCGTATACGATCCCAAAATGATGGTTGACTGAATTTTAGTCATTTTGTTACCGAATATGCTGAGCAACTAAATCGCAATGCAGCAACGATTCAGTCCTGACAGTACTTCCACCGAAGCTTAAAGTTTTACGGACTACTTAGTGCTTGAAAAAAAAACTTCAATCATTCCTCTGTATGCGGCTAATCTCCTAGAAGCAATTGCAACTGTCGATTTCGCGAGATACAGCACAACACAAGTTAAATGGAAACCGTCCAACCCAAAAACGTTTCAAATACCGACGTGCCCGTCTCAACTTATTAAATATTGAGGTATTCCCGACTATGCGCTTTCTAGGAAATTAATCCAGCCGAGAATGTAGGGTTTGAATTAAATTAATATGAAATAGCACTGTGGAATTGCAATGTGGATCACTGTATATTCAGAGTGTTTGCGGGAATTGGAGCTGCGGGGACTTTGAAATGAAGGAATTGTACACGTTATTTGTCTTCATACAAATTCCGTAGCGAGAACCTAAAGCTTCTCTCCTCAAGCTTTGATAGTTATCTATCACGCGATGAGACCAAAATAGACCTCATAAAAAGTGCCTAAACTTATGTCATCTACTAAAATAGCAATAAAACATTGTTCTTTTAAAAATATTATCTCTAACACAAATCATAACTTGTCTGATTTTTATCGTCCCCAAAAACCAACAGCTGAACATAAAAAGTAATTTTTTCATCGACTTGCTTTAGGAGCTAGTTAGTATTCTTACGTGAGGTCTTATACACTTGCTCAGAAGTTCAAAACTACTTTTTCCAGCGTATTCATGCATTTCGTTACTATTTTGCAAAGAGTGTGTAAAAATTAAGAATTCTATACACAACTAGCGACACGCTCTCGCTTCGTTCCAGGTACTGATATTATTGATATATGTATGTAGCATATATTTTAAGTTAGAACTCTAGCCATAAATCAGCGCAAACTCCATTCAATTCCATACAGACAGACAAAAATTCTTAAAACAGTTGTTTTCGCTTCAATTGCTCTAATGAAGACCCCCATATTTTTTCAATGTTATTAGTATAAAAGGGAAATGCTTGAAATCAAACAATACTTAGGGATAGGTTAGTTAGTCCTTACTTTTGGGTGCCGAAATGCTGCCTAAAGTGGCACAGACAAAATTACAAAGTAACAAGTTAGCAACTGCTAAATATTCGTACGAGGTATTGATTTTCATTTTAATATTGCAAAAAACGCGAGGCTATGAAAATATTTCAAAACGCAGTGCTAGAGCTATGCCTAACAGGCTTAATATAGCTTTGCAGAATGCAGGGTGTCAGGCGTTAGTAGGCATTGCACTGGATGTTGGCAGCAGATTTATTTATATGGGCCTTAAATGTGGATGGATATTCCGACCAACATGCCGAGATCCCATAATAGACGTATAAGCACATATTCATGTAACGAGTTACCGGTGGAGGGTAGTTTGCAAAATGCATGATCCTACTATTTAATAGTCTACCCTCAACTAAGAATTTCATTTTGCTAAATAGCATGTGAATTATTTCGTTGATGGTATTTGATATTTATAGTGGGCAAATCTGCATTTATTGGCTAAAGTATAAACAGAGCAATAAGCAGCAGCTTAAAACAAATATTTCAAGAAGCTATTTCAGGCGAAGTATTTCAGTAAATACTAGGTTTTTCCTGGAACACCTGGCCCTAACTTATGTAGGCTACCTAACTTATGCATACGACCGAGGCTCCAAACTTGAATTCCAGATACCTAAAATAGACGAATCCGTACGATGGACTCGTGGAGTTCAGAGCAAAATTTATATTACACGAGGCTACACATCAAGCTTTGCAGGCTGCCCTTTGGACAGGCCGTATTCCGTCGCAATAGCAGTGATTTTTGAATACCTTTTGGTCTGTGTGTACAAAACTAGTACGAGAGAGCACGACCACGTCTCCGTACTACATTCAGGCGGCAGTAGTGAGCGAATGCATTGATCTGGACATGAATGGATGCACACATGTGTGAGTGGGTTCTTTTTTGTGGATACGAAGTGAAGGTGTGTGTGTGTGTGCCTATTCTCGAATTGATTGGAACTTGGTCATGGAAACATTCATTATTGTCTACAATGACACTGTAATGTATCGCGATTTATTAAATAAGCCTATGTAAGGTTTTCTTTCTATATTTATGTATTTCAATATAAATTTAGCACATTTTTGGGAAAATGTTACATCCAAACGTATCAGGGAGCTGCGTCAAAGGAAATATTTGCTGCAAATTAAAACCGTCTGCGTAGCCGACATAACAAATTCCCCCAGCGCGGCGTTCAGCTAAAGTGCATTCAGAGCGTCGCCATGGCAACAGTTCATTACTACCTACGTCAGTAGCGCTTGTCCGCTTATTGAATTTACTGCACTGCGGGCGCCAATAAGCTTTACACCGTACTGTCTTAACTGTCCTATATCGGTTTAAACATAGTTCTAGGTCATTTGTTTAGTCTATTATTCACGAGTCTTGATCATTCCAACACTACACGTGGGTGGCGCCCAAATGTGACTTGCCAGTCCCACGTTGGGCGCCAAATATCGATTATCTACTTAATTAGTCGCGAATAATTGAACTCTTGTAATTCTTTTTTAATGGGCAGTTGTCCAACATAGAGGAATAATGGTGCTTACTGAACTGAAGTTATGAATGCGTTATTTTAGAACGTCTTTGTACACAGCCATGCGAGAAAAAAAACTTTATTTACAGATTATCTATTATTCAAACAATTATTTTCAACACATACCTACCCTGCGTATATTTTATTAAACTGTTATTTGAAACAAAAGAAAGAAAGAAATTTATTTACTCTTATCTACTTAACTACTTATTTCTCACAACAGAACACAATATTCTATGTTTATGTAACTAAGATAAAGAAAAAATACGGAAAATACAAAATAATTTAATCTAATCTATGATTATGCTGATCTGTGAAAACAAAATAGAACCCTAGCCTAGCCTATTTCGAATTTATTGTCGGAAGAGTACTTATTTCATTTCTAGTTCTTAAAAACTCATAATGATTTCCTAAGAGGTGTTTATTTTCAATTTCCAGATGCACATTACGCTTCCCTTCCACGAACATTCGTCTGGAGTTCCAGTCGCTGGTGGAGGAGAGCGGCGGCGGGGCTGGCGGCAGCTCCGCTCAGATGCCGCCTCTCCGCATCACCATCCCCACGGACAGCGATGGACGCAGCCCTGCCCCTTCGCCTACGGGTACGTTGCATACATATTTTAAAAAGAACTTTGTTTTTTTTTACTAGGAGCTACATAGCTGCTCTAGGAGTCGGGAAACGTAAAATTAATTAAACCCATTGCTCTGTCTCTTGGGATTTGACTGGGGGAACTGCTACTGCCTTATTAGTAGGGACTACGTGACTTACAACATACTGCCGAATTGTATCGTCAGTGAAGCTATATTATAGATGTAACTATGCCAAATTGAACCTAGAAAAAAATCCACCTACTAAAAGGCTCAAATCCGCATGACAGGAAATGGGCTCTCAATAGAACCTACGGCGGAATATAGGCGTTTTATTTTTATTGTAGGCGCCAGGGCTGCCAGGAGTAAAATTTCTGCTGAAGGTATAAGGCACCTGTCAGTTAAAACTACCCTATCATAAACACTTACAACTGGCACCTGTAGTTCTTGAAACACAGTTTGTCTCTCTGTTTTTACCTTATTCCTTACACATCATAAAATGCATACTGTATGTTACAGGCACAATAAGCGCCGCGAACAGTTGCCCGACGTCGCCGCGCGGCGCCGGCTCGTCGGGCCGAAGACACGCGGACCTCGGCCTCGTAGCGCACTACGCGGCGCTCGCTGATCACGCGCGGCCCAACTCTAATGGAACGGCTGTGAGTAATATTTAAATATCACTTAATGTGTTGATGCATGATAATTGCATTAATATGTATGTATATTGTGTATTTATAATTATATTTACAAAAATTATTGTATTTATATATTATTTAAATAGTAGAAATTGTATTTATTGTATCAATTTTTATAAGTTTTTTATTTTTTTGGTTTCTCTTGTCTAACTGTTCAAATTATTTTAGTATTTAAATATATTTGTTTTTTTTTTTCATGTACAAATACCTACCTTGTTTTTGTTACATGACTCTCTTTTTGACCCAAAGGTTGACTGGTAGAAAATGCCATATGGCATTAAGTCCGCCTTATGTACCATTTTTGTGCATAGAAGTTTAAATAAATAAATAAATAAATAAATAAATGCCTGTATCTATTATCATTTTGCATTCTTTTCATCAGCGTACCGATGCAATCTGCATTTATTGTAAGACTTGATTGAAATGGACTTTGCTTTGAGTAAATGTTATGTATCTAAATAGCGTCTAGATCGCGTAATAATTTGAGGAACGACATCTTTATTGAAGCCGCGAAAGTCTAAAAAAAGTTTAAAGTAACGACTTTTACGCAGATCTTGTTAATACTTACGTAAATAACAGCGTTCCCTACGCTTTTTAAAGTACTTTGGGCTAAAGTTTTGAATGAAATGAATCCTAATTGAGTAACTGATATTCTTTGTGAAAGGTCTAAGAATTTACGTCACTTCTTATTGCAAATCCTGAACTAGTATGATCTGTATGATGTATTGATCTCGTTCCTTGTCCATGTTTCAGGCGCCTACTTCAAATTCCGACTCGGGGTACGGCAGCACCCGCGAGGGGCGCGAAGGGCGCGAGGCACGTGAAGGGCGCGAGGCGCGCGAGGGCCGCGACGTGCGCGAGGCGCGGGAGGCGCGCGACGACGCCAAGCCGCCCTACAGCTACGCGCAGCTCATCGTGCAGGCCGTCGCCTCCGCGCCCGACAAGCAGCTCACGCTCAGCGGCATCTACAGCTACATCACCAAGCACTACCCCTACTACCGCACCGCTGACAAGGGCTGGCAGAACTCCATTCGTCACAACTTATCGCTCAATAGGTGAGTGCCTTTGCAGCCAAAGAAAGACGGAAAGAGATAAAGATGTACGTATTTACTCGTTCAGAACATGTAATGTAAAAGAGATGTCACTTACAAAATAATAACATATACAATACATAACAATAAGATACTGCATCAGGCGAACAAAATAAGAAACCCGATTGGGTTTGATGACTGGCTTTGAAATTGTTCAAAGCCAGTCAGCTAGCCAGTTTCCTTGGGTTAACAGGTTAGGGTAACAGCAGGGAAACAGCACTTTTTGTGTGATTGTGACGTCCTGACGTCGAAACCAATGAGTCTGCTCAGCAACGGGTGCCCGAAGCCAAGGAAAGAAGGAAGACTTTAGGTTCCTTTATTTTAGTGAGTTGGCCGCCTTCATGAACCACGCCTCACCGGGGAGAGATCCCACGGGGTCGAAGTGTTGGCTATGCCACCCCCCCATTGTAAGAAAAGAATAGAGTTTGACGATTGTTAGGCTAATGTCTTCAAAAGTGTGTAGGTATGTGGATCTCCATCATTCACACTAAATTGGATGGAGGTGAAGAGCACTACTTAGACTTTTTGATTAAGGTTTGGAAAGGGCCTGAATCATGTATTTTCATTTCAAATTTCCAGATATTTCATCAAGGTCCCTCGCAGCCAGGAAGAGCCGGGCAAGGGCAGCTTCTGGCGCATCGACCCCCAGAGCGAAGGGAAGCTGATCGAGCTGGCCTTCCGGCCGCGACGTCCGCGCGGCGTGCAGTTCCGGGCTCCCTTTGGACTCTCCTCCAGGTGCGAAACTACCTCGAATATAAACCAGACTGATGGCACATATTCCTAAATTCTAATAGAGACAATTTGTCGTGTTCTGGAAAGCACTTCGCTCATTAATTTTGTATCAGACCACACATATTATCATAGTCATGTTGAGAGTTTATGCATTCCACCATTGGACTTATATGTCCGAATTTCTGACGCCTGGACTTCTGATAGTAGTTTTCAAAGTAGCTTCAGGATCGCAGAAGACGAGACGCAAGTTCCTCAGCATGGACACCAGCTTTCCTCCAGTGTAACTTACTTATAAGGGTAACACCACTGTCACTTGTCCAGTTCGGAAAGCTAAACCTGCACTGGAAAGTTTACATGCTGTTAGTTAGCTTAAAAAACGATTTTAAAATAACCACGCTCTGATAAGCAAGTATGCAGGTTATTGATTAACAATCGATCCCCTTCAAAAGCAAAAACAATAATTATATTGTGTAGTCTTACCGTTGTCGGTCACTAGTGGATAGACCTAGACATTATGACGTCTGTCTTACGCCTCCCTTATAGGTAGTTAGCTAGATTTATAGGAATTCATTCCTCTAATCTGTCCAGGTGCTTTGCAAGTAAAGTTGCCAGATCAAAAGTCAAGAAAAAACCCTAACGAAATCCGGACACAATCGTGCTTAGTTTTAAGCGGAAACAGATGTAAAAAATCAATCATGGCCAACCCTTATTGCGGGGTAGACAGAGAGGTAATCAATGGCCGGATTCTTATATAATCTGCAGTTGCCATTATTAGTGTTGTGTTGAGGCGCTATCTGGTGTAATCTTGTTTGAAGTTTGTGTCGGCTGAGTAAACAGCTACGTGTCGTATTACCCTACATGCACATTCTTTCTAATACTACGAATAAAAAATAGTGTTTCGAAAGAATCAGCACCTCTAATTTACAATAATTGATCAAAAATTTATGAGATTGATATTCTCCAGTTTGTTAGAATTTGTCTGAAGCCGAACTTTAGATATGTTAAGGCTCTCCAAAGAGTCCCCCCCCCCCGTCCCCCCTTGCGCCAGGCGGCGCCTCACGCAACACAGCGCGCGGCGGTGGGTATATAAGTGTCCCGCACAGGAGCGCGCCGACGTCGCCGTCGCAGGTGGGCGTGTCGGGGCTGGTGACGCCCGAGGAGCTGTCCCGCGAGCCCACGCCCGACCTGTTCCCGCCGGAGGACCACGACCACCAGCTCAACTCCTCGGTCTGTACACACATTACTTATTATTATAATCATTTCTTTATTGGAATCCATTTAACTCACAAATACATAGAAGCCCTATCTCCTGAACTAGGTTGTTAACTAATTATATGATACAACTAATGATAGGATACAGATGTTACAGGTAAATAAAATAAAATAATAATAAAAAATCTATCTAAAATCGATGAATACTGGGTGGTTCTACCGTGTTTTTAGACTAGAAAAGTTTCTTCTTGTTACATTGTCTGTTACGCTAAGTACAACTATTTTTTTTAATATGATAATATATTGTTCTCTCTAGGCGAGCCAGCAGCGGTTGAGCAGCGGCAACAGTCAGTCGACGCAGTATCTGTTCCCGCAGCGCAGCGGCGTCAGCCAGAGCGCCCCCGGATCGCCCGGTATGTACATACTATGAAGATAGCTTTATGTGACGACAGGAGACCGTAAGAGAGGGCTAACATCTCTCAGGGACCTTTGGATTTGTGATAAGCTTTTTTTTATACCACTAAGGTGGCAAACAAGCATACGGCCCGCCTGATGGTAAGCGGTTACCATAGCCTATGGACGCTTGCAACACCAGGGGTATCACTCGCGCGTTGCCGACCCGAAAAACCACTTAGAGGTTTATGGAGGATTCACTGCGCCGACAGTTTGAGGGAATATTCCTCTTACTGCCAGCGCAGCGCATCCTTAGAAGGAGCTCTGGCGACCTTACTCACTGCAGGAACACAACACACAATAAAGTGTGTTATTTGGCTGCAGTTTTCTGTAAGGTGGAGGTACTTCCCCAGATGGGCTGCTACAAATTTGAGCCATAAATGGCTGTGCCCTACCTCTCTGTGGTATAAGTCTCGCAAATTGATCATGTCTTCTTCATCTTAGTGGCGTAAATTGACGTAAACTTTTAATCAAAACCGGCAAGTACGGCGGATGTCGTCACTTTGAGGTTATTTAGACAAGGTTCCAACACACAATAATTTCTCACTTTCAGAACACTAGCCCAGGGTTAAAATATAATTGTTTGTATATGTCAGGTCACGGGTTGGCGTACAGCTCGGCGGGCGGCGCGCTGGTGATGGCCGGACATCAGATCACCGTCGTCACCAACGGCGCGGGCGGCGAGAGGGAAGGTACCGCATACATACTGTATTTTAAACTATGGCTTCCCCAAAAACTACCGTTCCGTTCGAATTCTTAACATCTGTCAGACTATTTTGATAGTATTTATATCTATCCTACTATGAACGAAAGGGCCAATATACAGTGAGTGATTAGAACCTCCCTCTAAGCATATTTCTACATATCCGCTACCCGCCCAATTAATAAAAAAATGAAATAAAATTTGTACTCATTTAAAAGCCAAGTAATTCAACAGAAACTTACTAAAAGTGGGGGTCAATTTTGCACTTTTTTGTGAAAAAAAAAACGAAATATCTTGATCAGTGTTCAACTGATTGCCAGTAACTTAATCATTATTATATTGAATCATAATAATTGTTGTAAATGTTGGTGTATAATATTTGCAGAGAAGTACGTGGTGGGCACGACCGGCGGCAACCTGGTGTCCATCCAGGAGGAGGATGTGCCCGCCAACGTCGTCATACACCAGCACTCGCCGTACTACGGGTATGTGTCCGATATAACCCGTCTTGTTTTAGCTGTTGCTTCATCAACAACTCACTGCCCCATTGCTGGGCACGGGTCTCCTCTCAGACATGCAGGTTTCCTCACGATGTTTTCCATCATCGCCTTGGATTTGTACTCGAGACCTTTGACTTGGCAGTCCAGTGGTCATACAGCAGTCATATATTCTAGTCTGTGACTGCTTTTGTTTTTATTATTATTACTGAATAAATCAGAGGCGGCCTCCAGTCTCATCATCATCATATCAGTCAAAAGAGGTGCACTGCTGAATAAAGGCCTCCCCCATAGACTAAGTGTTGTGCAATAATAGTATATAAATTGTGTATGTGTGTGTTACAGCGGCGGCTACGGCGGCGGCGCGGGCGAGGAGTGCGGCGCGCTGGGCGGAGAGCTCGTCATCTCCGACGCGCCCTCGCCGCCGCACAAGCGCGCGCGACACAACGTGCGTGCACACACACACACACACACACCTACACACACACACCTACACTCACTACCTGTACCGACCATACGTATAGAGAGATCTAGACTTATGCCTTTTTCTTTATAAGATTGTGTCTGGAGACAAGACATTATGCTCTCAAAAACCGGGAATATACGTCCCGCAAGTTGCTAATTGGCTGGAACCTTATCTAATTAACCACAATAACGTCATCCACCGTACTTGATGGCTATTGGATAAAATGCGTACCAAGAGAGGTTACGTCAATTTTAGGTCACCAAGATGGCCGCCAGGCACATTATCAATTTGCGGGGGTTATATAAGACAATTATGCTCTCTTACTTTTTTAAAACTTCAAACAATGTAGTCTTACAAATATTAATGCGGTTTGCAGATGTCGGAGCTGGAGGAGCGGCGTGCATATTGACGCGGTGCAGTTGTGCGGCCCGCCCCGCGCCGCGCCGCGCACTGACGCGCCGCCGCCCCGGCCCGCCCCGCCCCACCCCGGCGCACCGCCCCGCCCCCGCCGGGCCGCCCCGCCCCCGCGCCCGCGCCCCGTGCGTCGGCCCATGAGGCGCCAGCCAATCGGAGCTAACCCCTCGCGACCACCCAATCAAAGCTCGTGCGAGCCCCGTCGCCCGATCGAATACAGTGATTCTGTAGTTTCTCATTACAATTATATGTAGAACTGTGGTGCAATACAATACTATTGTACGACTATGTGTACTCGGTCTTCTGAAGACCTGTGATTCGTAATAAATGACAGTTTAACTAGAAGATTCTGTTTGCTTTCATATTTATACCAGTCTAATACTGAAACTTAAAATCATCACTCCAGTGAAGTTGGGACTACCGATTGGAATAATTGCTTGATAGGAGTTACTTAGCTTCCTGCTTACCCTCATTGGTCGACGCACAAAGGATATCGTAGCAATAATAGTGATACGGAACTATGAACAATCGTTTGTTGAACAAGACAGTGTAGTATTAGTGTTGTGTTAAGTTCTATACTTTAAGTTATACACTTTTGTTTAGTAAGACGCGAACGAGCTTTAAGGTGAAGGAATAAGGAGTGAGGTAAGATGGTAACGTTTCGCCGCTATATATTATATAAATATTTATATAATTTTGACTATATACATATAAATAAAATACGCTTCATTCGGCCCCTGTGGACTGGGTCTTGTATACCACAAATATCTGTAAGATATTTGTACAGAGCGAGCATCGAACCGGTAAAACGATGTCGCTGAATCATCGAGGTCGAAATTGAGATACCTCAAAAACTGGGGGCCCATTTCATATTCTGAATTAGTTGCTAATTTCTGGACGAAACCATATTGTATAACTGATAAAAGTAACTTTCTCAGATTGAAATAGGCCCTCTAAAAATATCAATATAGGGTTCAGTAATTTCCAAAAATATTGAGGCTTCTTTCACTCAAGTGACTTCTTAATTAGCTCAATTTGTAGAGCTACTTCGTCGAGTTACCCTCGATCTAAATAAATACTTTTTTGTATAATAATACGCACGCAGTACTGTGTTGCCAGCTTCGAAAATATTCGAAGACAGGTATTGCCATGCAGACATAATAATATGTAAAAAAATGTGTGTGAAAACTTAGGTTCTATACAAATAATATTCTTAAATTTAATATTGTATGTGACTATAAACTTTGAATATCCAAAAACACAAAGGTTAACATTGTAAAGCCTAGAATCTCGAGATTAACGGAATATTTCTGGGGCTGGCATTTATGTCTAAGGTGAGTGCAATGGTAGTAGTAATTGTTTATGAAATATTTAATAAATGTATGTATTATATTACATAACAGAGCTTGGAGTTTGACAGTTGACATTAAAAATTTACGATTTTTTATCTAGTGTCTTATCCATATAATATCTGAAGCTTAAAAAAAACAACCTCGAATTTTGAATCCACGTCTCACGAATCGCCAAAGGAATTCAAAAAATTAAAATCCCAATTAAATCTGACCAGCACTCAAAATTGACATCAACTGGACATACTTCAAGCAATCACAAATATATTTATTAAAAAAAATACCATGTATCTACGAGTCCAACTCGTAACTATATTATGTATAAACAGTGTAGGTACATTATTGTCGATATCGATATAGTTGGTGCATACGATATATGTGTCGACACTAAGTTATATTTTTACTACGTTTTGGTAAGTGTAATCGGTCTTTCACCATCTCCTGATTAGTTCCCGTCAAATTACTTGGCCGATAATTTCATATAAAGGAGGTCATCGAAATCGGCCCAAAAGATGTACCGAAGGTACACTTATTGGAAAAAATACCCTGTATTATACTGGTTAAAACTCTAGTCGTACTTTTTAAATGTTGACTTGGGGTTGAGAAAATAACGTAATTTGAGAAAAATCACGCCATTTTGGCACACTATTATCTGTTTCGTAATTATTTCATAGTAAAAACTGTCAGTGTCAGTTTCGGAATGTCAAACGCACGCCATTACGGCAGATTATTATCAGTTTCAATTTCATGGTAAAAACTATCAATTTGACAGCTGACATGTACCTCCGGTACAAATTTGGGCTGAGTTGTATGGGCTTTTGATGACCTCCTTTTGTTCCATTTCTTAAATTTATCCGGCAGTTAGCTAGTATCCAGAGATGGTGAAACAGGCCATTAATATCTTATGTCTTTGTTGTCATCTAAAGTAAAAAGACAAGTGATATCACGGATAACTTGTTCAAATGCAAATATTGTGATCAACGTACACATTAGTTTTGGATGTCATGCCATTTAATAATTATAACAGAGTTGAGACACAAGTATCAATGCATATATCGTGTGTACCTTAATAAAATGTAATCGGTAACCTTTTTATATACCTTCATGACCTTTTTCTCTCACAGTGGTGAACAGAGCTTGAAGTGTGATCATAATATAAAAAACGGCTAGCTTAAGCTTTGTTCATCCTCTGGCGGAACAATCTCGATAATAAAAAATGTTTATAGCGAATTTAACAGCAGGTGCAACGACCGACATTAATTCTAAAAAAAAACAATTTGATTAAAACAATTTTTGTATAGAAAAATTTACACATCATTTCGAGAATAAATTTGAAACAAAAATAAAATATTGATTCCTGAAAAGATATTTATAGATATTACCTATATGATTATGAAATAAAGATCCATAACCACTCTTAATAATTCTGATAAATCTGAAACTAATAGGTATTCATAGTGAATGTCTGTATAGGGCAGAATAAATGACCGACGACACCAGACATTGTTGACATGAAATTAATGTTTGTATTAATTTAAACTTAAATATAAAATCAATCTTAACTTCATTTTGTTAAAGCCTTTGTTTTAGATAAAATTTATGACAATTATTATATGACGATTTACGAAATTGTTATTAGACTAAAATAATCATATATTATGATAAAACTTAAAACAATTTTAGTAAAATATACTTACTACTAAATACTGGCTAAATGTAGAGACTGATTACAAGTATCACTAAATATTAAAAATCAAGTTGGATTGGTTAATGTAGTTGCGTGAGCGATCGGTTAATACACTGAGTCGTATATGGGTTTGATTGTACAGGAAAATATATGCACGACCTAGCTGTTATATTGGGTAAAGTTTTATACAAAGAGGAATTTACAGAAATAAGGTTTAACTCAACTTGTTTGGTGTTAATTGTATTCAGAAAATTTTTACAAGCTACCCATTATTATTATAGTTAGGTCGTTCGTAATCGGTTTGTTGCACCTTCTCGAAAAAAAACTAGGACGAATTATTATCGTTTAACTAAAATTATATAATATATTATGAACAGTTTTTATTCATATAACATACAAAAGTACTGTTGGATATATAGCTTAATTCATATATACACTAGCAACATATTTATAATAGGTATGCATATTTCGTATTATAGAAACATATTTAAAAATAAAATTAAAGACATTTCCTTTTAAGCCGGCAAAAGTACCTACTATAATCTTGTGATTTAGCTTAGCATAAACAAGTTTCTTTTGTTTTTCTCTTAAAAAAATAATGTCTCCCTCGGTTTAGGTGTATAAACATAATTATTATAAATAAATAATATTATAGTAATTGAATATGTAAAATAATATTCACTAGTAGTTTGTAATATGTTATTATTATTATTATAGATAGTGTAAAAACAGCAAAAATCTACAGTTAGTTGTAATGTAGCATTTAAATATGCGTATACATGTGGATTGTAATAGTTTAGCAAGAGGCTTCTTATGGAACAAATTTGTATTCTGTCTTATGTACCCTTTTAATGTCATAACTATAACGAAATTCGATATATTATTATCTGACATGATTTCCGATCGAGACAATTATAATATACCTATGCGATAATCGACTGTAACAAAAATTCGATAAATATGACAGTATGAAGTCGATATCGAGAATCGATATTTTACCAATTTATTAAAAACACGCCGTTTGCTTCTACTAGTTGACATACAAAAAGTTTGAGTAATGCTATGAGTACCTACATTTCCGTCTATCGGCGATAGATGGAGATGGGTTAAAATTGTAAACGATAGAGGGTTACTGTAAAAACATGTGTAGACAATTTTATTGAAATTATTTTTAGACTTTTACGCATTTGCATGAACGGGCACGGTAGAGTCCGAGGTATGAAATGGGTACCTAATATTTGTTTCTACCACCCCCCATTATCATATTATACATTAACATATTCATATTATTAATTTTTCGTGGCCTGAGAAAATCATTGGACATTTCTGAAAGAATCGGCAAATTTCCATTATTACGCGGGCAAATAATTCATAATAACTTGTACCTTAACATAATAATAGAATATATTTTATCCTACTCTAGCTCGCCCTACCATCACAGCTATTAAGCAGTTTACTTTTCTTTTAGTGAAGTAACGCCAGAATTTGTTTTCTTTTGGATTTTTCTGTTCGAACATTCACTGTAGCACTCGGCACCACAATAGGCCACCCCTTTTACATGGATGTAAACCTAAGGACATCCTTAGCATTGTTATACATTTATTTTTAAACGTTTAAAAGCATATTCTTACCTGAGAAAGCCTTATCGCCATCAAATGTGTAAATGTCTAAATAACTCTCATAAACTCGAGGTCTTACGTTATTTCATGCCATTGTACTAAATGTAAATCTATTTTCAACCGAAGACTGGTTGACAATGATGATAATATGATACTTTTTGTTAGGCATGTGTGCGTTCGCGCAGCGGAATGTTGTTGAATTTAAAGATTTTAATTATGCAGATATTTAGTGTATGACGTCGTATAATTGTGTATGGTAAAAAAAAATTTGTGCACGCAGCCATTGTTGAGTAATTCACCAAAAACTGATTCCGCTGGGCGAACGTTGTCCTGGCGGAACTCTTTTTAATCCATAGACTTTAGAACAAAAAAGATGTGTCAAAAAATTAGTGTGTATTTGTGTGTAATTGTGTATGTATGAATAAAATTAGTGCATGCATAAACTTCGGAGAAATTCAAGTTTCCGCTACGCGAACGTTTGGCCATTAGCTAGTTTTCATATAAAGCGCTTACATAGAGAGCTGTAGATTTTTACATACATTGTTTTGAATTTGTGTGTATTTGTTTAAAAAACAGATTTAGAAAAAAACGTAGGGCTTAAAAGATAAAAATATAAACGTAAAATACGCTGATTAGGTCTTAGTTCTTAAAGTATGCACTTTGGGGTCTAGATTTTCACGTTTATACAAACCTTGTAAGTGTCTGCAACATGTTGCCAAGTATCAATGATGTTCCGTTAGTAATTAAAGAGTTATAGGACAATTTACCATGAATAGATCACTGTTTACAAAGCAGTCAAATATCACGACGTTCTAAGGGAATTGCATGGTAAAATGTATGCCAATAATTAGTGTATTCATTAAACTATTCACATGCAAAATTTCATGTCATTAAATTCAGTAATTAAAGAAAAACAATTATAATACTGACGAAGCATCGAAAACGTACATAACCCGACCAAGTTCAGATGGCTACAAAAAAGCGGCCGTGCAATATATTTAGGTAACATCCCAAAATTTACAGTATAATACCGGTATTGAATTGGTACAGGTGATAACACAATTGTTGTTTCGATATAATTTATAGGTCATTTATTTTTGTACACCTACTTTTTTAAATGTATTTGACTATGACAGAAAGTAGGTACTATTTACGTAGGTACTTTATTTAAGTAGGTATGCGCTTGAGACTTGAGATATAATCTAGATATATTATTTAAGACAAAAATAATACAACTAATTTCTATTAAAGATTTCACGGATCAGGATTCTAACTATAGACCCCATAGGGAAATTACCACATGTAAGTACTACTGTTTCGGTAAATATTTATCATATTGTAGCTTATTACAGCATTTTTATCGTAGATAGTGGCGTTATTATTAAAAAAATATTTTTAATTCAAGAAATGGAATTGTTTTCTTTTTTCCTAACGATTGTGTACGCAACTGTACCATATTAATAAATACTATACTGGAAGTTTAAGAACGTTTCTTAGATATATGGCACGGCCGCTTTTTTGTAGCCATCTGAACTTGGTCGGGTTATGTACGTTTTCGATGCTTCGTCAGTATTATAATTGTTTTTCTTTAATTACTGAATTTAATGACATGAAATTTTGCATGTGAATAGTTTAATGAATACACTAATTATTGGCATACATTTTACCATGCAATTCCCTTAGAACGTCGTGATATTTGACTGCTTTGTAAACAGTGATCTATTCATGGTAAATTGTCCTATAACTCTTTAATTACTAACGGAACATCATTGATACTTGGCAACATGTTGCAGACACTTACAAGGTTTGTATAAACGTGAAAATCTAGACCCCAAAGTGCATACTTTAAGAACTAAGACCTAATCAGCGTATTTTACGTTTTTATTTTTATCTTTTAAGCCCTACGTTTTTTTCTAAATCTGTTTTTTAAACAAATACACACAAATTCAAAACAATGTATGTAAAAATCTACAGCTCTCTATGTAATCGCTTTATATGAAAACTAGCTAATGGCCAAACGTTCGCGTAGCGGAAACTTGAATTTCTCCGAAGTTTATGCATGCACTAATTTTATTCATACATACACAATTACACACAAATACACACAAATTTTTTGACACATCTTTTTTGTTCTAAAGTCTATGGATTAAAAAGAGTTCCGCCAGGACAACGTTCGCCCAGCGGAATCAGTTTTTGGTGAATTACTCAACAATGGCTGCGTGCACAAATTTTTTTTTACCATACACAATTATACGACGTCATACACTAAATATCTGCATAATTAAAATCTTTAAATTCAACAACATTCCGCTGCGCGAACGCACACGTTAGGCATTACGGCTTTTGGGATATATTTTGTTATCTCTATGAATTACCAAATTTTTAAAAATGTTGTTTTGTTTAATATTGAAACGGTTTTGATTATTTATCTTTACAAATAATTTGACTAAAAAAAATTATAAACGGACATTAGAAAACTATTATAATTTTACTCAAACGCCAAGTAATTTATCGTTGCCTGTAATTAAGTTGCTTGGGAGGGCTAATAAATTCTTACTTAAATACATAGTAAGTAGGTAATCTTCTTCACTTACTGTGAAATACATATAATGAGCTTAAAGTATCATAATTATATCATGTCGAAATTCACATTAAGTGCTGTTATCATTCAATACTAATAAAATAGGTACCTATTTTACACAAGTAAAAAACTATAAAAATATGTTCACAAGGAGCACAATCGGTAAGAATCTTTAAAAAAATATGATTGAAAGTTTATTATTTAGTATAAGTACCGAATACTTCTTATTTATTTTACCGAGCATAATTTTATTTTATTGGTTGCTGCACCTTAGACACCGTTTGAGGTATCAATCTGGCAAGACTAGGCACAAACGACAAATAGCAAACGTTCTTCAATTTGATGTGAAAAATTTATTCAATACTTTAACTATCATCCTAGCATACTTTCAATTTAAAAAATACTGATATCAGCTCTTCAATGTGAATTACCACCACACCTCGAGATGTAGCATAAACCGAACAAGTCCCGGTGACTTTAGTTATAACTTAGCATGTATAAGGCATATATATAAGGCATTTAATGCTATACATATTTCTTGTCTAAACAATGTATGCGCGTAATAAATAAACATGTGCAGAAGATCCACTTTATAAAAATTACGGATTGGAGAAGTAAAAAAATAAGGAAGTGACGATAAGAAATTATTATGTGAAATTCAGATAATCGCTTGTGTCCCATAAACTAGTCTTGTAATTTGTAATTACAATGTCAAACACGTTAGGCGCAAAACTAAATCTCCTGTCAACAGTTTTTGTGACTCCTCTTAAAGACCTATAGTCTAAGCTGTCTACTTTATTGCTAAACCAAGGTCTAAAATACTCACCACACTTTATTATGTTCCATTATTAAAAGAGAAGGGGCAGCAGTTTTCAATTCTTAAGTGGTTCTATACCTCGAAAGTGGCGCCTCTCTAAACAAGTTTATGCTTCAAAATTTCGCGGCCGGTGCGGTGGCACCGCTCTAGGACTGCTACTGAGAAGGGGCTATTTATATTTGTTTTTCTAAATACCTACATCTTTTATAATAAACAGGCTAGTTTAATAAGTAAACTACTGATTACTTTCCCGCGCAAAGTGGATCTACTGAACTGTTCAGTTTCTTCGTGTATGTAGCAAGCGTACATATTGTTGTGTATATTGACTAAGCTAAGAACATGCATACGAAAGATGTAAAGGATATCGGTTGTAATGACAGCGTATGGTTTATTGACAAATTTTAAGAAATAAACGTATTTTATCTCCTTTGGCGGTTCGTTTTATTTGATTTTAAGTTGTTAAGTGCGGGTTGGCAGATTTCACATGCCATCGAGAACATCTATCAGACGAGCAGGATTTCTCAGATGCTGATTAGAATACGAACCTACTTACCTCGGTCATTTCTTATTTTCGGAATAAGTCCTTTGAATACTCAATGGCCAAAAGTTCCGGAATAAATAAGGCATTTTAATTAGAGACAAATGTTATCTTGCATTTTTTTGATGAAGGAAAAAATAGGTTGGCGGACAGGATTCGAACTGTGTCTTCTTGTTAAATACACCATTATCTTGCAGATTAATCAAAAAAATTGTGGTTAGAGAGTGGCCTTAAGGGCAAGTTATCAACATTTCGGTACACCCACAGATTATAACTTGAAGCATTACGTCATTATTGACCCAAGAAACTGTCTCCCGGTAAAAGAAAGTGAAAGCTATCCCCAAAGCACGTCATCCAGGGCATGATATTCAGAGAATGGCATCCGAGGCATGACGTACCAGACATGATATCCGATCATTACATGCGAGGTCTACCGGCCCGGGAATGCATCCAAGGTATGAAGACGGGTGTGGCTGACCCTGGCTTGGCCACAATCGGGGATTTTAATTTTGATGACGTCAAAATTTAGTCGCTATTTAGTCGAAATTAGTCGACAAATATCAGATTTAGTCGGTCACTGGTTCAAAAGTTATAAGTAAGGGTTTATAGGTGGCCGTGCCAGAGTCAGCCTCCCCAGCTCGGCCACATTTATATCTCGGAAACTAGGGCACCTAGCGAAGATCTGTTTTCTTCCAGATTTAGTCGCTATTTGGTCGAAATTAGTCGCCAAATATCAGATTTAGTCGGTCACCGGTTCAAAAGTTATAAGGGTTCATTGGTGGCCGTGCCAGAGTCAGCCTCCCCAGCTTGGCCACATTTATATCTCGGAAACTAAGGCACCTAGCGAAGATCTGTTTTCTTCCAGATTTAGTCGCTATTTGGTCGAAATTAGTCGTCAAATCTGAGATTTGGTCGGGTCTTAGTTTAGAAGATATTTTGAATTTCATTGCCTATTGCCATTACCGAACAAAAATCAAAACTCCGAGCACCTTCATTAAGCATCAAACATTGAGCAATGAAAAACCCAATATCGACCTGGGAATCGAACCCAGAGCCTTGACCGTAGTAATACAGCTTACAACAACTAGGTTAACGAGGCAGACCAGTCAACTATACCTAAGTATATATTTTTATTTTATGTGTGTTCCGACACAGAATGTAAGACTGTCAATATTTTCGTACACTAAAAGATTATAACTTGAAATAACAAAGTAAGAAGAAACAAGTTGGTCCAGCAAAGTGAAAGCTATCCCCAGCACGTCATCCACGGCATGGCATCCAGAGAATGGCATCCGAGGCATGACGTACAAGACATGATATCAGATCATTACATTCGAGGTCTACCGGCCCGGGCATGCATCCAAGGTATGAGGTCCGGAAAGAAATACAAGGAATCAAGGAACAACTGCCAACCACCGCTGCGGGCAAATTCATATATGTATTTTATTTGAATTAGTCCATATATGTATGTAATGGTATGCCCACAACACATCTTATATCTCTATCTAACATACAAGGTATGACATCCGGGGCAGGGCATCCAAAGGCATGTCCTTCACGATATCTGTCAGGGGTTCAACATTTTATCGGTAAATTATAAAAAATAAAATTGTTTACGTATAAGTATCTAGGTACTTTACTACTTCAGGTTATAATCTGTTTTTGATTTAAGACCATAACTTCATTTGTAAGGTTTATAAGACATGATCGGGTAGTACAAATTCCTACCTACGTAGTCAAGACGAAGAATAACTTTAATATAGTATGTACTGAAAGAAAGAAAGGAAACATTTATTTAAAATTAACGACTCGTGCGCAGCTTCACCTGTTTGTTCTGGTGGATTAAGAAAATACACACAAACCTTGTCCTGACAATAATGAACACAACCAAAAAATAATTATTCAATTTTGTGCAGTTGTTAGGAAGTTGCGCGTACAAACATTCGACGATTCATTTTTATTTATAGGTATAGATAGATAGATAGGTACTTACCTATTACTTTCGTTAATTGTCTGTCTGGGGCCGACTCAATATTAGTTATTTATCTACTTAAGTCATTTTTTCCGTTGCATGCGTAGAATATGAACTGAAACTGATCACAATTCGGTTTTGGTCACAGTTCTAAACGATACAAAGATTTTTTTATGCAGACTAACCGTGCATTTATCACTTAGTCCACGACATTATTAAACACCCCAAAATTTACCGGTGTCTCATGCAATAGGGGGAGTGAGCCTATTGCCATTACCGGGCAAAAATCCATACTCCGAGCACCTTCATTAAGCATCAAACATCGAGCAATGAAAAACCCAATATCGACCTGGGTGTCGAACCCAGAGCCTTGACCGTAGTAATAGCGCTTACAACAACTAGGTTAACGAGGCAGACCAGTCGACTATACCTAAGTATATATTTTTATTTTATGTGTGTTCCGACACAGAATGTAAGACTGTCAATATTTTCGTACACTAAAAGATTATAACTTGAAATAACAAAGTAAGAAGAAACAAGTTGGTCCAGCAAAGTGAAAGCTATCCCCAGCACGTCATCCACGGCATGGCATCCAGAGAATGGCATCCGAGGCATGACGTACAAGACATGATATCCGATCATTACATTCGAGGTCTACCGGCCCGGGCATGCATCCAAGGTATGAGGTCCGGAAAGAAATACAAGGAATCAAGGAACAACTGCCAACCACCGCTGCGGGCAAATTCATGTATGTATTTTATTTGAATTAGTCCATATATGTAATGGTATGCCCACAACACATCTTATATCTCTAACTAACATCCAAGGTATGACATCCGGGGCAGGGCATCCAAAGGCATGTCCTCCACGATATCTGTCAGGGGTTCAAAATTTTATCCGTAAATAATAAAAATGTTTAAGTACCTACATACTTTAGACTTACTACTTCAGGTTATAATCTATTTGTGATTTACGATCATAATTTATCAAAATCATTTGTAAGATGAGTATTAATCGGTTATTTTAATTATGGAAAAAATCTACTCGCGGGTAGGATTCGAACCTGCCTCTTCTGTTTCAGTACACCTGACGCTATGACCGCTAAGCCACCACGAATCATTACAATAACTGGTAATCTGGTGGCCAGAAATGAGATCCAAATATTATGGTATATGCTATCTGGGTATGACATCCAAGGTATGACATCCGGGGCAGGGCATCCAAGGCATGTCCTCCACGATATCCGTCAGGGGTACGAAAATTGATTCGTAGAAATTAAAATGTTTATGGACTTGATACGTACAATGATACCTCAGGTTATAATCTGTTTGTGTTATAAGACAATATACCTACAATGTGGAGTATCAAAATAATAAGCGACCGACGTTCAGATATGAAATTCACACCACGTAGTCTTACGATAATGTCATCTTTGCAGTCACTTTATTAAAGGCTCTTGTACAGACGACGTCTTTTCACAAAACTAAGATGACGTATTTAATCTAAGATTAAGGACATACCCATTGTTTAACTTGAAGTGGGATGAAAGATACGGCCTCAAACTTGCTTGACTGAAGGCCGTTTGCTCCTTTACCCTGAAACAACCGTAAATAATTTATGTACTACATACCATCACGCCTGTACTCCCCGAAGGGTTAGGCAGAGGTGTACTTATGTACACCCTCAGCTCACCGATGTATCCCATGTAATAGGGGCGAGCCCATTGCCCTCAACCGGGTACAAATCCAAACTCTGAGCTGCTACTCGGAAATTCATAGAAAACCCCAATAACACTGCTCGATTTGGGAATCGAACCCAGGATCTCGAGCGTAGCAGTCGCGCTTAGGACCACTAGGCTGATGACGAAATTTAGTTTTCATAAAGACATAGGTACATGTTAGTAATTTTAAAATAAAAAACCCCGAAATAAGTCCTTTCCTGGGTCGGCGCCTATTTCCAGAATAGATAGGTACCTAACCTTACCTAACCGAGTTCTCATATTGACTTATGGCTTTTTTGAGAATGTCTTAAAAACTTAGGTTTAGACTAATCTACCTACTAGGTATTTCAAAAGTTGCGTCCTTTGAGTTAAAGTAATTAAAAAAATATGTCCTTTTTTGTAAATAAACCATTTGAACTTTTGATAGGTAATAGATCATTTACGGAATACGTCCTTTTGGTCCGTCCAAAGCTTGGTAACCATTTGCAGAACAAGGCACTATCTACTTAATTAAAACCATACCTACCCATTAACTATACCTAAGTAGTAAGTACCTACTAGGTATAGTTAGTTATCTATCTAGTTTATTTAACTAACTGTCGGAGTAATCAATACAGACTTTACAATTAGGTACCTATTTACCACTTCAGTATAAGTGCTTCGAATGTTTCGATGTCGATCGAGGTATTAGGTACTTCAATGTAGTACCTAATACCTACCTGTATGTTCTTAAAATGGTTGGTACTTTTCTTGTAAAATATTCGGCAACTATTTTTTTATAAACATTATTATTTATTGCTGCATATTATTACTGTGTAGGTGATAAAAGCTATTAAAAATAAATATTAACTAAATATCTAACTATCTAGGTAGGTACATACTTAAAGAGAAAATCATACCAAATTTTAGTACCTACCTACAATTAAATAAGAATGAATTGACGTATTTTAAGAATAAATTGTAGTTGTTGTAGTTGTAAAAAAGTCTGAGTTAGTACAATGTGAGTGCTTACTGAGACTTCTTTTAAATGAGCAGAAATTAACAAGTCGCAGTATAAAAAAATAAAGCCTTACAAGTTTACAACACCTAAGAGGTTTACATAGAATGGCCAACTAACTGAACACGTCATGTAGTCAAGAGAAATTAAATAAGTAGGGGAGACCGGGGCGCGACTTAACAAAATTTATATTTTCAGTTGTATCTTCAAGACACGTAAACATTTTGAAATTATTTTTGTATCAAATGATGTCTAAACTATTCAATAACCATGTCGTTGGTTTTAATTTGCCAAGAAATGGATACCTTTTTAAGAAAGTCGATTTTACTCAGAAAAGTCAGAAATTAATACTTACCCCGCGATCGGGGCTATAATTAACACTTCCGAGGTAAGTATTAACAAAAGGGGCAACAATTAACATTGTAAGTATTTTCCTCTATAAATAAAGAAAACTGAAAATTACAATGACATTTTTTTATTAAGCAATACAATTAACATTAGGCTTAAACAATATAGCACTTTATCCCTGCAAAAACGATATATGTTCATAGAGAAAGAAACCCGAACAAAACCTCTATACATACATAATAACAAAATTCAACAAATATCTGAATCATTTATTATTAACAGTTACTTTTACTGTTATATTATTGAAGGAAACGTTAGTTTTCAATAATCACAATATTCACTTAGTGGAATAATAATTAACATTATGCTTAGAAGTTGAAACACTCCGTCAAACAACAATGTTTCAGCTATATTAATGAATAGAAACAAAAACTCAAACAAAACCTCTTCGTATCGTTATTATTAAGTTAACAGCCTTTTAAGTAGTTTAATCAGCCTTATGTATGTTATCTAATAATAATATAATCAACTTAAATGAGTTAGTAAATAGCTTATTCTTAAACGTAACAGTAACAGTCTCAATAAAGCTTATTATGAAATTACTGAAGGTAATATAAATATCCTTTTTATATTATATAAAATCAACATCTTAACAATATAATCTACTAGGAATCATTTTCATGTAATCACAATATGTTTCATTTTTATTCATATTCATCATCTGAATCACAATTTTGGCAAACATATGAAACAGTGTTGCCTCTGATACATCCGGACTGAGCCCACTGCTTGCACGAGATGCATTGCACCCAGTCTGCACCAGATGTGTCTTCATTGTATGAGACACCACAAATTATACAGAAATATTGATCTTCTGCACTGTCGCTGCTTTCTTCCAATATCCTTTTCTTTGCCTTTTCCACTTGTAATGTTTCTTACTTTCCAGGCTTAGTACCTAGTGTAATAATGTTAATACCAACCCCACATGCGGGGTAAGAATTAACATGTTAATACTAGCCCCGTATGTTTTGTTAAATTTAGCCCCATGGGTAGCTTTTTAATAAAAAAATATATAATTACGAAATATTGTGCATTAGCGTTAGTAACGGTATGTAACATTATTAAGCATAAAACAAGCTACTGCAAAAAAAATATATATTACATCGAAATCAATTATTCAACGCGTAAATCAAAATATCGTAAAGTGAAAAAAGTTCGTTACCTGGCCAAAATAGACGCACATCACACAACTCACTCTCGCGGCGCACTGAGCTGGACTGACGAGTCTCAACCCGTAGACCTCTGTCACAGGAACGAATTCCAGGAATCACTAGTGACGTGCTGTTTATAGTTTCGTAGAAATTCGCTTGTTAATACTTACCTCTGTTAATTAAAGCCCCGGCCTCCCCTAGATGTTTTTGTTTGTGCTGTGCGCAATGTACCCAAACCGCATGTAAATCTTTAGGCGGGAACTCAGGAGTAGTTGTAATGAAACGTCGAGACTTGAGACACTTGAGACTCAAGAATTACGACATGCCTACAACATATTAAATTTTTTACTCGAGTAGGTACCTACGTGACGCGAAGGTTGGTAATGTTTATTACACCAATGAGCACAATTATTTACAGAAACTCTTTCTTAGATAATATTTTCAATGCACGTCACTTTGTCAGGTTTCAGGCCTAGATTTCGGAAAAGACATAGAAAAGATAGGTAGGTAGGTATAAATAGTTTACCTTTTATCTTAAAAAGTCGAGATACGAGGAGAACCGCAGAATACGCCTAGTTTTTAGTGACTAGAACGCTACGAAGTTGTTATTTACCTACTTAAGTCTTACTTAATTATAATAATAAAATCATGATTTTTAGTGCCTAACTTTGTTTTTATAGGTCATAGCAAAAGTTTCGTGTTTTTATTGGGTGAAAGCAAATATTTTTATTCACAAACGCCATTTTGGTAGAAAATATTTTTACGATAATGACGTTACTAAAAACGGCATGGTACTAAAGTGGTATACTTTTAAGCTAATGGGAGCCGTTGAATGTGTACGGCCCACAGATTAAAAAAAACTACAGTTTGGAGGCTTTAAATCAATTCTCAACCTTATTTTTCACACTTTTGGATTTGTTTTTCTAGTGGCCGCCAAATTTTTGACTAACGGCAACTGAGCTTGTCATTATCAGTCCTGATTGATTTCAAACATATCATCACGCCTGTACCTATACCTATGTCGAAAGGCAGAGGTGTACCTATTAATGTTCCTACACCGGCGGCAATCCGATAGGTCCAAGTTTAGTGGGTACAAATCCAGACTTGCGAGCTACCAGAAATTTCATATAAAACCCAACAACATTCGTCCCGGGAATCGAACTCAGGACCTCTAGGGCACACCTGTGACACTCCATACAAACTTTCCGATACCGCTGCGCACTACAATACCAAATGTCAAACTTGTCAAAATTACGTTTGTACACGTGCAAATGTGTGCGTGAAGGTGCGTAGGGTTTGTTGGCAGTCCGGCAAGATGCAGGGGACCTGAGGTATCTGACGTTAGGGAGGGGCGGACAGTGGCCATTCTGTTATTTATTCTGTGCTCTAGGGTATCAGTCAGAAGTCGCGCATAGGACGTCTAGACTAACGCGACTAATTACCTAACCTATGATAATACCTAGTGAGCGATCTTATGGGTGGCAAGCAGGACAACCGGGGCTTCGCGCGACCAACCAAGTAGAAAGTATCATTCATTAGGATACCCGCTAATATGCCTTACGCCGCACCTCGCCAAACCCACAACGCGCGAGTAGTTATGAGTATAAAGCCCGACATAGTCGTGGTGAATATTTTTTTTTTTTAATAAATATCTCGGGACACTTTTACACAGCACCGTCTAGTCCCAAACTAAGCAGAGCTTGTACTATGGGTACTAAACAATGGATATAATACTTATATACTTTTTTTTTTTTTGTAAATACATACTTATAATATATAAGAAACACCCAGACAAACACAAACACCTAAGTTCATCACATAAAATAAACTTAGGTAATTAACTTATTTCTGACCCCATGGCCATAACATATGGGGTAAAGGAAGGTAAGTGCTATTTTTAGTCGGTATGACATACCTCGCCGCTACCCCAGATACGAAACACCTATGACAATTTTCTGCACCCCCAAAAAGTGTTCATTCCACTCAAGGATCTGCTCTCTGTCGGCTGGAGCATCGCAATGGTTAAGGACGCCCATGCTCAACGCAAATTTAAATAGATCCACGCCGACATCGCCGTTTAGTACAAAAATCTAGTTTTACAAAGTTTGTTTAAAAACTTACCAACAAGCTTGGAGTTGTATGTGGCAGCCTGTCCGTTTTCATCGCTCGTTGATAGTTCACAATTGCAACCAGGTACCTACCCATTATTTTATTGTTACACAATATTCCGAAACTATATCACTTACACCGTCTATTATTTGAAACTTGAAATGAGACAAATGAAAATCTACAACACGCGCAATTCACAAATTCATAACTAGAATCACTAATAATATTCGCCTGCAGAGAAATATGGTGATTTGCTTGTATCCTACATGTCAGTGACGCTCCGTAACACTGACGATAAAAAAACCCGGCTATACAAAATTATAACAAATAGATGTGGGTAGACTGAGCAAAAGCAAAATGTCATGCGGGTCATGCCAATACAGCCCATAGATATTTATCTATGGTCATGCCGTCTATGTGTAGCGGTGTACCCTACATGATATTTATAAAGCTATGTAATAACAAACAATAATGTTTTATAAATGCAATGAAGTTCAATGACCTGGAAAATTACCGAATTTTAATTTTGATACCTACAGGAAAAAATATTAGCCCGTGACTTACGTGCGTATTTTTTTCAATTTTTGTATAATGCAACACTAAAATAATTTATTTCAACAAGAATTTCAGTATGATTATTTATGTAAATAAAACAAATTTATAGTACAGTCCAGGTAACAACGTCACCACTTAACATACGAACCACATGAACCACATTAAATTAATCTATGATCACCATTACTACTTATTTACTCATAGAGATTGTTTTATTTGAACACTATTTGTCTAATCATTGACTGTTTGTTACCGATTTCTAATCTTAAATAAATTATGAACAAAAAGAGTGACTGTTATTCGTTCGTTGTCAACGTTTTTGGCGCCGAAAACTTTGGTTCGGTTCATGCAAGTTCATGTCAGTGGTGACGCAAAAGAACGATGCTCAAACAGCTTTGTCGGATTTGTAAAATGAAGTAAGCTGTAATCAGTTCTAATTTCAAACCAGTAACGAGGCTTCCGTGCAAACTTGTAAGTAGGTAAGCCAATCCAGTCGAGAAGATGCTAATTTTTATAGGTTTTTATGTATAGATTTTTGGAAAAGTATTATTCTCTTATTAATCTGTGCGTACTATATTAACAACATGGAGGTTTCACATCATAATTCATACAATGAGGTTACTATTCAATACAAACTTCTTTTGAAACGATAATCTCATTATGAATGAGGGCTATCGTTTTTTGTCTCACCAGATGGCGCAACTGTTGAGTGAGGTCCTGAAGCATGGCACTAAAAAATTGTTAATACGCGCGTGAAAACAAAGATTGCATTTAAATCATATTTAATGCAATAGGGCCATAGCGTAAGATATATCGTCCATGAGAAAATAAATAAAAGACGATGTTTTGATTTCTATGAATGATATTGTGTTCTAAATTCAAATCTCATTTCGACCCGCTAAAAAGTTCCTATCGGAAAAGAGCTATTTCGCTCCCACATAAAGAGGAACAAAGCGACCCTTTTTTGAATAGAAGGGATGAAAACGAATTTTCCCAGTATGAGACTTAGCTAGATCGATTTTTCACCCCGTAAACTGCAAGTTTCATCGAAATCGTTGAGCCGTTTTCGAGAACAAATGACGACTTTAAAACTTTAATCCCAGTATATCCGGATAGTGTGACAAACTTATTTGATCTGGTGGCTGTAACCAACCAGATGAATAAATAATAAAAGAAATAAGTTTGGCACACTATTCAAAGATTCAAAGGTTCAAACATTTATTGCATGCCCAAGTGTACATAAGGTGTTACATTTTTTTTTATGTAATTGCAACTTAGCGGCCTTTTACAAGCATTGCAATGCTTAAAAATATAAATGCTTTGGGCTTTAATTAAGTACTTAATATTATATATTCATTATATATTCATCCGTTTGTGACGAATTTAAAATTAATTGGGACAAAAGTTTCGTGCGGGAATCTTTTTAAAAGCAAAGTTCGCTGAGTAACTTGTAATTTTGAAAATCGAATTACTTGGTATGTTAGTTATTAAAAATAATTGTTCTGCTGATTGCACAAATACTGCCGTAATTTTCACCATTTTACGCGCAATTAGTAGCAAATTTAGGAGCATGCGTAATTTATGATTAGAAGCGTAGGTAGGTAAAATGCAAACTAACCGCGTCTTAATTACTGTACCGCTTGTCTGTAATCAGTTAAAACCGCGAATGCCTGCCATTTTAATGAGTACTTTCAAACACTATTTACATGAAGATTTAGACATAATATACCATTTACTTAATGGATTACATAAGTTCTACTATTACGCCTGTACCTATTCGAAGGGTAAAGCAGAGTTTTTGCTTTGATATTGTTTATTTATTTATTCTTTTATGTACATTAGGCGGACTTAATGCGGGGTACAATGATACGTATCAATCTGCCCCTATATATATAATTCTTCCCCGTTAAGTTATTAAAGTGTCCCGCCACAAATATTATATTATGATGTTTTTTAATATTTTTTAGAAAATGGTCCGCACATATGTAACCAAGACTGATAGAAGAAATATAAACGAAATAAGCATAGAAGATGTTATATGCGAAGTACCTACTGTCGAAGACTTTGTGTATACGCAAGACGGCCGACAAGTATGGAATCAAAGCTGCAACTCTGCAGCATCGCATAGAAAAGTACAGAAAATCATTTGAAGCAACCAAAACGTCATCTACGGCACAAGCAGCATCGTTTTCATCACATGCTGCTACTGCATCTTCATCAAACATGTCTAGTAACATCTACGGTTCCAAATAAACCGTTGTACAAGTTTTTTCGACAGAGCTAGAAAATGCATCGACTCAGTATCTATTAAAATGCAGTAAAATGCACTAGGGACTTACATTGAAACAGTTTTTGACTTTAGCATACGAGTACGCGGAATTCTCTGGGTGTAATATTCAAAATCATGGAAAGAAAACAAATGCGCTGGAAAAGATTGGGCAGCTGGCTTTAGGAAGAGACATCCAGAATTGAGTCTCCGAAAACCTGAGAATACAAGCGCAACAAGAAGCTTTCCTTTAAAACTGTTGTAAGTGAATTTTATGACAATTATGAACGTATAAATGAGGCGATAGAATTTTACTCCCGATCGTATAGTCAAGTTAGACGGAACAGGTATGAGCACAGTCCTTCGTACTCCTAAAGTTTTGGCTGCAAGGAAACAAAGACAAGTGGGACAAATAGTTTCTGCACAACGCAGGGAGTTTGTATCTTTCTGTAGAATTATTACTGCAACTGGTTCTTCGTCTCTTCCGCCAGTTTTCATATTTCCAAGAGTTTACTATCATTTTTTAAATATTGCTCCAGGTGGAAGTCTAGATTTGCCAAACAGAAGCGGGGTACAATGAAACGTATCAATCTGCCCCTATAGATATAATTCTTCCCCGTTAGGTTATTAAAGTGTCCCGTCAAAAATATTATATAATGTTGTTTTATATTTTTCTAGAAAATTATCCGCACCTATGACTGATAGAACAAATATAAATGAAGAAAGCATAAAGACGCAAAGTACTGTCGAAGACTTTGTGTATACCTAAGGTAGCCGACAAGTATGGCATCAAAGCTGCAACTCTGCAGCATCGCATAGAAAAGTACAGAAAATCATTTGAAGCAATCGAAACGTCATCTTTGACACAATCATGCACTATCATCTTCACCATACGCTGCTACTACTTATATCTTCATCAAATGTGCCTGGTACAATATACGGTTCCATATATACCGTAGCATAAGTTTTTTCTACAGATCTAGAAAACGCATTGTCTCAATATTTATTGAATTGCAGTAAAATGCACTACGGACTTACATTGAAACAGCTTTTGGTTTTAGCATCGAGTACGCGGAATCCTCTGGGTGTAATATCCAAAATCATGGAAAGAAAACAAATGCGCTAGAAAAGATTGGGCAGCTGGCTTTATGAAAAGAAATCCAGAACTGAGTCTCCGAAAACCTGAGAATAAAAGCGCAACAAGAAGCTTTCCTTTAAAACTGCTGTAAGTGAACTGTTATAAGTTAAGAAGTACTATCGAAGACTTTGTCTATACGCAAGACGGCCGACAAGTATGGCATCAAAGCTGCAACTCTGCAGCATCGCATAGAAAAGTACAGAAAATAATTTGAAGCAACCAAAACGTCATCTACGGCTCAAGTAGCACCGTCTATGGAGATCGCACAAACAGCATCGTTTTCATCACACGCTGCTACTGCATCTTCATCAAACATGTCTACTAACATCTACGGTTCCAGATAAACCGTTGTACAAGTTTTTTCAACAGAGCTAGAAAATGCATTGACTCAGTATCGATTGAATTGCAGTAAAATGTACTACGGACTTACATTGAAATACTAAGCTTTTGACTTTAGCATACGAGTACGCGGAATTCTCTGGGTGTAAATATCCAAAATCATGGAAAGATAACAAATGCGCTGGGAAAGATTGGACAGCTGGCTTTAGGAACAGAAATCCAGAATTGAGTCTCCAAAAACCTGAGAATACAAGCGTGGCAAGAACCTTTGATTTTAATAAAAACTGCTGTAAGTGAATTTTATGACAATTTTGTGTGAAAACTTGAGTCTTTCACACACGTGACACAATTTGCAATCTTGGTATCACATCAATGTGTTGGAACCATTCAAAAGAAAACTGAAGATGACATTCAACGATTGACATGTTCAAAATCTTGTAAAAACTTTGACAATAATATTGTTGAACTACCAAAATGAGCCTTTTTGGAATCATTACAAGAGGCTTGGCCAAGCCTAGAATATAGCCAATCCATAGACTCTTATTTAACGATTATGGTTTTGCACCAATACTTACCTAGCTAGACATGCAAGGAGAAGGAGCAAAATTCATGATTTTATGGACGAGACACACGGACGACACAACGTGGAAAAACAAGATGTACACTTTGTAGACCCGGAAATAGGTTAAAAATAATGAAGTTGTTGATATAGAACAAAGTAAAACGCCTATTTTGGAGATCGACTCTTTGCTCAAGTGTATGATGTTGACGGTCCACTTCAAGTTTCTTCATCAAAAACAATTCACAATTCTTGTATTCTTTCTCCTAAAGTAGAGAAGTTGAGAGCTTATAGAAAAAATGATTCTAAAAGGGAAGGAAGATATTATTCCAGATGTGTACCGTTACCCGTATTTAAAAAAAATAATTTTACTCCCCTTACCTACTTTATACACAGAGGTAGGTAAATTCGGACACGCAAAAGATGTTATTCAAAGAACAAATATTAGAAACCCAAACAGAAAGTAATTCTAACAGTTTATATTATATTTATTTATTTATAATGGCTAAAGGGGTTTGATCTAATATTGTATTTTCATATAACACTATTCTATGTAGTTACCCTATTTATTGCAAACAATATGAAAAACTAATTTGAATATGAAGAGAATAAGGGTGACCAGGAATATTCACTGAAACACCTTAGAAAAGTAGACTAAAAAGCTTTCACAATGAGAAGGAAAGAATTAAACAATTACAGAAAACAAAATAATGAGGAGAGGAATTGAAAACGGTGAAGAAGCTGTTAGGCTTACTTATAGGTCAAGTAAAGACTAGCCTTTACTTGTTTACTTTACCTGCCGTTTTGTTTCCAACATACCCTGCTCCCTTCCATTTCCCCAGGTGGTCAGGGATTCATCCAGGGGAAAAAAGGTAGAATTTCTTAATCCTTATGTAGAAAGCATCCCAGTAACAACCTACGGATGACTGAGCTGAAAAGGGTCATAGGTAAGTAAGTAAATAACATTATTTTGTGCACGTAGATACTTAGTATTCATAGGCGGGTACGAATGACCGTCCTCGGTGACGATGCGATTTTGCGAACTGCATAAAATATGTTTACCTTACCTTAACCTTAAAAGGGTAGAATATAGATTTTGAGGCATTCGGGCCGAGCCGAGCTGCTCATGAGAATTTCATAAAAACAATCAATAGCACTGCTCGATCTGGGAATGGAACTCAAGACCTCGATCGGTCGCGCTTACGATTTATAGTCTGACAAGTTAGTTATCATTTTATTTTATACGTGAGTTTGTACCTACCAATGTACATACTACATTTATACCGCATTGACGTTACTCTTGTGGAGAGGCTCTCTCTTTTTAACGCGTTACACAATATTAGTAGGAACTCCTGCCACTGCTGCAGCAACCCTAAGAGTCTTTGAAAAAGAAGCGTAAAGCATCAAGTTTATTTCAAGTCAAACTATTAAGAACTGCGCTAATTCCTCTGAATAACTAAAGACCGACATTCATATCTTTTCAGTCTTATAAATATTTTTTTTGTTATTTAACAAGTATCTTGCAAAAACAATTTGCTTGGATATTGACTTGTAGATAAGGGGACACGGGTTTTTTTTATAATACAGACAATATAAATGTTATCGTGTGACGTTTTAACCTCATCTCCGGGGTCAGTCGCGTACTCTAGTATAATATTGATGCCGTGTCGTCTCGCCCACAGTCTCAACTAAAACCTCAACATGTACATCTTCGTTTTTATTCTTCTTCTAAGTGTAAACTCCGTGACACCGGAGACCTGGTCTTTCGTGCCGTCCTTCAAGAACTTCTTCACAGAACAGAGTGAGAATGTGAAGACCTTCGTCAACGACGCCGCCACGATGAAGGACTCAGTCAACAACTACGTCGAAGAACAACAGAAGATTTTCGATGAAAATTTTAAAAACTCCATCGAACTTGTTCAAGATAGTGGAAGAAAACTCGTAGATCCATCGTCTTATAACCCTGTTGGTAATACTTATCAGTGGTTGGACAACCCTGACGTGGTTCTTTCAGTGCCAGGAATAATAACAAGGAATGGATACGTGTGTGAGACGCACACGGTGATATCTCAAGGTTACGTGCTCAATATACACAGGATCCCTCGCTCGAAACAAGGTAAAGATGTACCTTCTAAGACGGTCCTACTGCAACATGGTCTATTTGCCAGCTCCGCTGACTGGATCATGAATGGCCCTGGTAAAGGACTCGCGTACGTCCTGGCTGATGCTGGCTACGACGTATGGATGACAAACATAAGAGGGAACAGGTATTCCAAAGACCACGTGTCGTTCAAATCAGATTCGCAGTCCTACTGGGATTTCTCATGGCATGATGTGGCTTTATATGATGTTCCTAAGATCATAGACTACATAATAACCACAAAAGGGACGGGTACTAAGATAGTATACATTGGACACTCGATGGGGACTACTATTCTCTTCGCGATGTTGGCGTTAAGACCGGAATATAATGACATACTGTCGGCTGGATTCGCGTTGGCTCCGGTAGTTTTTCTGTCAGACATGAAGTCGCCGTTGAAGTCTGTGGCCCCGTTAGCCAGTAACCTGGCATACATAGACATGCTGCAAGGAACCTACGAGTTTATCCCGAAAAATTCAGCGCTAGGCAAGATATCAAGCACGTGTAATGGTCAAAACATGGATTCACTAATTTGTAAGAACATAGTTTTCTATTTGTGTGGGTTCAACGAGAGGCAGTTCAACAAGACCCTTCTGCCTGTCTTTTTGGCACATTTGGGAACAGGGACTTCTTGGAAAACAGCAGTTCACTTCTCGCAAGAAATACTGTCGGGTAAATTTCAGCAGTTTGATTATGGGTACTTAAATAATTGGAGGGTCTACCGGTCTGGGTCACCTCCAGAGTATGATCTGAGCAAGGTTACTCTCCCTATCAAATTATTCTGGTCTAAAAACGACTTACTGTCCAGTGAGAAGGATGTTAAGTCACTTTATAGTAGGTTGCCTTCGAAACCTGAAATGTTTTTGGTGCCCGATGAGAAGTTCAACCATCTAGACTATCTCTGGGCGATCGATGCTCCCAGATTATTGAACAATGAAGTGTTAAACTCTTTACATACCTATATGAATGTTTATTCATTTTCTTTGAGGTTTTGAAGGACCCGTTAAAACTGGTTGGAAATATGATATTCAACAAGTGTTCTTGCTTGTAGATACCAGAACTTTGGGGTCCTCCTAACTTGTGAAGAACCCTTGATATGAATTATGCATGAACTCCACTCTTCTACTTTTCTTATAAACATAAAGAAACATTCACACCTTTATTTCTTGAAGGGTTATATAGAGATGTACCTATCTATCATATCTATGTATGTATATACCTATATTCACAGTTGGCTTGTATATTGTAGCTTCTATGAAGTAGGGCGCTAGCCTACAGTCATGAACTCAGGCACAAGTCTACACTAAGAACAGTTAAGATAATTTTAGTTGAATTGATAAGAGAATGTCTTAATAGAAACTTAATTACATTTTACTGGGCTTGGGATTCAAAGCCAGGAACTCACGTTCACCAGATGCGTTTGAAACCGATAGACATGCGTCTGTAAAGTGCAGTGCAAAAAATAAAATACAAGGTGGAAGGGACATTGACGCACATCCCAATACCATGAGTTCAGTACATGATTCTGGATCCCCCTGCGTTGAAATTTTCCGGAACTTTTTTAGCAATACACTGCGCGCTCAAAAATTACAATATCTGTAATATCCGATCATTTTCTACATGAATGACCTAGGTCATTTTATTTTTGACCTTGAGTGAAACCTTGTCACAACGTTTGTATATAAACAAACTACTGTAGTAAGTTAATACGTAAGGGGAAATAAGGTAACGTTGATAAACATCTCAAGGGTAAAAACAGGAAGGTACAAATATAGGTGACGGTACTTCCAGTTGTGCTACCTAGTATTGATAAGCCTGTGATATGATAAATTTAGATAAATTTGCATTTGTTTACAATTAATATTCTAGGAACTTCCCTTGACCCGATTAAGATTGATTAGGGGTCAAGCTTAGGCGATAATTATTGTAATTATTGTAAATACAGACACAAAATTACTTAAGCGTCTAAGAATAATTGTGTAATATTTAAGTAATAAATTAATGTTATTATTATGTACACGTGTTTGATTCTTTGGCCTTTAACCGCAGATCCTCTTTGACCAGGAAAAAGAACGTTACGCCTATATTCTCAGATAGGTAAGGCAGAGTAGCAGGTATTGCTATCATATCAGCCTATTGCCGTCCACTGCTGAACGTAGGCCTCCCCCAAAGAGCGCCAACCATCCCGGTCTTGGGCAGCTCGCATCCATCCGCTGCCAGCCACCTTCTTTAAATCGTCGGTCCATCGTGTCGCAGGGCGTCCTACACTACGCTTGCCTAAACGTGGTCTCCACTCTAGCACTTGTCTGCTCCATCGACCGTCTGTCCGTCTGCAGACATGGCCGGCCCACTTCCACTTCAGCGTGCTTATTGCTGTACGCACTCACAATTCGCGAGAATATTCTTGGTCCCATTGTAATGGGGAATTTATTGCCATTACCTCATCATCAACCCATTTTTACCGTCCCACTACTGTGCAGGGTTCTCCTCTCAGAATAAGAGTGGTTAGGCTATAGTCCACCACGCTGGACATGTGCAGGTTGGCAGACTTCAACGCCGTCGAGAATCAGGCATGCAGGTTTCCTGACAAAGTTTTCTAGCGCGTAATACTTAAAAATTTGAATACACACGTGATTTTGAAAAGCCGAAGGTGCCTTGGATTTGTATTGGAGACCAATTCGATCCAATCAATCAATCCAATCGTCTTACATAAGTCATTAGGCACACTATAGGCTAAAGCCTAACACAGTACTTTTGCCATTAATCGGACATAATCGATTACTGCCTCGTTCTAGTGGTCCAAAGCGCGACTTGTACGCTAGAGGTCCTGTTTGATTCCCGCTTCGAGCAGTGTTGTTAGGTTTTCTGTAAAATTCTCAGTAGCAGCTCGGAGTCTGGATTTGTGCCCGGTTGATGACAAATAGGGACCCCGCCCTCGTCGACCCCTCGCCCCTGGGACCTAAATACCGGCCTCTGCATAACCCTTAGGAGAATACAGGCGTTATGGATGGTATGTTAAATCTATACTCCCAAGAATTTCATAGAAAAGGGAAACCATTTTCTCAAAAGATAGCCCACTGTATTTTCAGTGTCAGAATAATATTAAAAGCAATTAATTTTAGACAAATCCTTTGGCGTATTAATCTGAAACCAAGATTTTTGTAACAGATTAAAATATAACTTTAAGTTCTTAGTTAATGTTAGCCTGAAGATGAAACAGATTAGCTGAAATGAAATTGTAAGAGTTCTTATTTATCTTTAGTTAGTTATTTCATATTTTCGAATAATTAAATAGACTTTAAAAGGTATAAATAAGGATGCCATTCAACCTGCCAATTTTCCTAGTTTTCTGGGAATGGGAGGAGTATTTTGATGCCTAGGTGCGCCATTTTACGGGGATTAATTTATTTGTACATTATGTAAATATTTTATTTGGTTTGTAAGCATTTACGTTGAGAAATATTTTTTTGTTTTAAGAATAAAGAATTAAAACATAAAGGCTCTTGTGGTAACTAGGAGAGAGGTATACCTATTTCCTTTGTACCGACGAAAAGATAATTTACCTCCACGGGGGCATTGGGTTTATCTATGAAACTCTCAGTAGTAGCTCGGAGTTTGAATTTGTGCCCAGTTAATGGCAAAACTCTCGCCCTAACCCATGGAACCCACACGTACCGGCAAACTGTGGGTGTACACATATACCTCTGTCTAACCCTTTGGGGGAATACAGGCGTGAGGGTATGTTATGATATATTTTATTTTAGTAGTTAGTGCTACTAAAATTGAACACAAAAACAGTGTGTCTTCCTTTAACTGGAGATTATATAAATACGTTTGTGGTCTAGTGGTTTGAGTACCGGACTGCTGATCACGAGGTCGTGGGTTCGATTCCCACAAGACACAAACATTTATGTGATGAACTTAGGTGTTTGTGTTTGTCTGGGTGTTTCTTATATATTATAAGTATGTATTTACAAAAAAGAAGTATATAAGTATTATATCCATTGTCTAGTACCCATAGTACAAGCTCTGCTTAGTTTGGGACTAGATGGTGCTGTGTAAAAATGTCCCAAGATATTCTTTGGACACATTCTTAGTAATATTATTTAAGGCTAAGTCAAAGTAAAATAATAAGCCTAGTTGGCTAGATTGTAACAATATTAAAGTTCAATATCATAATATTGTATTCAAGACAAAAAAAATACAAAAAAAAATTCGTTGACCCGGATATAAAATAAAGAGAAACATAATTATTATATTTACCTATGATCTAAATATATGTGGTTGTAATTAAACAATGTACCAACTTTATAACCAGTAAACAGCTGATAACAATGACGTAAATTGAGTTTTTTTACGGAACAAAAAACATGAGACCTCCTCACCCGAAATTAAACGATGCCATTACAAGTATAAATAACATGCTGTAACTACATACATTCAATAAATCAGTTATACCTACAATGACTTAATGAACGCAACTGATGCCGCAATTAAAATGGCCACGTAATCATCACCAGCCCGTACTTGTTCACTGTTGGACGTAGACAGAGCCCGATTTTCAGCTCTTTACATCCAGTCACTGCCAGGTGCCTTTCGCAAGTCGTCAGTCCACCTAGCCGGTGGGAGGCGTCCCACACTAAGCTTGCCTAGACGCGGTCTTCACTCAAGCACTCGTTTGCTCCATATAAAATAATTACTAGCTTTCCGCCAGCGGCTTTGCCCGCGTGGTTTGGGTATTTCTTATAACTTTCATCCCCTATTTCAACCCCTTACAGCCATTTTTTCGCATTAAAAAGTAGCCTATGTCCTTTCTCAGGCTCTAGACTACCAAATTTTATTTAAATCGGCTCAGTAGTTCTGGCGTGAAAGCGCGACAGACAGAAAAACACAGTTACCTTCGCATTTATAATATTAGTAAGGAAGTAAGGATATACTAGTTTCTGCACTATACATAATTTTGTCATCCGACATTTTCTTTTCCCCATTCTGCGTTACTGCGTCTGCGATGATGAGGGGTTGGGTATAACAAAAAAGCGCTTGAGCTTTCCTAAACTGCGCCACACCGATCCGAGAAAAGACGGCTAGTGTACAAGCCAATCATCCGGTTTTTCTCATGACACATTGGAGGACCGTAAAATGTCGGACTGCCGGGATCGTAAAATTCCTTGTAGTGCATAAACGGTCTATCGGTCTACAATAGGCCTCCTTAATAACTAGTAAATTAGTAGTACGGCGAGGGGGCTGCTTTGAACCACGATCGAAGCGAAGGATTCTAACTTAGAATCCTGACCGAGTTAAACTCTAATCCTCTCGAGTTATACTCCACTTTTCATCCCCTCTGTTCGAGAAAATAAATAAAAGACTATTAGAAAGAGAGATTATATTAGAAAAGATCTATTTTGCTCCCACTTATAGAGGAAACAAGGTGATACTTTTCGAATAGAAGGGATGAAAAAATACTACTCATTTAATAGTAAGTATAGAAGTTAATTAGTAGGTACCGTTTCCTCTCGCAATGATTTATAATGAAGACGTCATGCAAAATGTGCTTGTCTGTAGATTTCAACGTGGAAATTACTCAGAAACGTAGGAGCACTTCAAATTACAAGGTCGTGCAATTATACGCGCCAATTTAAATCTCATCTAATTAATTATAATCAAAGCTAATTTGTTAGAAGAGTAACTTCAAGTGGTTTTTAATAGTCAATTCTAAAGGTTTATATTACGTTGTATTTCGTTAAAATAAAGGGGAGTTAGTAAATGAAATTATGATTGACATAGGGATTTTGATGTTATCGATACTGAAGTGTTCTAAGTATTTTAACTATTTTCCTATGACTGCTTCATTGGTCCAGTAGTCGTAACCGTTACTGCTACGCTAGAGGTCCTGGGTTCGATTCCCGGGTCGAGCAGTGTTGTTGAGTATACTGTGAAATTCTCAGTAGCAGCTTCGGTTTTGATTTGTTGTATTTCTACGCCATACGTCAAATTCCTTTGTTCACTGTTTACATCATCTTCCCTTTTCCCAACCATGTTGAGGTCGGCTTCCAGTTTAACCAGATGCGGCTAAATTTTAGAACATATTTTACACGAAGCGACCGACTTCCATTAGACGTAACAAACACAATTTCTGGTCAATAACGGTTTTCTAAGTATAACAGGTTGTCAGGCTTTTTGGGTTTCTGACTATCACTAACGATTGTCATAAATGTTTTCGTTGAATACCAGGACTGATGGCTCTGACGCACGGAGGGGTCTCGAAGTTAGGATGGTCATCCATCTACAGACTAACCGTGGCAATCGTAGGCTAACCTTGCCGAGATCTGTTCGTAGGTCACTGTATAAATTATTTCGTGAATCACTTGTAAAATAACCTTGATTTTCAAAGACCACTTCTTCACAATCGTCTTATCTCTAATGGTGGCACTTGCGGTGACCATCTTAAAGCCACGTCATGTTTTCAAGTAGGTAGCTGTTCTACACATCGAAATAGTACCAAAGTATAGTTGTAAACGAAGTTATACACATATTAGTAACATGGTTCCAATTATTACAGTTTCAAGAAACGTCATCAAGACTGTAGTGACATCTATGGTGTTATGTAAAAAGTGCACCATGTCCTCAAAGATTTTGGGGTCGGCTTCCAGTCTAACGTGGGTCGGTAGACTTGTTGCAATTTGACATTCGAATCGACAAACGAATAGAAACAAAATGTATGGAAATGACACAAGCTTTCGACAAATCGGGCTGTCACTAATGTCATTTCCATACATTTTGTTTCTATTCGAATGTCAAATTGCAACTTTGCCCCCAGAGGCGGTTGAAGTATTGTATTTTACACGAGCGACTGCCATCAGAAGTCCAGACAAACAAAGATTTAATTGTTTGTTTGTTTGAATTGAATAGGCTCCGAAACTACTGGACCAATTTAAATAAAGGCCAAGTAACATAGGTAACATTTATACAAAATAACCAGACTAGCAGGTGGCGACGCTGGCAGAAATCTAGTATAATATAATTATATCAATCAGTATTTTTCCCTTTCTATATTTACCAATAAATATTGAAATCTGATAGAACCTTGAGGTGATACTTACTTTAAGTGGCGCTGAGTCACAAACAAATTGATATTATTGATCGTTTGAGTTATGGAGTGTTTTATGATTAATAGGTTTAAATAGGGAATCTGAAGACAAGAAAATTGTAAAACGCTAGCTTCCCGCCAGCGGCTTCGTCCGCGTGGTCTTATAAATTTTCCCCCCGTTTTTGCAACATTTTTCATTGCTACTCCGCTCCCATTAGTCGTAGCGTGATGGTATAATATAGCCTATTTATAGTCACGCACCGCCGCTATGTCCCTGTATTTTAAGTCTGTAATATCTTCGGAAATATTCATATATAAAAAACCGCTTCAAAATGCGTTGCGTAGTTTTAAAGATTTAAGCATACATAGGGACGGACAGACAGCGACAGGGACTTTGTTTTATACTATGTAGTGATACGAGCGTCAAAATTGTTATGGAAATATAATCAAATCAAATCAAATATTTATTACGTTCCATAATGTTAAAACAGATGGTAAACTTATAACTAGGGATCAATTATGGACCCTGTCGGGCACAGCATAGTAAATAATAATAATAATTACATCGGGAAAACTACATTCAATTCCTTGCATTCGTTTTTGCGTGACGCGAGTACAAACATACAAACAGACAGACATTAATACTTCTGTTGCTTTAATAAAGACCCCTATATACCGCAGGCGAGGCGAGAACACGAGTTGCTAATATCTTATAAAATAATACTTTTTTTTTTTATTATTAAATATTTGTAATAACAACTTATTTTAATACGAGTATTATACTAATATTAACAAAATAATAAATAAAAATAAAAACCAAAATTTACGCACCTAGGCGTCAAAGTACTCCTCATCGCTGTCATCTAGTAACGTGCCCAGAAGACTGGCAGCATTGCCACGTTGAATGGTAATGCTGATTCTTTGGCCCAAAAATAATCCAGCCCTCTGGTCACGAGTAGCGTCGATAAGTCTTTTTGCAAGGTCTTTAAATAGGAGGCGAGCACTCGGACCCCACGGCCCGAGCGTTTCGACCCCAAACGGCTCAAAACTATAGTTCCCACTAAGGTTACTATATTTGCGCCGCTTGAGGGTCTCCGCCGCCGCGGCCGCAGCGCCAGCACAGCCCGCCGGTTTATTATTATTTTTCAATATTCTATCTTAACGGCCTAATACAATTTTTATTATACCTATGTATAGATTACTGCGCACGAATTTACTTTCATTATTAAGACATCACTGCGTAAGAGTCTCTTTTCATAACATGACAGCTGCCAAGCTGTAATATAAGGTCATGGCCATGATATACAGGGCAAGGGATAGCAAGTGCCGCTATATGTCGGTAAGAGTTCGAACCCATTTAGATTTTTCGCAACTCACAAAAATCTGTAATATGGCGTGCCCAAAACGTACGTTTATTTCACGAAAACGCGTGAATCAATTGAATTTGAACCCTATGCCACTGATATTAGGATCACGGCGCGTGTAGTCATAAAAAATTACTAGTAAAGATATTATTATAAACTTTTTGGTAGAAAAAAGATACGATTTCACAGGTTCGCACCTGCGAGTCTATAACTGTTCCAAAATACATAAAAAAATTACTAGGTAGTTCATATCAGCCCATTGCCGTCCACTGCTGAACGTAGGCCTCCCCCAAAGAGCGCCAACCATCCCGGTCTTGGGTTGGGCAGCTCGCATCCATCCGCTGCCAGCCATCTTCTTTAAATCGTCGGTCCATCGTGTCGCAGGGCGTCCTACACTACGCTTGCCTAAACGTGGTACTAGGTAGTTACTTTACTTAAATCAAATATTGTTTTAATTCATAACTTTAATCCAGACGACTAGACTAACATGTGCCTACAACATCTGCGTCAGTTCTGTTCTATTAAGTAAAGGGATGGTATTATATGAGAAGTGACAATTCACAAGTGGCACTAAAAAAAACTACTTTTTACGGATTTTATAACGTTATATTGATATAAACTACCTCATTGGTTTAGTGGTGGCGAGCGAGGTAGGTAAGACAGCCCTGGGTTCGATTCCCAGCTAGAATAAAATTGGTATTTCGATTTTCCATGAGAAAACTTTCAGTAGCAGTTCGGATTTTGAATGGTAATCTTCTACAATACACCGGTTTTTTTTGTCGGACATAGTTTTTAACTCAATGGAGTTTTAAAAAGTTCCAATGTATCGTCGGGCTGTGGGTTCTAAGTGCCGAACCCCTCGGTCAACACGCATAATGACATGTTACAAAGTCTTCTTTGAGATCATAATTATTCTGCTGACACTGCACAAACAATACGATTTAGTCCAACGTTTAAGGAAGCTGGCAATTAAGAAAAAAAACATTTAAATTTAAAGTTTTAATTAACTCGATGGCGAGTTCAATGAAAATAGATTGTTTTGGGACAACGTATTGGCGCTAGAGAGCGGTTGCGAATGACTCTAAATCGGCAGACTCAAATACCGAACTATTCTTTCACTAAAAGATTTATTTGAATTTAGCGGCGAATGTGGGTGTGTACATTTACTTATAATATATAATAATACGTAATAGATGTAAAAAGATATCAGACAGACAGTAAATCCCCCTTTGTATTTATGATATTAGTATGAATATTAAATAACTGGGACTTTATTACATAACACCATCCAACTTGGCATTCTCCTCATGTCTGTTATGATATTTCGCATAATATGAATGCAAGCTTTTGTTATTTAAATTGCAAAACTTGGCTTTGAAATATGAAGTCACATTTTACATGGAATGTATGCTGACGAACTGAAAGATAGTAATTTCGTAGAAATTCACAATGAAAAAATATCTGACTTGCTCGATGGTAGAATGTCCAGGGCCCAGCTGAAAATCAGCGTTGTGGATCAGCACCGCAACATTAGGCTGAGCTGGTAGGCTCCTCAGCTCACATTTATGTATTTTCAAGTTTTATGTATTGTGTACCTATCTTCAAATAATTTGAGTTAAATAAATGTTTCTTTCTTTCTTTCTTTCTAGGACCTTTTAGGTTTTGACTGGCATGATCCTTACGTCATAGCTCGTCGTAAAGTACCTCTGTGTGTATTCTGACTTCCGCGCGTTGTGTTGCAGTCAGTAGGGGATTTTAGGGTCATCAACGCATCAGCAACGGGGAGAACTACTTACGATTTGTTGGCTCGTCTGCTTGTTTGCCGAAATAAACTACGAGCAACACGCGTGGATAGCTAGTTTTAGTGATAAAAGCCTGATTATAGATACTCATAATGATTCAAAAACAAAACACTTGAAATTTCTAATCATTAATACTCATAATTACAGGTATATAAACGTAGTTCTAAAAACAGGTACGCACTTAATCAATCATGGCGCTTCTAAATACATTCGCGGTGCTGTCGAGTTTATTTGTGATTGCTTTAGGGTGTGAAATATCGTCATCCCAAGCAGAAATTGACGCAAAAAGTAATTTGGAAACTTATATAACTCAAACAAAGGCAACACTTACCAACGATAGGTACAGGCCGCGGTACCATGTGACGCCACCTGTCGGCTGGATGAACGACCCTAATGGATTTTCGTACTACAAAGATAACTTCCATCTATTCTATCAGTTTAATCCTTATCAGGTCCAAGCAGGAAACATTCACTGGGGGCACGTGACTAGCAAGAATTTAGTAGACTGGACTCACGTACCGGTTGCATTACTAAAAGAGGAGGAACAGTGTTTTTCTGGCAGTGCTATCGAAAAAGATGGTATGATGATCCTTATGTACACTGCCCACAAAAACTTAGAAGGGCAAACCCCAGATTATAACGAGACGCAATACCTAGCGTTCAGTTCGGACGGTATCGTGTTCAATAAATATGTGAAGAATCCAGTCATATCGTTTGCACCTAACAATGCAATAGACTTCCGAGATCCTAAAGTATGGCAACATGGCGACTACTATTATGTTATTCTTGGCAGCAAGACACCAGAGAATAGGGGCCGAGTACTGCTGTACAGGTCCAAGGATATGGGATACTGGGAATTTTTCAGCTTTTTGGCAGAATCAACTGGCTCATTAGGCTACATGTGGGAGTGTCCTGATTTCTTCGAACTAAATGGGAAGTACGTCATACTGATGTCACCTCAAGGTATAGACGCGGTCGATGATAGGTACCAGAACCAGTACCAGACCGGATATATAATTGGGAGCTTCGATTATGCGACAGGGACGTTCGTAGAAGAAGTTCCTTTCCAGGAGATTGATTACGGCACTGATTTTTATGCTACACAAACAATGGAAAAGGATGGTAAGAGATATCTGATCGCGTGGATGGGGATGTGGGATGCCAGTCATCCTGAGGGTGAAGATGGCTGGGCAGGAGCCATGACAATTGTCAGAGAGTTGACATTATCAGGTAATTCCCGTATTCTAATGAATCCCGTTGCAGCGATGACCACACTCAGAGATGACACAGTCGTTAATAACGGGCCAGTCATTCCAAACGCGAAAATTTCGTTAACCAAAACAGGAGAGCTGATCGTCACTGCTGACTGGACTCAGGATATTAGCTTGGAGTTCAAAGGCAGTGATGATGATACTACGGTTGTAGTTAAAGTTGAATGGGTTGTGGCGACTAATAAAGTCGTGGTAACCAGAGGGGATAAAGTAAGACAGGCAGAATGGAAGGTAGTTTCGACACAATCCTGGAGGATCTTCCTGGATGCTAGTTCAATGGAAGTGTTTTGTGGTGAAGGGGAAATGGTGTTTAGTTTGAGAGCCTACCCTCAGGGGACGTGGGTGGTGACTAATCTGAGTCCACAGAACGTAAATATTGAAGCGTATACGCTGAAATCCAGTATAACCCTGTAGTAGCTCTTGTTTATGTTTTTAGATGACTGAGAACCTAAAATTGTATTTGTATACATAATTATATATATAATAATACAAATATTCTGTTGACTAACTTGCTATTATTGAAAGTGTGATTGCGTATTTAAATAATTCTTTTTATATTAACTCAATAAACGTTCTAATTGTTATCATTATTTTGGTTTACTTTTCTGTGATAAAACAGCCGTGTTTCTACTGCTAGTGTACCTAAATAAAAGCCTAAATACTTCAATATGTATAACAGAACCAATTTAAAGTTATGAAATAGTTTTCAAATGTAGTCTTTAAACTGATACGTTGTTGGGAAGGGGCTTGAACATTGCATTAAAAATATTAAAAAAATTGTCGTCTCAGAAGACCAACACAGATCTCATCAACGTCACAGTGTTGAGATAAAACTTAACTCATTGACGTTCGTATTATCTTCATATCAAAAAACAAAACACTTGAAATGTCTTATCATTCCCCAAAAAACTGGTATATAAACAGATTACCACACAAGATGCAGTATCAATCAATCATGAATTTTTTAAAGATATACTTGGTGCTCCTCAGTGTGATCGCCACCGTTCACCTAAAATCGCTCAAGGAAAGCAATGCAAAAGCAGAGTTAGAAGCATACATAGAAGAGAAAAAGGCAGAAATCAACCCCAGGTATAGGCTGCATTACCATGTGGCACCCCCTGTGGGCTGGATGAACGATCCAAATGGATTTTCATACTACAAAGGCGAATATCACGTGTTCTACCAATTCTACCCGTACGACAGCCAGTGGGGACCTATGCATTGGGGACATGTGTCGAGCCCAAACCTCGTGGACTGGAAATACCTTCCCACAGCGTTGATACCTGAAAATGAAATGTGTTTCTCGGGAAGCGCTGTCGTCAAAGATGACACCATGGTCCTTATGTATACAGGTCGCGAAATTACTGATAAAGAGCCTTTCTACAATGAGACTCAGTATTTAGCATTCAGTGATGATGGGGTTGAATTCCATAAGTACGAAGGAAACCCAGTGCTGTCAGTCACGCCTAATGGTTCCCCGGACTTCCGGGATCCAAAAGTATGGAAGCACGGTGATCACTGGTATGTTGTGATTGGTAGCAAGACATTGGATGAAAGAGGCAGAGTACTTTTATATAGATCTACTGATATGTACGACTGGGAATTCTTAAGCGTCCTAGGGGAATCCACCGGCGAAATGGGCTACATGTGGGAGTGTCCCGACTTCTTCGAGCTTAATGGAAAGCACATCCTCCTGATGTCTCCTCAAGGTTTGACGCCGCAAGGTGACCGATACAAGAACACTTACCAAACTGGTTACATTGTTGGAACATTTAATTACGACACTTTTGAGTTTTTGCCGGAAACCAGTTTCCAAGAAATCGACTTTGGTCATGACTTTTATGCTACACAGACTAGTGAGCATGATGGAAAGACGTATCTGCTTGCATGGTTTGCGATGTGGGAGGTTCCTCATCCAGAAGACGTTGACGGCTGGGCAGGAGCCCTGACTATTGTCCGAGAACTCGATTTAGTTGGCAGCCGTGTCCTGATGAAGCCTACTGAAGCGATGATCAACCTCAGGGATGAAACCGTATGGAATGGAGAACTTGCAAGCAAAGTTGGAATACAACTCGATCAGACTGGAGAACTGATAGTTACTGGCGATTTGAGTAAAAACATTGAGTTAGAGATCAAAGGTAGCAATGGCAGCGGCCTGGTCTCACTGCGATGGGATCCTGAAGTGCGTAAGGTCGTGGTAGATAGGGAAGGAGATGTGAGACAGGTGGAATGGCTGCCACTGGATTCTGAAACCTGGAGGATTTTCTTGGATGCCTCTTCGATGGAGATATTTTGTGGTGAAGGTGAAGTAGTATTCAGCACCAGGGTCTACCCTGATGGGGGGTGGCTAGTCACAAATTTAAGCTCTCAGTCTCTAAATATTGTAGCCTACAAATTAAGAAGAAGCGTTCCTGAATAATTTAGACTAATTTATAATGTTTTTAGGTTTTGAGAGGTTTGTGTTTTGTGATAGTAATTATAGGTAATTTATTGTAAAATTCTCATATCATTAATTTAGACATTTTGTTATTATAGTTTTTAGGTGATCAAAATTATTATTAAAATTATAATAAAAGTTTTTAATGAAATTAATAACTTATTTTTAATGAAGGAAAAAATCGGCGGGCGGGCAGGGTTCGAACCTGCGCCTTCTGGTTCGGTACACCAGACGCTCTGACCACTAAGCCACCGCTCGCCCTACTCGCCAGTCGAAATCTTCCTCCATATTCTAATTTACGTCTTACGGTGACGTGGCGCCATCTATTGTGAAGATGCTTCACAACCGACACGACTAACTTTACAGCTAGTTCAATGTCGTATGATACCGCCTTACCTATCAACTATCTTTTTGTATTTTTTTAAGCATTTTCCATGCTAAGATTACAAGTTATTTTTAATGAAGGAAAAAATCGGCGGGCGGGCAGGGTTCGAACCTGCGCCTTCTGGTTCGGTACACCAGACGCTCTGACCACTAAGCCACCGCTCGCCCTACTCGCCAGTCGAAATCTTCCTCCATATTCTAATTTACGTCTTACGGTGACGTGGCGCCATCTATTGTGAAGATGCTTCACAACCGACACGACTAACTTTACAGCTAGTTCAATGTCGTATGATACCGCCTTACCTATCAACTATCTTTTTGTATTTTTTTAAGCATTTTCCATGCTAAGATTACAAGTTATTTTTAATGAAGGAAAAAATCGGCGGGCGGGCAGGGTTCGAACCTGCGCCTTCTGGTTCGGTACACCAGACGCTCTGACCACTAAGCCACCGCTCGCCCTACTCGCCAGTCGAAATCTTCCTCCATATTCTAATTTACGTCTTACGGTGACGTGGCGCCATCTATTGTGAAGATGCTTCACAACCGACACGACTAACTTTACAGCTAGTTCAATGTCGTATGATACCGCCTTACCTATCAACTATCTTTTTGTATTTTTTTAAGCATTTTCCATGCTAAGATTACAAGTTATTTTTAATGAAGGAAAAAATCGGCGGGCGGGCAGGGTTCGAACCTGCGCCTTCTGGTTCGGTACACCAGACGCTCTGACCACTAAGCCACCGCTCGCCCTACTCGCCAGTCGAAATCTTCCTCCATATTCTAATTTACGTCTTACGGTGACGTGGCGCCATCTATTGTGAAGATGCTTCACAACCGACACGACTAACTTTACAGCTAGTTCAATGTCGTATGATACCGCCTTACCTATCAACTATCTTTTTGTATTTTTTTTAAGCATTTTCCATGCTAAGATTACAAGTTATTTTTAATGAAGGAAAAAATCGGCGGGCGGGCAGGGTTCGAACCTGCGCCTTCTGGTTCGGTACACCAGACGCTCTGACCACTAAGCCACCGCTCGCCCTACTCGCCAGTCGAAATCTTCCTCCATATTCTAATTTACGTCTTACGGTGACGTGGCGCCATCTATTGTGAAGATGCTTCACAACCGACACGACTAACTTTACAGCTAGTTCAATGTCGTATGATACCGCCTTACCTATCAACTATCTTTTTGTATTTTTTTAAGCATTTTCCATGCTAAGATTACAAGTTATTTTTAATGAAGGAAAAAATCGGCGGGCGGGCAGGGTTCGAACCTGCGCCTTCTGGTTCGGTACACCAGACGCTCTGACCACTAAGCCACCGCTCGCCCTACTCGCCAGTCGAAATCTTCCTCCATATTCTAATTTACGTCTTACGGTGACGTGGCGCCATCTATTGTGAAGATGCTTCACAACCGACACGACTAACTTTACAGCTAGTTCAATGTCGTATGATACCGCCTTACCTATCAACTATCTTTTTGTATTTTTTTAAGCATTTTCCATGCTAAGATTACAAGTTATTTTTAATGAAGGAAAAAATCGGCGGGCGGGCAGGGTTCGAACCTGCGCCTTCTGGTTCGGTACACCAGACGCTCTGACCACTAAGCCACCGCTCGCCCTACTCGCCAGTCGAAATCTTCCTCCATATTCTAATTTACGTCTTACGGTGACGTGGCGCCATCTATTGTGAAGATGCTTCACAATAGATGGCTTTACCGAACCAGAAGGCGCAGGTTCGAACCCTGCCCGCCCGCCGATTTTTTCCTTCATTAAAAATAACTTGTAATCTTAGCATGGAAAATGCTTAAAAAAATACAAAAAGATAGTTGATAGGTAAGGCGGTATCATACGACATTGAACTAGCTGTAAAGTTAGTCGTGTCGGTTGTGAAGCATCTTCACAATAGATGGCGCCACGTCACCGTAAGACGTAAATTAGAATATGGAGGAAGATTTCGACTGGCGAGTAGGGCGAGCGGTGGCTTAGTGGTCAGAGCGTCTGGTGTACCGAACCAGAAGGCGCAGGTTCGAACCCTGCCCGCCCGCCGATTTTTTCCTTCATTAAAAATAACTTGTAATCTTAGCATGGAAAATGCTTAAAAAAATACAAAAAGATAGTTGATAGGTAAGGCGGTATCATACGACATTGAACTAGCTGTAAAGTTAGTCGTGTCGGTTGTGAAGCATCTTCACAATAGATGGCGCCACGTCACCGTAAGACGTAAATTAGAATATGGAGGAAGATTTCGACTGGCGAGTAGGGCGAGCGGTGGCTTAGTGGTCAGAGCGTCTGGTGTACCGAACCAGAAGGCGCAGGTTCGAACCCTGCCCGCCCGCCGATTTTTTCCTTCATTAAAAATAACTTGTAATCTTAGCATGGAAAATGCTTAAAAAAATACAAAAAGATAGTTGATAGGTAAGGCGGTATCATACGACATTGAACTAGCTGTAAAGTTAGTCGTGTCGGTTGTGAAGCATCTTCACAATAGATGGCGCCACGTCACCGTAAGACGTAAATTAGAATATGGAGGAAGATTTCGACTGGCGAGTAGGGCGAGCGGTGGCTTAGTGGTCAGAGCGTCTGGTGTACCGAACCAGAAGGCGCAGGTTCGAACCCTGCCCGCCCGCCGATTTTTTCCTTCATTAAAAATAACTTGTAATCTTAGCATGGAAAATGCTTAAAAAAATACAAAAAGATAGTTGATAGGTAAGGCGGTATCATACGACATTGAACTAGCTGTAAAGTTAGTCGTGTCGGTTGTGAAGCATCTTCACAATAGATGGCGCCACGTCACCGTAAGACGTAAATTAGAATATGGAGGAAGATTTCGACTGGCGAGTAGGGCGAGCGGTGGCTTAGTGGTCAGAGCGTCTGGTGTACCGAACCAGAAGGCGCAGGTTCGAACCCTGCCCGCCCGCCGATTTTTTCCTTCATTAAAAATAACTTGTAATCTTAGCATGGAAAATGCTTAAAAAAATACAAAAAGATAGTTGATAGGTAAGGCGGTATCATACGACATTGAACTAGCTGTAAAGTTAGTCGTGTCGGTTGTGAAGCATCTTCACAATAGATGGCGCCACGTCACCGTAAGACGTAAATTAGAATATGGAGGAAGATTTCGACTGGCGAGTAGGGCGAGCGGTGGCTTAGTGGTCAGAGCGTCTGGTGTACCGAACCAGAAGGCGCAGGTTCGAACCCTGCCCGCCCGCCGATTTTTCCTTCATTAAAAATAACTTGTAATCTTAGCATGGAAAATGCTTAAAAAAATACAAAAAGATAGTTGATAGGTAAGGCGGTATCATACGACATTGAACTAGCTGTAAAGTTAGTCGTGTCGGTTGTGAAGCATCTTCACAATAGATGGCGCCACGTCACCGTAAGACGTAAATTAGAATATGGAGGAAGATTTCGACTGGCGAGTAGGGCGAGCGGTGGCTTAGTGGTCAGAGCGTCTGGTGTACCGAACCAGAAGGCGCAGGTTCGAACCCTGCCCGCCCGCCGATTTTTTCCTTCATTAAAAATAACTTGTAATCTTAGCATGGAAAATGCTTAAAAAAATACAAAAAGATAAATTAATAACTTTTTTAATTAATTCGGGTGAGTAATTAAATAGTTATAATGAGAAATGATTTGACTACACTCACTGGCTAGAATTATTTTTATGACACGTTATTTACTTTGCCTGTTAACAGGATAAATTTAATTCACTACAGAGAATTTATATATCTTTCAATGGATTTTATAAATATGTAAGCTGTTTCATCGGCATTTTTGCTCGGCTCCCAAGAGTTGTAGCGTGATGTGAATTGGGTTTCAATTCTTGAGGAAAATTAAACACGTCCGTCCGTCACCTAAATTTAGAATATGAAGGAAGATTTCGACTTGTCGAGTAGGACTCGCGGTGGCTTAGCGGTCATAGCGTCTGGTGTAATTAACCAGAAGACGCACGTTCGAATCCTGTCGCCAGTCGATTTTTTCCTAAATTAAAAATAACAAGTATTCAAATGTTTGTATATACCCATATTTCAGTACCTATAGTACAAGCTCTGTTTAGTTTGGGACTAGATCGTACTGTCTTATGACCTAGAATATTTATTTATTTTTATTTTATCTGCATGTCTCAGAGATTTTCCGTTAGGTACTAGGATTTCAACAAATCTGACGTTTACAACTGATTCTCATAGATTTTGTTTTAATCGTTCGTCCATTCGAACGTTAGATAGCATCTTGGCTAGGCTCCGATCTTTTCTCGCTTCTAACGAATAGCAGTGTCAGTAGTAAATAAGTAATAATATCAAATAATTACATAAAAATATTTCTCTGACGCACGTCCAATTGCACCTAACATTTTTTTTTACATTATGATACTTTTAGAAGGTGAATAGGTGAAAGATGGCGTGATTATATAAAAAAAAACTAAAAACAAAACAATGTTTTATCAAACAGCCTTGTATTAAAATAACAAGCCTCTACTGACATACTACAGGTTAACTAGTATTTTCCCGTGACTCCGCCTACGTAAATACAAATTAAAATATCTTTATTTCAATAAGAGAATTTTGTAAAATACAAAACTTCAACCGCCTCTGGGGGCTAGACAAGTTGCAATTTCACATTCGAATCGATAAACAAATAGAAAAAAATGTATGGAAATAACATTAGTGACAGCCCGATTTGTCGAAAGCTTATGTCATTTCCATAGATTTTGTTTCTATTCGTTTGTCGATTCGAATGTTAAATTGCAACTAGTCTACAGGCCCTTTGTGCGTTTCTGTATTCTATTTCTATATTTCTTGTTACATTTAAATCTATACTAATATTATAAAGAGGAAAGATTTGATTGTTTGTTTGTTTGTATTGAATAGGCTCCGAAACTACAGGACCGATTTGAAAAATTCTTTCAGTGTCAGATAGTATATTTATCGGGAAAGGCTATAGGCTATATATCATCACGCTACGACTAAAAGGAGCGGTGTAGTAATGAAAAATGTTGCAAAAACGGGGGAAAAAATATCAAGACCACGCGGGCGAAGCCACTGGCGGGAAGCTTGTTGCACATAAAGTTTCTAATGTAGTATCTTGACCGTTCCTGATTCCCAACAGGCCAAAGAATTAATTGAAATTGTCAAATTAGGTATTAAGTATAATAAATAAGATTAAGGTTTATTGTTGTAATAGCATTTGTGAGCCATGATGAGGGTGGCATATATGTAAAACCCTCTATAAACAAATAAAGATATAAATGTCTTGTTATTAGTCTCGCTGCCAATTCAGTGTGGCTTGAGCCTAAGAGTTCTTAACACTAAATGAGTCAGGTATTGTGTCCCCGATGCCAATCTGAATGGCAGTAAAGGAGGTCATCGAAATCGGCCCAAATGATGTACCAAAGGTACACTTATTGTAAAAAATACCCTGTATTACGCTGGTTAAAACTGTCGTACTTTTTTTAATGTTGACTGGGGGATGGGAAAAAAAACTTTTCAACCAACTCGTAACTATATTACCTATGTATAAACAGTGTAGGTACATTTTTGTCGATATCGGTATAGTTGGTGCATACGATATATGTGTCGACACTAAGTTCTCAATTGTTATATTTTAACTACGTTTTGGTAAGTGTAACCGATCTTTCAGCACCCCCTAATTAGTTCCCGTCAAATTACTTGGCAGATAATTTCATATAAAGGAGGTCATCGAAATCGGCCCAAAAGATGTACCGAAGGTACACTTATTGGAAAAAATACCCTGTATTATACTGGTTAAAACTCTAGTCGTACTTTTTTAAATGTTGACTTGGGGATGAGAAAAAAACGTAATTTGAGAATAAATCACACCATTTTGGCACACTATTCTGTTTCGTAATGATTTTATAGTAAAAACTGTCAGTGTCATGTTCGGAATGTCAAACGCACGCCATTACGGCAGATTATTATCAATTTCATAGTGATTTCATGGTAAAAAGTATCAACTTGACAGCTGTCATGTACTCCAGTACAAATTTGGGCTGAGTTGTATGGGCTTTTGATGACCTCCTTTTATTCTAACTCGTCCCTCACACAGTAAAAGTTTTATACTGTCGCTATTAATACGAGCAAATCTCAGGGTAAAAGTTAGTTTAATAAATATCACGCTGAATGTTATGCTATATTTACATTTCGCTCAAAGGCGAATTAAACTCAAACAGTTTCCGAACATTATTTGAACAAGTTGAACGGTTGGCTTGCATGAAAATTTTAAACCGGTCGCTGCAATTTGTAATACTGTCGAAGCTAAACTAGGGACCGTCGGCACTACGTCACGGTCATAGAGTTATGCCAAATGACGTTACGTGTTAAAAAGTTTATGCAGCAGTATCACAAGAGTCTCTAAATTAGTCCTTAGCAAACGAAGGGACCAAGCCCGAGCTGTCATCGGAGCCCTCACAGGGCAACGCAACAAATAACATGCTCTTTACTAATTAAAAAAAAATACCATAAATATACAAAATCTGTTCAACCGTTCGGGAGCTACGATGCCGAAGCCTCTAAGACTTCAGGTTCCTTCCTGTCAGTGGGTTAGCCGCTTTCATGAACTACGTTTTTGAAGAGCAAGGAATGTTTGATGCTGGGACCAACACAAAAGATCCCTTTGGTTTGAAGTGTTGCTGGCTATGCCAAACCCCACAGCAAGCTAAGATAACTACAAAAAATCGCATTTGAAATGAAAGACCCCTACGTTTGTAAGTACTCTAGTACAGTCAGATATATCAAAATGATAGCAACAACTAAGAAAATTTAACTTTATTTCAATGTGATAAAGTTTATTTCAGAATGACAGTTGTCGTGTAGTGTGTTCGTTCTGAAATAGTCCTTGTGCCATTGAGATATAGTTTAATTTTTCTTAGTTGTTCCGATCATTTTGAACACTGTCCCTATAAGCTGAATGCACTAGTATTGTCTCCGGTAAGAGACAAATTGTTAATATTTTATCGTTATCATAAAATATTGATCAATGTGACAATCTTCAGATACCGAGATTTATCTTGACATAGAAGACTATGGTAAAAACTAATGTTATCTACCTTTCTTTGATAACATGACTTGCTGTTGTAAATAACGCAATCTTATATCGATGTTACGTAATACAATACTTAGCTATCATGACAGACAAATTCTGGCAAAAATTTATTAAATACTAGATTTCCGCCAGAGCTTCGCCCGCATTGTCTGAGAGTTTCTTGTAATTTTTATCCCCTATTTCAACTTAAAAAGTTGCCTATGTCCTCTCTCAGGCTCTAGACTATCTGTGTACCAAATTTCATTAAAATCGGTACACTAGTTCTCTCGTGAAAGCGCGGCAGACAGACAGACAGACTGATATAGTTACTTTCGCATTTATAATAATTATTACTATGGAGTATGGATTTAAACCTCGGCACGACGTGAGTTTCGTGACCTGATTTCAATATTTATCATACCAAAGTAACATAGAAAAAAACACAAAATATTTTCCTGTATTTTTCCTGTTTTGAGTATTGTGAAACACACAATTAACGATCATACCATCACGTTTATGTGATGAACTAAGGTGTTTGTGTTTGTCTGAGTGTTTCTTATATATTATAAGTTTATATTTACAAAAAAAAGTATATAAGTATTATATCCATTGTCTAGTACCCATAGTACAAGCTCTGCTTAGTTTGGGACTAGATGGTGCTGTGTAAAAATGTCCCAAGATATTTATTATTATTACGTATTCTTCGAAAGGTTAGAGGGGTGTGTGTTAATGAACACCCGCAGTTCGCCGCAATGTTTAAGTCCCATGTAATATGGGGCAAGTCTATTACCATTCTATTCCATTACCAAAATCCAAACTACTACTGAGAATTTCATTTCTCTACTGGACCTGGGAATCGAAGCCTGGACCTCGAGTGTAGCAGTCGCTACACTAGGCGAACGAGGTAGTTTTACTGTTTTGTTTGATACGAGTATTACCTATCATACAAATATCACAAACAAAAGAACCTAATATTTATTCCCAAAATTTCGGAGTATTTCCGTGTGAGTATCTATTTTTAGAGCACGGGTAGATAGAAATAATGTTTTTTTACACGTTCAAGTAAAAAATACTGCAAAATATTGAAAAATTTATGAAAAAAGTTACGGAAAAATTCAACGCAGGCGGTTCAAAATTATGTAACTACTGAACTCATAGTATTCGGATGTGCGTCGATGTCCCTTTCACCTTGTTTTCTCAAATGGGAATTAAATGGCTCTAAAAATGGCTCTAAAAATAGGTGCTCAAACGTGAATAATAATATTTCGAATTATAAAGAACATAAAAGTATTTTTATGAAACACAAAATAACGATAAACAAATATGATTAGATAAATAATTTACTAACACAACATGTTTACAGCATACATCCTAATACTAGGGCCATATTTTACGTGTTACCTTTTAAATAATTAACATCTTGTTCACTTAATTTTATACATGGTATGTACTAAATTAGTTTTGAGCATTGATTTAGATATTAAAGGACCGTCCAAATATTTGACAGACGTGTTCGCCATATACAACGACACTAACGCCATCTGTTAGTATCGCATGGCATTTGCTTTTTAGCCGATCGCGGACTAGTTCACTCAGGTACAGAGGACTCGCGGAAGAATGTCCACACGTACCCGTGACCCCGTCCGAACGGTGAGGAAACCCGTCTGGTTTTAGTGGGTAGATGTCCTTTTAAGGACGGAGTCCCACACACCGCGCCGCCTTCCCCAAGGCGGCGTGAGGGTGCATAAAGCATTTCCAGACGCAAAAAAAAAGGTATAAGACCATTTTGGGACCACGTTCGGGGGTATCATTGTGATATGCGGTCCGCCGACTCCTTACGCAGTAATTATAGGCCAATGGTTTAGATTAATAAAATCGGGATTCTATTCTACTTAAAATAATCGCCCTATATTACTAGCAGCAAGTTATTCTGTCTTGGTTGTTGACAGTTTTCAACCTTGTTATTAAATACCGTTAAGTCGAAAATTAAATAGTTAATAATATTAGATAAACACACTCACGCCTTATCCCCATAGGGGTAGGCAGACACTACAGAACACTACTTGCTACGATTCTTGCATACTTCTTTTGCTTCGTATACATATTTTACTGTAAAAATATCTTAGAACTGATATTTTCTTTTCACAGAAAATTACCTTGTTATATGACTGGTACTTAGGCTCATCATCATCAACTCATTTACTGTCCTCCTGTTAGGTACACGTTTAGAGGTGGGAGGACTGAGAGGGGTTAGGCTATAGTCTTAGGTTGGCAGACGTTACACGCCGCGCCGACGAGAAAATCTCTCAGGCAGGTTTCCTCCCAATGTTTTCCTTTACAGTCAGAGTTTAGTGTCTTGGACTCTAACTTGAGACCTACGTCTTGGTAGTCCAGTGGTCATATTCCTAGGCTATCACTGCTTCTAGGCTATCACACTTACGCTACAAGATGCTATTGAATTTAAAGTTATCCTAAAGAATCTGAATGTAATTATTTAAACACTTGTGTGCATTGAATGCCGGTGGCATGGTATCCGTCAAACAATAGATTTTCTATCGTGTCTGCAGCACGGTCCTCAAAAGGCCTAAAGATGACTTCTATTCAGGCGATGTCTTACTTAGTTTATACGCCACAACTTGTAAAGTTCGAGGCCCCCGATTTATGACACGCCAATCCCCTTTAGGGTAAACTCTCGAGCTAAACACCACTTCACCTTCACCACAAAAAAGCTCGAAAGAACTTGCGTCTAAGAAGATCCTCCAAACAACCGTGTCGATAGGGTCCCACCCCACTTGTCTGATATCCCCAGCCCTGTCCACTACAACTTTTCCATTTTCAGCATCCCAGCGAAGATATATTTCATCACCACCATCTGATCCTTTAATTTCCAACTCAATATTTTCACTTAGGTCAACGCTGATAATAATTTCTGCAGTTTTCTCAAAATCAATGGATGAATTCTGATTGAATTTACCTTCTATCATGGTTTCTTGTCTAAGTTTGGCTATAGCATCTACAGGTTTCATTAGTATACGGGTTCCAATAAGGTCCAGCTCCCTGCAGATAGTCATTGCTCCTACCCAGCCGTCAGCGTCCTCAGGGTGAGAAGCTTCCCACATCCCAAACCATGCAACCAGGTACCGCTTACCATCTTTCTCGGTAGTCTGTGTGGCGTAAAAGTCGTGACCAAAATCGAGTTCTTGGAAGCTCACCTCTGGCTCGAATTCATAAGTCTTATAGTCGAAGCTTCCAACTATGTAACCTGTCTGAAACGTGTTCTTGTATCTATCTCCCTGCGGGGCAACGCCTTGTGGAGAAATTAGGAGGATAAACTTTCCGTTCAATTCAAAGAAGTCGGGACACTCCCACATAAAGCCTAAATCTCCATTTGATTCAGCCAGCACAGTGAGGAATTCCCAAGTGATCATGTTCATAGATCTGTACAGCAATGCAGCGCCTCTTTGTTCCGTAGTCCTGCTCCCAATGACGACATACCAGAAGTTGCCATGCCTCCATACTTTAGGGTTTCTAAATTCTAGAGTGCTGGAAGGCGGGTTCAACAAAACTGGGTTGCTTTTGTACTTGTGAAAGTTGATGCCATCAATGCTGAACGCCAGATACTGTGACTCGTTGTAGAAAGGTGGTTCGTCATCTGCTGTGTGTCCTGTATACATCAGAGCCATGATGCCACCGTTATCGACGGCGCTCCCGGAGAAACACTGTTCTTTCGCAGGCATTAAAGCTGTCGGCATTTGCCTCCAGTGTACCAGGTTGGGGCTCACCACATGTCCCCAATGCATTGGCCCCCACTGGGTATCGTAGGGGTAAAACTGGTAGAATAGATGGTACTCTCCTTTGTAGTATGAAAATCCGTTTGGCCCGTTCATCCAGCCGACTGGTGGCGTGATGTGGTAGTGCAATTTGTACCTTGGATTTATTTGTAACTTCTTCCGTTCTATGTAGATCTCCAATTCAGCTTTTGCTAACAATTCCTTTAACGTCTCCGGATAAGAGGTTTTAAAATAAATCAAGAATAGAACTAATATTCTTAAGAGCGCCATTTTATAATTCACATGTCACGCGTTCACCAACAATGAATACTGATTAAAATAAAGGTAAGTTTTTAAATCTATTTGATAATTCAATTGTTCACGTTTTGAATGATATGCACGTCATGTTATTGAATTAACTATTTCAATCTCACAATCGGTTGTAACTTCTATTATGTTAATCTTTTTGTAAATTGTATCGTCGAGTTAACGCGGGTGACACACGAATATTTTGAATTGTCTTTGAAATGAGTGCAATTGGGTGAATCGGCACGAATGTAGCCGATTGCCCAGTCACAGACTGCTTTGTGACTGGGTAATCGGCTTCAGCGCTAGGGGTCGCAGCTTTGGATCCCGCATGAAACAATTGTTATTATGTATTAATTACTAGCTTTCCGCCAGCGGCTTCACCCGCTATCCCATGGGAACCATACATTTTACCGGGATAAAAAGTAGCCTATGTGCTATTCCAGACTAAAGCCTATCTCTGTGCCAAATTTCATCCAGATCCGTCCAGTAGTTTTTGCGTGAAAGAGTAACTAACATCCATCCATCATCCTCACAAACTTTCACATTTATAATATTAGTAGGATGTAAGAACTTCTGGTTTTAAACGTACCTATGACAGGCTAGGAAGACAAGACTGTTGCCATTTGACGTTTTGGTAGCTCTCAGTTTTCTACCAATTCAGAGGACGCTGGTATTTGCAATTATTATATGGAGCTATAGTAATTGCTTAACCAAGAATAAAAAACCTTTGTATTTAAAGAGCAGACATGGAACCAATACAGTAAATCTTATTCACCTGTATGTGAATATTTATGAGGCGTTTTGAGCTAATTAATAAAATATCAAGTATTGATGTTTTAAGTACTGCCGTCCTAGAGTTGTTTTGTAACATTTGTTTAAATAGTAACAACGAAAGTTAAGAGTAGAATTGGGCCGGACATGTCTGTCTGTGGGCTAAAAGAATCACCGAATGGGACACCGCGGTAGACTAAGGCGAAGATGGAGAGACGAGCTTGACTCCTATCATGAAGACTGGCCCTCATTAACAGAAAATAGAGAAGCATGAAAAAAGGGGTACGAGGTCTTTGCCCTGCAGTAGGACAATAGATGCTGGATAGATTTTAAACACATTATGGTCGTAACAGCGCAAAGAAAGTGGACATGGGCGGGGTCATTGCGAGAATGGACACGAGCCCCTAGACAAGATGAGTCTTAGAATTTCCAGAGCGGACACACGAAGGCGCGGAAGACTACAGAAATCCGACAGACTGGATGAGTCAGGCCCAAGATCGACAGGATTGGAAGAAAACAGAAGAGGCCTACATTCAAGATTGGATAACGAAAAGGCCACCATGATCACGATGAGATTTTAAACGCAGGACAAACACGTTATCATTTAATTTAATTTAATTTTTTTTATCAACTTTGTTCCTCAGCGGGTTTAAATAACTAATATTATTACACTTACAAAAACATATAATAATAACAGCTAAAAAAAATACCCTTTTCATTATTTTAGAGCAACAACTTGCTTAGCAGAGTCTTAATATCTCAATGACGGCAAATATCGATTGGCTAGCTCTTCGAAAGCAGGGCTTAGTAATGAATTAGTAATTACACAATACCTTATCTTAATTTGATCCACACATCTCAAATGTGCTGAATGGCAGAGAAGAATTGCATTCTTATTTCTTACCCATATGGGGTGAAATATAGGTATAGGCAGAGGGGCTCATGGATAAGTTACAGCAACTCTGATCAACCGATCTGCAAGGTTAAACTACGCTTGCCGAGGTCAGTCTGTGGATGGGTGACCATTCAACATATCGAGGCCCCTCCGTGCTGGGAGAGCAAGTAAAGCCGTCGGTCCCGGTTGCCATACGAACACCTATGACAATCGTTAGTGGTAGTCAGAAGTCAAAAAATCTGCAATGACAACCAGTCTATCTTTTGAATATCGGTATTGCCCAGAAATTGGGTTGCGGAGGTCTGATGGCAGTCGCTTCGTGTAAAATACTGATATTCAGCCGCATCTGGTTAGACTGGAATCCGACCCCAACATGGTTGGAAAAAGGCTAGAAAGATGATGACGGAGTGAAAAATAGGTACAGAATTAAGTATATACAGAATTAAGTATATACATTTTGAAATATTTGTGAGCGCGCTATGTTATGCAAGAAAGCCTGTCATGGCCTTGCGCCTGTTGACCCTGTCTACTCCATACGCACGAAGTCTGTAGTACCGGCCTTTAATTTCCAGTAGTAGCTCGAAGTCTGGATATGTGCCCGGTTGATGGCAATAGACTCGCCCCCTATCACATGGGACCTAAACATACCGGCGAACTGAGGGCACAGAAATAAATAATAATAGAATGGCCACTCTCCGCCCCTCCCTAACGTCAGATACCTCAGGTCCCCCGCATTCTGCCGGTGTTCTTGCCGGACTGCCAACAATCCCTACGCACCGTCACGCACACATTTGCACGTGTACAAACGTAATTTTGACAAGTTTGACATTTGGTATTGTTGTGTGCAGCGGTATCGGAAAGTGTGTATGGAGTGCCACAGGTGTGCTGAGGGTATACATTAGTACACTTCTGCCAAACCCTTCGGGGAATACAAGCGTGATGGTATGTTATGTTAATTATTTTAAATTATTTGAAGAAATAAAATGAATAAATTTAAATTTATTTTTACATGCACTTAGTTAAGTAAAACTGGTTCCTTCAAAAAGACGTCAAACACAATCATTTGTACAGTAAGTGAACCGTAAATACACGAGTTTGATTATTTAGGAAATTGTAAAGAATTATGACGTCAGTAAAATAAGATATACAGGTTGGGTTACTGTGTAAGACTATTATTTTATATTTTCTATAACAATAACCCTAACATCTACATACTTCTTCAATACGAATAAAGTCGTGTTAGTTACACTATTTAGAACTCAAGAACGGGTGAACCGATTGGGCTGAAAATTGGTGGGGTTGTAGCTTTAGAACTTGGAGACGGACATAGGATACTTTATTTCCCGTTCCTGTGTGACGTGTCATTTTTTGACATCGGAGGCCATAAAGGCTGATGACTAACTTCGGCAATCCAATGGAAAGTACTAGTATAAGCTGTACGAAGATAGTAGGTATTGGTTTTCGTCACGGGGGGCGCTGTGTATGACGTTGACGTTCTGAGAGACGAGAGAGACGAGACGAGACGAGAGAGACGAGACGAGACGAGAGAGACGAGACGAGACGAGAGTTCAATAAGATTATGATGATTTTTACTAATATCTTCTAATATAGCAGCTCCCCCTAGTTTAAATTTAATAGGGGAAATTAGTTTAATTATTAGATTAATAAGATGATCTTGAATATATGTTTCATGAAACATGGCGTTGTACGCTGGTTCCGGTAATGTCTATCCGTGTGAAGGCGGGACGAGCCGCTAGTTAAGTATAAAGGGGAAGATCTGATTGTGTTTGAATTGAATACGCTGCGAAACCACTGGACCGATTTAAAAAAAAATTTCACCGTTGGGAAGCTACACTATCCTCAGGCGACATACGCTATAATTTATAAGCAAAACCCAGACCACGCGGGCGAAGCCACGGGCAGTAAGCTAGCTAACATGTATCTTTTGAAATATTCTGAGACATTTTACACATCACAGTACAGTCCCAAATTAAGTAGATCTTGTACTATGGGTACAAGACAATGGACGTAACACTTTTAATAAAACTAGCTGTTACCTGCGTTGTTAGTCGCGTTCATCAAGTTTTTCCCGATCCTTAAGGAATTTCCCAAAATCCTTTCTTAATGCACAATTACGTCACCTATAGGAACCATTAATTGTGCAAAATTTCATGCTTCTAGATAGGGATGTTGAAAAAATATCGATATATTGATATTATTTTTTCAATGTATCGATATTTTTGAGCGATATTTAATATTTCGATATATGTATCGATATAAAATTTTAAGTATCGAAAAGGTATCAAAATTGATATTTTTTTTCAGACCAATAAACATTTTTAAGTTAAAAGATTACAAATTACCTTATTTTCAGTTTTATAATTTGGTTTTTAAGTTAGTCGATATATCGTTTTTTTTTTTAAATATCAATATTACAAGTATCAATATCGATATTAATTTTTTTTTAAATATCGATACATATATATCGATACTTTTTCCATTTCCGGCATTCCTACTTCTAGATCTAGCGGTTTCAGATCAGTCAGTAAATCAGTCTGTCAGTTTTTTCTTTTATAGATAGTTATAGATAAATAATACCCAGGCGAACACGAATACTTATGCTCATTACAATTTAAATGTCCTTCGCGTTGTGATCAGCAGTCACGCGGACCACTGGACCACGGACCATTATTATCATGCCTGTAGGCCCAGGAGGTGCAGGTTGAGCAAATATCTTATTGGGTTTTTCTATTTTTCTTTTATTCGCAGTACGGCCTTGGGATTTGTCCTCCATTAATGGCAGTAGGGTCGCTTCCACAGTGAACTGTGGGTATACGCCCAGTACCCCTCTGCCAGTAACCCCTTCGGGGAATAAAGCGTGGTAGTTATATAATGTAAAAGCTAAAATACAACCCATTACCCAAAAATGTTTTTTTCCTAATTATAAATTTAGGAAAAAACATTTTTGAACATCCTGTGACTACACTAATACCGATTAGAAAACCTGAAATAAAGCTGCCTTTTGTATATTTAAGTTGTCTTCATATACGTACTAATGTGATAAAATTTATTACCTAAAGCGACTCATTTACCCAGTAAATAAGCCAGCAATGAGACAGGTAAGTAGTGATACTTAAAAAAAAACTTGGTGTCTGCCAACCTGCATTTGATTAATATAAAGGACTATAGCCTATACCAATTCTGAGAGGAGACCCGTGCCGAGCAGTGGGGTAGTATATGGGTCGCTGATGATGATGATGTGTCCTTTCAGGTGCTGTTTTATACACACACGCGATTCCTTTGCCATTATTCATTCTCCCCAATTAATGGATACGTTCATACAAATCTATGAACAGAGGCATGGTTGCTCAAACGCTCATTGCTTTGAATATAATAATATATTAATAATGAGACATATGAGTAACAACTTACCTGCGTTTACCTAACCTTTAATTAAATTGATAAAAACAACCTATTTCTCTATGATTATTATGTAATTTCAATTTTAAACTTTAATTTCTTTTGTAGGTATTTTAAATTTAAATTTAAATTTCTATTGTATTTTAAGTTTAAATATTAATTTCTTTTGTATTTTTCATAATTGTGGATAAGTGCCAATTCAAATTTATTTTTTAATGTTGTGCACGTCTGTTATTGATGGTAGCTTTATTTTATACCTTATTTTATTCTGTACCTTACATTTTTAAATTTTGTGTTATCTTTGTTGATGTGTGTAAATATGAAAGATCTCTCATGCTCTGCCTCAGTACAATTGGGACAAAACGTATTTTTTACAGACCTCTTCACCATGAATACAGCAGTAGTAATAACTACACTAAGGAAGAACCAAGTAGCCTTATTCTTAATCATTTCTCTGGAGCTCACTGGTTACCTGTTTCCACCACCTGCCGCGTTGAAACGTAAGGCTTTTTTTTATTCCGCCAATAACGGCTCTTGCTGCAGGGCAAAGGCCTACTCTCTTTCCACTAAGTATTCTTTTCGACGCCAGAAAGCTTTGAGGTTATTTACAAACACGAAAAAATCAGGTACATTTTGTTGAGTTGAGTGAGCTTTGTTGACTATAGACCTGGGACCAGCATTTAAATTAAAACAATTGATAACTGGCATTTCATCTTCTAAAGACTAGGCGGTACATGCTTGATTATTGCTTCGTGTAAATCAGCTTTTATTTTCGCGATTTGTCTTATATGGTATATGTTTTATGTTTTTGCATGTTTCTAATGAATAAACTCAAAAACTACAGGACCGATTTCAAAAATTATTTCACCATTAGAATGCTACATTATCTATGAGCTACATAGGCTTTATTTTATTAAAAGTTATTTTAATGGAGGAAAAAATCGGCTGGCGAGCAGGATAAAAAAAACATAGGCTATAATTATATTAGTACCCGAAGTGAACCGAAGGCGGGTCGCTAGTTTTTAATAAAATAAAAATAAAATTGGATAAAAATTTCTCATAAAGTTTTTTTCTGTACTATTAGCTGGGTATTCCTTTGACTACATCATTGTTGGGGGCGGGTCGGCCGGCAGCGTGATAGCGACCAGGCTGGCACAACACGACTACAATGTGATCCTCATTGAAGGCGGTCATGATGCACCATTTGAGACAACTGTGAGTATTATTTTTATTAGCCCCCGACGCAAAAACGACGAGTGTTATATGTTTGACGAGTCTGTGTCTGTCTTTCTGTGGCATAGGTAGCTCCGGAATGGATGAACCGATTTTGTTTGTTTTTTGTTTGAAAGGTGAATTACCTATGTTTGATGCAAATTGGTCCAAGATGGCCGCTGCCACAAAATAGCGGATTACATAGATATATTTTTTCACAACCTTCTCAATATGGGTATCAAATGAAAGGGCTTGAATATAAGGATACTTATACACTATGTTTCAAATCCAACATGGCCGCCACCACAAAATGGCAAATTACTTTTTGTGTCGGGGGTTTTCTTAATTTTGAATTTATATTGGATTGCTTGCGTGTGACGACTAGTTGAGCCTCCGACGACATGGTAGGGCTACACAATGACCGATACGTGTGTGCCGTCGGCAGGGACAGGCCTCCTCAAAGCCGCAAGGGTCTTACTTCAACAGGCCTTTCTCAGACATATTCCCTGAATTGTGAAACTCACATAATTATATACTAGGTATGTCTGAACTTTAAAAGAGACCACGATTCTCTGAGTTTGTTTCAGCGGCTCTTCTCAGAGGTCGTCAGTTCCAAGGAAATGTCTGCGCCATCTAGTATTTAAAAAATTAATAATGACTTGTAAAAGTGTCTTTAAAGGAACTACTTAAAGAAATAAATATCATTTCATTTCACGCTGAACTTTTTAACTACCTTACCACACAAGGACTTTCTCCTATAATATGAGTGTGTATACTACTGCGGCCCGTAGGTCAAAATCCGATCGCTGGTGATATTCATCATTCACGTATCTAATATGACGTTTTAACGTTATTTTTTACAGTATCCAGCTTTGTTGACATATATGAAGTATTCCCAAGGAGACTGGAACTTAACATCTGAAAACGACAATTACAGTTACCAGTGCCATGCAAACAAACGTGTCGACCTCAGCCAAGGTCAGATGCTGGGTGGAACTAGTGCAATGAACTACATGATATACTCCAGAGGTAACTCTAAGACCTTCGACGAATGGTTCTGGATCACCAAAGACCTCAACTGGGCATGGATAAACGTCCTCCCTTATTTCATGAAATCAGAAACAGTTTATGACAATGCGATAATGAATTCTCTGGCAAAATATTTATTTGGAAGTAAAGGATATATAGGAGTGACCAGAGTTATAAAGTCTATTACGGATGAATATTTAAAAGGCTTTCAACAAGTCGGTTATGACCTAATTGATGATATAGATGGTAATAGACCTGGGTATGCATCAGCACTAGTAACCTTAGCCAATGGGACAAGACAAGAAGCTGGTGCACAATACTTGAGTCAAGTGACAGATAGTAAATATTTACTTGTGGCAAAGGGCACTTTGGTTACCAAAATTATAATTGACGAAAATAAAAATGCCGTAGCCGTTGAAGTTTTAACAAATGAGGGTAATAAAATAGTAATTCACGCAAGGCAAGAGATAATTATTTCTGCCGGTGCAATCAAATCACCACAGCTTTTGATGTTATCGGGCATAGGCCCAAAGAATGATTTAGAGAAATTAAATATACCATGTTTGTCTGATTTGCCTGTTGGAAAAAATCTTCAGGACCATATTGCAGTTTTGATTGCTCATAAATCAAATAAGACTGCAGTTCAAGCGGAAGCTGATCCTGGAGAATACCCAACAGCCTTATTTATGGGTTATGGAGCATTAAATACTTCATATTCAAAATATCATCCAACATACCCCGACTACCAAGTAACAGGACACATCGTCAGCGATATGACATGGCTGCTGCAATTCTGCGCATCTAATTTAGGTTTTTCTAATGCTACTTGTAACAAAGTGTACCAAGAGGCAAATGGAAACCACATATTGATAACTTTATTAAGTAACATTTATGCGTACTCTCGTGGCCAAGTCCTCCTGCGAAGTAACAATCCCCAGGATCCCCCGAAAATAATTACAGATAGCTTCTCAAACGACCGCGATTTGGAGGATTTAGTTGACTATCTAATTGATTACTTAAAAGTTGAGAATTCAGAAGCCTTTAAAAAACTGAACGCTACTATGGTGGACTTGACGAAGCCTAGATGTGATGCGTTTAAGAAGGGAAGTAGGGAGTTCATGCGGTGTTACATATTATGCTTCATGGTAAGTACAGGGTCTTTCGGTGGTACTTGCGCTATGGAGTCAGTTGTAGACAGTCGCCTTAAAGTCTATGGTGTAAATAGATTGAGGGTAGCTGATGCAAGTATAATGCCGAAAATTGCAACAGGCAGTTTGTCTCAAACAGTAGTCATGATTGGTGAAAAGGCAGCAGATATAATAATAAGAGATGCAGGAGCGTACAACAAGGTTAAACATGAACAAATCAGGCCGGATCAAATACAAAATATACATTAATTCATTATAATTATATTAATTCATTAACTACATGATAATATAGTAAAATATACGGTTGCAATTTTCTGTTTACGAATAAAAACGTTTATCAATCCTTCTCACAATATTTCCATTGTGTCGTTTATTAAACCCAAGGTCTGTCTCTGGTAAAAATGTATGTTAGATTGCATACACAACACTAAAAAAACTGATAGGAGTAGTTATTTTGAATCCACCAAAATGTGTCGCCATATAGTCCGATGTCAGTCGAATAATTGTTCTACTTACGTTTAATTATTGTCATCAATTACCTAACTCTTTTTTCAACTATTGACGGCAAGTTAAGAGCGCTGCTGGTGTTTTATGAGGATAAATTGTATTCAAGAGACAGATATGACATACCCTCGCCAATGAAGATTCTCCTGCCTTTCAAAATCGGCATCTTGTAAGATTTTTTAGGACCGGTAACGCATCAGCAACGCCTCTGCCGTTGCAGGTGCGACGATGATTACTTTACACTATATTCCCGTTTCTTGGCAAACAGCTTTCATTGCTTTAAAATGGAGAAACCCCAATATAGTGTTCAATTAAAATCGAAATCGAAAACAAAAAGACTTGAATATTTTTTATTGAATATTTGTGTTAATAGGTATGTACATCATTTTCTGCACTTAGGGGCACTCTTACTTGTCATGGTCGTAATAATTGTTAACATTTACGCAATAAACCATAATTGAACCGAATCTCTAGAATTTCAGTGTCTAAAGTAGTGAGGATAGGTTGTGGGTCAATATTCCAACCACTTTGGAGTCCGTGGTCTAGAACGTAATTTAAGAGGACTGCAGTTGCACGCTCATCTAATGCAGGTCTCACAGTTGAGTCAGCGTTATCAGAAGCCTGCGCTTTCTCACTCATTGATAAACAAGCACTTAATGCTTTTCTGTTAAAGACTCTTAGTAACAATTGTTGCGCTAATGATTTGCAATCTTGTGATACTTTTTGACAGTATTTAAGCTCTCCATAGCTGATATAAATTTCACTTTCAGGGATAAGTTCTACAAGTCCTGGTAAACTTATTGGATACTTTAATGTCCATCTTGGATCATGAGGATCATATTCTCGTGGTAAAACGAATCGCCATAGGTTGCTTTCTGCCGCTTTGTTGATTAACATAGCAATAATCCTAGCAGCGTCATTGCTATGTTGATTATCATTAGTAGAAATAGCTCTCGCTGTTAATTCAGAGAGTCTTTCTTCAGTAACCTGTGAGCTGTCTGGTTCTTCGATACGTAGAATTTCAGTTCTTTGTCCAGAGTTCTTATCACCATTGGAAGTAGCAATAGTTTCTTCTGTCTGAGCACTTCCCAGTTGATTCTCCTGAAAGATAATCGATTGTGCCACTTTTGAATATCCAGGCAATGTATTAACATCGTTAACAACAGCGCTAGATGACTGAGCAGCTACATTCGGCTTTAACCGTTTTTCTTCAAGTTTCTTCGGTTCTAACAGTGCTGGTCGCTTGATACATATTCTCGGCAGTGGTTTCCGAGGATGATTAAATAGATGACTTTGATGGGCACTGCGCAATTGGTTCAACATTAACCACAGATTAGTACCTGGAATTAAAAAAATATATAAGTGGTATTAAAAAAATTCAATCGTAAAGCCATGAAATAATTAGATTCTTACCTGTTATACTTGATTCTTCTTCAGCCAAAGATTTATAATAATTTCTCGTTGCTATCCAACATTCTGCTTCAATGTAATCATCTGTAAATAATAGGTATATGAATATAATTTTCTGTTATTTTCCGAGGTGTATATAATCTGAACAAACTTTGGCGAACATACTGGTCGAAGTGAAGTTTCAGTGTCTTGAACATAGACGTAGAGCTGCGTCAGTTACCGATGTTTTATCGGTTACATTTCAGTGAGTGTGCATTGGAATTGCACGCTTAGTATCCTAAAGCCCTTTCCATCATTGGATGACCAGATATACGGCACTGTGTCACCGGCATATAGTAGATATTCCACCTATAAGTACGCACAAAGCGTTATGATTCCTCCCTCAAGCGTACTGCTAAGGAGTGGGACTCTTTGCTAAAGTCTGCGTTACCGGTTACGTACAACCTGAGAGTCTTGAATTCATGAGTGAATTGCTTACTTTCAGGAAGGCGTGCCCCATCGTTGACTGCATCATCACTTAACAAAGAACAGTGATCAAACTCACCTGATTCATATTTGATAATCGCCATGTAATATCTCCACTGACTATCGTATCCTTGTTTCTTTTTAACGCGATGTCTTGTATCGTCAGGATCTTCTTCTTTAGGGTACATAATAACAGCCTCCTGATCCTGCCCTTGACGTACTACAACCCAAGTCCGGGGCACGCATACGTAATCATCTACACCATCAAAAGGCAATTCTAAGAATTTAACAACAACATAAAATGCTTCTGTATTACTCATAGTTGTCATCTGAAACAATCAAAAATACTTGCTTTACTAATTAAAATTGGCCGTAAAAATCGAAAAAAGAAAAATATTGAACTATAATAAATAAAAACGAAAGCTCAAGTCGTAGGCTGTCGTTTTAAATCATTTTAATCAAATAATTTTCTCTCCTCCATTTTTACGGCCGGGTTGAAGTTCGCTCGTGCCAACTTCAAGCCGGACAATAAGTTTGACAAGGACTGTACTACTGATTCATTTATAATATGTGTTTAAACTAACTTGCCTGTTGTGAAGTTTATACGAAGTGCTCAAACGTTCAAAGAACGAATTTATTTATATTGTTATTGTATTGTGATAGTAACGATGCAGCTTCCTCGATACACTACGCAACTGTATTCAGTACAATACAATACCTACTGATAAACTTGTACGTCAACCGTTGCCGCGCAAAAGCAGAACAGTTACTGTTTGTTCTGAGATAAGTACTGTGTTTTCTTGTTTTCCTTTATTTTATTTCAATAGAGAATTAGACGTAGGTAATAATTTACTAATATTTTATATAACGGCTTTGGTACGTCACAAAAAATAAGTAGTTACTAGTAGTAGTACTTCAATTTTTGAACTTGTGATTACTAATATACTGGTATGGCTACCAGCTTTCAGCGGTTAAGAATTTCAAAACAGCTTTTCACTGAAGGCATATTTATGAAGGCAGTTACATCAAAAAAACATTTTTTTCAGGTAATATCTGAAACTGCTGGACCGATTTTGACGGGACTTTCACTCGCAAATAGCTTATAAGGCGTAACTTAGGCTACTTTTTATTTTAGAAATTTTATTTATTAAAAAAAAATTGATCAACTCGGGTAACACCGCGGGCAACAACTAGTAACATAATATAAATATATCGATACCGAAGTACACAGTATAATTATATCATTATTATATTTATCTTTTTACCCCATTTGCCCCATGCCCCAGAGTCCCATTTGGCATGAAATGCTGTAAATACCTATTACTTTAAAAATCAAATTAATCCTTACCTTTGCTTTGTATGCATGTATCCCATTCAGTATTTATTTCTTATGATTATGTTATCATCACAACACTACACGTTCTGTCAAAATGACATCACTGACTGCCGATACACATGTGTGGCTATATTTATAAAAGCGATTTAACTTCGTTGCCAGATGATAGAGGAAACAACAACTCGGCTTATTGCGTCAGCGCAGCGGCGCTATAGTATTTACATACCTACACCGAAATTTCAATGTTGCTAATTCAGCAACTTTGTAGCGAGAATAGGCTTTTTATTTAAATTTAATTGTGATTGAAACAACAATAGCTAATTATGTAATTTTTATGTACGCCCCCTGGATCTCTAGTAGGATCAGTTTTAGCGACTTTTGTTATTGAGTCTAGCAACTCGGATTTATAGGAGTTGGGAACACTAAGTACTATAAATTCAAATTCAAATGACTTATTCGAAATAAATTTATTAGATTTTTATTTATTATATAATATTTTATATAATATATTTATTAAATATTATCTTTATTTAAAAACTGTTATGTTATGTAACAATACTGTCTTACTAATATTATAAATGCGAAAGTACCTCTGTCTTTCTGTCTGTCGCGCTTTCACGCCAAAACTACTGAACTGATTTAAATGAAATTTGGTATACAGAGCCTGAGAAAGGACATAGGCTACTTTTTAATGCGAAAAAAGGGCTGTAAGTGGTTGAAATAGGGGATGAAGGTTATAAGGCGCAGACCACGCGGGCGAAGCCGCTGGCGGAAAGCTAGTTTGTAATAAATAGGGTACGTAGAATTGTGTTATATGAAGATACAATATTTGATCTTTATTACTCGATTCTTTATTTTTAGATCTTGATTTACTTAAAAACTATCATATTATGTAACAATACTATATCTCTATAAATGACTATTAAAAAATAATGTCGGATATAAATATTATTCGTGAGTATCGAAACACAATTACTGATTAAGAGTGTATTTTGTAAAATATTTCTCTTATCTTATTATTTAGTGGTAAAATACTATTATAATAAAAGTCGTAAGTATATCACATTTATTTTACAGAAAAGGCTGAGTAGTTTTTATTTCAAATAAGTATCTATACTTAGATAATAAAAGGCGTAAATATATCACATTTATTTTACAGAAAAGGCTAAGTAAGTAAGTAGTTTTCATTTCAAATAAGTATCTATACATTTCTTAAGTATTTATTTTGTAATTATAAACTAAAGACCCGTGCGCAGCTTGGCTGCGTATCCTGGCGGATAAAAAAATATATACAAAAACTATTATTGTCTTGACAATAATGAACACAACAAAAAAAATATTATTCAATTTGGGGCAGTTGTTCGGAAGTTATGCGCTAACAAACATTTCGGCCATTCATTTTTATTAGCACTGTATGATCGTTACATCGCTCTCTTTCTGATTAGATAATTATTAAAGATGTACGCAAAATGTTTGTTAGATTTTACATTTCACAGAATTACATTTTGCAGTTGTTCATTTTACAAATGCCGCGCATGCTGCGGGTGAAAATCATAAACCTTAATAATATATTATTATTGATAACATTTTGGAAGGTAGTTCTTATATTGTTTTGCTCTGGAATATTTAATAACACCACAGTTACATTTAACTATATTGTAATCGAATCTCTTGAATTTCATTGTGTAAAGTAGTGAGGATAGGTTGTAGGTCAGTATTCCAACCACGTCGGAGTCCGTGGTCTAGGACGTAATTTAAGAGGGCCGCACTTGCACGCCCATCTAATGCAGGCCTAACACTAGAGCCAACGTTATCAGAAGCCTGCGCTTTCTCACTCATTGATAAACAAACACTTAATGCTCTTCTGTTGAAAACTTCTAGTAACAATCGTCGCGCTAATGATTTGCAATCTTTTGATACTTCTTGACAATATTTGAGCTCTCCGTAGTGCACATAAGTACCACTTGGAGGCATAAGTTCTATGAGGCCTGGGAAAATTGTTGGATACTTCAATGTCCACCTTGTATCATGAGGATCATATTCTGGTGGTAAAGCTAAATTGTTCTGTTTTGTTGCCGCTGTGTTGGCAGCATTATTGCTATGTTGATTTTCATTAGTGGAACTAGCTCTCGCTGTTACTTCAGTGCGACTTGCTTGAGTAGCCTGTGGGACTTCTGGCGTTAAGTTGCTCAAGGGAGATGGATTACTGGCTGAATTTCCCAACGTGTTGAATCTTTCCACTGCATCCAATAAGGTTTTGTATGTCACGGCAGTTTCAAAGATGGATTTCCGTAAGTTATTGTACATATCACATGTATAACGCAAAGTGGAGCCCATTTGAGTGAAGAGAGAAGCAAAGCTGTCCAACATTTGCTGCTCCAAAACCACTCTAGGATCGGTCTGGTTCGGTGACGTTGAATTTTGGGCAGCTGTTGGTATGTCTGCAGAACTACTCTCAGCCGAAGTTGCAGTATAGTAAACGTTGTTCATTGTTTCTACAGGTGGTTCGTTTGTGGACATCACATTTTCTGAGATTCGGACATTTTCGGAATCTGACATAACCGTATTATACTGTGATAAAGGTTCTTCTACCATGGACTCGTCTGTTTGACATCCATTGTCCATGACATTTCGACGACTTTCAATAGTAGGTGACCTAACGTCATCCATGAAATGAACCCTTTTCCTCTCTGGATTTGCTCTCTCTGAATTCACTCTCTCTGAAAAGTGTAGGTTTTGATATACGGTTTCATGGGTTTTTGTATTTTGTATTCTGGGTGATTGGTAGAATGAACAACTAGGCATTTCTGAATTGCGCTCATCGCGTGTTGCTGATGCTGCGATATTTTGCGGACTTGTTGTTACGCATGTATGGTTATGTAAAGTGGATTGTGCATTAAGCCTTGCTTGCAATTGCCGTTCATTTAAAAGATATATATTATGAGTACTTCTTAGTGCTTCTTGTTCGGAACTCACAACTTTTTTTAGAATAGGTGGTGGCGTTTTCTTCATAACTCCTTGAAGACTAGACATTTGCCTGTTGTTTTGTGGCTTGATAGCGATGTCATGTATTTTCGATCTCTGTAGTTGCCGCTGTGAATCTTGCAAATTTGATTGTGTCTGCCTCTGTTGTGGAAGCTCTGAAGTCGGATCTGTAGGGTTTGTTGAATTTTGTTCGATGGATGAAATCCTCATACTGTTAGTTCGAGGGTTAGAATAGTGATCGTAATTATTTCTCTCCGTAGATCCCCTGAGTAGGTTTTGTTTAAAGCTATCTTGGTTGGTTGGTAAACATTGATTTTGATGAGAACGCGTAAGATATTGTGCCTGAGTTGGCGAACTTTGCTGTCCATCTAATCGTTGGTCAAAGCTAGGGTGCTGATGAGATGAGCTTGAAAGGTTTTGTGAAGCTGGTGCAATATTAGTGACACTCTGAAGAACTATCCTTGGATCGATTACGTCGCATCTTTCGATAACTACTTTAGGTACACGCTGAATTTCTTGAGAGTTGATTGTGATTCTCTTAGGAGGAGCTGTTTGGTCTCTGCCATTTCCAGTATGCATTTTTAGAACTTGTGGACCATCATGTGATTGATTCTGAACAATAACTGACTGTTGTTCTACTGAGCGCGGGGATAAATATATATTTTGGTCCATTAAATTTGATGGGTTGTGCGCGGCAATGGTCAAATTTCTATTAATATTCATGAAGGGAATTTTGTTTTCAACTCGTTTTTCATTCGGTACTGAACACTGTGCTCCTTTCATGTGATAGAGATGAGCAGACCTTTTAAGTGAGTCTAGTATATCAGGAGGCGAAGATATTTCATTATTTGAGATTTCATTGACGCGTCCATCGTAGTCGTTATGATCATTTGCAATAGATCGGACATTGATTATCTGTGGTTGAAATTTAGATTGTGGACTACCACTATCTAGAATATGTTCTTGACTATTATGTTGATTCGGCTGAGTGGTCTGTTCGACTGAAGTTGAAGGTTTTGCTGCTGTCATTGATGCAGTCATCGTATTGTTAGAAAGGTAACTTTGGTTAATGCTAAATTCATCGAACGTCTCAACATCTTCTTCCTTGATAATAAATTCATTAGGTTCATCAGCGTCTAGTACAGGTAAGCTTAGGGCTTCTTTGTTTCCTTCGGTACGCTGAGCTTGAGTCCTTTCTTCAGTACTCTCATTGGAAGTAGCCTCATTTTCTTCTGTCTGAGAAGATTCCAGTGGGCTCTCCTGGATGGTAGTCGATTGTATCCATTTTGAACATCCAGGGACTGCATTAGCGTCGTTAACAACAGTGCTAGATGACTGAGCAGCTACATTCGTTTTTAATCGTTTTCCATCAAGTTGTTTCTTCGGTTCCGACAGTAATGGTCGCTTGATAGATATTCTCGGCAGAGGTTTTCGAGGATTATTATTGGATTTCGAAGATTTACTTTGGTTGGCGTTGCGCAATTTTGGCGTATCTGAAAATATTTTTTATATATTATACTCTAAGTAAATAAGTGCAAAGGCATTAACAACAAAAATCCAACAGATGAAGTATTTTGATTCTTACCAGTAATATTGGATTCTTCTTCAAACAAAGGTCCATACTCATTTCTTGCAGCTATCCAATGTTCTGCGTCTGTGTAAGTATCTGAAAAAACAAATCAATATTATGTTCTATTAATTTCTGAAAAGTGTTTAGTATCTGAACATATTTTATCGATAACTATCCACCCAGGATGGAGGTGGATGTAAGTGGTGACAAGGTATATGACGGCTAATGCCAATTACTATAGTGACTTCAGAAAATCTATATGGATGTCTAGCGGTTTGAGTAGGTACCTATTAGTACCAGGAGTGCGTAACAAGTGACCTATAGTCCGCGCGGAACTAGTTGGCCGCGCCTTAGGTATGTGAGCGGTGGGACGGTGGGTTGGAGTTGCCTGCGCGCGATGGGACGGAGGGGCGGCGGCTTGCTTTTGTTCACAGTAACCCGCCGCCTCACCCCCGTCCCTACCTAAGGCGTGGCCAACTAGTTCCGCGCGGACTATAATGTTCCTACGGGGCTTCTATTCATACAGTATAGACTGCGTACCTCGTCCCATTCCCACACTCACCCTCCTCAACGGCCGTTTAATTATATAAAACCTTATTCTATTTCTTTATATGGTAATACTTTTCGGGCAGTAACAACTACACCAACAGAAGGCGCTTATACAGTTGTGTCGGGCACATAGATTAATATGTTATATTGGATATAGATGGGTATCTATATTTACAATAAAAAAGTATATAAGTATTATATCCATTGTCTAGTACCCATAGTACAAGCTCTGCTTAGTTTGGGACTAGATGGTGCTGTGTAAAATGTCCCAGGATATTATTATTATTCTCTTTATTTGTCTTTATACATATTATTTGTATTTTTAAATATTTTTATAAAAAAACAGAAAATATAAAAACATTTAAAAATATAAAAAATAGTAGCCCACCGGTATCGGGAACAGAGTCCAAGCTACCGGCGGTCAGGGCTCCAGGGAAAGGAACCTCCTAACAATACGTGCCGTATCTAGGAGTACCGCTTTCTGTATCAAGCCCTTGATCCAGCCACTCAACGAGAGCCTCCTTAGATGTTGGTCGAGGCTCTTGGCTATTAAGCCATTGGCAGACACAACGATCGGTACAATGATCGCTGAATTCACCTCCCACATGTCGACAACCTCACGTGCCAAATCAAGATACTTTATTTCTTTATCTTTCTCGGCCTTCATGAGGTTCTCATCATGCGGGACGGTGATATCGACAATCATTGCACTACGCTCTAATCGGTCTATCACCACAATATCAGGCTTATTGGCAACAATAGTCCTGTCTGTGATAATAGAGCGATCCCAGTACAATGTGGTATGACCATTTTCGAGAACTGGGTCGGGCACATACCTATAGTACGGTACCTCCGATTCCACAAGTTTGTATTTCAAAGCAAGTTGCTGGTGGATAATCCGGGCCACCAGGTTATGTCTGTGCAAGTACTCACCGTTAGCCAGACGCGAACAACCAGATATAATATGTCGGATAGACTCTCCCGGACGGTGGCATGCCCGACATATGTCAACCGTACCATCCTTCACTATATATTTCCTGTAGTTGTTAGTCATCATGACTTCATCCATAATTGCACAGATAAAACCTTCGGTTTCTCCGAAAAGATCTCCGAAGCGTAGCCAGGACACGGACGCTAACAGGTCTACTCCTGAATCATGGAGAGCCCGATAAAAGCGTCCGTGTAGCTCTTTGCTTTGCCATACCTCCTTGCGATCGTTTGTACTCAGTACTACGGGTTTGCGCCAGTTCTCTTTGCCTAAGGAGAGCGGGGTAAGTCCTTTGTCCACTTTAACCACATCTCGATGCATCCCCACTTCGATTTTTTGGAAATATTCTCGGAGGCTGCACACCTCGCGATTGTGGAGGTTTTTGGCATTTAAAAAGCCTCGACCTCCACACTTTCGCGGGATGTACAGTCTCATTACCGACGAACGTGGGTGATGCATTCGATATGCGGTCAACAGTGTACGGACCTTCCTATCCAGGGCATCTAATTCTGTCTGAGTCCACTTGAGTATGCCAAATGAGTACATTAAGACTGGCATGACCCAACCATTGAAGGCACGCACCTTGTTTCCTCCTGACAAAAGACTTTTTAAGACTTTTGTCAGTCGGCCAAAGAAACGCTCCCTCAACGATTGCCTCATGTCAGCCTCGTTGATGCCAAGTGCCTCTGACATACCCAAGTATTTGTAAGTCTCCGTTGAGGCAAGTGATCTAAGTTGTATGGAATCCGAAAGTTGAATTCTCTCAGATTCCACAACCCGCCCTCGCTTTACATGCATAACTGCACATTTCTCCACACCGAATTCCATTCTAATGGAGTCACTAAAGGTTTCCGTAATCTTCAGTAACTCCATCAGATCCATATCAGAGGGAGAAAAGAGCTTGAGGTCATCCATGTAAAGAAGGTGGGATATAACTTGACCACCTCGCCTCAACCGGTAGCCTAGCCCTGACCTTTCTAATAGTGCACTAAGAGGGTTCAGGGCCAAGCAGAACCACAATGGACTCAGACTGTCGCCCTGGAATATACCACGCTCAATCCTTATCGGTTCACTTATTCTTTGAATTTCTCGACATCCTGGATAGCGAAGAACTGTCCTCCATTGTCCCATACATGACAACAGGAAGGTGCGTAAAGTTGCATCTACTTTATACAACTCCAGCACCCTCATGAGCCATGTATGTGGCACTGAGTCGTAGGCCTTCTTATAATCTATCCAACATGTCGACAAATTCTTTCGAAGCCGGCGAACCTGTTGGCTTATGGTCATATCTATGAGGAGTAGCTCCTTAGTACCACGGGACCCGTTCCTACATCCATTTTGAGACGCAGACATAATTGAATTTTGATCAATATGATTACAAATTTTTGCTCTCAAAATAGACGTAAGAAGCTTATAGACCGTCGGTAGACAAGTGATAGGTCTATAATTCTTGGGTTCCGTAGTACTACCAGACTTATGGAGCAGATGGGTGATTCCAGTAGTAAGGAATTGTGGTAGCGTCCCAGATTCTAAAGATGACTGAAATTGAGACGCTAAGCGAGCATGTGAACTACGTAGCCATTTTAACCAAAAATTGTGCAGTCCATCCGGTCCTGGAGCTTTCCAGTTTGACATAGGATGGACTGCACGGGCTACGTCTTGGGAGCTTATTAGAATTTCCTCCATAGTTGTTAGTGGTTCACACGCTCGCTCCACATCACATATCCAATCATCTTCAGTATGACTGACGGGAACTGACCAGATGTTACTCCAGAATGATTTCATAGCATCATCATCCGGCCAGCACGCGCCATTCACACCATCATCAGGACGCTCCCAATTCCTGTATACCCATCTTTGATCACTTTGAAACATGCGATTCTGGGAATACCGCTCCACACGTTTCTTATACCTACGGATACGGTTTGACCATGCATAAACCTTCTGCTTCAGGAAGTCGATGCGCTCCGTGACACAGGATATATAATCACGGGGGCTGATATCAGTCCCCGAGAATGCCTGTTTCACAAAGCGCATCACTCTAGGGCGAGTATTGCCCTCCCTGAAGCAGATTAACTTGCCAATAAGTGCTCTAGCTCCGTTGATACGCCGCTCAATTCTGCACTGCCAGGCCGGTACCGCAGGCTTCGGTCGTGTAGCTCCATTAGATTCTGGGAACTTTACTTGAGCTACACGACACGCAGCAACAGCCGCACAATACAGAATTGAATGGGTATCACGAAGGTCTTCACTGCTATCAAAATAATCTGTTAGCAGTGAATCCAGAGCACATACCAGCATTAAGTTTTTGTTATGCATGGGCAAACGAGGTAAAAGTGTACTGATTTCTGACACTTACGCGAATACTAGACATTGAAATAAAACTACTTTTTACGGATTTTATCGCGTTATATTGATATTATTTTAATCCCGACGTTTCGGACCCTTTACAGCGTCCATGGTCACGGGTGACTAAGGTGGTAGGCGTCTTGACGTTTCAATTACTAACAGCTACCCTACATTTTTGTTAATTGTTGGCAATCCGATTCACGCAGAACGAGCTCACCGTATCCTTCGGTCTTGCATTTTTAGGCTTGGATTTAGATTTAATCGAATCTATAATAGGGTTCCAAGCAGGTGGTAAGACCCAGCCATCCTCTCTATTGAAATTTGGATGTTTTTTAATTTCAATGGCCTCACGAATCATCCTGGGTAGGAATCGGTTTTCTTTTGCGAGGACTTGTGGTTGATCAAATCTGATGTAATGGCGGGCCTTGTCAAGGGTGTGTTCACAAACGGAACGGAACGGCGGTGTTTGACATCAGCGATGTGTTCTTTTACGCGGGTCCCTATGCTTCGTTTAGTTTGGCCTATGTAAGAGAGACCACAGTCACAATCAAGCTTGTATACTCCCGCATCTTGTAGAGGTATATGACACTTTACAGGTGGTAAAAACTGACTGATCTTCTTCAGCGGCTTGAAGTAAGTTTTAATTGAAGCACGCTTCAAGATGTAGCCAATCTTGTCAGTGACTCCTCTCACATATGGTAGTACTGCAGGTAAGCGCTCGACTGTGGCACGTTTCACGCGGTTTCTGTGACGAAGGCGCGGTATTCGGAGCTTGTTGTCGTGCAGTACTTGCTTGACATGTTGAAGCTCTGCAGCCAGGTGTTGCTCGTCACAGATCCCACGTGCTCTCTGAAACAATGATTTACCGACGGTAGATAACTGTGTTGGGTGGTGGTGTGATTCACCATTTAGGTATTTGTCTGTATGGGTTTTCTTTCGATACACAGTGTGACTCAAGGTGTTATTATGATTACGAATAACCAAAACATCTAAGAAAGCTAAAGAGTTATTTGCCTCCGACTCCATAGTAAATTGAATTTTAGAATGTAAGGAGTTGAGATGGTCTAGGAATGCTGTCACTTTGTTAGATGGTAGTATAGTGAAAGTATCATCTACGTACCGCTTGTAGAACTTTGGTGTTACAGGAGCAGATTGTAGGGCCATCTCCTCAAAATCTTCCATGAAGATATCAGCAATTATGGGAGATACAGGAGAGCCCATTGCTACTCCATCTACTTGCATGTAGAATTGATTGTTCCACAACAGATAGCCGGATGTTAGGCAATGTTTTAGTAGTTCAGCATACTCAATAGGCATGTTGTTCTCTAATAATTTCTTAGACACAATTCTGATGCAGTCTTCCACAGGTAAGCATGTAAATAATGACTGAACATCAAAACTGACCATAGTTTCATCATCAGTGAGTTGTAGGTGTTTAATTTCACTGACAAAATGGTATGAGTCCTTCACATATGCTGCTGTGTTTCCTCTTAGTGGTGAGAGTACTTTACCTAGACCTTGTGCCAATCTGTAGGTTGGGGAGTCGATTTGGCTTACTATTGGTCGCAGCGGAGCATTGGGTTTGTGTATCTTAGGTAGCCCATACAATTTTGGTGGTTTTGCACAACTAGGAATTAGGTATTTTACGTCGAGTTTCAATGTGTCGGAGTGCTTTTTGATCAAATCACTAGTTAATTTCAGTGTTTTTGTTGTCGGATCGGTCTTCACTAGTTTGTATGTACTTACATCCGATAAAAGCTCTTGTATTTTGTCATTGTAATCTGACGTATCCATTACCACCGTGGCATTACCTTTATCTGCACGTAGAATAGTTAATTCCGGCCTGTCGCGAAGGTTTTTTAGCGAATGTAATTGATTTTTGGTCAGATTTAGTTTGGGCGGTTTGCTACGACGTAACACCGACGATATGTCCTGACGTATCGCCTCCGAATCTTGTTTATTTACATTATTATTACGCAGGCACTCTTCCACATTGCAAATTATGTTTTCCACCGGTATTTTTCGAGGTGTTATTGCGAAATTTAGGCCTTTTTCTAACACTTGAACCGTATTTTCATCCAGGTTATGTTTTGATAGATTGACAACTGCGCGTGATTGGTTCTCAGTTGACAGATGCGTTCCGTTTTCTTTAGTGACATTGACATTTGATTTTGATGTTAGTTTATGGAATTTAGTTATTTGTCTATGCTTGCATTCATTATACTTTGATGACTCACGCTCGTCTAATATTTTCATGCAATTATTAAAATCAAATGTAGATAGATCTATTTGTAATTCCCTGGATGAATTCTCGATATCTAAGTTAATATAATGTAAATCGGATCGCGTGTTTTGAATTAGCTGTTGTAATAACTTTTTGCTTGCCTGGTAAAAGATCTTAGCGCTTCCTCGTATGTCATTTCTAGGAGATATTTTTGCACACGTAGGAATGATGCTGGTGTCTCTGCATCTCTTCAAGAAATTTAAGGATGTTGTAAATCTTGCACGCTTAGTCTTGAGATCCTCCAACCGGCGTATTTTATTAGCAATAAGCAGTCCGTACTGGCTAACATACTGATTTCTGACACTTACGCGAATACTAGACATTGAAATAAAACTACTTTTTACGGATTTTATCGCGTTATATTGATATTATTTTAATCCCGACGTTTCGGACCCTTTACAGCGTCCATGGTCACGGGTGACTAAGGTGGTAGGCGTTTTGACGTTTCAATTACTAACAGCTACCCTACATTTTTGTTAATTGTTGGCAATCCGATTCACGCAGAACGAGCTCACCGTATCCTTCGGTCTTGCATTTTTAGGCTTGGATTTAGATTTAATCGAATCTATAATAGGGTTCCAAGCAGGTGGTAAGACCCAGCCATCCTCTCTATTGAAATTTGGATGTTTTTTAATTTCAATGGCCTCACGAATCATCCTGGGTAGGAATCGGTTTTCTTTTGCGAGGACTTGTGGTTGATCAAATCTGATGTAATGGCGGGCCTTGTCAAGGGTGTGTTCACAAATTGCAGACTTTCCGGAACGGCGGTGTTTGACATCAGCGATGTGTTCTTTTACGCGGGTCCCTATGCTTCGTTTAGTTTGGCCTATGTAAGAGAGACCACAGTCACAATCAAGCTTGTATACTCCCGCATCTTGTAGAGGTATATGACACTTTACAGGTGGTAAAAACTGACTGATCTTCTTCAGCGGCTTGAAGTAAGTTTTAATTGAAGCACGCTTCAAGATGTAGCCAATCTTGTCAGTGACTCCTCTCACATATGGTAGTACTGCAGGTAAGCGCTCGACTGTGGCACGTTTCACGCGGTTTCTGTGACGAAGGCGCGGTATTCGGAGCTTGTTGTCGTGCAGTACTTGCTTGACATGTTGAAGCTCTGCAGCCAGGTGTTGCTCGTCACAGAACAAAAATGTAGGGTAGCTGTTAGTAATTGAAACGTCAAGACGCCTACCACCTTAGTCACCCGTGACCATGGACGCTGTAAAGGGTCCGAAACGTCGGGATTAAAATAATATCAATATAACGCGATAAAATCCGTAAAAAGTAGTTTTATTTCAATGAGGTAAAAGTGGTCTAAATTCAGGTGCAATGGCACGATATTCCCGAAGCGCATCCTCCAAAGCACTCCTCAGCTGTGCATTGTACTGTGTACTTACGTTTGTAGTCCTGTCATTACTCTCCACATTCGTGTGATCTGAATGTATTTGCATCACGTCGCATCGTGGTGCTATATATTGTAACGGTTGAGAAATGACACGACCACTCAACGCTTCCGAGCGTAATTGATCATAATAATAATAATAATGATTTATTATTATTATTATTATCTTGAAGTAAAAACTTTTACCTTAGAAAGTGGCTTCACCTGGTGCTCATAGTTGAATTTCCGAATCGCTTGATATATAGATAGATATGTATAGTTATAGATACTTATGTTAATATTTTCTAAGTCTTGTACGATATTATACAATAGTTTGAGATATGTTTTGCATAGAACATATCTCATACGATTCTTAATAAATGCCTAACAATTCCTACAAGGGAAAAGGAAGAAAATACAAAACATATTCATTTGAAACACGAAAAAATGCTCATATGCATCAAAACATTCAACATACCGCGGCCATCTTTCTTACTCAACATAATGTTGCCGTAATTAAATAAGCCGAAATATATTTAGAAAATTTGTTAAATTAAGCCAAATTTATTACTATCACCATCGTTTTGTTAACAATAAACAAAATGTTGTATTCCCCTTGATTACTTTATTTTAAAATAACCCATGAAGAAAAATAAATATATTATTCTTTTACAAATGAATATGGTTTTTAAGAATAGCAACATTGTTAACCATTTGTTCTGAAGCGTTTCAACTATCAACGCTAGGTGGCGCTAGGTGAAAACGACTCTAGCAGATTTATTCTAAGAGAACACACTATGGTCGGGCAGTTCGCCGTTGCTACACGAGGTAACTTACCTTCTTTCTCGGACGTTCCGTCCATAGTTGTACATAGTTCTAGCTGTGATGCTAGCCCACGCCGCCAATATAAAGGGGCGGGGCTAGCATATCATAAATGGGTTTTTTACCTTTAGAGCGATTCCGAACTACGTCCGAATCCGATCAGAATCCGTGAAAATACGGTCCGGTGTAGTCGTAGAACTATTTGTATGGTAGTTTATACATTAGATAGGATTTCTCTAGACGACTACACATTCGGATTGTACGTAGTGCGAAACCGCTCTTATGGCATACACACATTCACATTGACACTAAATTTAATGATCTTATTCTAACTTATACATATACACCTACACACTACTGTAGCGACATCTATCCAGCTACATAAGAACTTGTACAAAGTGATAAATCCTGAATCGCGCAAGTGAAGTTTACCGTGCAACTTTCATATATAGCCACCCGACATCAACCGGCAGTAGCCCGCCAGGCATAACACCCTACTGGTCGGAGGATCCTCCCTTTGGTGCGAGGGACAACACTCCTCGTCCCTCCATACTACGATTACAATACTCACGAACATACACTCATGGGATTGTCTTTGTTATTTGTGCACAGTAGTCAAACGCAAGTCTATCAACACCTCCGTCAAGGCTATCAAACTCACCTGATTCATGTTGGACGACAGCAACGTAATATCTCCATTGAGAATCGTATACTTCTTTCCTTTTAACGCGATCTTTTGTAACAGTGGGATCTTCGTTTTTAGGGTATGCAATAACGGCCTTCTTCTGATTAGCTAAACGTACTATAATCCAAGTACGCGGTACACATACGTACTTTTCTATACCTTTAAAAGGCAATTCTATAAATTCAACAACATAAAATGCTTTTTTTATGTTTTTCTCATTTTTTTTTCTTGCCATCTGAAACAATTAAAAGCACTTGCGTTACTACCGATTCATTTATAACATGTGATCAAATTAATTTACCTGAGGTGAACTTCGAGCATTATTATACGAAGTCCTTCGTTTAAAGATAAAGAAGAACTTACCAGCTTTCTCGATCTACTTGGCAACTGTAAGGAAGTTTCAGAACTAAACCCAAACATATGTAGGGACACTGCTGACGTATTGGATTTTTATACAGGCGCACAATTGTATTAGCGCGGCGCAGCAGTCGTCTCCCCGCACCCAAGCAGTTAGGTCGTTAGTAATTAAGTTCTTTATGTATTTATAACTGGTACTAGGCAGTAAAGTATATATATAAAATGTGACGACCTTCATTAAGTAACCACCTCACCCCGAACCCCTACACATACAATTTTAAGTACATAGTACGCAGTCCGCGTTGCCGAGCTTTGGGCTGGACAAAATGTAAGAGCATCATTTTGTTATTTGCCATCGACACCCTAAGAAGGAGAAGTATATTCCTACGCAATATAATAAGCAATCAAACGAACTTACCGGTTGTGAACTTCGATTATTACTCCTACTTAAAATAAATCATTAAAATATGTATGCTAAGCCTCGTACGTGTACGGAGTGCCTCGTTGGTCTAGTGGTCCTAAGGGCGACTACTATGGAGGTCCTGGGTTCGATTCCCAGGTTTTTTAAATTTAGCAATTTGGAGTTCTTCGAGTTTAGATTTATGCGCGGTTAGTCTCCTATTACATGGAAACTAAACGTACTGACAACCCAGGTGTACATTAGTACAATTCTGACAACTCTATTGGGGAATACAGGCGTGATGGTATGTTTATGGTTAAAGCATTTTAAAAATTGCGGAAATTACAGCATCACTTACATAATACTTACAGACAGGAATATTAAATTACTTTTATATTTAATTTGTAATGATCGCTGTATCAAGGACGCTATTTAAATGACGACACTCCATTTTGCGTCCAATTTTGACCTAAGACAGAGACATATCAAATATAGTTTTAGCTCTGAATCTTGCGTAAAGTTGCCTTGTGTATTGAGGAAGCTGCATGATTAATAACATCGAGAACGAAGCACACAGTATATTGATAATATTCTTATTGTATACTTGTCCCGTGGTCCCATTTGATATGGCATAGTAGGTTCAATCAAAATCAAATGTATAAGTACTCACCTTTCAATAGTATGCATGTAGGTATTCCTTCCAGTATGTATTTCTTGTAACACCAATATGTAATTATCACAAAATCAGGCCGCATCATCCTCAATATTATTCACAACAAATGTTACTGTTACCATACTTTTTTTTAGAAGAGAGTCTATAGAGTTTCTTGCTGGCGTTTCTTCATAACAACAGTGCAACTAGTTTGACATTTTAAAAACTGTACCTATTTATTTATGGTCTAATTTGAATTTGAACAACACTTTTCCCGTTCTGTACGCAGCGAAGCGACGACAGTCTGACTGATATTATTTCTATTAACAGTTGAACTGCGTGACCTTGGTATGGCAAATAATTCGGCTCATTACGTCATCGGCTCGCTCGATAATAGTTACTTCTAGCCTCAAAATATACGTCAGGTTTTTCCATACGATGATACGACTGTCTGAACCGATTTCCCAGTGTTGCCAATGCAATTTAATTATAATTATGATAACAACAATAGAGAAGACGACTTATTATTTTTATAAATAAACATTAGCAAAAAAAAATTTACAACAATTTTATTCGGCATTTTTAGAAATTAATTTTGAATTTCGCGCCAAAATGCTCGAAAATGTCGTGGCCTTATTCCGCCTTCAAAACAATATTCGATTTAGCGAAGTGGAACGGTGTTTATGTGTTTATAATGCTGTGACGCAATCTGCTCTGATTGATAATTATTGTTTCACATAACATGGTGGACGATCGCATTTTGTGTTTTCATTTTATTAAAAATATTATTAATTCAGACTTAATTTAAAACATAAATAAAACATAACATAAAATTCCTGTAACTCATAATCATGCACATATAAAGTGGGTGCTATCACTGTTTTGATTTGATTATTATATTCAGTTATTTCAAGAAGAGTTTTTTAACGATTAAATTATTAAATGAACGTATGTATTTTATTGAGTTAGCTTGCTGATAACTTATATTGGAACAAAATAATAAATATTAGCAGTCCTAGTTAATTTGATAAAAATCGTTGTTTTTAAATGACGTGGCCGTTGAATTTTGTATGAGTATACAAGTTTGTTCAGTCGAACACGTCATTTCAAAACAACAATTATAGTTGGCGCCAGCCAAGCTCATTTTATCTTGTTGGCTCTCTACAGAAGTCGCTTATCGTTTGACCGCATCCTGCTGTTTGTCTGTCTATTATTTGAGGAAGTGTTGAAACTGTGCGCATGCATGAGCGATGTTTATAATATTATCAACTAGCGACCCGCCCCGGGTTCGCATGGGTTTGAATTTCTTGTATTTTCTGTACTATAATATGTATGTATTGTACATATAAACCTTCCTCTTCAATCACTCTATCTATTAAAAAAAATCCGTTATGTAGTTTTAAAAATTTAAGCATACATAGGGATATAGGGACAAAGAAAGCGACTTTGTTTTATACTATGTAGTGATTAATAAAAACGTTATCCACTTTATTATTTATTATAAAACTTACAACGAATATGTATAGCTTCACGCCTTTTTCCCATATGGCTAGGCAGAGTCTACAGATTTCCACTTGCTACGATCCTGGCACACCACTTTCGCTTTATCTATGCTCATCAACCTCCCCATGCAATTTCGTCAGTTTAGGGTGCTCTTAACCTTACCTGTTTTGAGAACGTTCGCAATTTGGTTGTGGTACCGTTCGCTGAGGTCGACACGTTCCGACTCTTCCGTTCCTGCTCACCATGTATGCTTGTTTCGTCAATCTCCGTTCATCCATGCTCTATTATATGCCCAAACCATCTTAACATACCTTTCTCAATCCTCGTTACTATATCATCTTTTATGCCACAACGCTCCCTTATCACGCTGTTCCTCACTCTATCTTTCACAGTTGTACTACCATTTGAAATAAAAACATTTGAAAGATAAAGTCTTCGGGAGAGATTACAGTTTCTTAGAGATCAACTTTAAAATAAATCTCATGCTGTTATAATACTGTCATCTCCAGTGTAAGTGGCGAGATAAGCTAAGAAGAGCATACATCATGGCAGGGCTTTGCTGGGATCGGGTGACGAGGATATAGCAAAGTTTATCCGACTTTGGGGCGCGGTGCCAGTAATCGAGAGCAGTAGCGGTAATGTCAACAAGTTTTTACCAACTCGAGGGCAGTGGTTTCCAAGTGGTCCCCAAAAAAGGGGCATAACTATACAAGGTGGAAGGGACATCGACGCACATCCGAATACCATGAGTTCAGTACATGATTCTGGACCCCCCTGCGTTAAAATTTTCCGTAACTTTTTTCATCAAATTTTCAAATTTTTTTTGGAGTTATTTTTATTTGAACGTGTAAAAAAACATTATTTCTATCTACCCATATTAGATTTATAATTAAGAAATCATTATTTCATTATTTTCGGATCGCCCGCGCGATAATATTCAGCGCGAAGCGTTATAACCGCGTTTTTAGCAATACACTGCGCGCTCAAAAATGTCAATATCTGTAATAACCGATCATTTTCTACATTAATGACCTAGTTCATTTTATTTTTGACCTTGAGTGATACCTTGTCACGACGTTTGTGCGTCGATGTCCCTTCCACCTTGTATGAATAAAGGACTTTTCAAACAAAAAAAAAATTATCGTCCTATTTTTATTGGCATTTATTGGCGCCCCACCAGTGGGTAGTGCTGCTCTAGGGTTTTCTTTACGAATTATTTGATTGAAGTTTTGACAATATTGTTTAATATTTGGTATCTGTCAAATATACTGTTTATTATTAATGTCTGGAATGAATAAACACCCAGCTATGAGTAAACTATCTAATAACGTCTCTCTGTCACTGGGACCACACCTCACGCGGTAGGGAACTTTGCGAAAACGGATATTGTAACAAATAACTTGTCATTTTAGTATGCCATCAGAATTGTGTGCAACGAAGCTTTCATTTTTCACAGATAGGGGGAGCCACGAGTAATGGAAAATGATATTTTTTAGGGTTTTTTAACTCTCCCATGAAAAAATATATTATGCATTGACCGTTTCGCATCCTTGTGGGTGGCCCTGGCCCTATAATACATACATTAATGCATGCCTCGAGTTGCCTCGGTTGAGGTCCTGGGTTCGATTACCGGGTCGAGCATTATGTTTTTACCCGACTGCCGAAGGAGGAGGGTTATGTGTTTGACGCGTATGTATGTATGTATGTATGTATGTCCATTCCTATGTCCGGTCGTAACTACTCAACGGCTCAACCGATTTAGATAAATGACACCTCATTAGATTTGTCTTGATGGCACGACTGTCACTGGGTAAATGCAATTTAAAAAAAATCAATATGGCGGATTTTATACGCTTTAATGTGCGAACTGATTTTGAAAATGATCTTGAATTGTATCAATTTATATTTTAAATCATCATTTAGGATCTATCTAGTGATTCTATGATGATTTATAAACTAAAAAGAAGGAAATAAAGTCAATTATTAAAAGAAACAAAAAACCCGACTGCGTAAAAACTACTAACTAAAAATCTAAAAACAAGCTCTGTGATGTTGGAAAATGTATTGCAGGCGGGACAAGCTGTTCGTTCATAAACAAAATTGTTTCTTTGCTTGTCCCGCCTGCAAACTAAAATCTTTAACCTCTACAAATCATAATCTTTGATTATAGAAATAAAAATGTTCATTATAGAACGCTTATTGAAAATGTAAACCTTTAGACGAGAAAGGAAAAACAGACAAAGTTGCGGTCGGAACAACACACAAAATAAAGTGTTCATTACTGAAACCGTCAAAGAGCACCACAATACTCTTCGCTTACCCTCAAGTAGGTACAAAATCTCCATTTAATGAAAACTCGAACTGAACCAAAACGTAAAAATGAGCAAAACATTAGCATTTCAAAAGGCTACCGAACTCTAATAGTTAGCCTGTTTGTAGCAAAGATGAAAGAGCAATAGCACTGTAAGACGGGATCCATTCATAGCCGTCAGTCGTGAACAGGGTTGCCAACTAAGATGATAGAAGGAATTTACAGGTAAAACAAGATACGCAAATTACTGCTGTAATTCCTGGGTTTGGCAGAGGTGTACCAATGTACACCTACAGTTCGTTATGTATATAACAAGTCCTATGTAATAGGGGGTGAATGTGAGTCACAACTTTGAAATTAAAGTGTGATTACAACCCGAAAGATACGCGACGGGACGGGCAACAAAGTAATGTTTTATTTTCTTTTGAGATATGGTACCATAAAAATAGCACACCTACTTCTGTGTCTAAAATACTAAAGAATCTACTGATGAAGAAACCTATCCTCATTGCGATACAGGGGCCGAGCTAAGTCAAGTTGCCAACTAACATTCGGATCGACGAAAGAATAGAAACAAAATGTGTAGGAATGACATTTGTAAACGTCAGATTTTCCGAAAGCTTATGTCATTCCCATACATCTTGTTTCTATTCGTTTAGCTAGGGGGCCGGGACAAGTTGCAATATTTCCCATACACACGTTTTTCCTATCCACTTTGACATTGGCAGAATTGTCGACATCGGCACAAATTGCCATAAAGAAAAAAGAAGAAGAAGTTGCAATTTGACATTTGAGTCGACAAACGAATTGAACAAAATGTATGGAAATGACATTAGTGACAGCCCGATTTGTCGAAAGCTTGTACATACATACATACATACATAGCTTCACGCCTGTTTCCCATAGGGGTAGGCAGAGACTATAGATTTCTACTTGCTACGATCCTGGCACACCACTTTCGCTTCGTCTATGTTCATTAACCTCTCCATGCATGCTCGTCGGTTTAGGGTGCTCTTAACCTTGCCTTTTTTGAGAACTTCCGCAATCTGGTTGTGATACGTTCGTGAAAGCTTGTGTCTATTCGTTTGTCGATTCGAATGTCAACAATCTTGTTTAGTCTCCTACGCCCTCTGATCTGTCTTTTAGCGTATCTAACCTCTTTCTATGATCGTTGTATCCAACCCTAATACCATCTCATTTATTTAAAAGCGAGCTAGATTGCGGTTTTATTCAATTCAGGATGGTTTTTCGAGATAAAATATTAAATTGTTACTCTCTGAGTAAGTTTAGTGAACGTTTTAGTGATATAATTGTTTTGGGCGAGTTTATATTTAAAGTTGGATGGTTTTTTACTACTAGCTATTGCCGCGGTTTCACTTAGGCTAATATTCAAAGACCAAACTAAGCGGAAACTTACGCTTTCGTACGTCAAATTGTAAGATATACGGAAGCGTTAGTTTACGTTTAGTGATGCCTTAGACCCCAAAGAACTTTTCAGAAAAAACGTAGGCTCTGTCCTCAGGATGAGATTGCACCCATGCAAGTCTTTTATCATAATCTGTTCAGCGGTTTTAGAGTGAAAGGTAACAGTCACCAGACGGTTCGAGTAACTTTCGAAAATATAATTTAATTGCGGATTTGTAGGTATTTTATGAGAGGTTCGTGCACCGTGGATCTCAACTAGATTTTTACTCTAAAACTGACAACTCTGCATCGAAAAATATGACGAAAATATTTACAAAACCATTCATCAACTGATTTGTACTGCCTGATTAGTTTAGTATTGGCTTATTCTATGCTATCGTAGCTGCCTACTTCAATGGGAAACAAGCGTGAAGCTATGTATCGTAGCGTACGAGTGATAATATAACATAATACCTATACCTACATAATTTGAGGATTAGGGACCAAAAAGGTCGCTTAAACGCCATTTGACTTCTTAATGTCCAAAAAACCCTGCAAAAGTCGAAATGGTTGTCTAATTAAATACGGGATCGGTTAAAAAATACACAACAGTTACCGTCATTATACCTACATTCACGAGTTGAGTTCTAAAACATAAAATGACTCAACTGCCAACACAATGCAATTGAATTCCAACCATCACACAAAGTAACTACGGTTCAATGTAGCTTGTGTTTTTTGTGTGGCTAGTACTTTAGTGAGGAGGTAAGGCCGCTGTAGGGAGGGACAACAAAACAATTAGTGTTGTGTTTGTTTTAAAAACACGTTTCAGTGAGTTTTCGTGTTTACATCAATCGGGGTTTACACAAATCAAGGGGTTTTGGGATCTAGGGACGCGACCGGTATCTATAAGTGAGGTATCATTATAGTACATAGGTATCATCGTAACATAACATACCATCACGCCTGTATTCCTCGAAAGTTTAGGCAGAGAAGTGCTAATATACACCCACAGCTAGTTCTCACCATGTTTTGGTATGGACAGGGCCGGATTTAAGGGAGGGCAACAGGGCCTCCACAAAAGTGGGGCCCCCACAATAAAGACTTCGAAAAAAAAAACTTAAAATTCCGACTAGTAAACAACTTTCCTTTGATATATTTTTTTCACTGTTCTAACTTTACCTCTACCTTTGTACAAACATGATTAAGATTATTTATTGAAAAACTCGACTAAAAATGTTTTTCATTTTATTTGGATAATAATTTGGGGCTAGAGGCTATACTCCTTTGTTGCCCCGAGGCCTCCACACCTCTAAATCCGGCTCTGGGTATGGACGTGGTGAATGTTATTGATCTCATAGTCATGACATATAGGTACCTAGGGCTAGGGAAAGCATGAGTTGTTGAGTCGGCATGCATCCAACATACCCTGCCCACCTACCCAGACGGCGGGGAACCATGAGGATTTACCGCACCCAAAAAAATCATGTTTGGGTCTCATGTCTGACTAGCGCAGCTGCTTAGATCCTGGGTTAGTTTCCCAGGTCGAGTAGTTTTATTTTAGACAGCAGCTCGGAGTTGGGATTTATGCCCAATAAATGGTAATATGCTCGCCCCCTTCCCATTAACTAGCGCAATTTAATACAAACAATCAAATCTTTTCTCGTTTATAATTTTATTCCCGCCAGCGGCCTCGCCCGCGTGGTATGTTATTATACATATAAACCTTCCTTATGAATCACTCTATCTATTAAAAAAAAACCGCATCAAAATCCGTTGCGTAGTTTTAAAGATCTAAGCATACATAGGGAGAGACAGACGGCGGATAGCGACTTTGTTTTTTACTATGTAGTAGTGATGACATATCAGCCAAAAGAGGACAACTGTTGAGCAAAGGCCTCCATAAACCTTCATAAGGACCGGTTAAATGCTGCCAGAATCCCGACTCCCGGGGACCTTTACCAGGTCGTCGGTCCATCTCGTTGGAGGCCGTCCCAGGCTGCGCTTTCCGGTGCGTAGTCTCCATATAAGAACCTTTCTGCCCCAGCAGCCATCGGTTCTACGAGCTATGTGCCCCACCCATTGCCATTTCATCAGTTCAGCTTGCTAATCCTTTCAGCTATTTGGCAACTTTGAATCTTATTCACATGCTCCTTGAGATAATTATATTAAGTAAAACTAACCTAAGGTGAGCAACTTTCAGAGCCCCTATCTATATTTGTATCACGTAGCAAAACTAAGGGTAAGACGTAACTTTGAACCCCTCAAAGTTAACTAACTTGCGTTGCGGTACTAATCATAGTATCCAATACACTATTATTTTACCTTCACGCGACTTTCCTCTTGTGTCGTGAGTTGAATTTTAAGTAGTGTCGTATCGTGTAGTGGCTGAGTGAACGGCTTTTGTTCTAAGAATCACGGGTTCGATACCCGAATCAAATGTAGTTGTTCCGTGTCTGGGTGTAGGTGTAGGTAGGTACTTATATAACTTTTTTTTTGTAAACCCACCCGCGATTCTGGAGCAAATCCCAATTGGGAAATATTAAGAAGAAAAAAAATGTCAACTGTTATCAACCGTTTCCTCATGATGTTTTTCCTTCCAGTGATAATCATGATAATGACGCACATGATTTCGAAAAGTCAGACGTGCGTGCCTCGGACTTGAACTCGAGACCTTTGACTGTGCAGTTCAGGGGCTATCCCCTAGGCTATCACTGCTTCCTTTGATCAAATGCAGTTGTAAGTGGTAGAAAAATCTTTTCTTGTAAAATACATTTTTAAAGCAATTTCTGTAGCTGTGAATTTTATACATACAGTTATAAACCAATTTAAGCTCAAGATACAACTCGTTTGAATCAAGTATTCAGACCTCTTTTCAAGATTAATACAAACAAATTGAACTTTCTTAATGTAGTATCAGGTATCCAATTTACATATTATATGAAGGAAGGTTCATTACATTTTAATTAAGTCGAAAAAAATTAACACTTTTTTATTTTGCGGCTAACAAAATCAGGGCTAAAGTACTTGAAAATTTTGATATAGCAATACACGTTCAATTTACAACGTTAGCACGTCGGTATAAAGTACAATTTAGCTTGATACCTTTTCTAACTTTGCATGTGTATTGAAAAACTGAATGTCCACACTAAATTGTTTAGTGCCGCATAAAAAGCGGGGTTTTTTGATTTACAACTATATTATTTAACAGATAGAACCGTCATTTGCTGATGCAAATTGATCCGTATTTCTCGTTCAATAAGGGCGTCGATTAATTTAATGGATTGGGAAAGTGTTAGAAATGTTATAAAACAGGTCGTTTTTGTGTTTCAAAGTACCTTCTGCAGTTTTATTGTGAGCTTTAAGAAAAGTTATGTGCTTTAGAACATTAAGGGGATCGTGGCTAACCAGTAAGTTATTTTTTACGGGGAAAACCTTTAAAAGGCTAGTGGTCTTTGGGGATTTTCTTACACACTAAAACCACCCCGTAGGCCACCATCAGCTAATGGAGCCTCCCAGCGAGAGCGAAGGTGGGAGATGCAGGTCCTCTACCCAAAAAGATATAGATAAAAGAGAAAGATATAGATATAGTTACGTTACTTATCTTATCTTGCTAAGGGGGCTGGTATAGCCAGCAGCGCTTCGACCCAATGGGATATTTTGTGTTGTCCCCATTACCGTATATTCCTTACTCGTGGTTCATGAAGGCGGCTAGACTACCAACTACCACAACCCACTGAGAGGAAGGAACCTAAAATCTTCTGGCTTCAGGTACCCGTTGCCGAGAAGACTCATCCGTTTCGTCTCCAGGACGTCACAATCGCACAGAATGTGCTGCGCTGTTTCCTTAAATTCACCACAGGCTCTGTAGTCGTTGTTTAAAGCTAGCTTTATTTTATGGAGCATGTCATTTGTGGTGTAGTGGCCTGTAAGGGCTCGTATGACAGCTCGAGCTTTGACCCTTCTATTGCTCAGAACGAATTTAGAGACTCGACGTTACTTAAATCAGGATGGTCTATGATCCAAGTAGGACGCAGTCACAGTACTGTTGTTACAGTGCGTACCTATACAGATTCTATAATTATTCCTGATCTGAGGTAAACGTGTCTACTGAATCATTAACCAAACAAAAAATGCTGTTATAACGAAGTCCAATATATCAAACTAAAATTATAATCCAACACTCTTGGAAGGGTAGCTCATTACTCGCATGACGGATCTCATGTCAAAGGGTCTTTGTCCTGCGGTATTCCAACTCCTCAAGAAGGGTCCGATAAATAGTTACACACAGAAATAAATTAGTTACTAACTGCGCATCGCGTAACATATTAGTTGAAACTTTTGCCCATCCTCATGCTTCAATGCCCAGCGATTAGGCAAGTTTTTGGTTAAAGGCAAATTTTAACGCGAGCCCTGCGGTTTTGTGGCAAGTCAGAAAATAAATAGATAGGAGAAATTAAATAGAGTATATAGGTAGCTTATTTGGTTAAAGCCTCCTTCGACCTCTGCCCGGGACCGTATTTTTCTTTGGCTAAAATTTACATTGTTATAAAAAGAATTTTCACTCGCATGCCGAAGAAAATTTGGGACATAACTCATAAGTTGGCCTATTGTATGTCAGTCCTTCCTTAGGATGCAATCTATCTCATTACCGGATTTTTATCGAAATCTGTTGAGCACATAAGCCGTAACAACTACGTTGTTTGGGTTTTGCAAAAATAAGTAATTATCGTAAGAAATTGTTGTAAGTTGTAAGAAAGTGTCAGTAGATGGCGCTGATACCAATTTAGTAAGACGGACACGCTAATATTGCGAGAAACGAAATAAATAGCAATGTGCCCAAATTAATATGATAATGATAAGCATGCAGCATACCTGATTCCCCTGGTTCAGCATGCAGTATGTTGTTGTAGACGCGTCTGCGTACTCGCTTCTTCTCCTTTGCACCTAAGGTCACACACATTACGTCACCATTATACAAATTCACCGATAAACACACAAATAATTCTAGCAAGTATTTTACACCTAGATCACAGAAGAACTATGTAAATACGCCCGGTTTGTTAATTTTCCACTTATTAGGTAATTTTTACGACGAGGAGAATGTGGAGGTCTCGACTCGCTCGCGCACCGAACAAACGTCAATTTTTTTTTTCCTACTACCCACATGTAAAAAACAAAAGTAAGATTTTATGATGATTGGACGTAGGACGTTTAGAAATGAGAACTTTTTATTAGTGTTAATTAGTATAATGTTCCTTAACCAATGTAGAGAAAAAAATGCATTTTTTTTTATATAAATAAAATGAAATAGGTAGTGACTAATTGAGTAAATTGGAGTAAACATTATTAGGCAGTAATTGTGGCTTTGGATTTGACTATACGAGTATGTGTACAGTTTATGATCATGTTGAAATATTTTAAAGATTAGAATGGTTCTTATTAAGCCCATAAGTGACATAGCGACGACTTATGTGGTCTAGTGGTTCGAGTGTCGAACTGCTGATCATGAGGATTCGATTCCCAAAAGACTAATATTTATGTGATGAACTTAATCTGGGTTTGGGTGATAAGTATATATTTACAAAAAGGTATGTAACTACCATATACGCATTGTCTAGTACCCATAGTACGAGCTCTGCTTAGTTTGGGACTAGACGGTGCTGTGTAAAAATGTCAAAAAAAAAACAGTTTTTATTGATTTAGTCCGACGGTACAGTTAAAATCCCAATTTTATGTGTCCGTATTGGCATTTTGTAGCTAACTATAATTCTACCGAATGAAAATGCTAGCAATTTGTCACACGACGCATGACACCGCGGATAGTTTATGTATCAGATTCGCGCCAAACAATATTTTGTAGTAATTTGTTCTAACTCAGAAGTGTAATACAATATTTGGCGTTGACGTTTTAGAATACATTTATTATTTAAGACTTAATAAGAAATAATAAATAAATAATAAGAATTAATAAGATTATTAAGACGACGTCTGTGGTCTAGTGGTTCGAGTACCGGACTGCTGATCACGAGGCCGTGGGTTCGATTCCCACAAGACACAAATATTTATGTGATAAATATAAATGTATGTGTTTGTCTGGGTGTTTCCTATGTATTATAAGTATGTATTTACAAAAAAAAAGTATATAATATAAGTATTATATCCATTGTCTAGTACCCATGGTACAAGCTCTGCTTAGTTTGGGACTAGATGGTGCTGTGTAAAATGTCCAAAGATATTTATATTTATTTATTATTTATTTATTATTATTGTACTCGAATACCAGTTTCACCACCTGCCGATAAGTCCCCTTTAAAAAACTTGGCAGATAAATCTATACTATAATATTATACAGCTGAAGAGTTTTTTTGTTGGTTTGTTTGGTTGAACGTGCTAATCTCAGGAACTTACTGGTCCGTTTTGAAAAATTCTTTCAGTGTTTGATAGCCCGTTTATCGAGGAAGGCTTTAGGCTATATATCATCACGCTACGACTAATAGGAACGGAGTATCAATTAAAAATATTGCAAAAACGGGGGAAAGAATTCAACTTCAAATAAAACTACGGATTTTATCGCGTCATATTGATATTATTTTAAAATCCCGACGTTTCGGACCGGTAACGGCGTCATAAATATTTTTATGGCTACCCGATTTGGCTGTGAGTAATATGGTCTTAATGGGTCCTTGATCACAGCCTATCTCAGTCGTGGCAAATGTTATACTCTTTTTATACGGAATACGGAAGATTTGAGGAGATTGAAATATAACTTACTGATTTCTGACACTTACGCGAGTACTTAGACATTGAAATAAAACTACCTACTTTTTACGGATTTTACCGACGTTTCGGACCCTTTACAGCGTCCATGGTCACGGGTGACTAAGGTAGTAGGCGTCTTGACGTTTTAATAACTAACAGCTACCCTACATTTTTGTTAATTGTTGGCAATCCGATTCACGTCGGGATTAAAATAATATCAATATAACGCAATAAAATCCGTAAAAAGTAGTTTTATTTCAATTGAAATATAATTATTTATAATTTATTCGCTCTTGCGTTAGGTAGAGGTGTAGGTACTAGGTACGTAGGTCCTATGTAATAAGGGGCGAGCCGATTGCCATCATTTGGGCACAAATTAAAGCTTCGAGCTTCCAGTAGCAGTTTGGAGTCTGGATTTGTCCCCGGTTGGTGGCAGTAGGCTAGCCGCCTATTACATGGGACCTAAACATACCGAACTGTGGGGTACCTCAACCAAAAAAGTATAAAATTAATCTGGGGGCGCGCCAAGTCGAGCAAAAAAGCGGCACGACCGTACCGTCCTTTTTTCGAAGCAGTTCGTGCAATTTTCGACCCTTTGACTTTTACAGTAGCATGTACGCTGAATGCAGAATTGCTCGCAATATGAATAAGGCGTTACACGGCTAAACACAATGGAACCATGTATCATTATTTCAGAATAATATATTTAACCTGACTGCCTCGTTGGTCTAGAGGTCCCAAGTGCGACTGCTACGGTCGGTCCTGGGTTCAAATCCGATCGAGCAGTGTTGTTAGGTTCTTCTATGAAATTCCATAGGGCAATAGGCTTGCCCCTATTACATGGGACCTAAGACATACCGTCAAAATGTGTGTGTACATCACTTACATTATATTACACTTCACTTACATTATATTACACTTCTGCCTTCGCCTTCGGGGAATACAATCGTGATGGTATATTAAACCCCAAGATAGAACCAGGAATTCCATAAGTACGTACTTAATCATTCCCAAAGAGTCGTTACCGAGCGGTTTTATTCAAGTTAAGCTTGTTACTCATCCGTTAATGTGGCTGACGCATCTTAACGACGGATTATGTCGTGAATGCACGGTGCGAAGTGGAGCTCGTCCTAGCTTGAAAGTTAAGGGTTGAAATTGCAGAGTAAGGAAAATATTCTGCGATGTTACTATATCGAATCTATACATCTATACAAATAAATAAAATTTAAGTGTCTGTTTGTAATTTCAAATTAACAGCTATTCACCAAATGCATAGGAAAGTAATGCGCCTTCTAGTTCGGTACACCAGACGCTCTGACCACTAAGCCACCGCTCGCCCTGCTCGCCAGTCGAAATCTTCCTTCACATTATAATTTACGTCTTAAAGGTGACGTAGCGACATCTATTGTGAATTCTTCACAACCGACACAACTAACTTTACAGCTAGTTCGATGTCGTATGATACCGCCTTACCTATTAACTATCTTTTTTGTATTTTTTAAGCATTTTCCATGCTAAGATTACAAGTTAATGAAGGAAAAAATTAAGGAAAAAAAATTCATTAAAAATAACTATCCGGCTATCCGGAAATCCGGATAGTGAAACAGGCCCTTATGTTGGTCTTACAACGCGACCCATTGGGAAAGGCGAGCGAACACTAGTTTTTTTTACACCAACGCGAGCAAAAATAAAAATAGGTAAGTATTTAATAAAAAAAAACAATACTGAATGGAAATCCCGCTTGTAAGCGGAGTGGAAACTATTCCAGGTGAAGGTATTCATTAATTATTCCAATCACCTGCGCCCGCATACCATTAACTATTCGAACGGTTGGCTCCGCGTGAATTAATTTGACGATTCGACTGGCATGGGGAGGGTTGCTCGCTCTATCGGAACAAAATGTTTCATTTCATTTAAAATCGAAGTCGATTGAGATTTTACATTTAGATTTAAGGTGGGTGCGTTCGCTTGGCCTGCCGAATTCTAATAATTGGTTTTTCGAAATTAGTACCTACACTCCGAAGACCCATTATTTGGCAATACTGTTTCGTAGTCAGATTTTTCGGGCTTTTGACTATGCTGATACAGATAGATCAGGACCAAAGAGTGGTTATATAGTCTTTGATCAGGACAGATGAATGAATCAACTTTGTCAATGTTAGTATTGCTTAGGGGTCATAACCATTTCAAATTAAAAGCTTTTTATTAAATGCATAAAGTATAAAATTTATTTTTATAACTATTGTCCTTCTGTGTGTCTGTTTGTTCCGGCTAATCTCTGAAGCGGCTAGACCGACTTTGACGGGACTTTCACTCGCAGATAGCTATTATTATAAAGAGCAACTCTTTTATCGTTCCGTGCGAAGCCGGTAGTTTAAAATAAGATTCAAATTCCACAATTTTCTCTTTAGAATATTCTCCCGATATCAAAATAGCTAGATCTTTTTTATTTCAAGTTAAAAGGTTTCTTGGAAATGTATTGCGCAAATTGCACCTGTACTATTGAATAGGTGTTTTACAATATTCTTTAGACTGGGTACTTAGAATAGAATGTCGCTTGATACCCTCGGGTTGTTAATAACTGGGGCAAATTGCTTTTATATATTTAGAATAGGTAATACTGCAAAGGCTAAATGTATTTTTCATGTTCCTGTAAGAAAAAGTTAATACCAATAAAGTAATCATTTAAAAACATCTTTTAAACCTATTTTATATGTAAAAGCTCTACCTTAATTTTAATTAAAAAAGCGGAGTACTAATTAATTTTTAAGATAGTGAATTAATTATACCTTTGAGTGTTTAAATATACTCTAAGATACCAATAAAGGTAATTAAGGATTGATTTGGAATTAATTATGCTATCCTACTTCCTACTTCCTATCCTATCCTACTATCCTACTAATATTATAAATGTGAAAGTTTGTGAGGATGGATGGATGGATGGATGGATGTTTGTTACTCTTTCACGCAAAAACTACTGAACGGATCTGGATGGAATTTGGCACAGAGATAGATTATAGTCTGGAATAGCATATAGGCTACTTTTTATCCCAATAAAATGTATGGTTCCCGTGGGATAGTGGGTGATGCCGCTGGCGGAAAGCTAGTTAATGATAAACATAACGTATCATCACGGCTGTATGCCCCGAAGGGTTAGGCAGAGGTGTACAGTCGCGAACAAAAACGACGACTGTACGATTGCAATTTGAGATAACACTAATATCACTATAGTATTGGTTCGTAAATACTGTGTTCGTAATATCACAAAAGTTCTATTAGTACTTTAGACAAAAATCGCTTTAGCACTTTTGTTAGGGATATATGTATGCTCGTTACTGTACTAATGTACACCTAAAAAAATCTTAAAATATAATTATCAACCCCACACAAAGTTACCACCGTATGTACATTTGAAACCAAACTACCATTACGCCTGTATTCCTCGAAGGATCAAGCAGATAAGCATATAGGTACACTCAGAGATTTTAGTTTAAATAAATAAATAATCTGGGACATTTTTACACAGCACCATCTAGTCCCAAACTAAGCAGAGCTTGTACTATGGGTACTAGACAATGGATATAATACTTATATACTTTTTTTTTGTAAATACATACTTATAATACATAGGAAACACCCAGACAAACACAAACAATTAAGTTTAGCACAATAAATGTTTGTGTCCTGTGGGAATCGAACCCACGACCTCGTGATCAGCAGTCCGGTACTCGAACCACTAGATCACAGACGTCGTCAATTACAAACAAAAACAGTTTCAAAGTATTAGAGGGGAAGGTAGGAGGTATCATTATCAGCATAATCATCATCATATCAGTCAAAAGAGGTCCACTGCTAAACAAAGGCCTCCTTCATAGACTTCCACAGGGACCGGTCGTATGCCACCTGCATCCAACGACCCCCAGTGACCTATACCAGGTCATCGGTCCATTTATTGCAATTAACCGTACCGAAAACCATCTCACTGTAATTCCAATGAAAAATACCCAGGAATCGACCCCAAGACCTTTTGCTCAGCAACCGACATACGACAGAACTTCTGTGGAATATAATTTAGGCATGAGGTCCATCTTTTCCTTAAAGGTTCGCGTCGAAGAAGGGCCTTTTTACTCTCTCAAAGGCCCCCAAACTCTCTTATGTCCAAGAGCAACAGGAAGACCCAAGACGGTACTATGATAGAATGTTTATTTATGCACATTCAACTATCTTCACTTACTTTAGCAAAAAAAACAGTTACTCTTTATTGAAGAAACTTGTGTATGAATAAAACATAGGAACACTTTAGCCCCGGATCGTAAATTGAAATTTGTTTTACGAGAACCTTTTTCTAGGCCTCCGGCATTTACGTGCTAAGGTAGTGTTTCATGCATGCATGAATCTCTGGTTTCTAAGTTATTTACAGGATGAAACAGTTGTAAAATTCATTTGTCCAAACTAGGTCGAATTTCTGTGAAAATTAATTTGCTTTGTGTTTTCACGCACAAAAAGCCCGGTCAAGTTAGCCCAAAAATAGGGGTAAGGTTACATTAATTCGCATAAAGCTGAATCTTGATTGTTTAAATCATCATAGAGGAAAATGTCAAATGTCCTCATTGAGCCCGCATGTGCAAAAAATATACGATGTCAAAAATTTAATAAATGTGCAAAAAAGTTATTCAATGTATAAAATAGTGCGAAAAGGTTATTCAAATATAAAATTTGGTATACTTAAATGTAATTTAATTTGTGCCAAACCTAGTGCAATATAGGCTCGCCCCCCTATTACATAGAAACTAAACATACCGGCGCACCGTGGGTGTACATACCTCTGCGAAACCCTCCGGGGAATACAGACGTGGTGGTATGCTTTTATAATATGTAAGTAGGTATCAGCGATTTGTAGCATCCATCGATTTGTAATTCTATGCCTTTTTGGGATGCGAATAATCTTCTCAGACCAGACAGCTTCTCCCTTAACTTGATCCTTTTCCAGTTCCATGTGTAAGCCCCCGAAACATTTGCCCTTTACCCCTTCTACATAAATAAACGAATATTACCCTACAACAGATCCTTTAAACCTCTTTGTAAACCCCATTAATTATTAAGAATAATCAGCAAAACTCTGCCTAAACAATAGTAATAAATTGTTTGTTCAAAGTGTGGTTGAATACATAATTAATTGGGACCTAAATTACTATAGTACACCTTAACTATGTTTGGACTGCTGAGTGAAAACTGTGGTTTAAAGAAGGAGAGACACTGAGACTAAAGGCGCGATTGTAGTTTTTAGAAAAGAGTTTCAAATCAAAAAGTATTTAGGTCGTACAAATGAAAGAGTTGGAAGGGGTCGTCCTCAGCCAATGTAACACAACCGAATTGCGGACGTTCTTAAAGGTATGGTTAAGAGCACTCTGAGCCGACGAGCATGGGGAGGTTGATGAGCAAGAGCATAGATGAAGCGAAAGTGGTGTGACAGGAATTTTTCTAATTTCGAGAATGAGAAATTCTACACCTTTCCAAAGTTGAAGAATTATTAAAAAATCCTTTCTGAATAAAATCATAATAAAACGGGTAAAGGATAAAAAACTTGAGGCAACATAAAAAATATTTACGTTTAATAATTTTTTTACATTAAAGGTATACAAATGTAGTTACGTAACATAATTTAATGTATTAGGTAAAGGGAGTCCTGCAATTTCCTCCACAAGGCCGAACAATTCTTCAAATTCTTCGAGATTCTACCTAGAGTTCTAGGTAGTTGTAGTAGTAACAAGTAGTTCTTAAGTGTTTGTAGAAGTTCAGGATATGCTCTCAGTGTACCCGGCTCTTTAACACAACGGCGGGAAAGTACGACACAGGCGCTGTTGGAGATAAATATGCCTAGAATATACGGCAAATAAAGTACTTAATGAAGTTAGTTGCAATCCAAGTGTTTGGAATAACAGAATTGGTGAAATTAAAATCGGTATCATCTTAAAGAGGTTGTAAACCGGATAGTGGATATAATCTTATATGTATGTACCTATATAATTTTTCGGTACGTGTTTTTGTCACCTAACTCCTCCGAACGGCTGGACTTGATTAAATTGTTGTATGTATATTTTAATGGGTTCCTGAATGGTTTGAAAACCACAGAGAACCGAAGAGTGGTAGGGCGCAACCATTTATGGCTCAAATCTGGAGCAGCCCATCTGGGAAGTACCTCCACCTTACAGAAAACTGCAGCCAAATAACACACTTTATTGTGTGTTGTGTTCCTGCAGTGAGTATGGTCGCCAGAGCTCCTTCTAAGGATGCGCTGCGCTGGCAGCAAGAGGTATATTCCCTCAAACGGTCAGCGCAGTGAATTCTCCATAAACATCTAAGAGGTTTTTCGGGTCGGCAACGCGCGAGTGATACCTCGGGTAAGCCTCCATAGGCTACGGTAACCGTTTACCATCAGGCGTGCCGTATGCTTGTTTGCCACCTTAGTGGTATAAAAAAATTTAAAAAAGTATGTACTTATATAATTTTTCGGTACGTGTGTTTGTCACCTAACTCCTCCTAACGGCTGGACTTGATTGAAATTTTTGTATGTGTTAACGGAAATGTATGTAATTCGTCATTGTATACAATTCCTAGGAAGTGTATGTAATTCCTAAAATCGCACGGAAATGTGTGAAATAAATTATATTATACACATTTCCTAGGAAATCTATACATTTCCTAAATAGCAATCGGAAATGTAAAACATTTAAGATATTGGTGGGTACGCGGGGACAGCGGGACGAGGGGAGGGTATTGCTTCGCCTGATCCGGCGATCGCGGTTAGGTTAGGTTAGGTTAGTTTTTTCTTTTAATAGATAGTTGATTTTAGAAGTTTTAATTAGTAAGATAATATGAACATATTATTATTATTTTACGGTATGACTGTTACCCGATTGTCTCAATAAGTGCTATAATAAAAAAATATTATTAACAACGTGTTTTATTACAGAAATCATTTACTTTATACATTTCCTAATACGATATTGGAATTATATACAATTCCGAGGAAATTTATACATTTCCTAGGATATCTATGCATTAAATAGTTTTTCAAACAATATTTTATACATTTCCTAAATAGTATCGGAATTGTACACATTTCCTAGGATTTGTATACAATTCCTTGATTTCATACATTTCCGGTAACATATGTATATTTTAATGGGTTCCTAAATGGTTTGAAAACAACAATTGAACCCAGTAGGTGGTGTTGCTGTCAATTGTATAATTTTGTAGTAACAAACGCTCAGTCACCAAACAATTAAGTATACAGTGTTACCAACAAAACTGCCCTATTTCGGCCTTAGGTTTTTTAGTTTAGTTAGAATTTGTTATAAATACCTAATCTCTCTACTAAAACCGCTTTTCGATTTTCCTTGTCATCCTGGGGGGCTAGACAAGTTGCATTTTGACATTCTAAGCTTTCGACAAATCGGGCTGTCACTAATGTCATTTACATACATTTTTTTGTCGATTCGAATGTCAAAATGCAACTTGTCTAGCCCCCCTGTATATTAGTCGTTTTAAATTTCAGATCAGGTCTATTTATGTGAATGACCCGAGATTACAAGTTAATGGTTTTCTTTTATTTTCAAATTGGTTCCCTTTGCGTAAATTATCTCAATCTTGATTTACGGATTCCTTTCACTGTAACAGCTAGGTACTTACTAAATAGCATAGGGAACAAACGTGTTTTTTTTGTGTACTTCCTGTTTCTAAAACAAACAATTGGAAAGTTAGCGGAAAGAAGTCTTTGACCTTATGACCGCTATGACCTCTAAAGCTAACTCAGAAACGACGTTAAGCGTAAATCAACGCTTCCGTATGTCAAATTAGTGTTACAATTTGACATACGGAAGCGTAAGTTTACGCTTAGCGTCGTCTCTGAATATTAGCCTACGCCACCGCGAGTCCGCGCGAAATAAAATCAATTATTATATGAAACAAAAAACCCGACTGCGTCAAAAGTACTTAGGGGGAAGCGGGGTACATTGATGTACGGGGCACATAGATACAGCGGTCATTTAAACGAAACGAATGGTAGTTTACTATTCATTTTCTCACACATAGAAACCACAGACGCACCCAATAAGCTGCCGGAAGATCGCCGCCGCCCCGTCATTTCGCTGGGCTCGACAAGCAAAAATATGTTTTTAGAGGTCGTGAGAAAAATTTCGTCAACTTTAGAAAGTGCATAATTCGGCAGTTTTAATGTTGTTATTTAAAGGCATCTACATTATGCAGTGAATAAATACTGTGAATTACTGTATAAAATAATCAGTTTTCCATAGTTACTTCCAGTATTTATTTAAGTATTTATTTCCAGTATTACTTTGAATTTGAAAATGTACTTCGGGGCACATTGATACGGAGGTCAATGGGGCAGATTGATACCTGTATTAATGTACCGAGTAAAAAAAAAGAAGAGAGCTTCGCTAATTCTGATACTACTGGACCCAGTTATTATTCTAGGATATAAAAAAAATAAAAATAAAAATAGTTGATACCAAATAAATGTAAAAATACATATATACAAAATATATATACTTAACGAAATTAATTTGTGGTAAATAAGAATGAAACTGATTAATTCATAAATAAAGGTAAAAACGAATGAATATGTAATAATATGTATTTATTTAATTTCTAAACAAACATACACAAACATTGAACAAATCTGCTTATAGTTTGAGACTGATTGCAGATAAGATTGTAACAAAAAAAAATCTAAACAAATGTATATAAGATATTATGAAAGAAGATATATAAGCGAATTAAACTGCCCCCCCCCGTACATGGGGTAGTTTGATACAAAACTAATTTTTCAGAAAAAGCGTCATAAAAAAAATTACGTGCCTTTTTGCAGTGAAATGTATACCTACGTTTGTACCCAGATACATTCTCGACCTGGAATAATAGTTTTTGTAACTCTATAACTATCTTTTTTAGCGACGAAACAAAAAAACCATATCAATCTGCCCCACCTCCCCCTACTAATAACAAACAATTTTAAAAACAAGCTCTATGTATAAAAATGTATTGCAGGCGGGACAAGCTAAAAAACAAATTTGTTTATAATTTAGATTGCACGAATAGCTTGTCCCGCCTGCAATATATTTTCATACATAGCGCTATACAAGTTTTGAGCATGTAAGTGGATGGGTAAGAGAAGAGGAAAACCAAAAATATGGATGGACTGTGTGAGAGATGATATGGCTGGAAAGGAAGTCAATGAGAAGATGACGGCTGATAAAGACATATTATGGAAGAATAAACCATATTGCGCTAACTAACCACTAAGAGTAAATAGGGCACAAAACAGGTAATAAATAGTATAGATAGGGGAAGTAGGATGATGGCTAATTATAAAAATGGTCAGCCCAGATTTTTTTACCAATTTATACGTGCATACAATTTATTACAAAAACAAATAAATCGTGTAAGCTACTATAAGATTTTAAAAATATTAAACATTTCAAATTATGGGGGGCATATTAAAGAATGCCTGCAGTATTCGTTATCTTCCTTGATCATATCTGACACTTTCTCCCCAATCATAATTGCTGGACCCATTGTCCCTCCTGTAGTTGGAAATGGCATGATACTGGCATCAGCGACCCTTAGTCTCTTCACCCCATAGACCCTCAAACGAGAATCCACCACAGCTCCCATGGCACAAGTACTGCTGTAATGGTGCTGGGTGGACCACATGCATTTGACATAGCATCTCCAGTATTCCCTACTTCTTTCCTTCAAACCTTTACAGCTAGATAATTTTGGATCTTTAAATTCTGCACCCATTTTCTTAAACTGCTTGGTGTCTAGTATTTTGATAAAATCTTCAAGAATCCGTGCATGGTCCTCTAAATCTTCCTTTTCGGAGTAATAGTTAGTGTATATTAAAGGGTCGTCCCTGAAATCAGCACTCTTCAAAAGAACCTTACCCCTTGATTTGAATTTTTGTTTGTTGATAATAGAAAAAATCATTTCGGTGTTGACGTTGGTTGATATCATGTTGTTGCATACAGAGTTTGTGTATCCGTAAGTTAAAGTACAATACCTCATAAGATACGGTGCATCATTCACGAAATGGATCGCTTGATAATCAGGATCCGGGTTAGATCTGTTTAAGGACACATAACCATCAAAAACTGAAGCTGGATACTGTAACGGATTCCAAGGCCTCAGAGGTCTTACTGACTTTGTCATGTTAATCAACACGATAGCTGACAAATGGTCTTGAAGATTTTTGCCAACTGGCAAGTCAGATATTGTAGCTATCTTGTGTTTGTACAAGTGTTTTCTTGGGCCGATACCCGACAGCATCAAAATTTTAGGAGAGTTAGCAATACCAGCTGAAAGGATAATTTCCTTTCTAGCTTTAACTACAATATACCTTTTGTCATATGTGTAAGCTTCTACACCAATAGCATTTTTATATGCGTCAAAAATAATCTTTTTCACAATAGTATTTTTTAATATGTGGATATTAGGTTTACCTTTCAGGGGTACTAAATAGGCGTTGGCGGTGCTCTGGCGAATATTATTGCTGATGGTGAATATGGCGTCAGTGTATCCTAAAGTTATATTCCCGTTAACACTATTAACGAATTTACTACCACTCTGTACAAAAGCGTTTTTGTAATTTTCTCTCGAGTCAGATCTTATAAATGTTAATCCAACATTACCGTTATTACCATAAAATTCGGCATCAGGAGAGTTGCTAATGACTGGGTCATTCACTTTTTGACTTTTTTTCAGGTAAGGCAAGACATTCTCCCATTTCCATGTGTTATCTTTGACGATATCGGCCCATTTATTGTAATTTATATGATTTCCTGAGGTGTACAGGAGGTAGCTTAGAGAGCTGGTACCTCCGAGGACTTTTCCTATGGCCAAATCATCTGGAGTTGGTTTGTGACATCGGTTCAAGGAGCTGTCACCTTCCTCCTTGTAGTACCAAGATGCATCACTTTGTTTTAGATACAGCATCAAACTTGGCAACTGAAATGTTATTGATAATGTTAAAATCAATCATCATCCTAAACTATTCTAAAGGTTTTCAGTTTATCCTTTGGAAGTAAATCTATTTAAATACACTGGCATAAGTTTTGAAAGGGGTATATTATAATTATAGTCGTGATAAAATAAATATTTTAGGATATGTTACTCAGTTTCATATAGTACCAAACTAAGCAGAGCTTGAACTATGGGTACTCAACATTGGATATAAATATTGGGTTACTTTTCTAATGGTAAATATATACTTATATGCAAGAAGTTCATCACATAAATACTTGTGTTCTGGTGGGAATCGCACCATCAACCTATTGATCAGCAGTCAGACACTCGAACCAAAAGACAGACGTCGTCAAATGACGTTATGGAGATAGGTATAAAACGTTTATATTCTTTCTTTAATTTTTTCATTCAATCATCCATCATTTCTTGATTTTATCATCATTCACTCATTAGTTATTAATTTATTTATTTATTCAATCATTGTTTAATTCTTTCATTCATTTATAGATGCTAAATATGAGTTGAGAAGGTAAGGTTGAATAACTTGAATAACTTGATACCTAAAACTTACATTGGATTCAATTTGAGGGTTTCCACCAGCTTCGATGAGGAGAACAGTAGTATTATTATCTTCTGCCAGTCGGTTGGCGATGACGCTTCCCGTAGTTCCACCACCAACTATTATGTAGTCATAAGTGGCTCCATCTGGTAAAAACCATCAGATTTATGTTTGTTATTAATTTTCCATGCTAAGATTTCCATCATAGTAGATAGTTAATAGGTAAGGTAGCATCGTACGACATCGAACTAACTGTAAAGTGAGTAGTGTCGGTCGTGAAGCATTTGCTTTCCAATAGATGTCGCTAACGTCACCTTGAGACGTAATGTAAAGAAAGATTTCGACTTGGCGAAAAGGACTCGCAGTGGCTTAGCGGTCATAGCGTCTGGTGTATTTAACCAGAAGACGCAGGTTCAAATCCTGTCAAATTTGGTATAAGCGAAGTTGCAGGCAAAAATAATATTAGTCTTATTAGTCTGACAGCTCAGAATAATAACAAACAAACTACCGACACAAAAAAAAACACCATTTTGTGGCGGCGGCCATCTTGGACCGATTTTCATTAAATATAGCTAAAGCCCTCCCGACTAAATCAACTTTTAAACAAAAATGCAAATTAATATCGGTTCATCCGTTAGGGAGTTACGATGCCACAGACACATACGTCTGTATGTGTCTGTGGCATCGTAACGTGTCTACGTCAAACTTATATCACCCCGTCGTTTTTGCATCGGGGGTTAAAAAAACTTACCATAAACACAAGCGGTGTCCGGATATTGAAAACCAGTTAGACGCAGAGCAATCAGGATCTTCAGGGCAGCCTGGACAGTGGACACCTCTGCCGCTGTTGAGGAGGCGTCTATCAGCGCCATGCTTGGAAGAAATCTGCGAAGGAAATCTATGAACTACATCCTGTACAAAGCTACTGCTGAACAAAGGTCAATGCGTAATGTTCCCCAATTCATGGTCCAATTAAAAAGTAAGGATGGCTGGATGGATGTTTGCTTTCACGCTAAAATTACAGCTAGATCAGAATAACATATAGAATATAAAAAAGTATTTTAGGATAGGAAGAAAGTCTTTTAAGATAGGTAAGACACAGCCATTTATGGCTTAAATCTGGAGCAGCCCATCTGGGGAAGTAGGTACCTCCACCTTACAGAAAACTGCAGAACCAAATAACACACTTTATCGTGTGTTGTGTTCCTGCAGTGAGTAAGGTTGCCAGAGCTCCTTCTAAGGATGCGCTGTGCTGGCAGCAAGAGGAATAGTCCCTAACTGTTGGCGCAGTGAATCCTCCATAAACCTCTTGAGGTTTTTAGGGCATCGTGCAAGCATCGTGTACCCCTGCAAGCGTCCATAGGCTACGGTAACCGCTTACCATCAGGCGGGCCGGATGCTTGTTTGCCACCTTAGTGGTATATAAAAAAAAGGATGCGAGGTCAGGAAAGTGCGGTTTTTAGAGTGTTGCATACCCTTTGAGGATTTTAAACACCCAAAAAAGGCAGATAACCCTTAAGATAATACTAAGAATAGATGCAGAAAGATTATTATGGATCGATAAAATTGACGGACAGAGAATGTCAATGGCATTCAGTCCGCCTTGTGTACCATTTTATGTACATAAACTTTAAATAAATATAATGATCATCTAAATATTAGTTTTAATACTTACTTCTTTTGCACTTGTTTTACTTAGGTGTCACCTCGTCGACGATAAATTGCGAGACTGAAGTGATGTATAAAGAAAATATAAATTATTCATTGCGTTACCCACGAATTATCGGAATAAGTTTAGTTTTAAAGTGCTAAATATATAATAGCGAAATTTTAACATGGATCTGATCCATAGTAATATTATAAAAGCGAAATTAATTATGTTTGTAACCTTTTCATGTCTGAATCGGTGAATAGATTTCAATAAAACTTGGTATCGCGATAGATTAATTAATAAAAATGTAATTAGTTTTAACGCAAGCCGCGCCATGCTTCTGTGTTTATTTATTTATTCTTTATGTACATTAATAACTTACAAAGGCGGTCTGAAAGCCTCTATCAGACTTTCTGACCTTTTGTTCCATAAAATGGGAATTAATGAAAATGAAAAATGTATAAATAAATCATGTTCCCACATTAGGTAACCATGTGTCGTGTGGGAAACACGCTCTTCCTGGATAGAGTCACTGGTACAGACAGAACGTTGTCTGTGATTGTGTGTGTGTCGTGTGGATGGATGTGTGGGTGTTGGTGTGTGTATGGGTGTGTAAGTATATCTATGAGTACGGGTTTTGTATGGAAAGATTTTCGGTATTAGACGGACGTGAGAAGCTTTAATCCTCTATGTTTTCTTAATTAAAGCCAAACTGTTTTACTTACTCTTGAGTTTTCTTTGTATAGATAAACTTGTGACGTTACGTTTTTAATTAGTAGACACAATAAAAATTATACTTTTATCAGGACAAAGGCCTCCGTCTTTCCTTTTGAGGGTCCATACCCAGAATTCAGTCTTGAAAGAATTAATTCTAGTTATGGACTATCCATGTTAATATTTCGTGGCGAGTATGACGCATGTGTGACGTCAATGAGTAAGTAATATAGGAAACTCACAATCGAAGCTTGTATTAACCTGACTAGAGGAAAAAAATAGAAGGAGGGTAAGGCTTTTTGAGTATTATAATGTTTCTATTTTTTTATTAATTAATTAATATATTTATTGAATTGAACACATTTTACAGAGTAAATAAACCCACCAAACTGTGTGACAGTTTGTCGGCGGGAATAACGCTCAATAAACATTTGGTATGAATTAACAATTTGAAACACTACAGCCTAAGCCGTTCCACGTCATTAGATTTATCTCAGTTTCAGAAGTTTTAGAAAAGATACAGATTATTTCAATATGGCGTCCGCGAAAAAAAGTAACTTAGGCAGTTAAAAAAATATAATACGGTATTTTTATGTACTTTTAAACATTTTCTATGATCTTTCATCTAAGATTACTAGTTATTTTCCAAGCACGTGGGCAGGAGCCGCGAGTCGATTTTTTCCTTCATTATAATACATTAGGGTATTAAATAAGTAAGAGGTAACAACTATGACACAGACTTAGCCCTCCAGACATACAGATAAGATTGTCTTTTGTCCGTCCATAGGAAGGAGGAAGGAGGAAGGAAGGAAGGAGGAGTTTTCTTCGCTGCACAAAGGCCATACAAGACCGACCTACCAATATTAGAAAAAAGCTATGGGAAGCACAGTATCCACCACCAACCAACTTTGTCCAACCCCGGGAAAATCTGCCACTCGGACGCGACCTGCAGTGGCCTATATGGAAAGCACTCAATCGACTGCGAACCCAAGTAGGCCGCTGTAAACACAATTTGGCAAAATGGGGGATTATTGATCCGTCGATCATCCAGTGCGAGTGTGGGGCTCCAGACCAGGACATGTCTCATTTACTCGAGTGCCCGAAGTGTCCATGCACCTGCACATTCGAGGACTTGATGAACGCAACGGATGCCGCAATTAAGGTGGCTTCCTACTGGGCTCGAACTCTATAAATAATTTTATTTATTGACACGAAATTGACTCGACACCTTGATTTACCATTGAGACGAAAAGAAGAAGAAGATCCTTCCATAAACAAATCGCAGTTCGGAGTTACTAAAAACTCGAAAAACTAGCACAAAGTCCACGAATGACAACTGTAAATTATTAAGTTGTGTTCGTGGGATATCCCAGTTGCTTATCGCAAACTTGCCGTTCCTGGAATACATCTATTGAATAAATAGCTTGTTTTTGAGTTGTTTTAATGCAGTTTTTGTTTCTATTAGTTCTTTACTACTATAATAATTATCATAATAATCAACGGAATAATTCTGATAAACTTCGTTGGTTATGTATAACAAATAAATTTAATTAACAGCTATCTGTTTTACGGTTCAGTTAGCTGCGTTCAATTATATTTAATGTAAGAAATAAATATTCCTATTTTCAAGTACCGTAAAGAGCGGTAGGTATAAATAACCCTTTTTTTAAATGTCTTGGGACATTTTTACACAGCACCATCTAGTCCCAAACTAAGCAGAGTACTTGTACTATGGGTACTAGACAGTGGATTTAATACTTATATACTTTTTTTGTAAATACATACTTATAATATACAAGAAACACCGAAACGGGAAAGGCGCAGGGGCGAAAACGCTTTTCTTGACAACATGGCGCCTCATGTCATAGTGATGTCATCTTCTAGTATTTATGTACGAAACTCACATTTTACACGCAAAAACTGTTTACTAGTAGTTGACGTCGTCAAACATACGGCCAGTCACAACCGTTTTTAAGTAGACAATAAATTATTTTCTTTGTCGATATTCTCTTAAAATATCTCGTATTTTTTTAAACTGACTGAATACCTAGTTGGTTTCTAAAATTCATTTTTAATACGAATGCCATCAATGGACCCTACCTTTTACATGCTGTCAAATATCGTATTTTAAAATAGGCTCAATGCCGACCACAACATATTTGAAAAGGCACACAATACAATAGGCTAAAAATAGAACAGAAGAGTTACTTACAAACAGCGCAGTTTATAAATGAAATTTCCACTCCGAGCCACCCATGGTCTGTGGGGGTCCGATTATTTACACCGACTCTTGTTCGTTCCCTTGTCAAAGCTGAAAAAATAGAAAATTTAATGTAAATAAAAGAGAAGTATATCAATGTTTTTTTGTTTTACAGTAATTTTAATGTTTATATGTCGTAGTCTTAAAATGCACGTCAAATGCATATAATTAATGATTATTTTAATGTGTATCGGAGACTATATTTATGTCTCATTATCAGAATTCATTGTGACGTATTTTGAGTGGGTAATGCTGGTTCAAACATTTAGAAGTCAATCTAGTTTCATTCGACTTCTTAGTAGTTCTAGTTACCATTCATACGTTAATATTACAAAATCGAAATTATAATATACAGGCACTTATGAAATGTACAGTCTAGGTAAACAGTTCCAAATTAGTCGTTTCTTATAGAGAAGAACGGCAAGAAACTCCAAATAATTTTGTTTATAATTTAGTATTATTAGAACTAGCTTTTCGCCAGCGGCTTCGCCCGATAACTTTTTTCCCCCGTTTTTTTATAGTATTAAATAAAACCTTCCGTGGACCAGGAACATACCAAAAAATAAATTTGCCGAATTGGTCCAGCCATTCTTGAGTTATGCGCTTACCAATTATAGTTTGTCCCAGTCTGCAATATACTTGTATATTCTACCATTCAAGTAAGTACTTCATTTCTCATCTTCTCTTAGTTTTTAAATCATCATAAAATCACTCAATAGTTCTAAATCATCATTCGAAATGAAAAATCATAGAGACACTTAGAGATGATTATAAAAAAAAATTTTTTTGCCCGCACATTAAAGCGCATAAAATTCGCCATTTTGATATTTTTAGAATTTTATATACTCAGTCGTGTCACAACACGAATCTAATGACGTATTATTTATCAAAATCGGTTCAGCCGTTGGGTATTACGAGCGGACATATACCTACATTTATGCACGTGTCACGTGTTCGGCAGTCGGTTAAAACAAAGTTAAAGTTTATTATAGTTTTACAACAGACTAGCGAAGAAAAATCTGTCCAAGGCAAAAGTGCAACGAAAATGTAATTCTTTGGCAGATAGGGGACAGTGACGTCACTTCCTCTCTGTGTCACTTTGTGTCACGAGCTTTTAGTGGCACTAAACGCTGTTACAAGTTTACTAGTTTAGGCACCTTTATGCTTACGTTTTATGAACGACTAGCTGCTGCCGCTTGCGTGCGATTTTTGTGCGTGCGATGCGTCTTTTTTTTATCTTAGGCTTGCGCTTGACCATAACTCGCCTGGTGTTAAGCAACGATGTGGTCTACGATGGAGCGCGCTTGCCTAGAAGAAACCGATTCACTCCCGTCTTGAAGACACCCAAATTATAAGTCTCGGGAAACAAGGATTCCGGCAGAGAGTTCCAAAATAGAGCAGTTTACCCCAAAAGAACTATTTGCCAAATTTTTTTGAGACTGGAGACTTTGGCCTATGTCCTTTCTTAGAGCGGTTTCGCACTACGTCCGATCAGAATTCGTGAAAATACGGTGTGGAGCAGTTGTAGAACTATTTCCTAGGTCCTTATGAACCGAACTTGTGGTTGTTAGCCAACAACTACAGGTTCGGTTAATATAAAGGACGTTTTCCTTATTTGAAGGACCTACCAAAATTCGTACCATCGACACGAAGGAAATCAAAGGCCAAGTTTTGGTTTCCTTTGCTTTTTTGGCAGGAACCCTTCAAAATAATGCCGGTCTTTGGGGATTCGATTGGGGTTTGTGGGATTCTTACCCATAAAAAGCACTATTTCTTTTTAAAAGACCACCAGAATCACATCTGTTCGGAGCTTGTTAAGGTACATCTCTCGGGAGACTATAAGGGGGTCTTCGGTAAACCCACTGTGCACTTGTACAAGGGACCTAATACAAGCTAATTGTGGATGTACAGCAGCAGTACATTGCCTACCCCCTCCGGGGAATACCGGCGTGATAGATTGATTTTGACGCTTCCCCCCGCCTCTTGAGTCCAATCATCGGAACACAAAAAGTCTGATAAGAAATAAACTTTCTGATTGAGTCGCGTCATAGCTCAATCATTGTACAAAGTTTTCTCATAAAGGAATCATGACTTTTTCCTTATTTCCACAGTGATGGTATTATTCGTAGAATATCAATATTTAGGGCCTGTATCACCATAATCTGGATAGCCGCTATCTGCTGGATAAATTAAAAAATAGAACACAATTTGATTGAATTTATCTATCAAGTAATTTAACGGGAACTTAGGTGGTGAAATAGGCCCCCTAAAACTTCAAGATGGCTTAGTACAGACAATTTATTACGAAGACTTATATAACACAATAGATGGCGCTAGTAGTCACAGACATTAGTGTCCAAAAGCAAGGTACTACTCAAAATTTCCCAGAAAACCCAATGACTTGACCTGGAATTCGAACCAGGGACTCCAGCGTACCACCAGGCAAGACAGTTCGCTTAGTTACAAAAACAATTCCTTTTACAGGTACACGAGTCCACTCTATTTTAGCATGGTTTTTTATAGGTACACACTAACCAATCTATTTTAATGCCTCGTAAAGTCTTGCAACCATTGTCCGTAAGACAGCCTAAGTAATACGATCACATAAAACAACAACTTTTATTGTTTTTCAATTGTTTGGAATGAATTGTGTAGCGGCTGAGTAATTAGCTTCTTCGTTACGAGTCTTCCTCCTGGCCTTTTCCCAACCATATTGGGGTCGGCTTCCAGTCTAACCAGATGCGGCTGAATATCAGTATTTTACACGGAGCGACTACCATCAGACCTCCGCAACCCAATTTCTGAAAGATTGGATGTCAGCTTTTTAGGCTGCTGACTACCACTAACGATTGTCATAGGTGTTCGTATGAGAACCGGGACCGCCGGCATTACGTACTCTCCGAGGCACGGAGGGGTCTCGATATGTTAAGAATGGTCACCCATCCACAGACTGACCGCGGCAAGTGTAGCTTAACCTTGCAGATCGGTTGATCAGCGTAGTTACATTTGGCCACGAGCCCTCCTAGCTTCCTTTTCGCTTCACTAGCTTCTTCGTTACAAGTAGCGGGATACAATTCCGACTTAGCAGGAAAATAGTACACGCATTATAAGTATCTAGTGGTTGATTCCGGGTGTAGGTAATTGTATTTGTAAATGCACCTAAAATACAAGAGTTGTTATAAGGTATTATTATAGCTGCGGCAAAATGGTTTTCAATTTGTGTCCCCCTATTACATGAAACTTAATATCCACACACGACTCTCAATGACATGCCAACAACGCGTTCTATCGTTTGGACATATCGCCCGTCGTCCTGATAGCCTCGAATATCTGGTAATGACGGGAAAAATGGAGGGCACAAGAGCTCGAGGTAGACCACCTGCTAAGTGGAGTGATCAAATACTCAAGGCCACCAATTTAACACTCCAAAAGGCAATCCACTCTGCGGGTAACCGGGCCGGTTGGAGAGCGTGCTGTCGTCCTAGAAGACATAGTGGTCACGATCCTCAGCATTGAGGGACCGACGAGATGGATGGATTACATTGAACCTAAACATAGCGGCGAACTGTGGGTGTACATTAGTACACCTCTCCTTACTCTACAGAGAATACAAGCATAATGGTAGGTTAAACTGACTTTATTCTGAATAAATCCTCAAATCTATCCCAATCTTCTAACGCTTTAAAAAACACAAAAGAAAAGATCTGATGAAAACGCAAAAAGATTCCCCAGCCACAAACAGTAAAAAAAGTGTCTTTAATGATATAATTTTCTACCACAATGTCAACGAGAAAGTTCTTTCTAGTGAGTTTTTAACTATTTGCAGTCTAGACGGATATAAAAGGATGAAAGCTTAGCGTCTGCTTTCGAGAACGAAGTAAACAATTTGTGGGGATAACCGTCTAAAGGAAATTGGATGCCGTGTTGGTTATACGATTCGTTTTGAGATTGTAATCTTTGTATTGAAATAAAAAAAAAACACCCAAACAATAGAGAAGATGGCTGGGTTTTACCAACTGCTTGGAACCTCATTAAAGATTCCATTAAATCTAAATTCAAAAGATTCGTTCTGCGTGAATCGGATCGCTGATAATACGAAACAAAAATTTAGGGCAATTATATTATAAAATTTATAAAATTATAAAACTAGTGCGTCCTGCCCGTTATGACCTACGCTGCCGAGACGTGGACACTCACAGCAGGACTGGTCCACAAGTTTAAAGTCGCTCAGCGTGCGATGGAGCGAGCTATGCTTGGGGTTTCTCTGAAGGATCGAATCCGAAATGAGGATATCCGGAAGAGAACCAAAGTTACCGACATAGCTCGCAGAATCTGTAAACTCAAGTGGCAGTGGGCCGGTCATGTCTGTCGAAGGACCGATAGCCGATGGAGCAGACGAGTCCTAAAGTGGAGACCACGAACTGGCAAGCGAAGTGTGGGACGCCCTCCAGCTCGCTGGACCGATGACCTGAGTAGGATAGCCGGTAGCAGCTGGATGCGAAAGGCAGAGGACCGGGAGAAATGGCGCGCCATGAAGGAGGCTTATGTCCAGCAGTGGACAACAGTAGGCTGAAGTGATGATGATGATATTATAAAATCAAGACGCCTACCATGTCAGTCTATCCGTGAACATGGACGCTGTAAAGGGTCCGGGGTATTCCTCTAAGCGCACCCATTTTGAAGCGCACCTAAAATATGCCTCAAAGCGCATTAGGTGCGTTTGAAAATCAAAACGTCCGGTGTTAATATAACACGACTAAATTCGGAAAAAGTACCTAGTTGTATTTGTTTTCTTGACTCTAAAACATTCTGTTTACGTTTAGTTTACGCTGCGCGTTAACTAGAAACATCATTTAATTTTCACGCGTTTCAGCGGTGTAGGAAAACATGAATGCTTGAGAGATTTCTTTGATGGCGTCTGCCAACCTGCACTAAGCCAGCGTTAAAAATACATAATAGGTATGCATAGGAAAATGATAATACCAATTTACACTACGCCTAAACTATCCTTATGAATCACTCTGTCTATTGGTTAATCCCGCATAGAAACCCGTTTAGTAGTCTTGGAGTTTATCGCCAATATACAGACAGAGTGTGATGTATCCACTATATATAGCAATTCTTTCATTCTTTACAACGATATACACTCAAATCAATTGAAATATTTCAATGCATGCTATTCTTTGAGACGAGTTTGATATGGCTCACAGGTATTCAAGGTACCTACATACTTCGATGTAAAACCACTCGACTGTGAACAACGCCCTATATTTTTAACTAACTTCAAAAAAGAAGAATGTGTTTGTAAATTTAAAATGTTTGATGAATTTCAACATAGTATAAGGTGTCATTAGATTCGTCAAAGGGGCGACCATAATTTTCTCTCTCAGGATCTTATAGAAAACCCTAACAACACTGCTCGACACAGGAATCGAACCCAGGACCTCAAGCAGCAGTCAGTCTTGTATTACAGATAACAGGCAAAAATATACTCTGTAGGTGACATTTAGAACTCCTATCTGAAAAGCCATCTTGTTAAACAATTCAATTCATTGATATATTATATATTTTGTCCTATAAAATTATATTTACATTTTTGAACGAGTGAACCGCTATACTGGATACGCATTTTGTTAAATTGTGTAACTTTACCAGAATTGGAAAAGTTACACAATTTTGCAAAAAGCTGATACGTGCCTTCGAGATTTTGGGAAAATTTTACGCCGTTCTGATTTAAAATTAAATTTGTTCAACTTTAAACAGTTAGCAATGAAAGCCGATGTATGTAGGAACAAGTACCGAACTAAAGAGAATGCAATCGTCAAAATCATTCAATATTGTGTGTGTGTGTTGTGAATATACTGTGTGTTGTCTTTAATAGGCTTTCTTATTTCATCCATCCTCCTAGCCTTTTTCCCAACCATGTTGGAGTCTGCTTCAAATCTAACCAGATGCGCCTGAATATCAGTATTTTACACGAAGCGACTGCCATCTGACCTCCGCAACCCAATTTCTGTGCAATACGATATTCGAAGGATAGACCGGCTGTCAGGCTTGTGGGCGTCTGACTACCATTAACGATTGTCATAGGTGTTCTCCGTATGACAACCGCGACCGACGGCTTTACGTGCTCTTCGAGGCACGGAGGGATCACGATGTGTTAAGAATGTTTACTCATCCACAGACTGACCGCGGCAAGCGTAGCTTAACCTTGCAGATCGGTTGATCAGCGTAGTTACAACTTAGCCACGAGCCCCTCATAGGGGCTTTCTTATGTACTAATCATAATTCTGCAGGGTCATAAAAGGTAAATTTATTTAAAAAAAACATAAAAAAATACTTTGCATTCGTAAATGCTGAAAACATTTATTATAACAAAAATGTAGAGGAAAATACAAAAAAAAGTAAGCTTTAAATGAAGATGGGGATTTGTTTTAGGTAAAACGCGGAATAGGCTTATGCCTGCTTATCCAAAGCCTGCAGATTTAGTGGAACAAACGCTTTTAAGAAATACCTTCAAAGGAAGGAACTCCGCTGAATGAAGTGATAATGAAATTGGGCAATATTTTCCCAATCGTGATGGCTTGATCGAATTGGTGGAGCGATATACACTGTGTTAAAAAACGAAAGGGGGTAGTTCAAGAACTTACTGGTCCGATTTAAAAAATTATTTCAGTGTTAGATAGCTCGTTTATTGAAGAAGGCTATAGGTTTATATCATCACGCTAGGACTAATAGGAGAAAAGCAACCGAGACGGCTTTCAGTCGGAACGCACACAGTTGTGTGTGTGTGTGTGTGTATGTATTTAATTTTTTCTTTCTTTTCTGTCGCTGTAAAATACTAATACCTACGCATTGAATACTTTGTTTCACGATCCAATACAAACTTTATGTTAACGTATTCAATATCTCGAAACGTTTTACGATATTGTTATTAAATGCAAATGATCAGCTGTAACTTCGATCAGATATCGTAAAGTTCAGATATGTTTTTCTTTATTCCATTCCATGTCTTCAAAAGAGAATAGATGTTAAAAATACTGTTTACGCGGAAAAGCAAACTTGAATGCGATTATCGAAATTTTGGTTGTTGCATGAGAAGGACGACGTAGAACTGCAAGGCGAAGAGGTGAAGATGCAGTTCCACAGTAAGGAAGGTTGCACAATACCTTATTTGATGTATCAGCGGCCTGGATCGACGATAGGAGCAATTTCACAACACTTGCACTAAAGTTTATCGGTTTGCGACGAAAAAAATGCGGAGCGAACGATTTACAAGCGCGGTATTTTCGCCATATTTTTTGCTAGAGCGTGTTGCGTTGAATGCGCGGGAGGGGGCGCCACTTATCCGTTGTCGCTCTCGCTCGCACGCGTTCCTAGGTAATGTGCGGGACTAGGATGCGGATAGGAAATGCAACAACCAAATCGAAATACGTGAATGTTGCTATCAAAAAAAAACTTTATTTTAACAGCGCAACCATCCCCCCGGGCTTGAAGGGATACCTTCAAAGGTTAAATCTAAGTTTACTATAATCGAATAAGAAATTATGCTAACTAATATCCTAACCTAAGTGGAGAAACCTGAACGAGCTATTGATTAGGTAAGGGGCAAAGACGAACGACGGGACGTAAGTACGATCCAGTCGTGGTCCTGACGCGAGCTATACGAGTGACTCCCGTAGAATCGGGGAAAACTTCCTCCACTACACCCAACGGCCAGTGTAGTGGCGGTGAGTTTTCAGTTAAAAGAATTACAACAGTACCGACAGTAATTGGATCGACTGGCGTGTTCCATTTCCGACGCGATTGTAGAGTATGGAGATAGTCCGTTCTCCAGCGCTTCCAAAACGACTGAACTAACTTGTCTAATAAATCATGTCTCATAAGAGTATTTAAATTTGGATCTATTTCCCCAGCCGGCAAATACTTTAAAGGCGTGAGATTTAGAAAATGTGCTGGAGTCAACGCGAGAGGCTCCGAAGGGTCGCTAGAAAGCGTTCTATGTAAAGGTCGAGTATTCATGACGGACTCTATTTGAGCAAGCACAGTGCTTAACTCCTCGAACGACAAAATAGTTTCGCCTATCACGCGATATAAGTGAGATTTTAAGCTTTTAATATTAGCCTCCCAATTTCCACCGAAGTGGCTAGCCGTTGGAACGTTTAGAGACCAATCTATGCGATTTTCAGCTAACATGTGACCGAATTCTGTATTATGGTGTTTCGAACATAAAAACTCATGAAGTTCTGAAAGTTTGCGTTTAGCGCCAATGTAGTTAGTCCCGTTGTCCGAATAGATCCTACCAACTGGACCCCGTCGCGATAGGAACCGCTTGAAAGCGCTCATAAAACTGGCTGTGCTCAAGTCCCCGGCCAGTTCGATGTGCACTGCACGCGTCGTCAAACAAACGAAAAGGCACACGTATGCCTTAGTTGCACGAACACCACGACCACGAGTTAGAGTAACCTTAAACGGGCCAGCATAGTCTGTACCCGTATGTACAAAAGGTTTTGCAGATTGTACGACTCGACAACTACGGTGATCCGCCATCTCAGGAAAAGTCGGTTTAGGATGAAGTCGAAAACAAGGTAAACATTTGTGTACTCTATTACGAACTAAGTTGCGAGCAGAAAGTATCCAATACTTCTGCCTTAAGACCGACATAAGTAGGTCCGGGCCTGCGTGACAGTTTAATTTGTGATGATAATCAATCAACAAATTCAAAATGGAACCTTTGCTTGGAAGCAAAATGGGGTGTTTTGCATTAAAATCTAAATCTGAATTTCTTAGACGGCCCCCGACTCTAATGAGCCCATCTTTAAGAAATGGTTTTAGGTGTTGAAATGAGCGGCTACAGACCTTACCTTTCTTGAGCTGAGAAATTTCGACAGGGAAATGAAAACGTTGAAGTTCACGAAGTATTAATGATTCAGCGAAATCAAAATCTGATGCTGATGCATAATGGTTACGAGGCAACATTTTTACGAATCTACAAACAAAGATAACACAACGCAATAATTTAGTCCAAGACGAGAAACGATCTCCTAATAAAAGTATAGGAGAACTCTCCGGCGGAGTAAAAGTAATTAACGAATGTTTCTTTTCTTCCGGTGTCTCTGACACCATTGAAGGGTTGAAGGGTACTATAGGCCACTGTGAGACGTCTGAGCGGGCCCACGACGGACCAGTGAACCAAAGCGGATGGCCAACAATTTGCGAAGGAGTGAGTCCGCGTGATAAACAATCAGCAGGATTGTCAGACCCGGACACGTGAAAGAGATGTTGAGGCGATAAATCACTTTGTATTTTCGAAACTCTGTTGGCCACAAAGGTGTTCCACCTGTGTGGCGACGAATGTACCCAACAGAGTGCGACAGTCGAATCAGAAAATGCAAAAATATTTTTAAAAACAATGCGGTTTTGACAAGCAACAACGATATTTTTTATAAGTTGAGCGAGAATGAGAATAGCACAAAGTTCGAGACGAGCGAGTGAAACGACCTTTTTAGGTGAAACTTTTGATTTAGCTGTTATCAAGCTTAAGGTCTTGCCATCACTATTTTGAACGTGAAGGTAAATCATTCCCCCGTATGCCTTTTCACTGGCATCCGCAAAGCCCAAAACAGTAACAACACTATCAGAGACTATACCCACATGGCGAGGAATTTTTAAATTGGAAAGTAAGGGAAGTTCTTCCCTGAAGCGGATCCACAACTTAACAATATCTTGTGGTGGTGTATCATCCCAGTCACAGTTACACAACCAGAGCTGTTTGATAAGAAGTTTAGCATATAACACAACAGGAGCAACAAAACCCATTACGTCCCATATTTTAGCGACACACGACAAAATGGTGCGTTTCGTGCAACTATCAGGGGGTGTACTAATTTTCATACCGAAAAGATCTGTTGCAGGCGACCAACACAAGCCGAGTACTTTGTGTTGATCCGACTCATCAAATTCCTTGACTGCTGGCAGGCGATGCGAAGGCGGAATAGAATCTAAAACCATTTGCGAATTACTCGTCCACTTGACGAGTTCAAATTGACCAGCCTTCATGAGACCTATCATCTCAGACGCGGTGGACACACCCTCATCCTCACTTGGAACCGAGTAGACGAAGTCGTCCATGTACAGACCGGTATCAATGATATCCTTAGCCTTAGGGTATGAGTCGCCCTCATCGGCTGTCAACTGCTTGATAGTACGAAGCGCATGAAAAGGACTGGACTTAAGTCCAAAGACCACTCGATTAAATTCATAAACCTGTAAAGGTTGTTGCGGTGAAAAACGATATAAAATACGTTGGAAAGGCCTGTCACATTCTCTTACTCCGATACTAAGAAACATTTGACGGATGTCAGCAGAAAGTGCGATCGAAAACAAACGAAAATTAACGATGATGTTAAACAAATTACCTTGAAGATTTTGACCGCTATACAAAAGATCATTAAGCGAAATACGAGAAGTAGTCTTGCAACTACCATCGAGCACAACACGTAGTTTGGTGGTGACTTTATCCTCGCGGATAACGCCGTGATGCGGTATAAAATACGACTGGGACTCTGAAATTTCATGTGCAGGTGAAATATAACCCTTATCTAAATATTCATTTATCACACTGTCATAGGCTACCTTTAGGTTCGGAGACGCTTGCATTTTTCTTTCTAAACAATAAAACCGGCGTTCACTTGCTTGTCGAGAATTACCAAGCGAGTCCACATTACCCTTAAAGGGCAGAGCTACGACGTAACGTCCATCAGTAGCGCGAGAGGTCGTACGAGTATAAAACTCTTCGCAAAGTTTGTCGTCTGGACTGAGTATAGGTGGGACATCCACCTCCTCTAGTTCCCAGAACTTTCTAATCGTGGAATCCAAAGGATCTCCAGTACAACAATATGATACGATATGGTTATTATCAACACGAACCGGAGCGTCACCAATTATGACGTAGCCAAGGACAGTTTCTAAAGCGAGCGGCGAAAGATGTGGGGGTTCACCTTGAACCTTATGCGATAAGAGAAGATGCGGGAAAATCGAGGCACCGATCAGTACTTGAATCGGAGCGGGCGAAAAATATGTGTCGTCAGCCAACTGTAAATTTTTAAAGTGCGATAGACGGGAAACATCGACTGTAGCCGTCGGTAAATGTTCGGTAATTTTATCTACGACCAACGACTCAATATCATAACTAACATTGCGATTAAAACGAGAAGAAAATATTAATTTTACGAAACCTAAAATAGATTTACTCGAACCTCCTATTCCCTTCACTACAGAACAAGCAGGTCTATTATTTATATTCAAACCTAAACGTTGACAACAATCGCGAGTGATAAAATTACTTTGAGAGGCGCTGTCTAACAAAGCGCGTACATAATGTTCTTTACCACGAGAATCTACGATAACAATACGCGCGGTCGCAATTAGAACGGTGGTAGGGCCGAGAGGCACTCGCGTATTAACATCTGATAACGCGGACATATGGCAAAGAGCGACGTCATCAGTGCGAGAAGAAGCGTTTGTTGTCTCGCTAGATCCCGCGTTAGGCGCGGGAGCGCGAGAGGGGGCAGCGCCACCGCCACATACGTTCGGTGTCGGCGCGCGTTGTGCATGCGAACTGTTAGAAGCGGGTTCATTTCCGAAACACAACAAAGTGTGGTGTTTGGAACCACATTTTTTACACAAAGAATTCGACCCACATGCGGAAACACGATGACCACCACTTAAACAATTAATGCATAAATTATTGGCTTTGACGAATTTAAATCGTTCGTTAGGTTTGTAATTATGAAAAACGGAACATTTGTAAATATAATCGTGTTGATTATTACACAGAGAACACGAAGATAACCCTGCACTAGATGCGGCATTAACGTAAGCATGAGTAGCTGTTGACTTTGGAAACTTTAATTCTATTTTACGATTATTATTTGGTTTCGTAACTTCATATTTTACAGAAGAAGTACGTTGTAATATTTTAATGTGTTCGCGCACAAACGAGACTAATTTTTCAAAAGAGGGAATTTCAGTATTACGATTATCTGATTCGAATGAATGAGCTGTATTTGAATCTAGCTTCTTGAGAGCGATATACAAGAAAATGAAGTCGGAAAGGTCATCGACCTTTAAATTTTTCAAAGCGGCGACCGATGATGCAAATTTATCTAGGAACGCTTCTAGATTATTTGGGGTAGCTGACGAAATAGATTTAAAATCAAATATTTGGTCTAAATAAGAAGTAGCCGAAAGCCGTTTATCTTCATATTTAGCTTTAATCAAGTTAAAAATTAAAGAGTAATTTTCTGCGCACGGTGTAATTCCGGCACATATGGAACGAGCCCTGCCAGTCAGTTTACCTATCAAGTAATATAACTTCTCCGAGTCAGTTAATGAAGCGTTATTGTGTACGGCATTTTGGAAGCTAGCGAAAAACAGCGCCCAATTTTTTATATCGCCGTTGAACTCGGGAATCTCCATTGGAGGTAGTCTAGGAGCTTTTTTATGCTGATTTGCTGGCTTGACGTCATCGCCCGAATGCGATTGCAGCTTCTTAGCGGCTCGTTTTACGCGACCCAATAAATCTTCGAAAGACGAAAGCGACTGATAATTAACGACGTAATCGGGATCCGATTTTAGTTCAAGACTAGCTATTTTGTCTAGCACATTCTCAAAATCCTCACGCAATGAGTCTACAGTTTCACATTCACACATAAATGATTCTGTGTCGAATGTTTTTGTATCAAGATCCCTAATACGATCAGACATACTTTGCAGGCGGGAAAATATTCTATCTCTTTTAGCGTATAACAACTTCAAAGTTGCCTTCGTTTCTGCGGTAGGCGCCATTTTATTATCAAGACAATACGAGTAAGAATAATGTAGGTAATAAGCGGCGTAAAACAGAATATGTCCATAAACTAACTGATTCGAAAGTTACAATTAAGTAATAATTATTGTGTTTATTATTAGTATTATCGCATTTGATAATACGGATGTGAGTATCTTCGTTACGAAACGGCTAAGAAACTAGAAGAATCTACCTATTTCTCGGAATCGCGGCACCTACCTACGATGCGCCCGGCCGGCACGTGGCGCGCACGGTGCACGTACGGCTCGCCCGGTATCTAATTGAAAGTATTGAAACAACTATAAGTACCTACGTACTTAATTACGAGTAATTAAGTAAGTACCTATGCAAGTAAGGCTATCGAAATAATACTTACTTACAATGTGATGAGCTACTACTTAAGTTATGTTAGTCTAATTTGAATTTTCGAGTGCAAATGGCAACGAAATGAATGTAGGTACCTAGTACCTAACTTATTTACCTGATGCGGGTTTAACGATGCCAGATTAAGTAGATAAATAAGTATATAGATGCGGATTAAGCGAACGAAAACGATATTTGGCGAAATAACTACCTAATAAGCGGTTGAAACGAAAATACTTAGGTAGGTAGGTACCCAACCACGTGCCGACCGAATGCCGACGCGGTTAAGCTATCTACTATTATTTACCTATTAAGGTAACGATTGCGCTGATTGAATAATCTAAACAATCCAGCTCGAAGGACCATTAAATGTTTACGCGGAAAAGCAAACTTGAATGCGATTATCGAAATTTTGGTTGTTGCATGAGAAGGACGACGTAGAACTGCAAGGCGAAGAGGTGAAGATGCAGTTCCACAGTAAGGAAGGTTGCACAATACCTTATTTGATGTATCAGCGGCCTGGATCGACGATAGGAGCAATTTCACAACACTTGCACTAAAGTTTATCGGTTTGCGACGAAAAAAATGCGGAGCGAACGATTTACAAGCGCGGTATTTTCGCCATATTTTTTGCTAGAGCGTGTTGCGTTGAATGCGCGGGAGGGGGCGCCACTTATCCGTTGTCGCTCTCGCTCGCACGCGTTCCTAGGTAATGTGCGGGACTAGGATGCGGATAGGAAATGCAACAACCAAATCGAAATACGTGAATGTTGCTATCAAAAAAAAACTTTATTTTAACAGCGCAACCAAATACATATATATAATTTCGGTCTTTAGGTCAATTTTCGATCTCAATTCAACCCAACTTGTTCGCTCGATTCAATTTAGTGTAATAGAAATACCATTTGACATTTGGAAATATAATTTAAAAATTTTAAGTACCAGAAGTACCCTTCATATTAAATACTGCCCTATCCTATTTAGATTCGTTTGTACCAGTGATAGCCTGATCCTAAGAATTTGCCCCTTTCTTGTCTTCGGCGATACAGGGGGTCATCCACTTTTGTCTTGTTTAAAATCACGACATTCCTACGTGACTTACATACCACTAGGCCAATGAGCCAATCAATAGGCGAATTTTTTTTGGGGGAATTGCACGGGGAATCAAGTAAAGTCTGCAAGCCCACCTAAACCGTGCATTCGGAAAAAACAGCAATGAAATTATCCATTTAATGTAGAAAAAATCCATATAACGTCTGTTACGTCTTTACCCCTAACACGCTGAACAGATATCAATAAAATTTGGCTGGACATAGATTGCATTCTGAGGAAGGACATTATGCAATATTTTGTCTCTGGAATGTGAGTGAAACCATGGGCAGAAGCTGGTGTTCATACATGCCTAAGTAAAGCCATGGCCTTATTAACACTACCTTTTACTGGAACCAGAATATTGTATGTATTATTTGAGTATAATTAGTAACAATTAATCACGGCATAGCATTGTACGGAGACAATATGGCGGCGAGTAATTAAAGCGAGGAGTAGACGAGCGACTGACTTTGTTAAGGGTTGTCTTTTTAATAGGATTTTCGTTTTTTTTTGTGATTTATTAATGGCTTACTTACTTCTTTTATGGGGATCAAAAATAAAAGTGTGTACAGTGTACGTAACTCTGCCTAAATCTTCGAGGCATACAGCTTTGACGGTTTGTTTATGTTGAAAAAAAAAGCAGTTAAGTAGTTATTCTAAGATACTGCTAAGAATACGAATAAGCTATTTGCTTAAAAGTATTTCTAAAATGAATATATTGAAATGATGAAATGATATGATATTTATTTATGCAAATAGGTCTTCCAAGTACAAGTCAAGTCAAGTCTTATACAAGTCATGTTTTAAATTAGTTTTTTTAATTAGATAGCGTTGGCATTTCTTAACTGATGACAAACTGATGATAAAGTTGTCAAAAAATATGTAATTCGCTATTTTGTGGCGGCGGCCATCTTGGTTTTCCGGCCACCGATTTTCATCAAACATAGCTAAGAACACTCCCGACTAATTCACTTTCATATAAAAAAAACAAAATCAAAATCGGTTCATCCGTTCGGGAGCTACGATGCCACAGACAGACACACACACACATACACACACACACACACACACACACACACACTGACACGTCAAACTTATAACACGCCGTCGTTTTTGCGTCGGGGGTTAAAAAATCAAAAGACTGGCGATGTATGCTTGGAGTCAATGGTTACATAGAGGGCAAACAGTCAACAACAAGAAGAGAGACTCATAATCAAAACAGATGCGCGAACGTACAAAGATATTCACAGATCAATTCAAAATCTTATGCTTTTGTCAAGTTGGTCACAAAATAATTCAGAAGCAACTTTTTGTTGAAACACCGTTGCTTGAATGTTGCGTGTCTGCGCCGCACAATATTAAACAAAGGCAGCAAAGATTGACACGTTTAATTAATAACTGAATAACTATGTACCTCTGCATCATTTATCTTCTGGGAAAAGTACAATTTAAAACGGAAATGACGTAATATTATCTTGCATCCCTGTAAAGGTTGACATTTTAAAACGAGCGTACAAAGGGATGCCTTTGTTTGATAAATAAGTTATCTCAAGCGTCACTCCATTGTTCTCTTAAATTTTATTGAACAAGATTTTTAAGAGAAATACAATCATCGTAATTGGCAAGGTTATTTACAATGTGTTAAGAAAACCCTGTCCGTCCCGTGAAGGTATTATTAGGTATCGATATTACATTACATTTTAAATGTAATCCTTTTCAGTTTTCAAGTAAAAAAAATATTCCGTATTAAAGTAAATATTTTTTTATAAAACAATGAAACTTAGATAAACAACTACTAGGGCAATCGTCACATGTGCCTAATATACCACGGCAGGTGATAGTGTTGTCACATTCAAGAAAATTGCTAGGTTTTGGGTAATTTTAACCTTATTATTATGAATATTTTATTTATTTTATTTTATTTGGTAATGTGATTGGGATACCTATATACCCCTTTCGGATCGGACAGGTTTTTTTTTAACATACTGTATAAGTACTACAAAAATACTATCACGCCTGCATTCCTTAAAGGTTTAGGCAGAGGTGTACTAATGTACACCCACAGTTCGCCAGTATATTTAGGTCCCATGTAATAAAAACCCAAGAACACTACTCGACCCGGAAATTGAACCTAGGATCTCAGGCGTAGCCGTCCTACTTGGGACTACTAGACCAACAAGGCTGTTATAATACCTAAATAAATATACTTATAAGAAAATCATTATCAATATCTTCCTTTATTCAATTTTCATATCATACAAAACTTCATTGTATAACAACATTAATATTATCTTTGACCCAATAAGATGTCTTAAAAAGAAACTGTCCTTTATACCCGGAGCCCGGGGCCCGGGGGCCGGGGCCCATCTGCGAGCGGGTCCGTCCGAGTGCCCATCACTCAACGTCGAAGTTTCTATAGTTTGTAAGCACAAATAAAACATGGCTCTGTTGTATAAAAATAGATCGGTCACTTACTATTGAACCTGGTTTTCTCTTGTGATTTTTTAAAAGATGAAAGATACGAAAGAATAACCTAACCTAAATTAAAAATTTAGAAAACCCCCGACACGAAACGTAATTTTTTATAGTGTATAGTATTCTCCTAGAATGATGAAAAGATGAAACTCGGTTCAAGATGGCCAGCGCCACAAAATGTTGGATAGCATATTTTGTCATAACTCCCTCAATACGGGTATCAAATGAAAGGGCTTGACTAGTAGAATAATACACTATGATAATTTTTAAATCCAAGATGGGCGCCACCACAACATGGTAAATTTCATTTTTTTTCATTTTATGTTGGGGGTTTGTTTAATTTTTAATTTAGTAATCTTTGCCAGAAAAATGTAGTGGTACGCGGCGGTATTGCGCCCTCAATTAACCAATTAAGTAACTAAATTAAATGAACAAACTAAGTTACTTGAGCTAATTGAGATAGATAGCCTTATTTATGCCTTTAGCCTTAGCTCAATAGTACTCTGCAACAGAAGTCCCAAATAGGATCATTCAGGGATCAGTATACAGGAACACAAAACCTCTCAGTGTCTAAACTAATTTAATTAAAGCTGAATCTACGCGATACAGAGTGGATGGACGGAGATAAACGAAACAAGGCCTGCAGAAAACTTGCATTTTGACATTCGTATCGACAAACGAATAGAAACAAAATTTATGGAAATCACAAAGCTATCGACAGATCGGGCTGTCACTAATGTCATTTCCATACATTTTGTTCCTATTCGTTCGTCGATTCGAATGTTATATTGCAACTTGTCAAGCCACCCAAGTATACATGGCGAGTACAAAGAGTCGGAAGGGGATCGTCCTCGGCCAAAGTACCACAACCAAATTGCGGACGTTCTCAAAAACGGCAAGGTTAAGAGCACCCTAAACCGAGAGGCATGGGGAGGTTGATGAGCATAGATGAAGCGAAAGTGGTGTGCCAGGATCGTAGCATTTAGAAATCTATAGTCTCTGTCCACCATAATAGAAACAGGCGTGATACAAAAGGACCACAGAACAATATACAACCTCATTTTTCTGTATAAGGGTGAATTGCGCAAGCAAAAAAAATACACGGCAAACCTGAGAACGGTAGTGCAATGTGCTGATTTTTAATTTTATAAATTTTTCCTTAATAGTTTAAGTACTCTTCTACCTTGACAAAAAAAATCATTGATTTCTACCCTTTAATATACCAAAAAAAATAATTATAAAGTGTTATTTTATCATCACGGTGGCCTGTCCTGAACCCAATTCCGTTCATAAAATACCTTCCCCTGCAAATACATTCGTAATATGGATTTAAATCGATTTTGATATCATTAAATTATTACATATTCGATCAAATAAAACTATTTTTGTTTCTTTATCTTCTTTCTCATGGATTTGACAGGCAGTTAACTTTTGTCTGGAAAAAAGTTATCATTTCAGAGGACAGTAAGTTTTAGTAGAATAGCCACGTCAACATTGCGTTGTTACGCCCCTCTCACCTTTCCTCACTTCGGATCAATCCGGCTCAAGCTCTCGGCGCAAACGCACCGGTCCCAACGTCTTGCCGTTTCCCGCCAAAAAAGTAATTTTATCATTTCAGTAATAAGGGGACAAAAATAGTTTCATTTCGGTGGCTGTAATAACTCGTGCTAGATTCGTGTAGTTTAGTATATATATAAAGTTTTAGAGATACTTATGTCAGATACAAAGTCATAGTTTTGTAATGTAGGTACTTTTACCTAGAGTGTAGATTAGATTATTCGGGTGTATTTGTATTTAAATATATAAAATATATACATATATCTATCTAGTTAGTACATGTATATATTTTAGATACACATTTGTTCGGCTCAACGATGATGTGATGAGTGTGTAAGTCACCACAGTGTAGATTATTATTTCTAGATACTAATTGTCAACAAAATAATTACTTCGAGGGTGTACCTTCATTATAAGTGCCTTACCTTTATTTTTATATCATTTATTATGAGTACTATATTACCAAAGATTATATAAGTAAAAGAAACAATTCATTCATATCATAATAAACATTACATAATATCATTCTTTGAGGTTATTAAGTATAACCTCAAAGAATGGTATATGTAATACTAAGTGTAATTCTGTATATTAATGATGATATTAAAATAACTGTCTCAGTGTTTATCTAAAATTTGTGAAAATCAAACCTAACAAAGTACGGAACCCTGGCTGCCCGGCACGGTTGTTCTTAACTGTATCATTTCGGTGGATTTATTTCATTCCGGTGCACAGTCTATCATTTCGGTGCTAATTTTTATCATTACGGTAGACACCTTTCATTTCAGTGGACTCTTAAAAATTCATCCTTAAATATTTATGTAAGTTTTGATGATATTTAATGTCCACTCACGCACAATGTTACAAAATAGGCTAAAGTTTTATTTGCCACTAAAAATATGTAGATAACATTGAAATAAAAAAATCCCACCGAAATGACACATAAAAATCTTTTGTTGAAATTCACCCATAATTCTCTTCTACTAATATTATAAATGTAAAAATCGAATCTGGATGAGGCAGAGATAGATTATATTATAGTCTGGAATAGCACATAATTATGCTAAGTACTTTTGATCCCGATAAAATGTATGGTTCCCGTGGAATAGTTTTGTGTTAAGAAGATGAGTATGGACAATTACGTCATCATTATAGAATAATTTATAAGAAATACTAAAACCACGCGGGTGAAGCCGCTGGCGGAAAGCTAGTATTATAAAATGTGAAAGTTTGTAAGGATGGAGGGATGGATGTTTGTTACTCTTTCACGCAAAAACTACTGAGCGGATTTGGATGAAACTTTACAGTATTATTGTTTATACATCAGAATAACATATAGGCTCTATTATATTATATACATATATATATATAACAAGATTGGAAAAAAAAATACGAACGCGTGTAACAGCGAAGAACAGCTCTAGTACTACATATTTTCCTGATAAGGAAGCCAGAAGTTAATATAAACTGAACTCCAGTTTAATTTTCTGTAACCTTGATATTTGGCCAAGGTTATGGAGGGAGGGGGGTTGTTACTCGCTTAATAAACGCTGACAATTGGTTGAAATTGAAAGTCTTCCCTTTGTTGCCGTCAATTTATTTGATGCTAAAATAAGACTTAATTTGCATTTGATTATTACAATTCTTTGTTGAACGTTATATTTTGGCGTTAAACAATACAATAATAAGGGCCTGTTTCATCACCTTCTGATAAGTTTCCGTTAAATAACTTGGCAGATAATTTCAAAGATCTTAAGCCCATACAACTCATTCCTTTGTACCTCAGGTATGTACCTGACTTGTACTCGACGTACATCATGTGACAACCGTCAACGTGACAATTTTTACCATGAAATCACTAGTTATCTGTAATATTGTGCCATAATGGCGCGCATTTGACATTCCGAAACTGACACTGACAAGTTGACAGTCTTAACTATATGAAATTGTTCTATTTTTGCATTTGTCCGGCGTTTAGAAGCTATCCAGAGGTGGTAAAAAGAATTCTTATCATATGGGGCTACCGTACCGGCGAACTGTGTGTATACTTAAGTATATGTACCTTTGCTGAACACTTTGAGATATAAAGGTATACCTTAAATTATAATTATATTTTTTATGAATTATCTTTACTCATATTATGAATCCAAAAGTAACTCTGTCTGTCTGTCTGTCGCGCTTTCACGACAATACTACTGAACCGATTTACATAAAATTTGGTACACGGATAGTCTAGAGACCGAGAAAGGACATAGACAACTTTTTAATGTGTAAAATGGGCTGTAAGGTGTTGAAATAGGGGATGAAAGTTATAAGAAATAACCAAACGAAAATGTTTTTCGGTAAAAATAGATTTCGAAGCCAATTAATTTCTAGTGAGGAGAAAGGAAGGAAAACCGGTATTCATTAATATTAGTATATCCTGAGCCTTTTCGAGAGCCTTGATATAGATAAGACTCACTAGTAACCGTTGATGCTGGAGCCACGAAATTAGTGATTAGATAAAATTGGTGGATAAAACATTATCCCTAATATTCAATCTAACACGCGCGGTTGAATAATTTTTTGAGGATTTTCGTGTATTGTGGGTGTGTCTGCCTCGACCTAACTGCCTTGTTGCTAGTGGTCCTTCGTGCAACCGGTACGCTTGAAGTCCTGAGTTCGATTTCCGGGTCGAACAAAGTATTTTAAGGAAATTCTAAGTGGCAACTCGGAGTTTAGACTTGTGTCCAGATGATTGCAATAGGTTCACCCCCTATTTCATGGCACCTAAGCATAGCGGCGATCTGTGAACGTACATAAGTAAGTGTACCTCTGCCTACACCTTCGCGGAACACAGGCGTGATGATAAGTTAGAACAGCTCTTGCCAAAACAAATCTTTTGAATGAAAACAACTCAACTTTTGCACAAAATCCAATAAGCTGTGTTTGCAAAGCGATTGAAATTGATCTCAATTTGATTGCTGCTCCGTTCCTCCGCTGTTTTCGCAGCCCTACACTAATGCTTAAATAAACTTGCCAACATGATCTTGACGAACGATGTTCAATTATTTTCCGGTTTTGTGATCCAGTAACGTAAGGAATTTATCTTTTAGATTAGTACCTATTCATTTCCTGGTTTGGCGAGGTTTATATAAAAAAGAAATTATATAATTAACCTTTGATTTTGATTTAGAACTATGACCCTCCGGGGATCGTAGGGGGAGGGGGGAGGTCCGTGTGTTTGTAACGTCTTATTGCAAAGAAGCAGATATCGTGAGTTCAATGTTACTAGGTACTAGGCTATGTCTGGACTTTATATGAGACCATTTACATTATTCTCTGTTTGTTTCGGCATTTCTTCACAGAGGTCGTTACCTAGAAAATGCCAACGATATCTTAGCCAACATGTATAAATTTTTATCAACTAGAAGTATCTTTAAATGCTAAATTTCTTTGTACATGTCCGATGATGTCCGTCAAACTTTTATACGATCTATTTATCTACGACACTGGCGACCGTGCCTACACAGGGCGAATCAGCCCTTATACACCGAATGTATAGATGGTGTACAATTTTTTTTGCATAGTCATACTCGAAAAAGAAAACGCAAAAATGACATTTCACTCCCGCGAGTTCCGCCGATTTAGCTGTCAACAAAATTTTCTCTTACGACGCAAAAAATCGGGGCAAAAATGTCAATAAATCATTTGCTATAGTCCTATCGACAAATAGGTTCACGCTGAGACGCAATAAAGAGGGTAAACAGCTGTCACTGTGATAAACGACAGCGATTCTGTTTACGTCACGTCTTTTTTTTTCTTTTTTTTTCTAGTTAAGGAGGCAAATGACATCACCTGATGGTAAGTAATCAGTACCGCATGGGGTGAACTGGGGGTAAAAAGCTAGCGAAGCAATTCCTCTGCAATCAATTTAAAAATAAATAAACTTTTAGGACATTTATACAGCATCATTTAGTCCCAAACTAAGTACAGGTAAGAAAGAAGAAAGAAAAAAAGAAAGAGAGAGAGAGAAAGAAAGAAAGAAAGAAAGAGAGAGAGAGAGAGAGAAAGAAAGAGAGAGAGAAAGAAAGAAAGAAAGTAGGCAGAAAGAAAGAAAGTAGGCAGAAAGAAAGAAAGTATGCAGAAAGAAAGAAAGAAAGAAAGGTAGAAAGAAAGTAGACAAAGAAAGAAAGAAAGAGTATGCATAACATCACGCCTGTATTCCCCGAAGGCTTAGGCAGAGGTGTACTAATGTACACCCACAGTTCACTGGTATATCTAGGCCCCATGTAATAGAGGGCGAGCCTATTGCCATCAAACGGGCACCAACCCAGACTCTGAGCTGCTACTAGGAATTTCACAGAAAATGCCAACAACACATTGCTCGACATGGAAAACGAACCCAGGACCTCTAGCTTAATAGCGGGGCAGTTAAGTTTTAAGATAAAATCATAATTATTAATTACGGCATGTTAACTGCGGCTCACATACCTTTCACAGTAATATATGCATTAATCAAAGCACGTCTATTAATACCCACGAAGCCATACTCCATGGTACTAATTAATTAACATTATATATGGTTTTGCCCACCCTTGTTTGGTAACCGTACCTAATTAAAATGAGTGGGTAGTTTTCAACCAACTTAAAATTTAATTCTCCAGCTCACGCGATTCGCTGACCAACTTGCCAGTGCATAAATTATACCTTAATGTGGACTGTGTTGTGTGGTTGGCAGAGAAATTGGATCCCTTTGTATGTTTAATTTGAACCCTCAACTGCTTTAGCCTATTTTTTTACGAGGTGAACTGCAAATTCAAATGCTGCCGCCTGCCGGTCTTTTAGGGAGTTAGATCGGGGAGTGTTTTAAGTCACCATTAGAACGTGAAGGGGAGCCTGTTTCCTCATATTCCAATATAATAATAAAATAATAAATATCTTGGGACATTTTACACAGCAGCATCTAGTCCCAAACTAAGCAGACCTTGTACTATGGGTACTAGACAATGGATATTAATACTTATATACTTTTTTTTGTAAAAACATACTTATAATACATAAGAAACACTCAGACAAACACAAACACTTAAGTTCATCACAATAAATGTTTGTGTCTTGTGGGAATCGAACCTACGACATCCTTATCAGCAGTCCGGTACTCGAACCACTAGACCACAGACGTCGTCACAAGTGTGATATCTTGTTGTGTTTATTATCATCATCATCATCAACCCATAATATACTGTCCCACTGCTGGGCACGGGTCTCCTCTTAGAGTGAGAGGGATTGCGCTAAGTTATTTTATGTTTATGTGGAACATAAATCAACATAAAACGCTCACCATCAGGCGATCCATATACATGTTTGCCCTTATCCAATAAAAAAAACAATGAAACATTAACTCGTGAAGGATCAATTACCTACCAAAACACAAAAGTAAAAAAATGCTTGAATCATTGAAAAGGTCTAAATTATTTGCTTGTACTCTCTGTTTTTACGGATAACCACGATTTTATTTAGAGTAGCGTTCTAGTAATGTATCAATATGATCTATTTTGGGATACCTTCAGATTTATAAATCTCTCGCCGCCCGCACTGAATGCTGATGGGTTGAATCATTTGAAATATTGGACACTGTTCAATTTATCTTTTGCGTTTCTGGAGGTCTACTACGAAAATCGAATTTCAACTCAGGATCGGAAATTATGACGTGAATGATCAAGAAAGTCAGGTGCGTAATACTCGTCACCCGCGCATAAGTATGACATATTGACGTGGAAAAAGTCAAAGAGCTAACTATGCAAGAATTGTAGCATGTAGCGTTCCCTAGTTTCTGTCTAACCCTGTAGAAAAAAGGTGTGTCTGTATGTATTAAATAAAAACGAAAGCTTAAGTCGTAGGCTGTCGTTTAAATTCATTTTAATCCAATATTTTTCTCTCTCCGATTTTCACGGCCAGGTTAAAGTTAGCTCGTGGCAACTTTAAGCCGGACAATAAGTTTGGCGAGAACTGTACCTATTATTACGTTAAATAACTCTTGGTACTAGCGTGAACACAAGACAAGAAGTCGAGACGAGAAGCCGTTCCCCGAGTTCGAAACACTTTCGCGGTATATCGTGCCACAAAAGTGTTTTGAGAATTAATGTTTCGATACGTCAGTCGTATTTAGCTTTTCGGAGTTGGCCCCCGATTACGTACATCAGGTTAGTGTTCGTGATCTGTAAATAAAATATTAGATTTATGAATATTGTATTTTACGTAAAAAGCATTTAAGTTTCATTTACCTAATTACATAGTTTTTTTTAAATGTGAAAAATGTAATAGGTCTTTGTTATTGAGTTGGTACCACCGCATTGCCAAATATTTTACCACAAAGCAACCACTAAGCAATTAATGATTTCTTGGCTACAAAATTTAAAAAATATCTTTTTTGGATTGGTTAATTTAATATCTATACTTCTCTAGTAATAATATAAAGATGAAGAATTTGTTGGTTTGGTTGAACTTGCTAATCTCAGGAACAACTGGTCCGATTTGAAAAATTCTTTCAGTGTTTACCCCGTTTATCGAGGAAACGACCAATAGGAGCGGAGTATCAATTAAAACTGTTGCTAAAACGGAGGAAAAAATCAACGTCACGGGAACGAACTCACGGGCAAAGGCTAGTCTTCAATGTACAGACACAGCCCTTTTTATCTTTTACAGTTTTAATATTTTTAAATATATAACTATATAAATACCTCAGGCACAAAGCGCCCTCCAGTTTGGTATATTACTAAACTGACTTTACCAAATCCGCTTTCAGATTACACAGAACTATTTTACCTTTGGGAACCCTTTTTCCTATTTTATCATTGGATTTAGAATATCTCAGGGACTTTCAATTCAACAGACCTTGCCGGCTTTGTGTCGTGTCGGAAAGAAGCCGCGATTATATAGTTAGTAAAAAACTTTTGGGAGGTTGCCGACCTACGAAAAGTGTCGCAGTATGATTAAAGTTTTTTTTATCCGTCTTCGGCGACAGCACAAAAGGAGTGTTAGTCAGCCCAGGTACAGTTCTCGCCAAACTTATTGTCCGGGTTGAAGTTGGCACGGGCTAACTTTAACCAGGCCGTAAAAATCGAAGAAAGAAAAATATTTAATAATAATAATTTATTTGCATCAAGTTTTACATTTTATATTAGATTGTAATAAATAAAAATGAAAGCTCAATTCGTAGGCTGTCGTTTTAAATCATTTCAATCTAATATTTTTTTTATCCGATTTTTACAGCAGGGTTAAAGTTAGCTCGTGCCAACTTCAACCCGGACAATAAGTTTGTCGAGAACTGTATGATCCTTGACTGCCAAGTCATGTCTCAAGTTCGAGTTCACTTTTCGTAATGATATGCGTTTAAAACAATAGCTAGCTTTATCCCGCGTCTTCGCTCGCGTCTACTTTGAACCCCGTTGTATTAATAGTTATTCTGTTATTCGGGGCGGAGACAAATTCAACAAACCATGAAAATCCGACCACATATTTTCGAGTTGTCAGTGTAACAAACCCGGCTTTGTTTTATATACCCTCTAGAAGTAGAAGAAGATTATTTGCTCTCTTACAACGGTGAAGGAAAACATTGTGAGGAAACCTGCATGCCTGAGAGATTTTTTCGATGGCGTGTAAAGTCTGCCAGCCGGTACTAGGTCAGCGTGGTGGACTATCACTCCTTTCATTCTGAAAGGAGACCCGTGCCCAGCAGTATGAAGATCAATGGCTTACATGGCTATCATTTATAGTCTGCGCGGAACTAGTTGACCGCGCCTTAGGTATGTGAGCGGTGGGACGGAGGTCCCGCCCCTCCGTGCTTGCTTTTGTTCACAGTAACCCGCCGCCTCACCCCCGTCCCTACCTAAGGCGCGGCCAACTAGTTCCGCGTGGACTATAGAACAAAGTCATTAGGCTGCTCGCAACATCTGAATGTAAGATTATATCAGTTCGTACCAGTTCATTTAACACTAAAGCCATGTGAACGCCGTACAACGCCATTAATACACAACACAAGACTTATCGCGACCCATTCACAGGAAGCACGGCTCACTGAGTATCAATAGTCGCGGATTGAATGTACTACCTTTATTGCTAAGTGTCGTGAATAGGATGAATGAAGGCCAAAATCTTTACAAATATATACCAAACCAAGTCATGTTTATAGGACTAGCTTTCGGCTAGCGGCTTCGCCCGCGTGGACTGGGTATTTCTTATAACTTTCATCCCCTATTTCAACCCCTTACAGCCCTTTTTCGCATTAAAAAGGTAGCCTATGTCCTTTCTCAGTCTCTAGACTATCTCTGTACCAAATTTGATTTAAATCGGCTCAGTGGTTTTGGCGTGAAAGCGAGAAAGACAGACAGACAGTCGGAAGCGAGACAGACAGATAGACGGACAAAGTTACTTTCGCATTTATAATATTAGTAAGGATTCGATAGCACTTTTTGGATGTCCTAATGTTATTTTTAATGAAGGAAAAAGCGACATCTATTGTGAATGCTTCACCACCGAATACCAAACCAAAAGATGTAGCTACGTCACCTTAAGACGTAAATTAGAATGTGAAGGAAGACTTCGACTGGCTCGCGGGGCTCGCGATAGCTTAGTGGTCAAAGCGTCTGGTGTCCGAACCAGAAGACCCAGGTTCGAATCCTGCCCGCCAGCCGATTTTTTCCTTCATTAAAAATAACTTGTAATCTTAGCATGGAAAATGCTTAACAAAATACAAAAAGATGTCCTAATGTTATTAACTACTCAATTATGACAATTCTAAAGCATCTTGTCCCGATCTGTAGAAACACATCGGTAGCTGGGCGGCGTATACAGATCTCCGGCCCCCATAAGCTGTGGCCTGCGGGCGGCTGACTTGGAGAGTCCACCACCCGACCAGACAATCAGCGCGTTGCCTATACGATGTACAGTCACGAGCAAAAACATGTATACACTAACAAATTCAAATTCAAAATATTTTATTTTAATTAGACCATATAAATAGGCACTTTTGAATTGTCAAACTAGTTGCACGGTTCCAAAATCATCAAAATCGGTTCACCCAGTCGAAAGTTCTGAGGTAACAAACATAAAAAAAATAATAAACTTGTAATTGTCTTCAGCATCTACATCATTGCCTAACCTTGCACACAAGCGTGACGGTATGTTTTATTTTAATGTACTTATCAAACCCGGGCGAATTTCCAATAAATAGAATATATTTTTACTGTATATGTGGGTAGTATCAATATATTCTATTTACACATTGACAAAGTTTATTTTGATCGCATGAATGAAACCAAAACAAATATGTACATTATAACCGCATCGATAAATAGTTTTGGAGTTTCCACAAAATCACTGCAGTATAATTAAATAAGCTTTATTGCGGTAGAATTGAATGAAATTAAACTAAATTTAACTACTTTGCTGTTTTGTTTGTTATTGCCAAGAAATGCAAGTATGCACCTACATAAGATTATAAAATAACTTACACTGTTACACACTATAATTGTTCTGTACTCTAAATTAATTAAACTAAGAGCTACCGTTCCAATACTCGTTCCATAAGAATAATTACTTTAAGGACCTAGTGTTTCTCATTCTAAGTGAAAATTGTATTCTATTATTTGAGAAATACGTGTCTTAAACCAAAAAAAAAGAATTGTGTTAAATCGTTGGCCGCCAGAATTGTCCAGCCAGGCCGAGGGAGGCAAGGCAGTCAGCATAGCGGGGGCTTGCAGAGCGGGGCCACAAGGGCGAGGCCTGCAGAAGGGTGCCGCTATAGTGGGGACGGTGGAGCGGCTGTTACAGGTGTGCCGTCAAACAAGGACCGCCAGAGGGGAACCGCTAGAGCAGGGCCATCAGAGGCCGCCAGAGCTAATCATAGTATGTTTAGAAGTACTGCCTCAGACATATACCTGCATTGTGAAACTCACATAATTATAAATGTATACTAAGTATGTCTGGACTATAAAAGAGACCATGATTCTCTCAGTTTGTTTCGGCGTTTCTTTTTAGAGGTCGTCAGTTAGGAAATGCTAGAGCTATCTGTAATTTTTTTTTATTAAAAACATTGACTTGTGAAAGTGAAAAAGTGAAAAAGAAAGACTTATTTTCTGAAATAAATATCATTTCATCATTTCATTTCATTTTATTTCAACCGGGCTCAAAAGTCTCCGAGCCGCTACTGGAAATTTCACAGGGAACATCAGCAGCTTTGCTCGAACAGGGAATCGAACCCCGACCTCTAATGCAGCAGTCGCTCTTGGCACCACGAGACCAACAATTTCTTTTCATTTTCCAATTCTCAAAAATACGTACACTCGCTTGAGTGTCGAGATCGAGTTCAAAGTACAGTCTCGAATTTTGCACGTTTTCTGCACGTAAATTGTAGTTATTTGAACATTCGATGGCACGTGATAATCGGGGTAAAAGCAGAAATTTTATATACGATGAAAATTCAAAGTGAAGTGCCAATGTTTGTAGTGCACACTCATATTACAGCAATATTTTATAACCTGTATAATATGATTGCAATACTGTTGCCATTCTGATACTTTCGTAAATATGACACATTGAAAAAATAAATAAATATCTTGGACATTTTACACAGCACCAAAAAAATTTAATAGTGCCAAAGTAAGTACAGCGCTTGTACTATGGATACTAGACAATGGATATAATACGTATTTACTCGTCGGAGCTATGTTTCGTCGAACATAGATCGATACTAGTTATATACAAGTCCCCAAAACTGTACAATTGTTAACAAACTGTGTATCGCTCAAGTTCTTACATAGTTTTGAAACTACTGTTCCGGTTCTGACTAATGACATCTGTCCTGTTAGCCGCCTTAGTTTCAAGTTTATTGTCAGATAGTACTGTGTTCTATTCTGACACTAACAAGCTAAGATAGTTTCATTTATTATTTAAAGGAAGTCATCAAAAGTCCATACAACTCAGCCCAAATTTGTACCGGAGGTACATGACAGCTGTCAAGTTGATAGTTTTTACCATGAAATCATTATGAAACTGATAATAATCTGCCGTAATGGCGTGCGTTGGATATTCCGAAACTGACACTGTCAGTTTTTACTATGAAATCATTACGAAACAGATAATAGGGTTCCAAAATGGCGTGATTTTTCTCAAATTAAAGGTTTTTTCAACCCAGTCAACTTTAAAGAAGTACGACTAGAGTTTTAACGAGGGTAATAAAGGGCATTTTTTTCCAATAAGTGTACGTTCGGTACATCATTTGGGCCGATTTCGATGACCTCCGTTAAACAGGTTAAGCTTGTGATGGCTTTTATGTATAGTTTATTAGTCCAAAGTTGGGCCACCAAGATATGCTAGGGTGAAAATAGAGAAAAACTATTCTCCCAGATATAAGACCTAGCTAACCAAATCTCCCATAAACCCCTACATTATAACTTTCATTGAAATCGTAAGAGCCTCTCGCGAGCAATCAAATCTGAAATGAAATGAAATTTATTTCTGTGAATTTTCACAAGTGTAATTTTATTTTTTAATACTAGATGGCGCTGGCATTTGCTAACTGACGACCTCTGAGAAGAAACACCGAAACAACCTCCGAGAATCATAGGCTCAAAGTCCAGACAATCATTGTAGGGCAAAAATTTAAATGGCCTTTTGCAGAAAGGGCCAATGTAGTTTTGAGTAAAGTCAAGTAAAAGCTGCCAGCTAGGCCTGACCAGTCTTAGCTGGCAGCAAGCATGGGACCTTTATATACATTACAAGTACAAAAAAAGTTTAGTTATGAGTTTAGTCCAATTGTCATGGTGATTCCAAAAGGACGATGATACGGAATACTCCTTACCCAACCACGTTTTACTCTTGACCTCTTGATCTGTGATTTTTCTAACCGAACAGAAAATGTCAATTTGTGAGTTGATAAGGGTATATGCGGGTAGCCTGTATAATCTCAGTTCTTATATCATTGCGTTCAATTATTCGGTTGAGAGAACACGTTACTAAGACTGATTCTGATAGTTAGGCTTAGGCCCTTTAATAAAATCGAATTTAACCCCTCACGTAACATACAATCCACTACAAACACCCAATAGAAAAGTCTTAAGGAGCTAGGAATTGATACACCAAAGGAATTGCTTAATACCCCACTCACGGCTTTTTTTCCATCTTCTTTTTTCACCACAAGGCTGGTGAACAAGCATGCGACCCGTTTGATGGCAGACGTTTACCGCAGCCTATCGACGTTTACAACACACCAGAGCGTCACTCACCACGTTGCCGACTCTGCAAAAACCTCTTAAAGGTTCATGAAGGAATCGCTACGCCGACAGTTTAAGGGAATGTTCCTCTTACAGCACAGCGCAGCGCATCCTTGGAAGGAGCTGTGGTATACTTACTCACTGCAGGAACACAATTAAATATGTAATTTGGCTGCAGTTTAAGTTTCTTAGTCGGGCACTCTTGACAGAGTGGTTATGGCTGTCGATGGACAGGGGTGCGTCCCGGCATCACCGCTGGCTTCAAAGGCTGACACGTCACAATGTCCCTCCAATTCTGGCGACTTTCAGCATTGCGATTACACTGTACTGCGGTGGATTGGGTAGACCTTTGCTGATGAGGTCAATCCAGCAAGTTGGAGATCGACCACGCGGTCCCCTACCTTCTTTGCGGCCTTGTACTACAAGTCGATCCATCGAGTTTTCATTTCTGGAGATAATATGCCCAAAGAACTTCATTATTCGTAGCTGCAAAATCGACGAAAGTCTGTCTTGTATGTGGAGCTGTTTGAGGATGGAGTCATGGAACGGTCCAGGGTATTCCATAGGGGTTGGCAGAAACTACAAAAGCCGCTTTTTTATCTTATATAGGCTTGCGCAGTGCGCTTGACCACAACTTGCCTAATGTTAAGCAACGATGTGGTCTACGATGGAGCGCGCTTGCCTAGAAGAAACCGATTAACTCTCCGTCTTGAAGACACCCAAATTATAAGTCTCGGGCAACAAAGATTCATGAAAGTTCCACAATAGAGCAATTCGCACTATAAATAATGAGGCAAAACGCTTAAGTTGAGATTTAGTCACTTCCACTATGTAGCGGTGGCGCCTTGCCGTAGCTCTGCTCGTCCGATAGTGGAACGGGGATGGGGGAACTATGTCATGTAGTTCCGATGCACACTCTGCGAAATGTAACCGGTGATAATGTAAAAGACTGATAGACACACTTGCATACCACTTGAATTCTTACATACTTTTTTTCCGATTTAATAAATAATTTAATTTAATAATTGAGTGTATGGAAAGACCTGGGGGAGGCCTTTGCCCAGCAGTGGGACAGTAACGGCTAATAAAAAAAAAAATATGAATAATTTAATAAAAATTTTAAGAATGTGGAGGAAGATTTCGACTGGCGAGCAGGGCGAGCGGTGGCTTAGTGGTCAGAGCATCTGGTGTACCGAACCAGAAGGCGCAGGTTCGAATCATGCCCGCCCGCCGATTTTTTCCTTCATTAAAAATAACTTGTAATCTTAGCATGGAAAATGCTTAAAAAAATACAAAAAGATAGTTCTTACATACTTCTTTTGCTCCTCGTTCATACATCTTGTATTTTTGTATGAAAGTTTCATAAATATTTTCCTAAAGTCAATCCCCTTCGCTGTAGACAGCCTATCACTGCGGTTCCTTCAACCCTCAAATTACAACTTAAATATCAGTCATAATCTTTATCGTCATTGACGCGCGCAAACTGCGGCCATTTTGTCCAAATACGTGACTGGGTCGCACAAACAGAGCCGAAGGATTTCTATCTATCAAGATTATGGATGTCCCTCTCAAACTTGGTACATTTACACCTTTAAGTGGGTGAAGAGTATACAGGTAGAGACTACAATACGACGATAAATGAAATTAGAAAAAGTAGGTAGATACACGTATTCCCTGAAGTGTGAGGTACTAAAGTACATCCACAGTTCGCCGGCGATTTTTAGTTCCCACGTTATAGGGGGCGAGCCTATTGCTATTATTCGGACACAAATCCGAACTTCATACTGCTAGTACTGAGAAATTACACCTCTCAAAGACCACACGCTTAGTTTAGAGCTATATTTATAACTAGCTTCCCGCCAGCGGCTTCGCCCGCGTGGTCTTATAATTTTTTTTCCCGTTTTTGCAACATTTTTCATTACTACTCCGCTCCTATAAGTCGTAGCGTAATGATATATAGCCTATAAGCCTTCCCCGATAAATGGGCTATCTAACATGAAAATAATTTTTCAAATCGGTCCAGTACTTTTTGAGTTTATTCGTTACATACGAAAATACAAATCTTTCCTCTTTATAATATTAGTATAGACTAGCGTACTCAGCGGTGTTTTTGTTATGGTATAGGGAGCAAACGAGCAGACGGATCGTCTATGGACACCCGCTACACCATAGGAGTCACAATTTTTACCTGCTTTCATGCAGTTATTCCCAATCCTGTGGGAATTTTCCTAATAATTTTAATCAGAAGTCTGCGTCAAAATGAACTGTGTGCCAAAGGAGGTCATCGAAATCGGCCCAAATAAGGTACCGGAAGTATACTTATTGGAAAATATACTCTGTATTACGCTGGTTAAAACTGTAGTCGTACTTTTTTTATTGTTGACTGGGGGATGAGAAAAAATAACTTTTAATTTGAGAAAAATCACGCCATTTTGGCACACTATTATCTTTTTCGTAATGATTTAATAGTAAAAACTGTCAGTATCAGTTTCGGAATATCAACCGCACGCCATTACGTAAGATTATTATCAGTTTCATAATGATTTCATGGTAAAAACTATCAACTTGACAGCTGTCATGTACCTCCAGTACAAATTTGGGCTGAGTTTTATGGGCCTTAGATGATTTCCTTTCAGCCCAATCTGTTCAGTGGTTTTAGCTGTGCGTTCGTAGATCAGTCAGTCAGTGATTCACCTTTTTCTTATAAATATACTTACAGATGAAATACTTCAGAATATTTATTGTGAATAACATTAGTGAGTAATTAATAACAATTAAGTTATTAAATTTAAAACAAAATCTGTTTAAATTCTACATGGCTTCCTAACTGGGTCGGAGGCATCGATTCAAAAAGTCATTTTGTTATATCCCTCGCATCAGTCAAGTACATAGTGATGGCACATTTTGACATTATCGATAAACATTTTTTTATTATATTTCTCCTCTTATTGAATTTTGTACATTCTGTAAATATTTTATTTAATGGAATTAAAGTTTCATTCATTTTCTTGTTATTTACCTATCTTTTAAAATAAATAAACTTACTGTCGTCTCGTTGCGGGAGAATAAGACGTTTCTGGTTAGCTTATCTCACTCATCATTAAGGTCACATCGAAACAGGGTTTAGATAATATTCAATTCTGATGTATTACTTCTATCGCTTTTGGAGAATTTGGTTTTTGTTCATGTATAGGTCCGTATAATTAATTAAATATGTGAATAAAAAGCATTTCTGATAAAATTTTACGGAAAGTTATATACTTTTCTAAAAATAAAACCTAGCTACAATATTAATGGATGGATAATATACAAAAAACTGAACAAAAAAAAAGATAAAAGATACCTGAATGTAGGAACAATAAAAATATATGTATATATCCGCCCCGTAAAAAACAAATTATGCCAAAATAATGTTCTATTAGAAAAATTAACAGGTTAAATTGCAGCAGGTTACCTTATTGGAGAGATTTGCTACTACAAAATTATTATCAAAATCAATTCAAAGCACGTGTATACTTGAATTCACGTGCAGCAGAATGTTCAAAAAGTGCTTCGAAAACTTCATTCGTGCTGGGAAGGCGAGAGTTGCAACCTCATTGGACATCTGCCAGCCAGCCAAGCCAAACGGTTTTTATCACTTGATTGTAAACTTCAATGGAATGTTAAAAGACTGTTATAGATTCTGTTGAAATAGAAAAAGAAACTGCCTCATTAGTCTAGTGGTTGTAAGCGTGACTGCTACGCTGGAGGTCCTGGGTTCGAGCAGTGTTAATAGATTATTCCATGAAGTTTTGGATTTGTGCCCGGTAAATAAAAAAATAAATAAATAGCGTCGCCCCTTGTTACATAGGATGAAACAGGTATGATAATAATATAATGAATCCAGTAAGTCATATTTTCAGCATAAAGCATAGAGCCTTTAACATTATTAAAATTTATGATACTTAGGCCCCAACTCAGAGACGTCACTTAACCTTAATGAATCGTTAACAAACAGTGGCTACTATATCTTGGCTTCATTTTCCATATTTGAATTTCTTGTCAGTGTCCTAAGATAATTATACTGGGTCTCAATATCTAATGATTCATTAGATTAAGTAACGTCTCTGAGTGCGGCCCTTAAACATGTAACTTAAAACAGCAAATAACAAAACATCGATAAAAATAATTATTCTTTGACATAAATCATCGATATATTCCAGGCCCATCCCTATCCTCTACTACGTTATATGAAAAGTTCGAGGAAGTGAGGCGTTCCCCTAATTATGTCTTCAATCAATGTCACTCCGATCTTAAGGCTGTTATACCGGGAATTATTCAATTATACTCCTATGATATCACGCTGTCATTGTTTGAGAACCTCGTGAGTAATTAATACCGCTTAGATTAAGCTTAGGTGAATTTTTTAAGATAACAAACATATCACCAGTATTTCTCGGAGAGTTGGTGTGTCTTCTTGTATCACTTCACATTCTAAACTTAGCGACATCCATTGTAAATGCTTCACAACCGACACGACATTTTTTTTTATCTTAGATAGGCTTGCGCTTGACCACAACTCGCCTGATGTTAAGTAACGATGTGGCCTACGATGGAGCGCGCTTGCCTAGAAGAAACCGATTCACTCTCGTCTTGAATACACCCAAATTATAGGTCTCTGGTAATAAGGATTCCGGCATTTTACAGGTAGTTCGATGTCGTATGATGCCACCTTACCTAGTAACTATCTTTTTGAATTTTTAAGCATTTTCCATGCTAAGATTATAAAAACATCTTGTAATCTTAGCATGAAAAATGCTTAAAAAATATAAAAAGATATCGATATTGGATTTTTTGTGAAATTCCCAGTAGCAGCTCGGAGTCTGGATTTGTGCCCGGTTGGCAATAGGCTCACCGCTTACATAGGACCTAAACATAAAACAGCACTGAAGGTGTACATTATTACGTGATGATATTTGGACAGCATTCAAACACCATGACACTTCAATCTAACCGGATTCATAAAGCTTAATTTACTGAAACAATACCCATTTCTCCGGTTAAATCATAAACAATTTCCCGGTTAAAGCGGCTCGCCCGGATAATTTGCAGTAATCCGGATGAAGGTACATTGTTCGTCTGCAAACATCATTATTGGATTTCGTCACCCGGTGTTTGTATTGGGGTGATAAACAGTGCTTATGCGTTCGAGGTTAACAAGATTGGTTCCAAACTCATTTTGTTCATAATATTTTTATTTCAATTAGAACATCCTTGCTAATATTCTTTACTAATATTATAAATGCAAAAGTAACTCTGTCTGTCTGTCTGTCGCGCTTTCACGCCAAAAGTACTGAACAGATTTAAATGATATTTGGTACACAGATAGTCTAGAGTCTGAGAAAGGACATAGGCTTAATATTAATGCGAAAAAAGGGCTGTAAGTGTTCGAAATAGGGAATGAAAGTTATAAGAAATACCCAGATTACGCGGGCGAAGCCGCTAGCGGAAAGCTAGTAATATTATAAATAGGTACTTTTGAAAGGACAAACTAGTTGCTCGGTTACAAAAAAGTGGGTCTTGTGGAGAAGAGCCGGCAAGAAACACCATAGACACGCTTTTTGAAGAAAAAAAAATGGTAACAGTAACAATTGTTGTGAATAGTATTGAGGATGATGCAGCTTGATGTGTAGATGCATCTATTTCCCAAACCCGTGGGAATTTCCCAAAATCCTTTCTTAGTGGATGTGTACGTCATAATATCTCTCTGTGTGCCAAATTTGAGGCCAATCCGTTCAGTTGTTTCAGCTGCGCGTTGATACAACAGTCAATCACCTGTTCCTTTTATACAGATTGGTATATTATATATTTTATTTATACCATTAAGGTGGCAAACAAGCCCGCCTGATGGTAAGTGGTTACCATAGTCTATAGACGCTTGCAAAAACAGGGGTATTACTTGCGCGTTGCCGATCCTAAAAACCTTTTAGAGATTTATGGAGGATTCACTGCGCCGACAGGTTGAGGGAATATTCCTTATGCTGCCAGCGCAGCGCATCTTTAGAAGGAGCTCTGGCGACATTACACATTGCAGGAACACAACACACAATAAAGTTTGTTATTTGACTGCAGTTTTCTGTAAGGTGGAGGTACTTCCCCAGATGGGCTGCTACAGATTTGAGCCATAATGGCTGTGCCCTACCTCTCTTAAAATTATATATATTATGGAAGGTAGACAACATTCAACGTTTTCATATTGTCAGACAAAAATGGTAGTGTCAAGGAATCGGAGATATGTCGTGCGTCCAACTGACGTTCATACGCTCTGGTTATTTTGTACGGCGAATTTTATATTTCCATTCGATTTTGACAACTTTCCGATAAAATTCGCTTGCCGTCCGATTTTTTATTGTAAAATTCTAAAGAGGTACGAAATTGTTGAGAAAATGACATCTCTTTCGTAGGGTATTTCAGGCGACGTGGTGGACTAGGATGACGAAATTCCTATTGGAGGAAAAATTGCCCGACCCGACAACCCAGGAGAGATTGTCCTGGCGCCTGAAAATTAGGAGCTGACCCCACGTATAGTGGGATAGAAGTAGGAAGAAGAAGAAGTAAAGTGTTTTAATAGGCTCGTCGCCTGTATCCCTTGAAGGCTTTGACAGAGGTGTAGTTCCGAAGGCTTATTCTGGTACTTCAAAAATGTTCAAAATATAAGTTCGGTCCAGTTTCAGTGTGATGAAAGTTGCAAAAGTTTAATTTGTATCAATCTTCGATCTCAATTCAATCTAACTTCTTGACGTTTGACTTTGTTTTTAGTTTAGTAGAATATTGCACGCTTTTTGTCAAACCCTTCAAGAATGTTCGTCGTAACGGCTCATCTTCCATGAAAACTGAATAAATGATAGTTTAGGATAACTAAAAAAACACGCTTTTATAGAAAAGCAAACTAAAAAGTAAAAATAATTTATTGTAAAAAACCGGTCAAGTGCGAGTCGGAGCCGCACATAAAGGATTCCGTACTATTTTTCAATAGTATCAATATCAATATAAGCACCATGTAGTCCCAAACTAAGCAGAGCTTGTACTATGGGTACTAGACAATGGATATAATACTTATATACTTTTTTTTGTAAATACATACTTATTATACATAGGAAACACCCAGACAAACACAAATACTTATATTCATCATCACATAAATATTTGTGTCTTGTGGGAATTGAACCCACGACCTCGTGATCAGCAGTCCGGTACTTGAACCACAGACGTCGTCAAATCTTATTCAACAATAAGCTCAATTAATCTCAGAATCCTAACAAAATAAAGTTTCAAATAATATTTTTATGCAAACTTATAAACTAGGTCACTTTGAATGGAGAATGAAAATTAAAAGCTGTAATTATAACAAAGTAACTTTTTTAATGATAACGTTGAAACTTTTTAAGAAATGCTTTTACCTCTTTTCTTAAGATTTTAATGGCTTCCCATTGTTGAATTTAAATTTAGAATAGAATAGGGTAATTTTGACTGATGTTTTTCGTGGCATAATATAATTATATTGGCAGAAGTAGTCACTTGGAAAATATCCTAAAAAGCACCCCACGCTTTTTACCAAACGACACGGCAAAAACAGTTTTTACGTAGATGCAAGCATAAAAGGTATATTATTTACTATTTTATGGCGACATAAATAATAGCAATTATATTTACCATTGAGTTACGCGACGCATCATTTAGAGTATCAGGATTACCTGTAACAAACATTAAGATTCATTATTTTATACTAAGCATTTTGACATAGAAACTGCGTAGCCATAACTTTGTTTTACATACGTAGGTAGTTGCTAAATGCCTTATTGATCTGGTTTGACTCTCGGTTTGAGCAGTTGTTGAGTTTTTTTGTGACACTTTTTGTAGAAGCTCAGAGTTTAGATTTGTGCCGGCTAATAGTAATAAGGTTATTTTAGAGAGAGAAAGAGAGAGTTACAGACAGACGCTTTTTCTGCGTAGATACTTTGTGCTGTGGATACACTTCAGTACAGTACACTTTTGCTTAACTCTATGTTAAGTTTTGCATAATTTTCCTGAAATCCACATAGACATTAGACAATTCTAGAAAGAAAGAAATTCGTTTATTTTCGCCCAAAAACTACACACGATAATTATTAGGCCGAACGCCAGTGTTGGTTACACATTATATCAATAAAATAAAAAAAAGTCTAGACTAGATCGGCAAAATCTTTAAAAGGCTGCTACAGTTTTTATACCCTACGGCATCTATCCACTTTAAAAGAACTAAGGTACCTTAAAATTGTCATCCAAAGAATCTAAAACTTTAGTTTTAAAGTCACTTTAACAAAGCTTAAAATGTGTAAATGTTCTATGAGATACACAGATGGTGAGTGAATGGTACAAAGTATGAGAGAAGAGACAAGTCTTAGGCTGAGATTCAGAGAAGAGACTCAGCATAAACTTACGCTTCCGTATGTCAAATTGTAATACAAATTTGACATACGGAATATGTTGCAGAAAAATTATATATCAATCAATATAATTCACGCCTCTTTTCCCCAAAAAGCTCCCATACGAACAGATTTCCAGAAGGACTTTGGGTCCCAATAAACACCGAGCTGTTATTGAAAATTATAATTATTGATTAAAACTGTATTTTATGTATTGTAAGCACTAAGCTGCAGGGACTTAATCATAGGGTTGCAGGTTTGAACCCAGCTTGAGACGATTTTTTCGCTAAAATTTATATGATGAAAATCCATTTTCCTGCCGTCCCTCATAACTTAGAGCAATCTCTTTAAAATTTGGAGCAGAAGCAGTAAAAACACTTATTACTTAGCTGGAGCAGGTGCTGCACGTTTCTGAGGAAATGATATTAATATTAACTCGTGAGGGAGCATCTTGAATAACGTTTGCGTTTAAAATGAATCTAAGACTTTTTGAAGAGAATTCACACGTTTTTAGGGAACTTAGATGGAACGTACCTTACAGAAATATTGGAGAGGAAGTTACATAGGCGTAATCAGGCTAGTTTTGCGAGGGGGAGGGGGGGGGGGGAGTAGGTCCCCCAGTGTACAGTAGGTAGGAATACTAACGTGTCTGGAACGTGGAAGTCTGGGGTTGGGATAGCGAAGTTGATATTCTCTCCGCGGCTCAGCAGCACTAAGCGGAAGCAGGTAGTGGTGGTGGTTTTAGTCACTATGCCACCTGGCCGGAGAGCCCGACATAAGCATGCCGCAACCCTGAGCGGGACGCATAAGGAGTATTTCCCCACCCAATAATACAAAAAGTCCATTCACGCATTCATCTTGACACTGAATCAGACTGACGTATCACTGAGATACTTTACATTCTTCAGTTTAAGTTAAATTCAATTGAGAACCGTGTCGCCCATAGGCCTAAAACTGTTATTTCACTCAATGCTATACTTTAGTTAAATTCGGGCGATATTTAGTAGGTACCAGTTTTTTTTTTGGTTTTTGTCAAAATAAAATACACTTCTGTGTGCAAACTATTCTATATTTTTATGATTCTCCACGTAGGAACGTTATAATGCCTATAATAGTCTAGTGGTCTCAAGCCCAACTGCTACGCTAGAGGTCCTAGCTTCGATCCCCGGGTTGAGCAGTATTGTTGGGTTTTTCTGTGAAATTTCCAATATCAGCTCGGAGTCTGGATTTGTGCCCGGTTGATGGCAATAATGGCCTAATACATGGGACCTAAACATAACGGCGAAATGTAGGTGTACATTAGTACGCCTCTGCCTACCCCGGGGAATACAGGCGTGAGGGTATGCTGTAATATTGAATGAAACTGAGAATTGTGATATGAAATATGTAGGTACATTATTATATTGTGATTTATTTATTTATATACCTAAGTATATATTTATATATAAATATCTACGTGTATCTTAAGTATGTATGTATTTTTATTATTATTAGTCGATGTAATATATATTACAACACATATTGTAGTTTTTAATATAATTATGCATTTTTATGTACAATGTAATCTACACTGCCAACTGCCCATTTATTTATTTTTTCTTACATGATTCATGTCCATCCTAAGGTTGTCTGTAAGAAATTGCTATTAGCGATAAGACCGCCAATTGTACTACTTTTAATCTATTTGTGTCCTGTTATAATTTATGTTGGTTTACAATAAAGAATATTCTATCTATCAGCGCCACGATAGATATTTTCTATCGACATTTAGTAATTTTATCTTAAGAAGAGGGCACAGACATTTATGGCTCAAATCTGGAGCAGCCCAACTGGGGAAGTACAGTTCTCGCCAGACTTATTGTCCGGGTTGAAGGTGGCACGAGCTATCTTTAACCCGGCCGTAAAAATCTGAAAAAGAAAAATATTGGATTAGAATAATTTAAAACGACAGATTACGACTTGAGCTTTCGTTTTTATTTACTACAATCGAATATTTTTCTTTCTCTGATTTTTACGGCCGGGTTAATGTTAGCTAGCGCCAACTTCAACCCGAACAATAAGTTTGGCGAGAACTGTACATTTGTACGGCTAAATCTGCCTAACGGGAGCATTTTACACAACATAATACCACGCTACACATAGCACGGAAAACCGTCCAATTATATTCAAAGAAATACACACATCATATCTCCAATATTACGTGTCATTCCCTTGTACTGTAACGTCGCCTTTCCTCAAATCTTATGGGAAATCTTGTAAGAAGATTGGCTCGCTTGCCTGCCTCCCGCCCTAATTAGCAAGTAATATAATTAATTTGCAGACACTCCTAATCTTTGATCTTCAAAAGGAAGGAGGATTTATTCGTGTGAATTGTTGCTTACTCGACACGCTCTAGTGATGTTTAAGGGGTTATGGGAAAATGAGTAATAGCTTTTTGTTTCGTGTGATCTTTGGCTGAAAATAAATAAGAGGAGATAAAGGATCGCTAAAAGTAGAAAGAAACATTTTATTTCCATGAATATAGGTACACATAGGACAAAAAACTGGTAACTAAACAATAGTATCTAGGTATAAACTGTATGTACTGTGTATGTGTAACTGTGTACTAAACTGAACGTTGCCACTCTCTGTATACCAGAAGACGTGCTACTATACTACCTCTGGGAGCTATGAGCTGGTACCTAACTAAAATTCAGGGTACGGACAAATACCTGCTGGAAGTATAAGATTTTTTTTTAAACTGTGATAATGGCATGTATGGATGGATTGGAATCCCCAAGGAAAACGAAAACTTGGTCGTCCCAAACAAACGGAGAATTCGGAGTCCGATTTGGAGAACCCGGAAAATAAAGCGCGAAGCTCAAGACGGACATCAAGATGGAGAGTCGCTGTGGACGCCATTTGCCCCATGTAGTGGACGTAGGATCTTAAGTCAAGTAAGTCAAGAAAACGGTTTCCAATCTGCCTCCTCCACTTATAACTACCAAGAAACGGACAAATAGCCACTGGTCTTGGCAGCTTCGTTTGATAAAGCACAGTAAATAAGTAAGGACTTCTTGAGGTCCAATATTAGTAAAATATAAATATCACCAAGGCATTAACTGTCCCACTACTGGGCACGGGTTTTCTCTCATAATGAGGTTAGTTTTATAGTCCACCACGTCAGCCTAGTGCGGGTTCGCAGTCTTCACACGCCGTTGAGGAAATCCCTCAGGCATGTAAATTTCCTCAAGATATTTTCTTTTACCGTTATAAGCGAGTATGTATAATGAATAATGAATGATTACGCAAATGGTTACAAAAATACAGAGGTGCGTGCATTGAATTCGGACTCGAGACCTACGACTTAGTAGTCCCCACTGGGGGGCTAGACAAACAAAATGTATGTAAATGACATTAGTGACAGCTCGATTTGCCGAAAACTTGTGTCATTTCCATACATTTTGTTAGTCGATTCGAATGTCAAAATGCAACTTGTCTAGCCCCCCTGGACTGCTAAGTCGTAGGTCCATCAAATATAAATAGACAGCAAAAAAGGTTTTAAATATCGATTTTAGAAAGTGAATTGGAGACCGTTTTGCAGTTGAGATGCGACACGCAATAAGCCGATTTCCCCAAGGAGTCAGAGGTCAGGTGACAGGTCACTGCGTAAAATGGGGATTTTATTTTTACTTGGCATTGCGCACACACGTCACGCACTATGATAGTAACTTCGTAAGGGGGCGTCCATAAATTACGTGAGGTGTTTTTTTAAATTTTCTGTCGCTCCCTCCCCCCCTGGTGAGATGTCGTCAGATTTTATTCAACCCCCTCCCTCATCCCCCAATCTCACGTGAGATTTTTCAAAATGTGTGTTTCTTACGTAAACCCGTTGGATTGTTATTGTAAAAAGAAAAAAAATATGCTTCGTGCTTTTATTTACGACTAGTTAAGACTAGTAATCAATATTGCTGAAAGTTTAATTATAAGTGTAATAAAAATAGTTTTTTTTTTGTTTCAATCAGAAAAAAAAATGCGTGATATTTGCCGAAACCCCCCCTCTCTCCAACGTAAGATTAGATGAGATTTGACTCGACCCCCTCCCCCCTTTAAACATCTCACGTATTTTATGAACGCCCCCTAAGTCATTGGTTAAAACGTGCCATGTATTGCCTGTGCCTGTATTCCCTGAAGGGTTAGGCAGAGAACCGATACCCACATTTATCTACTCTATGCAATGAGGCGAGCCTAAGGCATTTCTTCATCAGCATTCTGAAAGCGGCCAAAAGGATTGGTGAACAAAGCTTCTTCAAAAGACACCAACAAAGAATATTTCAGCTGAGTTTTGGATATATTGTCTCTTTTTTTTAATGAAGGAAAAAATCTCTTGCGTCCTGCGAACCTGCGTCTTTTCCTTGTCCTTCGTCTTCCTTCACATTCTAAACTTACGTCTTAAGGTGACGTAGCGACATCTATTGTGAAAATACTTCACAATGCATGGAAGCTTAGAAAATGCTTAAAATCTTTAATGACTGCGAGTCTAAAATTTCCTAGTGAAAAAAGCCAATCCCCAATTCCAAAAGGCTTTTTGAGACAAAAGGTAGCCCTTCCTCATGACCCGATATATTTCTTTTATCGATATCTGTTTAATCGAGAAAAGGTACACTGTTACTTTGGCATTTAAAATTAAGTATGGTTTTCTTTCCAAGCCTATTCTTAAGCCCCTCACATTCCTAGCAGCATTCGCCTTTTTAACCTTTATATTACCTTTTGAAAGAAAACCCTTTTTAAAGATAAACAGTCGCGTAGTGATTTACAAGCCCATATACGGAAAGTGTGTGCTGGCTATAATTCGCAGCGGGTATTACATCTAGTACCAATTTACCAAATAGCCACAGTATGAGAAAACATACGGGGAGATTTACGTAAGCTATTGTCTTAGGTGTTTATGATTACAGTGTTCTACGAGATATACCATCACGCCTGTATTCCTTGAAAGGTTAGGCAGAGGTGTACCGCAGTACAGTGGCAGTTCAAGGACAAATCTATTGCCATCATCATTATAAACAGCCAAAAGAGGTACATCATTTAGGCCAATTTCGATGACCTCCTTTAGAAGTGTCCCAAAGTAAGGCACACCTCCTATCCTGTCTTTTGTGCTTCACAACCTGCACTCAAAGCGACCTCTGCGTTGCCACTGACGACGCTGAAGTGGCGAAGTTTTGGCCAAACCAAATTTAATTTTAAAATTCGTACCTTAGACACAAAATAGAAGAAGGTGGCTCGTCTGCTCGACTTTAAAAAGGAAATTAAACAAAGCAGGTATCCACCCACCGGACTGGACCGTATGTTTCCACTCTCGTGTTGAGCTAAAATACGGCCTAGTAGTTATTACAGAGTTGACAAACTGATTTATTAGAGGTAAGTACTCGCCAGCCTTACCGATCGTAAAGGAGTGGGTTTTACGGTATGTTAGATCTGCGACTATAACAATGTTATTATTTTGTTTAATATACTTCTAACTAGCGTAGCAAAAGTTAACAATGATTTTCAATTTTATAAATAAATACATATTTTTGGACATGTTACACAGCACCATCTATAGTCTGCGCAGAACTAGTTGGCCTAACTAAGCAGAGCTTATACTTTAGGCAAAGGTACAGTTCACCGTATTTCCATTCTAAGTAAGAGGGGTTGAGCCTTACCATTAACCAAGATAGAAGCAAGCTTAGTTTGTGGCTCAATGCTATTTTGTATTGCAATATGTTACTTTGGTTAATAAACATTTATTCTTATTATGAACTCCATAAACTAACCCAATGAAACTTAACTTGGCTTGGGAACGCACGATTTAGAGTAGCGATCACTAGCGAGAACTAAATATTTCTGCCACAAATCATAAACAAAAAACAACATTGAGAGATAAAAATATCCGTACTATGAATTGAATACACTTCACCGACCCTTTCCTTCCATTTGTATTGTCAATGATGCAAAAATACAAAATCCTCTCGGTGTTGTTTACAAATCGGAAAAATGTAGGTCGAGCGGTATTTTCACCGTTACATAAGCCATTACCCCGGCAGGTTTCCTTCTCAGCACCCCTCAATGTCATCGAAACATTCCGACCCAATAAATTTAGGTTTGTTCTCCAAAAAGTCAGATCAGAATAGGTTTTGTTTTAAGAATATTTTTTGGTGAAGGCCAAAAGTTACCGAAATTAATAAAATGGCGCTTTCAAAATTATTACGTAGGTACTAACTTCTGCCCGCGACTTCGTTTCCGTAGAAGTGGAATTTTTCCCCGTTTTTTCCACTCCTATTGGTCATAGCGTGATGATACATACCCTATAGCCTTCCTCGATAAACGGGCTATCTAACACAGATAGATTTTTTTAAATCTCGGGGAAAACTCCCCCTTTCAAATTTTCTGAGATCCGAGATTTTGTTATCATTAACTTCGAACTCAGTCCAGGCAAAAATATTTTGGGAACATTTAATTATTATTCCATGACATGACAGTAAAAGTTGCTTTAACGCGAATAACAAGGCTATATATAAACAAATTTATTCAATGAGTGTCATCTTTTAATAGGGAGAGATTTTATTTTTAGATTCAGCGCCACGATAGATATTTTTTATCGAAATTTAGTAATTTTATCTTAAGATAGGTAGGGCACAGCCATTTATGGCTCAAATCTGGAGCAGCCCAACTGGGGAAGTACAGTTCTCGCCAAACTTAATGTCCGGGTTGAAGTTGGCAACTTTAACCCGGCCGTAAAAATCGGAGTAAGAAAAATATTACTAATTATAGATGAACAGCTAGTTACTAATATACCTGCTTAACCCCAAGGAATACAGGCGTGATAGATAGTATATCATTTGTAAACGTACACAGAAAACAAGAAAAATTCTACCCAACGCTATTCCAGGGAAAAAGCAAGAGCGGTTGCAATTTCCCGTCAATATGGCGTCCATTTAGCGTCTGTGCGATACTTTTTGCCGCCATTCTGGCGCCACATTTATCTTCTAAGGAGATGCCACTCATTGTTAACTTTGCGTCGCTGCATTGGGTCGGTGACACCTTAACTGTAACGGCTTTGAACACAAATTGTATTCATGAAAATATGACGAAGAATAAAATAGTAAATTGTTTGACAGTCTTTTTACCCGACGACACGGCAAAAAAAAAGACGAAGGAAGGCTTTTATATTAGGCATATATGTATCTTCCTATTTACGTATGTTTCACTACAATTCAATTCAATAAATTGTTTATCAGAAAGCTGACATAGGAATTATGTTCTTGTTACTTGATTTTCAGTTGATATCTTTCGTAATCGGCGGGTTGTAGTTTTTAAACTATTTTTTTTAAACCATGTTAGTGTAGTGGTAAGCTAGAGGTCCGGGTTCGATGGTTGAGTAAAGTTATAGGGTTTTTCTATGAAATTCTCAGTAGTAGCTTTCAGTTCGTATCCCTGTCACCTTGAAATGATGAAATGATATTTATTTCTGCAAAGAGGTCTATCAAGGAAATGTTTATAAGTCAATGTTTTTTTTTTAACTAGATGCATTAGTACGCATTTGCCTTATTATGTTTTACCTACTTCCCTTACGGAGACTTCAACTGAATTGATCCCTCTATAGGACCATATTTTTTTCCCAAAATTTAAGGTCACAAGAAACACAAAATTCTACTGAGACATTATTAAGTTATTTCATTTAACCTACAAAAGTCGTAAACTTCGTAATAAGGGCCAGTCTTTTGTTATTCTAATTAAATCTCAGCTTAATTAACTTTTGACTTTGAATTCATTTATTTCTTCAAAGCAACTTCTCTCAGGCACTTTTCACGAATACTTTTTTACTTAGGTGCAGAAAAAATATACTTTCAGCTTATAATGTTAGAGAGAGAATATATCCCAGGCATGTAGGTTTCCTCACGATGTTTTCCTTCGCTGTTTAAGCGCGTTACAGTAAATGACAATCGTTATTTTTAATGAAGGAAAAAATCGGCGGGCGGGCAGGATTCGAACCTGCGCGTTCTGGTTCGGTACACCAGACGCTCTGACCACTAAGCCACCGCTCGCCCTGCTCGCCAGTCGAAATCTTCCTCCACATTCTAGAAGGCGCAGGTTCGAATCCTGCCCGCCCGCCGATTTTTTCCTTCATTAAAAATAACTTGTAATCTTAGCATGGAAAATGCTTAAAAAAAATACAAAAAGATAATGACAATCGTGTTAATCTGTATGTAAGTGTGTAATATGACTGACTATAATATGTATGCCTATTTGTTATAATATTTCTTGTTTGATCAATTTTTTTTTATTCAATGTACGCATTACATTTTTACAAGCTTTTATTCAACTTGCTTTGTTAGTTTGTGTGTATGTTTAGAGCAAAATTTATATATTTTTAGTTAATATTAAAACCAAAGCTTGTCCGTAAATATTTTTTACTTTCAATTTTTTACTAAGGGCCTGCTTTTACAGCTTAATGATAAGTTCTCGTTAAATTACCTAACATAATTATAATTTTAGTAGTTAGTGGTTATACAGGGGATGTGAAACAGGGGGGCTAGACAAGTTGCATTTTGACATTCGAATCGACAAACAAAATGTATGCATATGACATTAGTGACAGCCCGATTTGTCGAAAGCTTGTGTCATTTCCATACATTTTGTTTATCGATTCGAATGTCAAAATGCAACTTGTCTAGCCTCCTAGGCCCGTAACGTTCTAAATAAATTGAAGGCTTGGCATCTACCCTATCATACTTCTATTAAACATGTAACTAGGATGATATGTAAACAACACAATTGTATTTAAAACTATAAAACGTTTATCTATTATAATTTGCATACTTCGTTTCATTCAACGTTTGTAATAACAAATAGTTATGCTCTAACCAGACTTGTACTTCATTTGCATCGTCGTTTCGCGAATTGTAACATTCAAATAAGGGAGATTGCTTCACTGCGGAACGTGTCTTGATAGTCACCAAAGAATGAACTGATTTCTGAATGCCTGAATGCGTCATTCTGATGAAAATTCATTCCCAATTCCTATTAAAAATCCAATGGAAACAAAATTTCTGAATGCCAGGCAGTACACATTGAAATAAAACCAGTTTTTAACCCTCGACGCAAAAACGACGGAATGTTATAAGTTTGACGAGTCTGTGTGTGTGTCTGAGGCATCGTAGCTCCCGAACCCTCCTCCTCCTGTGGTTATCCCTAGGATACCACTGCTTACACACAGGGAATACGCGCGATGTTTTCTCTTATTTATGTAAGTATCCATAAATTATTGTATCAGATATCATTCTTAAAAATTTACATTTATAAGAGTAACCATGGAGTTTCTTGCCGCTTCATCTCCATAGGAACGACTAATTTGGAACCGTGCACCTAATTTTGACATTTCATAAGTGCCTGTATAAGGTTCTATTTTGATTTTGATTTGATTTTATAAAAGAGGTACTAAATGAAAATACAAAGTGATTTTACGCACGATATCATGGAACGCGTGCTCTGTATAAAGTACATAAACTTGATCCATAATGTCACGTTTTCGTTTTGACTCAGCACTTACATCGCACCCCAATCCGCTTACTTATTCAGATCTCCTAAAATTCATTCATTTTTTATAATTCATTCATTTTTCATGTAGTCGAGAGAATCTGGGGAACGTGCGCGGGTAGCAAGTACCTACTTGATAATGGACTGGCATTTATAGAATTATTTCATTAATGTTACGTTACGTAAATTACAAGTAAGATTATTAGGTTATGGTTATATTCGTAATACCTATTATATTATAGTAGGTATGATGGTAGAGAAAAATATTTTTTTTATACACATTGTATATAAATAAAACTTAAGCAAAACTTCAATCCTGGGACATTTTACACAGCACCATCTAGTCCCAAACTAAGCAGAGCTTGTACTATGGGTACTAGACAATGGATATAATACACAATTGTTATTAGTATGAAATTTATAATGAATATGTAATATTAAGTAATTAATTAAAGCCCTCCACATCCGCATTGCAATGCTTGTAAAAGGCCGCTAAGTTTCAAGCACACAAAATTATGATGTAACACCTTATGTACACTTGGCATGCAATAAATGTTTGAATCTTTGAATCATGTATCCTTTTTTTGTAAATACATACTTATAATATACTAGCTTCCCGCCAGCGGCTTCGCCCGCGTGGTCATATAATTTTTTCCCCCGTTTTTGCAACATTTTTCATTACTACTCCGCTCCTATCTATCTATAGGCTATATATCATCACGCTACGACTACGTAGCGTGATGATATATAGCCTATAGCCTTCCCCGATAAATGGGCTATCTAACATGGAAATAATTTTTCAAATCGGTCCAGTACTTTTTACTACTAACTTTCCTCTTTATAATATTAGTACTTATAGAGTATAGAAGTATAGATATAGATAAGAAACACCCAGACAAACACATTAAACTAAAATTAAAAATCCCGACACCTAGGTACATTTATATATGAACTAAGTCATATAATCTATATGTACTACTAATATTATAAAGAGCAAAGATTTGATTTGATTTGATTTGAGTGAACTGTCTATTTTCAAATCTAATCTTCCAAGGTGCTATTGTGAAATTTTTTCTCGATCTCTAGGAATGGGACTTTGGACCGCACGCTGAGCAGCCGTACTTACGACCACAAGTGAGGCAGATTTTTTATCAGATTCTAAATTGGACTACATTACACGCTACTAAAATGTACTAAATTGGGCTCTAATTTAGTACCATTTAGTTTCGCAAAAATCAAACGCCGATCCTGAACAAGCAAAAAATAAATTTAGTATCCATACCCTTTACCAATTTTGCTTTGAAACGTAAAAATATGAAGCTGAAAGATTCCTTCGTAGCATCATAAGGAGCATTCGCGCGTAATGTCGTTACAGAGTCGAACACTCATGAGGCGAACAGAACATAACAGTGCGCAACTTGTAATGATAATTTTTATTATAAGTTTTTTTGTACACACTATGGGCTTACGTTTCACCACTAATTTGTCTTTTGGTATGCAACAGTGCGGCCGACGATGGTGCACGCTTACCCAGTAAGTACCTTTTCAATCGAGTTTTGAAGACCGCTAGATTATATTTTTCCGGAAACATACGCCGGACACGAGTTCCACTCCTTCGAGCATTACATTGCGGAATGTCTGTAATATTTTGATACAGCTTGTCAAAATCTAATCATTATTATATTACTGACGAACATTCGCTTGTAATGCCACATTTCAGATTCGATTTTGTGCACGATGTTTCAAGCTATATTAAAATATTACAGACATTTCGCACTGTAATGCTCGGTTCTCCTCCCTCACTGATGTAATACTCGAATTGTATTATTACAGATTGCGCACTGTTATGTTCGGTTCAAATTCAAACTCATTAAAAATGATTTTATTTCAAACTAGCTGAAGTAGCGAACTTCGTAGCGCCATTAAAAGGTTTCTCACCGTTTAAACCGTCCCTAGACTACGACAAATATTTCAAAACCCAAATCAGCTAAATCGGCCTAGTCGTTCTCGAGTTTTAGCGAGGCAAACTGCAATTGATTTTTATAGTATACTAGCTTCCCGCCAGCGGCTTCGCCCGCGTGGTCTTATAATTTTTTCCCCGTTTTTGCTACATTTTTCATTACTACTCCGCTCCTATTAGTCGTAGCGTGATGATATATAACCTATGTTACTCGGGGATAATGTAGCTTTCCAAAGGTGAAAGAATTTTTTAAAACGGGCCAGTAGTTTCGGAGCCTATTCATTACAAACAAACAAACAAACAAACAAACAAATCTTTCCTCTTTATAATATTAGTATAGATTATGATTATGATAGATAAAGCTTGTAAAAACGCTTTTTTATGAAACGTTAAATTATTCTAGTTGCACGGTTCCAAAAAGTTAGTCCTGGAGAAGAATCCGGCAAGAAACTCCATGGATAAGTACTCTTTTAAAATGAGCTCTTACATTTTTTTACTGGTACACTGACGAGGCAGAATGTGTGGTTTGCACTCACTGAAGAATGCTCGACTTTGTAGTTACATTACAGGCGAATGGGAAGGAACCTTTAGACTAAAATTATAAGTGAGCCTTTTTGAGATACCTGAAACCTCCGGTGTCAGGATATTGGGTCTTCTGAAACCTGAAATTATTTTGACACTGCTTTGGCTTATATTTCTACGAGATTTTTCTTGACAGATTCTATTAATAGGTTAAAGGGTACAACATTTTTTTACAGGCGTGTTTTTGACAAGCTCTTTTTAATAAATAAATAAATATTTTGGGGACATTTTTACATAGCACCATCTAGTCCCAAGCTAAGCAGAGCTTGTACTATGGGTACTAGACAATGGATATAATACTTATATGCTTTTTTTTGTAAATACATACTTATTATACATAGGAAACACCCAGACAAACACAAATACTTATATTCATCATCACATAAATATTTATGTCTTGTGGGAATCGAACCCACGACCTCGTGATCAGCAGTCCGGTACTCGAACCACTAGACCACAGACGTCGTCGCGTAATGTACTTTAAATGGCTTATTTTGCCAATATTTCCATGTTTTACATACAAAATGCTTTATCTACCTTATAAGTCTAAAAGCCAGATCGATTCTCAGGTCGAGCAGAGTGCTATTGGATTGTTCTATGAAATTTTTAGTAGCAGCTCGATGTTTGGATATGGGGCTCGCCTATTACACAGGACCTTAAACTTACTGCCATAATGTGGGCCCACTTCTGCCTAACACTTTAACGATAGAAGCGTGGTTATGTTGTGTAATATGAGTATTTACCCTACTCTAGGAGTCATAATGTTCAAGACCACAGACTATAGTGTCACATGTTGGTTTAAGTGCTCTCCTTATGCATAAGTAATCCTTTCTAAGATATAATATATAGTTAGGTCGGTAATGTTACAAGTTAAAAGGAAAATTAATTGAAATTTGAATAATTAACTCATTATCGTTCGGGTCTTGCAGTTTTAGGCTTACGTCAAGACGCCTACCGCCTTAGTCACCCGTGACCATGGACGCTGTAAAGGGTCCGAAACGTCGGGATTAAAATAATATCAATATAACGCGATAAAATCCGTAAAAAAGTAGTTTTATTTCAATGTCGCGAAGTGTCAGAAATCAGTACTTACATATATTTACATAAAAAATATTTTTGTGGTGCTATTTTGTGGAGGCGGCCAGCTTGGATTTGAAACTTATCTATTGTACAGTATTCTACTAGTCCAGCCCTTTCATTTGATACACATATTGTAGGAGTTGTGAAAAAAGATGTGATCCGCCATTTTTGACCGATTTTCACCGAACATAGCTAAGAATACTCCTAACTAATTCACCTTTAAACAAAAAAAGAAACAAAATTAAAATCGGTTCATCCGTTCGGAAATTTCGATGCCACAGACAGATACACACACGCGTCGTTTTGCGTCGGGGGTTAAAAAGTCAAAATAGATATTTGCACGGTTCCAAAAAGTGGGACTTATGTAGAAGAGACTCTTTTAAAAATTGAGCCATTGCACAGAAACATAAACTTCAAGCTGCTTCTGAGAATTTCATAGGAAAACGCAATAACACTGCTCGAGATGGGAATCGAATCCAGGACTTCTAGCGTACCAGTGGCGCTCAGGACTACTAGGCTATTTTATTTTGGCATTTTTTATAGCTTTCAGTAGCACAGATTTGGTTTTTATTTTACAACTAAACGCTTACAGCCTCGTTAAGTACCTAGTTAGTTCAGTTAGTGGCTGATTAGCGGCGGAATTAACTTAGTCTACTTTTATAGGCTACACTCAGCCATTATTTTAACGACGAATCAAGATAATTAGTGACAGTGAGCTCCCTAAATAATGGTTGACATACACGATGTCTGACGTATGCGTCCCGTCAGTAAGGACGATTCAGAGCTCTTTAAAAGGCTTGTTCAGATTTTGCGCTAAATACTAATAGTCATAATTATAATTATACTAATATTATAAAGCTAAAGAGTTTGTTTGTTTGGTTGAACACGCTAATCTCAGGAACTAAGGGTCCGATTTGAAAAAATCTTTCAATGTTAGGTGGATATGTATGAATATGTTATATATGTTATGTATGTAATGTTAGATAGCTGGTTTATTGAGGAAGGCTATTGGCCATAACATCATAAAGCTACGAGCAATAGGAGCGTGAAAAATGTTGCAAAAACTGGGAAAAAGTTTAACTTCTATTAAATTTATTTATTTAGACTTCAATGTTACAAAGGTAGTATAAAAAGAGGGACTTAATGCCTGAAGGCATTCTCTACCAGTCAAGCTTTGAGTGTGAGAGAAAAAGTTAAAATAGGTACAAAAAATAAACATTAAATATACGTAATACAATTTTCTTGACTTTAAAAGAGACCATAATTCTCAGAAGAGCGTTCGAGATTCGTTTGATGGTATGAGTAGGCTCCGAAACTACAGGACCGATTTGAAAAATTCTTTCACCATTAGAAAGCTAAATCTTTACCGAGTAATGTAGGCTATAATTTTTTCGAATTACCCAGACTCACTGGCGAAGCCGCTGGCTGAAAACTAGTTAACAAAACTAGTTAAAAAGATAGTTAGAAAAATTATAACAGGCAGGACCTCGAACCAGGGGGGCCAGATAAGTTGCATTTTGACATTCGAATCGACAAACAAAATGTATGGAATTGACATTAGTGACAGCCCGATTTGTCGTTAGCTTGTGTCATTTCCATACATTTTGTTTGTCGATTCGAATGTCAAAATGCAACTTGTCTAGCTCCCGCTGCGCTGCGCTGCTTCTACAAAAAAAAACTATAGAAATAAATATTAACAATTAAGGACAAACTTATTGCAATGTATACAAAAGTTACGAAGTATTATAAAACAAACATATCTTTTAGATTTTTGACGGCTTTTTAGCTTGTTTTGACGATAACGTCGGAGTAGTCGGGAAGTTTGTCCTTGTCCTTTTTATCTCGTCAAACTTGACTCTTAACAAACGATTACGTAATTAGGAAGGGTCTTGAACCCTCTTGATGAAGAACAGTAATCAGTAATGTATTCTTAGCTTTAGACAACCTAATCTGTTACTGTATTGTGACTACCTCGTTAGCCTAGTGGTTCTAAGTTGACTGCTATGCTCGAGGTCCTGGGTACGATTCCCAAGTCGAGCAACGTGTTATTGGGATTTATTATGAAATTCTCAGTAGTAGAGTTTGGAGTTTTGCCTGGTTAATGGCAATAGGGTCGCCCCTATAACATGGGACCCTAACGGGACAATGTTTTGGGTGTAGGCAGCAGTATCCTGAAAAAGTAGTTGAATTCCGAAATGACAGTCAATTTTCAGTAATTGGAGAGGCACTTCGAAGAAGAAGACGATTTACTTTGCTTTGTTTTGTAAATATTAATAAATGTAGTGTTTTTAGTTACTGGAATTAGTAGATTCGTAGTAATTAAATAAATAAATTAGTCTAACTCCGAATGCCTAACGCATTGGCGTACACGCACAGTTCGCAAAAAGTTTTTACCTTTTATTTGAAAAAGGTGATTCCATTTCTTATTGAAATTAACGTGGATTCGGTATGAGAATTCCATCTTATAGATACGCAACTAAATCTAACATTTTCATTGCAAAAGATTGAAATGATTTGAATACCAACTAAAAGAATTTTAATTTTGGATATTATTTCTTTGAATCCTTTGAGGGTAAAAGATAAATCTATTGAATTGGCCCCGGAATGAGATCGTATTGAAATACTTTTACTTTTTACTCAAAAGGTATCTTTTTGGCCGTCAAGACTACCTTTTGACCAAAAACCCAACTGGCTTCAATAGTCTTGTACCAGCTGGTAAAGGCTAAAGATTATATTCCTAAGTGGAGCACTTTGATTGAAAGAAAGAAAGAAAATATAAAATTAAAAAACTAAGTAAATACATTTTGTTACCAAAAATAGGTTCACACTCAGCATGATGCCTTATTTATGGTATATCCCACAATACAGCGTTGGTTTTCAGTGTGAACCCCAAATGACAGAAGGACGTAAACTACTTAGGTACCTACTAACAATTTGCACAAAATAAGGTAAAAAAAACAATTAAAATAAAAGATAAATAATACCTAAGCACAGAACACTTAATTTAAAAAAGAAACAAACGAAAACAAAACTATAAATATAACATAATACTTATGGATAATAACTACCTAGCATAAGTTAATATTTAAATTAATAAAAAAATGGGATTGATTGACGCCGCCGCATTACGCTGAGTGGGGACCTTATTGTTATAAACAACGGCGACGCACAGTTAGGTCTATTATTGTTGGTTTAGTGTAACCATTTTTTTATTTTTTACCTATACCTGTCTTATGTATGTACATGTCGCTGTTTTTGTAACAATAAAATCTTTCTTTCTTTCTTTTTTCTTTCTTTCATTGAGATTGGGATTATCAGTTGCGGGAATAATCGAATAGATCAATACCGAGCAAGTCAGTCATTTCTATAGACGAGATGCCGATGTGTGGCAGTGAGGTCTTGTATAACCGTAACACGTCGTATATATATTTTAGACCCTAGGCAAGAATTTTTGTATAAAAAGTACCAGTAAAATAAAATGGTGGCGTATAAACGCCTTTATTGCAGGCATTCAGGCATTTGAATACTTATATTTTTATTTACCTGCCATAAAATATTTCAGTTACAGTCAGACTTTTAATATAAAAAAAGTAACAAGTTTCTGTTCTATTTATAAGCAAAAGGTTCTAATATTGTAGCCTAAACAGTCGTCTGAGCTTTTGAAGTAAAAAGTAATAACTCGGTTCTTTGTGATACTGTATTGCTAGACCAATATTGTGCAGAGATAAATAACATTTATCACATTTCAAGAACACAGTATATAGTTTCTTTGTTTTGAGATACGGAGTGGCTTGGTGTGGCTAATTCAAAATGGCGTCGCAAGACTTGGAGCCTAGAAAAGTTGCAATTTGACATTCAAATCGACATACGAATAGAAAGAAACTGTATGGAAATGACATTAGTGACAGTCCGATTTAAATATAAATATACTGGGACTTTTTATAATAATAATAATATAATAATAATAATAAATATCCTGGGACATTTTTTACACAGCACCATCTAGTCCCAAACTAAGCAGAGCTTGTACTATGGGTACTAGACAATGCATATAATACTTATATACTTTTTTTTGTAAAAACATACTTATAATATATAAGAAACACCCAGACAAACACAAACACTTAAGTTCATCACATAAATATTTGTGTCTTGTGGGAATCGAACCCACGATCTCGTGATCAGCAGTCCGGTACTCGAACCACTAGACCGGAGACGTCGTCGATTCGATTTGTCGAAAGCTTGTGTCAATTCCATACATTTTGTTTCTATATGTTTGTCCATTCGAATGTCAAAGTTCAACTTTTCTACAGGTCTTCTAGTAGCTATGGTCAACAACACTAACATCACCAAAAATACTATGTTATTACTATTATCAGCCCACTGCAAAGCAAATGCCTCTCTACCTTCCACTCCTCGAGTTTAGTCAAGTTCGTCCCGAAGTCTCTATCTGGGCTTCATGTGTGGTCTTACGCCTTGTGGATGTGGACTCCACTTAGTCCTAATTATAGCCCACGGTTCGTCCAACCTGTGTTATCAGACTTAACATAATACTGATTAATAAACGTCACTGAGCCACGAGCACCTCCACTACTTAACTAAAGCAATGTGGAACAATGGAATGGAATTTTTAGAAGGGGGAGAGCCGAAACAGCCTTCTGTTAATTACCCATCAACAACGTAACAATGTCTCCACAAACGCTCTTAAAGTTCAAATGATCCGTATTTGCTCATGGCGTCGTTCCGGTAATGGCAGCCGTCACAACTTCAGCCATACTTTCCGAAGGTATTTAAATGTTTAATCGTCAAAGTAAATTACTAATTCACGCGGGATGCCGTGTCGATCCTAATTCAGTTGGAAATGGACGTTGAGAAGGATATTGACTTTTTAACTAGAAAATAGAAGATTATAACTTTAACTTTAATAGGATATGGTTAATTAAATTACATACTATTATGTGCCTCGGAGAGCACGTAAAGCGGCCCCAGTTGTCATACGAACACCTATGACAATCGTTAGTGGTAGTCAGAAACCTAAATAGCCTGACAACCAGTATTTCCTTCGAATATCGGTATTGCCCGTCAATTGGGTTGCGGAGGTCTGATGGCATTCTCTTCGTGTAAAATACCGATATTCAGCCGTATCTGGTCACACTGGAATCCGACCCTAACATGGATGGGAAAAAGGTTGGGAACAAGAAAAAGACGTCCGTGTTTAGTAGAAGTGTAGATTCTGAAGTACACACACATTTCGTTGGTATTTAAGGTCCTTGGTAGGCCTCGGTAGCCTGAACTGCTACCTTCAAGGTCGGGCTCGATTCCTAGTTGAGTAGTCTTATTCTAGTTTTATTAGAAAATTCTTAAAAGCAGGTCGAAGTTTGGATTTTGTTCACCTCCTATTACATGGGATTTAAATATACCGGTAAACTATGCGTGACAATTAGTACATACAATGCCGAAATTACGGACTTCATGCTTAGGAAGTAGACCCCAGGCTTGTGAAACTGACATATACGTGGGACACTCAGAAAGTTTTAAGAAACTAAAAAACTAACTTCTATGAAAAAAATATTTTTAATAAATCTTTTCAAAGAACTCTCCACCAGCCTCTATACAAAGTTTCATGCGTCTGAACCAATTTTCAAAGCATTTTTTCCAGTCCTCCGCAGACACCTCTTCCACGGCCTTCTCAAACGCTGCTAGCGCGTCTTCCGGCGATGAAAACTGTATCCCTTTGAGCTAATTTTTTATTTTAGGGAAACCACATTAAGCCACATTTAAAATCATAAAAAATCATTGCACGAAAATGTTCTCGATGCAGATCCATTTTTTCATGAGACAAGAAAATTTAATTTGGCTCTCATAAAAATGTAGACGGAAATTTGAAAATCGAACATTGGTGTTTTTACTTTTAAATAATCGAAGTTTTCAAAATAATTACAAGTGGCCAGTGTCTTATACATAAAAACTTTTTGTCGCAAAACTGTCTGAGTAGCTTGGTAAATAGAAATAAAAAAAAATATAAACTATGAACGTAACATACACATCGGCTCAAACCTTCGGGGATAGCAACGAAGATGTCACCAGCAAAACTTCACCCATCAATCCGCAAATTACGCAGATCTATCCGCGGATAGCCGAGTTAAAACCCATTCGATTTTATGACCTCATACACCGTTCATAGTGTCGTTAATGCTTTGAGAGCCATCCGCCATGATGGCTTCCATTACATGTGGGATTGACGTAAAATTTTATGTGTCAGATCTAGTTTCAGGCTTATCTTTTATATGGAGTGTTTGATGACTGACTCGTTAGCCTAGTGGTGGAAAATGCAACAGTTCCCTTCGTTCTTTTTTGTCATGTGGAAAATCCTCATGGAAACCTTGCCACCTGGGGTGGCAGCAGGGTATGCTCTCATACCGACTATAAGCCGTTTGGTGTGTAAAATGTATTCATTATAACAATTTAGGTAATTTAAAAGATTGTCGGGGTATTCCTTCCTCGAAGCGAATTTTGAATCGCAACTAGAATATGCAACGCAAGCCTAAGATTTGTTTATTTTTCATCCTAGCTCAAAATGCTTTATTATAAAACTAACACCGACACTAACACTGAATAAATTATCCGAAAAAATGTTAACTAGATATTAGACATGGAAATACAACTAGTTTTTACGAATTTTATCGTGGTATATTATTATCATTTAAATCGCGACGCTTTGGATTTATTCAGACGCGATAATATATTTTCTTAAGATATTTTACGTTCGGTAGTAAAAATGAATTTTTGACCGAATAAATCTGTGCTGTGGATTTTTAATGTTTCTGAAACTCTCCTGTCAGTGGAGGCTTTACTTTTTTAATACACTACTGTATTATAAAAATAATAGAGTTAGATGGAATAAACTCGGGAGCCATATTCGCCGAAATGTGTCCGACAAAACCCAGCAAACTTGCAACGTTCGAGACTGTTGGCTCGTTCAGTGCAATTAAGTCGTGCAATTCAACCGCAAATACTCTGAAACGTATCCGGTAAAATGCCGATAGTCATGCTATTCGTTCGAGATTCTGAAAGTTAGCCTCTTATATCGATCCGTGCAGATCATTGTTAGTAAGCAGAGATTGGAATTTGATAGGTAGAGTATGTATCTAACAATTTTCAAATGTACTTCAAGATACCGTTATCGTACCCTTTTTAATTAGGTAGTAATAATGAGCAGTGAGAGCCTAGGGGTATGACCACTGGACTGCCAAATCAAAGGTCTCAAGCTCGAATCCAAGGTTTGAATTTTCGTAATCATGTACGTAATTTACGGTGAATGAAAACATCGATCGTGAGGAAAACTGCATGCTATGCTATACAAACATTTATATTTAATACCTGTTTGTATTAACCTATGCCCACAATAAAGAGATTTGATTTGATAATTGCCTAAGAGATTTTCTCGACGGCATGTTAAGTTTGCCAACCCGCATTAGGCCAGCGTGGTGGACTGTAGCCTAAACGATAATTTGAAATGATTAAAGATACACATAAAGATTATTTTCAAAACCAGCCCAGACATTAAAGTGTACAAAATCCGCTATTTTGATTTTATAAAATTTCATGTACCCAGTGACACTCATGCCATCAAGACGAATCTAATGATGTATCATTTATCTAAATCGGTTAAGCCGTTGAGTAGTTCGGTCGGTTCGGTTCGATCGGTTAAGCCGCGTCAAACATAACCCTCCTTTAGCAGTCAGGTAAAAATAAATATATTTCAATATGATTGAATTTCGAGCACCGGGCGAACAATACCAAGAGTAAAGATAAAATTCATAACTGATCAAAACAAATTAGGTATGCTCCAGTGTTTTAAATTTAATTCCAACCGAATTCGTTGTTTTAACTGTGAATTTTGAGTAACTGTCAAGAGCAATAACGAAAACCATTTCTAAGATTCCGTTACTGCTAAAATGTTGAATAATGTCTGTCAGTTTTAAATATTTAAATTATGAGTTTTAAGTCTTGAAGGTTTAAGTTGAAATTCCTTCAAAAGTAATAAAATATGACTATTTTATGAGAGAGAGAATGTCTTCTCAAGTATTATACCTTACTCAAAATATTTTTAAGTAACAACACACCATCACGCTTGTATTGCCTAAGGAGTACGGCAGAAGTATGTATGTATGTATCTTTATTATAATCATCATCAACCCATTAACTGTCCCACTGCTGGGCACGGGTCTCCTCTCAGTATGAGAGGGGTTAGGCCATAGTCCACCACGCTGGCCTAATGCGGGTTGGCAGACTTCACATGCCATCGAGAATATCTTTCAGGCATGCAGGTTACCTCACGATGTTTTCTTTCACCGTTAAAGCGAGTGATAATTACGCAAATGATTTCGAAAAATCAGAGATGCGTGCCTTGGATTCGAACTCGAGACCTTTGACTTGGCAGTCCAATGGTCATACCCCTAGGCTATCACTGCTTTTGCACTATCATCTTCATTAAAACTTTCAAAATTACATAGATAAGCAAAGCCCCACGAAACCGTCTTCACGGTTTGTATGTGGGTACAGAAAACAACTTACTTAAGTGTATTAACGAATAGTTATAGTTTGCTGGTATGATAAGGTCCCATGTAATAGTGGGTGAGCCTATTGCAAATCATGGAGATGGATCACCCTTGATAGGTAGTACATAATATCGGGCGATGCGGCAGTGTATTTAGACCGAAGTAAAAGTGGAAACATTAAAAATAAGCGATGAAAAACCAAACTTGGAACTACTTAAAGTTTCTTAGAACAATATTTCCTTATCATAATAGGTATTATTGCTTGGCTTAACTGTTTCATTGCCCTGTACCATGAGTTCTATCAAATGGCTTTCGATAGGTTTTTACGCATCGAAACGCTATAATCTCATAGCAAATTTAATTCCTCACGTAACCGCTAGAGGTGCTGCGAGGGTTTTCCATACAAATATTTTACGGCGCCGCTAGCGAGTCTAGTGAGAAAAACTCATGGTCGAGGCACTGGTCCTAACCGTGACTGTTACGCTCGAGAATCTAGTTTCGATTTCCAGGTCGAGGAATTGTCAGTTGCAGCTCAGATTTTGGATTTACGATCGGATAAGGGCAATAGGCTCGCCCTCTACTACATGGGACGTAAACATACCGGTGAACAGTAGTTTTATATTAGTACATCTCTGCCTAACCCTTTGGAGAACACAGGCGTGATGACACAACCCTACATTTTGCATTTAAATGTAGTAGGGCACATTCGTTAGCCCTGACTAAGGTCAAAATGCAAATCTTAAAGACAACATACCTCTAATAAATTTGTGCTTGCTTTACATATCAAAACTAATTACTATGGGAACACACGTTCTTGGGTACTTCGTGTATGTTACCTACATATTTGTGCTTCGTATGTGTATTGTTAATTAAGGATTGGTCTTGCTAATGCGATTTAAGGCCCGGTGCAAAGTGGTGGACGAAGCGGCCGGGGCCGGGTTATAAATCTTAGGCTAATATTCAAAGACGACGCTAAGCGTAAACTTAGGCTTCTGTATGCCAAATTGTAATACAAATATGATATACGGAAGTGTTACTTTACGCTTAGCGTCGTCTCTGAATATTAGCCTTAATATCACATTTTACTAAGATAGTATAGCATTGATAGACTTGGGACACTGGAATGCCAAGTTTCTAGGGTGTCTCCAGTTCGAATCCAAGGCATGCATCTCTGACTTGTAATCATAAGTGTATTAATAATTATTTATCACTCGCTAGCAGTGGGACCACAAATGGGTTTGTTAATTTTAGCATAGTTGAAAAAGTATTTTTTGCTGTTCACTGTACCACCAGTGTTTTTAAAATGTTAACTTTAATGCAATTACATCTGCACATATAAAAACAAAAGGCCTCTGAATGGAATTAGCTGATGACGTAACCATGACGTTAAAATTATGTAGGTATTATGTTTTTATACAAATGATACCTTGCACGTCATTTGCGTTGTCAAAACCAACCCTTCACGTATAGCAGTAATTATATTGCAGTAATTATTTTACGGCGAACTGAACTCTACAAGATGGTGGGTAGGTACGTGAGGTACGTCATATAAGTGAACTAAATTGTTCTCTGTATATTATCAAGACTCTTGTGAGACTAAACATGATGCCAAGTATATTAGAAGCGGTTCGACTAAGCACTTGGAGGATAATTTAAATTGAATTATTAGAAACTATTTAACTATCTAACCTGAAGCATACCACAGATAATCTTTAGTTTCAAAAGTATTTGACATTGTCTCATTAAATAGGGGCCGTAAGCACGACTGATGCACTCCAGGGCCCATAGGCAAGTTGCATTTTGACATTCGAATCGACAAACGAATAGAAACAAAATGTATGGAAATGACATTAGTGACAGCCCGATTTGTCGAAAGCTTGTGTCATTTCCATACATTGTCTTTCTATTCGTTTGTCAATTCGAATGTCAAATTGCAACTTGTCTAGCCCCTTTGAACTCGATACCCGGGTCGAGCAAAGTGTTATTGGGTTACCCTATAAAAAAAATTAGTAGCAACTCGGAGTTTCAATTGGTGTCTCACCAATTAACGCAGTCCGCGTTGCTGAGTTTTGGGCCAGACAAGTGTGAGCTCACAACGTGAACTATTATCATTTGCCATCGACACGCTAAGAAGAAGACCCCCTATTACATAGGACAATACCTGGCGAACTCTTCCGGGAATGTAGGCCTGATGGTATGTTTAATGTTTTACATTTGAAATGTTTCCTTTTAATTGTAATAAGAAGACTAAGACTGAGGAGGGGCTCGTGGCTTAGTTATAGCAACGCTGATCAACCGATCTGCAAGGTTAAGCTGCGCTTGCCAAGGTCAGTCTGTGGATGGGTGACCATTCTTAACACATTGAGACCCCTCCGTGCCTCAGAGAGCACGTAAAGCCGTTGTCATACGAACACCTATGACAATCGTTAGTGGAAGTCAGAAGCCCAAAAAGTCTGACAACCAGTCTATCCTTCGATATCGGTATTGCCCAGAAATTGGGTTGCGGAAGTCTGATGGCAGTCGCTTCATGTAAAATACTGATATTCAGCCGCATCTGGTTAGACTGGAAGCCGACCCTAACATGATTGGGAAAAAGGCTAAGAGGAGGATGATGGAAGAAGACTAAGACTATAGACGCCATTCTCGAGCGTAGTCATCCTGAGTGAGTACCTTCAACCGTAGCTAGGTAACTCAGACGTGTAACCAATGCACAAATTCAGTCATAACTGCTCACATTGACCTACTTCCAATGCAATATCGGCTCATCATAAGTATGCAAAGTGCGAGTCAAGAGAGAATCTTAATTAAAATGCTATAGGTACAGAATACGACACGTCTGACTGATTGAAGACGTGGCATTCTTTTACTTTAATTACTACCCAATGCCACTATTTCATCTATTTATTTATTTTTTATTTTATTTATTTATACTTTATGCACAAATAGTACAGAGGCGGACTTAATGCCAAAGGCATTTTTACCAGTCGACCTTAGGGTGATGCAGAGTAGTTTAATGAGAGAAAATACTGTATATGAAACGAATATAAAAGGAAGGATTCCATAAAACAATATCTAAATAAATACTACAAATATATAAATAAACGTAAATACATAATTTATATACATAATATAAATATATATATTATTAATATATATTATTATATAATTAATATAAACACAGATATTGAAGAGATCTATGTATCATTTCTGATTCGATCACGTAGACAAATACCAAACATAGCTCTTTGTATAGCAGGTGATTTTATGTATTTCTATGAAATGACTTCGGAACGCTGGTGGCGCCCTGCAGGGGCCTGCAGCGGCACGGGCAGTTGACGGCAACTGCTGTCATAGCGTTCGGAAGTTATTTTCACTGCATGTGCACTGCACAATTCAAATTGTGAATTGTACTTTAATGGTCATGTCACTGGGCTATCACTACTTCTAAGGTAGAAGATATTATACAGACGAGATCCACTTTTGTATGAGTACAGTGTTCTCAGAATTCAAGAGGCAATATTCAGGTTCAATCTTTCATAAGCTCACGTGGGAGTCATGTTATAAATGAATTGTACTAAACAGAGAATTCAAAAAAGGTTCATTTCGTACGTAATATTGCAAGCCTTCAAGAAAACCGACTACAGGAGATTTTGAAAAGCTTACTCCTGAACCATTGCAAACAAAATATGCAATAAAAAGATCCTGAAATCGTTAAAAAACGAATTCAGACAGACGTGGTTCATTAGATATTCCCAGGTCGGGCAGTATTACGACGCATATAATATTTACGCCTACAATATCGACGCCGTAAAACCGACGATGGCTCTAGTACCGACGCCGACGCCTTTAATATCGACGCCAAAAGTAACGCCTTTAGCAACTGTGGCATCGGGTATGTTCCGTAACCTGATGTCACAGCATTATGCTGAGATAGGGACCCATTTTTGGCCTTGCGCAGGATAGCAATTTTTTTTTAATATTTTTTTTTTCTTTATATTTTCTATTTGTTGTTCTGTGCGAGTCCAAAAATAAAAAAAAATATTTCTTTTCTTTGCATTAGTATCAACGCCAAAAATACAGACCAATGCCGGGCCTCTAGTACCGACGCCAAAAATACTGACCGAGACGCCCCTAAATATACCAACGCGCTTCTTGATAGCACGCCTAACCTGGTGCGTTTATACTGTATGAAGGAGCACAGAATTCTGGCATCTATAGTGGAATGGGCCTTCTGTTTTTATTTTTATACTGTGACCATGTCCATAAAGCGCTATTAATGTAAAACTAAGCAATATGAGCAGGGAATAAAATAGTGTTAGCGACTTTATTTTATGAAGTCGATGTGTGTTTATAGGTATTTTATTTCTTGTTCGTGTTGTTAAAGATAGAGACTTCTAACGGTATTAGAGTTATGGCATAACATCTTTCAAAATATCGTAGAGGTGTTATTTTAGGACATTGGGGGTAATTCTAGATTTAGTTCTTAAGGTAGTGTGCGAATTTGCCGGTTGTGAGTAAGGAAGATCTTTTCTATTGCAAATGACACCCAATTGCGGCATAACAAATGCTAGAGGTGGATGGAACTGGCCGTTCTGTAAAGAGCCAAAACATATCAACCTTTCTAATAAAAATAAATTGAATATAAACTGGATCTACACGCCTAAACCTAACGTAATAGCTTGACATGATTCAATGGGTACCCGCCTATAACCCTCTTACTGTAAAGACAAATCAATCGATACTGCATTTGTCAAAACCGGATCAGTAGTTATTTCAATGTAGGAAAAAATCACTAGTTCATCAGCAGGATCAGTAGTTTTTGAGCTACAACCATCCATATATGCTCTTAGACGTATGTATAAATACATAATTGTCTAGTCTAGTAAAGGTCTGCTTAGTTTAGGACTAGATAGTTAGCTAAATCGAGCTAGAAGAACTCAGAAGAAGGCTAGATAACTCTGTAAAATATTCATTTTACAGACGTGTTATATAAGTCAGCCTGACAAAGAAATAAATCAAATCGAATCGAGATCAAGGTTTTGTATAACAACGTTCCCTAAGTATTAGTAGCAGTAGGTATTCTTTGATCAAGTACCACTATTAGGATACCTTATATATTAAAATAATCCAATCAAATAGGCTTACATAAATATCAGCAAAAAGATCAGCTACCTATATCAATAACAATATCAGTTACATGTTATAATTTCCTCTGGGAATAAGTACGCATGGAGCGATTGCTGTCAAATCTCCCCAAATCCCTTAGGAGTTTCGGGAAAGTGCGCAGCTGTTAGCAAACCTTTTTCATTACAATATAGGTCTTACTAAAGGTCCCTCTACACGATGTTTTCTTGTCTGTTGCATACTGAAGGAATAAATGACTGTGGAACTGGGAAACCTCTCATCATCATCAACCCATTACTGTTCCACTGATGGGCTCAGGTCTCCTCTCAGTATGAGAGGGATTAGGCTGTAGTCCACCACGCTAGCCTTATTCGGTATTCGGTTATTCGGCAGTCTTCCCATGCCGTCGAGAAAATCCCTTAGGCATGCATGTTTCCTCACGATGTTTTCATTCACCGTGATAATTACGCACATAATTTCGAAAAGTGAGTTGTGGCCTTGGATTCGACTTCAAGTCATTTGACTTGCCGCATGCCAAACGACCAACGGGCCAAACTGACGACCCATCATCAGCCCGTACTCGTCCACTAGTGAACGTAGGCCTCTTTAAATGAACGCCACAGAGCCCGTACTTCAGCTCTTTTCATCCAGTCACTGGCACCTGCCTTTCGCAAGTCGTCAGTCCACCTAGCAGTTTGCCGGTACATTTTAGTCGGTAGGTTCAAGAGAGGTAGGGCACAGCCATTTATGGCTCAAATCTGGAGCAGACCATCTGGGGTAAGAGAGAAGTACTCCATCTTACAGAAAATTGCAGCCAAATAACACACTTCATTGTGTGTTGTGCTGCTGCAGTGAGTAAGGTCGCCAGAGCTCCTTCTAAAGATGTCGGCGCAGTAAATCCTCTATAAAACTCTCAGAGGTTTTTCGGGTCGGCAACGAGCGAGTGATACCCTAGTGGTATGGTGGTACTATAGTGGTATGGTGTCGCAAGTGTCCATAGGCTATGGTAACCGCTTACCATCACGCGGGCCGTATGCTTGTATGCCACCTTAGTGGTATAAAAATAAGTGTTTTTATTTTTTTACTAGCCGTTCCCCGCGTTCATAATAAAAAGTACGGGACAAGCTGTTCGTTCATAAACAAAAGTGTTCCTTTGCTTGTCCCGCCTGCAATACATTTTCCAACATCACAGAGCTTGTTTTTAGATTTTTAGTTAGTAGTTTACTTAATACTAAGTATCATAAAATCATATTCAATAACGTAAACATAAAAGATCAATCTATATTACAAAGAAACTAACATTTTTCATTAGATACAAAGGGGAAAACCAACTCGGACAAAAGCGCAAAAATAAATGAACTCAATTAGTTTTACAATAGAGTAGCAAGTTCAACAAAAGATGATCCAGCATTATCCTATCGGCGTTAAGTCTTGATTGATATCGGCCATAATATCAAATGCATTATGTTGCAAAATGAGCCTCATTTTTGTAGACTTTGAGTAATGATGGGGTGCCTTTTCAGCTATTACAATTTATGTTAGAACTAGCGTTGCGCCAGCAGTTCACCCGCGTGGTCTGGTTATTTTTAGTATATAATAACATACTAAAACCTTCCTCGATAACCAGTCTATCCATTGTTGAAAACAATATGACAATCGGTGCAGTAGGTTTTGAGTTAGTAGGTTTGAGAACAGACAGACACAGAACTTGGTCTTATAATATGTAGTGATGTAGTAATAGAATGCCTCATAAGCTTAGTGGTTGCAAGTGCGACTGCTACGCTAGAGGTTCTGGGTTTGATTCCCAAGTTGAGCAAAGTATTTTTCTATAGATTTCTCAGTGCTGCTCGGGGTTTGGATTAGTGGCAAAAGGCTCGCCCCTAGTAGGGTACCTAAACACTGGGCAGCGTGTGTGCGTGAACGTTTATGTGTATATTAGTACCTACGCCTCTGTCTAAACCTTCTGGAAATACAGTCGTGATCATAGTTTCTATCACTTAGACGATATGGAGCTCACATGCTTTGCAAAAAAATCTAAGTATCCTTCTTACCGTTTCCAGCTTTGCATTAAAAACGTCTAAATTAGACTAAATACAATATTCATAGTACTCGCTCGCCACAGAAACGTTTTGGCGATAATTAGTGAACACCTAGGAGGATGATGTTGCTTGCCGATGTTCTTTAAGGCCCGGCGCCCATTATCGGCATCGGCACGACTGTGGATTTTAGGTGACAGCAATATACATTAACATAATGGCAATAAAGTAGAAATTGCCGTGTATATGGTCGTAATTACAAAAAATACCGCTTCGGTATGCTTGAGGCTGCTGTATCGGCAGCCTTGAGAATGCTTCGGGATGCTTCGGCATCCTTCGGTACGCCGCCGAACGTCATAACGCAAATCATTGAATAAATTGTTAAATTGGGACGTATACGTCATCCCTAAGAACGTTGCAGCATGCCAAAGCATAGTTTCCGACAGTGTGCGCTTGCATGTAGGATGCCGAAGGATCCTTTTCCTTGCCGATGCCGATAATGGGCGCCGGACCTAAAGATTAAAATTAAGCTATTTGATATAGAAGATCGGGGGATAAAACTTGATGGTTTCAATTTTAGTGGTACTCTGTCAAGTCTCTACTTAGGTTAGTTATGTACATACAATAAACAAATGTAAAATCACTAACCTTTTTTTCTAAGATATAGGCAGTGAGACTCGATTCCGTCATCGACTTATTGACTGCAAAAACACTACACAATAATACACAAAACAAACGCCATCGATGTATTTACTGCACTGTGACTAAGTGTTCACATTATTGTACACACAAGTACACACAAACACCACACAATATAATGCAGAACACAATAGTTAAAAAATATAAATAAAAGTAATAAAGTCCTGCTTGCTTGTCTCAACAAACTTCATTAGTCACAATACACATAATTTTCTATTTTCAAAATATACCGACATTTGAGGGTGAACTTGCGCAGTGTCTGCTTTACCGACAGTGCGAGTGAGAGATGCCCTGTCAAAGGTGGGAGAGAGACAACGTGTTTGAATTTTCAATACATTTGCGGGTACAGAAAAAGAGAGAAACTACAGATAATAAGTAAATCTTTTTACTACGGACGATGCTAGCGCCCCCTATATGAATTATAACCAACTTATCAAATCATTCTACAATGTCTAGGTCACTGATATTGAATTAAAACCTCAGCTCTGGCGCGCGGTGGCTTAGCGGTCATAGCATCTAGTGTATTGAACCAGCGGACGCAGATTCGAGTCGATATTTTCCTTCATTAAAATAACATATGGTTACAATAACCAGTGGTTTTATTATCTAACCAAAGACAAAGCTAATAGGGCATTGCAAGTACAATTTGCTAAACAAGAATGTATAAATAAACTTGTCAACATCAGGCCAAGGTGTTGACCTAATTTCCCTACAAAGAAACACAGAAGCTTCAATAACAGGAATTTAGCAAAAGAGAAAAATAATAGTGACAAATGATATCTACATTATATTAGTATCTATACTTCTATAGGTACTAATAATTATTATTATAAAGACTATATATTAATTAATGTTGTATAGTGAGATCTAAATAGAATGCGGTGCATTACGTTTAATTTAGATGCATGCAATGCTATTGTATTTGTAAATGTTAAGTTCTACGACATCACGTTCATTAATGCATATGTATTTAAGCCATTCATTTGTAACAAATTCCGTTGCAGGTTTAAAATATTATTAGTAATGATTTGGTGTCAAATGCTGTGAGCTTAACTGGAACACTCTTGTTACTGTCTGCGTATAGCTCTTATAAAGACTTGAAATATTATTGCCGAACCGAAGTAAGTCATAATGATCTCTATCTACTCTGTCTGTAACACCCACTGCTGAGTAAAGGCCACTTCTCTATTACGCCACTATTGCCGATCTTGTGCAAGTCGCACTCACAGATTCCCTACTGCCCTCACAATATCGTCCGACCATCGGGCTGGTGGTCTGCCCTGCGATCGTCTTGCATCTCTTGGCCACAATTCGGTAACTGTTTTGGTCCATCTAAGATCGTCTCGTCTTGCCAAGTGCCCTGCCCATCACCACTTAAGTCTCGTGATGCGTCCTACATCTTCGACCTTCGTTTGACGTCTAATCTCGATATTTGGTATTCGATCTACGAGATGAATTCCTAGCATGGCACGCTTCATGGCTCTTTGGGTAACTGATAGTTAAAATGTGTTTCCTTTGTGAGAGGCCGGAGTTAATAGTAAGTAATAATATATGATTTAAAATAATAAAAAATCAACACTAAGACATTGTCCAGAAGAAAAAGACATTCATACACAATAGGCTATGCGACTAATTATTTTTTATGGCCTCATGAAAAAGTTGACTATAAATAGAGTCGATTATCAAAAAACAACATTTAAATTGGTTCAAAAATAACGAAGTTAAACGCATTTTAATTTTATGCTAGATAGAGAGAGCACTATACTTACAAATGACGTCAAAAGTAGCGTTCGCCATACTAATTCTATACTAACACTCGTTTTGCGGGAAAGGGTTAGAGCATCCCCTCTCAATCCCCACCAAAAACTTTTATCGCATTTATCTCAGAAATTTCTTGATCGATTTAATATTTATTTTCAATATACGAAGTGTGCTAATGATATTTTAATAATCGTGTGATTATTAACAAATTCAACACCAGGATTCTCCCCTATTACACATACATACATACCTACATACACTCAAACCTTTTTTCCCACAGGGGTAGGCAGTATATACCGCCACTTGCAACGATTCTTGCATACTTTTTATAGCTTTCTCAACGTTCATACATCTTGTCATACACAGGTTAGGTTAGGTTGATGATTAAAAATAAAAGATATAGGTATTTTAGGTTACACACGCCGCTAGAATGAACTACGTGATAGGTATATATCTGAATATTTTATGACGTAATCGTTTCACGGAAACAAGTGGGTTACTGAGAGGGGTTCAATGAATTCACTGTGACACATTTTATTGGCAGATGTGGGCCAGTTTCGAGGGAGAGTGCTTTGTTAATTTAATAACCATTTAATAATTTTAGTCCATCATCACTACATATTATAAAACATAGTCCTCTGGCACGTGTGTCTGTCAGTCTGTCTGTACGCGATAAACTCAACTAATGCACTGATTTTCATGCTGTTTTCACCAATGGATACAGTGGTTCTCGAGAAAGGTTTTAGTATATCATTTGTCAAGTTACATTGGCCAATATAGGCTTGGCCATCCTGGAAAAGAAAAGAGACAGAGCGCACAACCATAGCCAAAGGTTTGGAGCGGCCACAGTTGGACCCAAAGACAGCCCAGGATAGTTAATTATTTCTTAGCATGGAAAATGCTTAAAAAAATACAAAAAGATAGCCCAGGATAGATTGTCCTAGCGCTTGAGAGCCGGCCCCAAATAGAAGGACATGGCTAGGAAGAAGAAGAGAAGAAGAATTGGTCACTTGGTACCAGACGACTACTTCTTTAGAACCTTAACAGAAGGTACAATTGAAGGATATCGAGGAAGAAGCAAACCTGAACGAAGTTTTATAGAAAAAATGAAGGAAAAACTGCCATTGAGTTCGAATCAAAGGACACCTCTGACATTTCAAAATCATGTGAGTAATTATCACTCGCTTTAACGGTGAAGGAAAACATCGTGAGGAAACCTGCATGTCTGAGAGATTTGCACGGTTTAAGTCTGCCAACCCACATGAGGCTAGCGCGGTAGACTATAGCCTAATCCCTCTCATACTGAGAGGAGACCTATGCCCAGCAGTAGGACAGTATATACAATTATACATGGTACAGTACATATATGGGTTGATATTGGTGATTCAATCGTAACAAGAGGTAAATCAGAAGGTAGAAGATAGCGTTTTTAAATTACTATCAGCCATAGACTATACTTTTTGCTATCTTTAACTATATACTTGCTATTACAAAACAAAATGTGAAAATACTATTATCACTTAAATAACTACACTTTCCCTTAAAGTATAAATACTTAAAATTAACCGAAGACGTGATGTTGACAATATTTCATTGCAGAAAAAATCTGACTTATTTAATTAAATGTCTAACAATTTGTGAGTGGGCCCAAAATTAAGGTAACATTGTTCATGAACAAGCGAGCTATTTAGCTGAGGTGGATTTTAGACCCAACGGAACGGATACGATGCGACTCGCGTATTATTAATTTTAGACCACCTAATGTTTCGATTTCCTGTTTTTTTTTTAGAAATATCATAAAGACAACTTATATTGATGGCGGAATCAAATAGTTTCAAAGCTAATGGTAATTCAATTCGTGTTGCGTGTAGGTGATAAAATAGTGTATTTTATGTAATTCCTAGCACCATTTGATAAGGGACGACCCAATATCCACAAATTTAACCCCCATCCGGGATGCTATCGAGATTTCCAAAATAGATAAGCCCAATAGAAAGCAATCGTTTGGGTTGGCTTGACCTTTTTGTGTGTGAAATATATTTTAGTGAGAGTCTTCAAGTCAGTTTTTTTAATGATAATATTCTTTTGTTTCGACTGGCTCGTTAGGCTTTTGATCCTAAACGCGACTGCTACCTTTGAGGTCCTGGGTTCGATTCCCAGGTTAAGACAGTTCCCAGTTAAAACAACGAATTCCGTTTGAATTAAATTTAAAACACTGAAGCATAAATATATAATTTGTTTTAATCAGATAAGAGTTTCATCTTTACTCTTGGTATTGTTCGCCCGGTGCTTGAAATTCGATCATAATGAAATGAAATGATATTTATTACCCGACTGCCGAAGGAGGGTTATGTGTTTGACGTGTATGTATGTATGTATGTCCGTTCCTATGTTCGCCCGTAACTATTCAACGGCTCAGCCGATTTAGAAAAATGATAGATTCGTCATTAGATTCGCCTTGATGAGTTACACTGGGTACATGAAATTCTAAATTAGTTCAATGAATTTCTCAGTAGCAGCTCCGTGTTTACATTTGTGCCCGGCCGTGCAGTGCCCTATTACATTGGAACTAAGCATATCGGCGAACTTCGAGAATTATGCCTAACTGTTAGGGAAATACAGGCGTTTTGTAGATGTTGTTCATTAGAGTTGGTATATAATCTGTCCTTGTTGACATCTATGGACAACAAGAGTTTTTACCCAGCAGTGGGACACACTAGACTTATCATAATAGCGATTGCAATGAAACAGAATAATAATAATAGGGTATTATTGAACGTGTGTTTGACTATTGAAAAATATTTATTTATTTTATTTATTTGTACCAGAAACTTTACAGCTTACAGTTCTTATAAAAAAACAATAAAATAAACTTAGCAATACGCCAATAACAAAGTTTACAATTAATTAGATCAATTAATGACAGAGAGATGGTCTTTACAAATTTTGTCTATATTTATGAATTAACTATACCTACCTGAGTGTATGTGTGTGTGATTGTATAGAAAGATTGTGTGTGTGTGGTGAGTGTATGTGGGAAATTGGCAAAAATGGTAAGCTGTTCGATAATAATCTTAATATATATTTATTTTGAAAGTGTTGCGTGAAGTATTAAATAAATCTATAGAAGCGAATTTGTCGTTGTAAAGAATTGGTAACCGATAAAATGGCGAGTATTTAATATAATTATTTGATGCATGGGGAATCGACAGCAATGGGGTATTTCTGGTTCTTTTTATATGATTAGTAAATCTTAAGATATAAGTTGGTTCATAAATTGGGTGGGGATGGAGAGACGATGCTCCGTCCCTTTCGCGCAATACGAGAGTTAGTATAGAATTTGTATGATGAGTACATCATGACGACATCATTATGACGTCACAAGCTTACTAGCTTGTGACGTCATAAGCATTTATAGTGCGCTCTCTTTGTAATAAAAAAAATAAAATTCTCTATTTTTGAACCGATTTTAATTATATTTTTACTTTTCGCGCTCTATTTATGGTCAACTTTCTTATAAAATCATAAAAATAATCAGTCAAGTCGCTTAGTGATCGTCGAATGTAAAGTGCTTGTGAAAAAATCTACAAAAGCTCATAACGAGAGCTATAAATATAAGTTCATATATTTCAAAGTACTCGTATCTGCCGCCTCACCTCCGACAATGATGTCTGGCATGCCTTTCTTGGCGTTTTTATTAATATTTCATATATGACGACTGGCTCTTTGACAATACATTTATTATATTTTCTATATTCAGAGTAGAAATATTTCTGACTCATTGGTCTGGTGGTCCCAAGCGCGACTGCTACGCTAGAGGTCCTGGGTTCGATCCCCGGGTCGAGCAAAGTGTTGTTGGGTTTTCTGTGAAATTCCAGTAGCAGCTCCGAGTATGGATTTGTGCCCAGCTCGCCCCCTATTACATGGGATCTGAACATACCGACGAAATGTGGGTATACACTGTACATTAGCACACCTCTTACCCCTTCGGGGAATACAGGCGCGATGGTAGAGAACAAAAATGTTCCCCTCGATGTTATTCGCGTTTTGGATTTATTCCCAATCCTGTGGGAATTTCTCAAAATCCTTTCTTAGCGGATGCCTACGTCATAATATCTACCTGCGCGCCAAATTTCAGCCCAAAAAATTCAGTGTTTTTAGCTGTGCGTTGATCGATCAGTCAGTGAACTAGTCAGTCAGTCAGTTTCTTTATTTTATAATATACTTACTTTTCCCGAAGTTTCGCTTTGTGAAATTTTCTGATGTTTTAATCTAACAAGGTAGTAAGATGATTTTATCGATAACAAAAAATGTGACTATGTATTATAATCTATAATACTGCACAGTAAAGGGTATCAGTAGAAGCGTAGAAAATATTATTGGCCATATCTAAAGTACTAGTAATTAGCTAAAACAGAATCTAAAGTCACCAGGCACTAAGTAGCCGTACATAATTATCCGATAAATAAATGTATTTAAGCTTAGCATACCAATATACGCAGACGCATTTACATTTAGAGAGCTAGCCACGTAATTAGGAACTCTGAAACTAATATTAGTTTTAAGCTTAAGTTGGTTTAATCCAGGGTTCATAGAGTTGGTTTGACTCTTAACACATTGCGACGGTATCTGTGAATTTATTTAGTAATTCACGTAAAGCCACCTTACAATTGTAAGTTTTACTTGCGTAAGTAGATTATGTAAATAACTTACAATGAAATTGCAAATGTAGCACTTGTAGCGACATCTGTCGCGATACTTAAGAAAGGCATAACACTCGCGTGGTCGGAGAATCCTCCCTTTGACTAAAGGGGGAACACACCTCGACCTTCCACACACTTTTCGTAAGTTGCGTAGCTTAATTTCTGTAAAGATTTAAATATTGCGGCAAATTTCTTATGCATATCGACGTCTGTGGTCTAATGGTTCGAGTACCGGACTGCTGATCACGAGGTCGTGGGTTCGATTCCCCACAGGGCACAAATATTTATGTGATGAATACAAGTATTTGTGTTTGTCTGGGTGTATCCTATGTATAATAAGTATGTATTTACAAAAAATAAGTATATAAGTATTATATCCATTGTCCAGTACCCATAGTACAAGCTCTGCTTAGTTTGGGAATAGGTGCTGTGTAAAAATGTCCCCAAAATATTTATTATTTATTTATACATCTTGTCAAACACGTGCAGGCCCCGAGTACTATGCACCTGTCCTTTTGTTGCAATGTTCTCAAAATTTGTTACGAAATTATAAAGAGCTTCCTAAATATCCGAGAAATACTTTGTATCTTTGATATACTTACAGCACAACTTCCCAGAAGTATCTCATTACACTTCACTATAGTCCGTTTTTTAATCTCAGAGACTAGATTGACACATGCAACTGTCAAAATTACAAATAATGATACCAGCTTTTTTGTATAGGGTTGTACCTACGATACCGGTTTGTTGAATCGTAACTTTTAGACGATTAGCTTAAAAATGTTCTATTCCAAATCGTATAATTAAAGCCCAAATTAATTAAAATTGTCCGAATGTACAATAAAGTCTATGAAAGGTAAGTCATCGTAGAGTTTTAAGTACCAAATGACGTAAAATTACCTACCAAAAAAAAAACTAAGAAAGGACTTTAATAAATTTAGTCTTATGTTCCAACGAGGTAAAAAAGTATTAGAAAACTATATCAATCGCTGTAAAAAAGTTTTAGAAAACTATGTTGATTTCGCTGTCGTTATTTAGTCCTTCAAAACTCTACCTAATCCGACTCATGATTATTACGTTTTAAATAAAACCTATTATTTTTTTCAGGATAACTTAATGTAAAAAACCGACACTTCAATTTATTAGCGATAATTTTCGATAGAGGCACATTACTATTTAAGAAATGCAAAAAACTGGTATCCCACGTAATGTCACTTTAGTCTCTGAGATTAAAAAACAGACTATAGATGAAAATTAATTCCTAGAAAACATAACATAAAAAAAGTCTTTATTGTGCCAGAAAAAAAAAATTGTACAGTAAGGAGATAAAGCCCTAGCCCCCACACTAGGATCCCTGTGTCGTGGGCTCTAGTCTCTTTCAGTCCAGTAAACATTAAGTACAGTACAGTTTTAAATTATGTCTGCCTAAGATATTAAAATTAATATACATATATAACTATCTAAGCTGCAAAGTAAAGTTCAAACCGGACTCATATGAGAAGCTATATTAGTTTAAAAGTTAAATTGCTCTAATGATCTAGAATTGCAGGTGAATTGAGTGGCGTATAAGTTGTTCCGAGGAACTTCGGCCACCAACTTAGTTGGAGTGTACTCATCTTACGTTACGTTCCAGTTTTGCTCCAGTAATAATGTTGGGATAATTATGTTATCGTGTAGTGTATAATGAGTGTCATCTAGTGGGCCCAAGCGCGACTGCCACACTAAAGGTCCTTGGATCGATTCCCGGGTCGAGCGTTGGGTTTTGTGTCTGGGTTTTGTGATTTACATGGGACCTAAACATACCGGCGAACTGTGAGTGTACATTAGTACACCTCTGCCTACCCCTTTGGGGAATACAGGCGTGATGGTAATCATAAAATCTATGGTGCTCTAACCTTGGCTTTTTTCAGAACTTCTGACATTAAAATAAAATTACTATTCACGGATAATAATTTTATTATTCTTGGAAAGTTAGTAATTATATTATTTTCTCTTAGTATCTCAGTTTTCCCGCACGTACTGTAAGACTGTAGTTTCCAATATCTTTGAGAAAGTAATATTGTAAAGAAATTTACTAACGATACAATTTTCTATTCTAATCTTGGGTTTTATTTTCAGTGTAGCCTCAAGCGTTTATTAGTTATCAACAGTGTCAGAGGTTATGAGGTATGTTTACGGGCTTTCTTATCAGTTTCAAGCTTCGTTGGCACTTTATGATATTATATTATGTTTGCCTCAAAACACAGAGACACTATTCAGTGGAATCGGCAATTGCGTTATGTAAATACAGGTAACCATGCTACAGAGTAAATCTGACGTTTATAGACTATCTATATTTCTATAATAATAAACATTTATTGACTCAAATTACAATACGAGTATATACTCAAATTATAGTACAGTTTTTAAACAAGATTTATACAGTGTATGTCTAATTAGATCAATACATACATAATAGATTAGTCCTAGGTAGTTACCCATTCACGCACACAGGCATACTGCACACATACATTCACATTACGTTCATACAGTCCACTCATCTAGTTAATAATTTAGTTCGAAATAAATATTCTTGGAGTAAAGACGCAAATCAAAGTTTTATTTCACTCAGCAAACAGATCAAGACCTTATTCCCTTATACAGTGTACATGATTGATTAATGGCCCCCTTGCTAGGAGAATCCTGTGTTACGGGGAACATTGTTCCGTTTTTTTTTCTGAATTATTACCTATCAAGTTAATGAACTTGAGCACATAATCTATGATGAACATAATACTTATTATTTCTATATTAGTTTACATATAATAACAATATTTTAGTGTTATTAAAAATAACACCAGAAATGAACCAGAAGACGCAGGTTCGAATCCTACCAGCCAGCCGATTTTTTCCTTTTTTAAAAATAACTTGTATTCTTAGCATGGAAAATGCTTAAAAAATACAAAAAAGATAATATTTTAGTGTTTTAACAATAACAAAAATTTAATTAAAGAAATAGGTAATAACGATGTGGATAGGTGTTTTTTTAATGGTTTGTGTGTGTGTGTGTCTATGTTTTGGAGAGGTTGATAATGTTGTTTCTTCATTTCTATTAATATTAAAAAAAGGAAACATTTGATTGTTTGAATTTAATAGGCTCCGAAACTTCGAGATCGATTTGAAAAATTCTTTCACCATTAGAAAGCTACATCTTTACCGAGTAACATATACTATAATTTATAAGAAATACAGAACACGCCACCATACAATTTCATTATATCGGTTCAGCAGCTTTGGCGTGAAAGCGCGACAGACAAACATACAGTTACTTTCGGATTATATAGAAAAACCCAATAACACTTTGCTCAAACTGAGAATCGAACCCAAGGTCACAGCAGTCACGTTTACGACCTCCCAGCTAAATGAGCAGACAACCCTTAGTAACCCAATAATACTAAAACCTTTTTACTATAAACCTAATAGGGAGGTACTCTAATTACATGAAACTTTTTTGTTACTTTTGCCCCCAATTTCCTGGCCTGACCCTTGTTACCCATTTATTAGTAACGAACGGATCTTATTTAGTCCAGTTGGTCATTATGTACCAGTATTAATAAAGCCGTGAGGTCACAACTTACACAATAAGGTCTTCGAATAGGACACAGTTCGATAACCCCGAAAATTCGTACTTTTGTAGTCTGAGTCTCCCAGTAAGTTCCCTTTAAAATATTTGGCAGATAATTTCATGTAGATTTTGTTCTTATTTTGAATTTATCCGGCAGTTAGCAGCTATCCAAAGGTTGTGAAACAGGTCGTGAATGGTATAAAACAATGTTTTGTTTTTAACTGTCTTTAGATTCGTGGTCGTTAACGTGACTGCAAAGTTAAGGTTCTCCATAATCACTCTTTTAAAAAAAATAGGAAGACGGTAATTTTTTTTTGTTGTGATTAATATGAGTCTATTGCAGTTAGATGTGTAAGGATTAAAAATAGAAAAGAAAGGAAAATAGCCATAGCAGTAAGATCTGACCAGTCTTAACAGCCAGCAAAGACAGTTCGATTTTCGGGTTGAGCCGAGACCTTATTACATAGGACCTAACCATACCGGCGACCTCTGGATGTACATAGTATACGTCTGCCTTACCCTTGGGGAATACAGGCGTGATGGTATTTAATTCCGTCTAGTCAAGGTAACGTCAGCAATATTTATCGATTTCCTTTGACAAAAATATTAGCTTAATCATTTAACACTAAGGCTAATTAATTTCTTATATATTATAAGTATGTATTTACAAAAAAAAAAAGAAAATATATAAGTATTATATCCACTGTCTAGTACCCATAGTACAAGCTCTGCATAGTTTGGGACTAGATGGTGCTGTGTAAAATGTCCCAGGATATTTATTTATTTATTTAATTATTCAGAAACGATGCTAAGTGTAAAGTAATGCTTCCGTAATGTCAAATTTATATTACAATTTGACATACGGAAGTGTAAGTTTATGCTTAGCATCGTCTCTGAATATTAGCGTTACTATCCCACTGCTGGCCACGTGTCTCCCTTTACTTAAAGTCAACTAGGTTTTTGACGGGTAAAAACGACAAAATTCCATAAAACAATGTCGACGTCTCCATGTTCCTAATACTAATACCATTAAACCTTCTTAACGTCTCATAACAATAGATTAATCAGATAATTGTGCTTATGGGAATTTCTTTGGAATCCAAGGTATGTATTAAATTAATTCTCCATCGAAATCCTTCGTATTCCAAGAGCCTATAGTTTCTCTAATATTCTCGAACCTACCATGGCTAGAAATATATATATATATATATATATTGACCCTCATTATTATTTAGAACTAAAGACAAATGCCAATGGTATTTCTCTGGAGAAATGGGCCGACTTCTATTGGTCGGGTCCAATTACAAAATACCAAAAATCGCCCGAATATTTATAACTATTCTGCTATATATAAAGTAATTAATTAGGTATTGCTAACGATATGGAATATTATAAAAATTAAACATTTGACCATTTTGATTGGTATTTTTAATCGACTTCAAAAAAGGAGGAGGTGCTCAATTCGACTGTTTTTTTTTCACAAAATATCATGTACTCAAATATCCATTTATTTATTTCTTGGAACGACAACAGCAGAACAATATTTGTAGTACTTAGATAATATTTAGACACACATGTTTCGTATGAGTTATAAAATGAAACAATAACCTGACTGCGTAAAAGGTACTGAATAAAAATTTAAAACAAACTCGATGAAAGAAAATGAAATGAACTTATTTGAATGTTGGAAAATGGCAGGCAGGCGGAGACAATCATTTAGAGGGTTGAGCCGTTGAGTAGTTACGCGCGGATATAGGAACGGACATACATAAAGGTCAACCACATAACCCTTCTTTGGCAGTCATCATAATCATAATCATAATAATAATAATTTAATTTGCATTCATGTTGTTGACATAATAGTGGTATCACATTGGATGGTATCAAACATCATTTGACGACGTCTGTGGTCTAGTGGTTCGAGTACCGGACTGCTGATCACGAGGTCGTGGGTTCGATTCCCACAGGACACAAATATTTATGTGATGAATAATAAGTATTTGTGTTTGTCTGGGTGTTTCGTATGTATAATAAGTATGTATTTACAAAAAAAAGTATATAAGTATTATATCCATTGTCTAGTACCCATAGTACAAGCTCTGCTTAGTTTGGGACTAGATGGTGCTGTGTAAAAATGTCCCCAAATATTTAAATATTAAAAAAAAATATTTACGTAAAAGCAGATGGATCAGTCCTTGCGCCAAATTCTCAACGATAATGAATCCTCAAAGTCCCTTTAATCGTTTGGAAACCAGACCTGCATTTCTACAAAATGCCAATGGTAAAAACATAAATATCCAAGTTATTATAATTTATTGCGTTTCATCATAATTAATCACGGAACCCGAGAGAGATTGCCATCTCTCAATGAACTCAATTAAAACTGTTTGATCACTTCATTCTTTTATGTCGGAAAAAAAAAGAGACCATTCCCTATTGAAAGATAATGATATTGAGGGAAAGAGAGGGTAGTATTCATTAATTAAAAAGGTAGAATGAGTAAATGAGATTGATCAGTGATGCATTTACTTTTGTTTTAAGCATAACAGCATGTACATAATCCTCGAAGCACATATAGTTCTCCTGTATGTTTTAGGTTCCATTTAATAAGGGTTGAGTGAAGTGTTAGAGCTATGCTTGGTTTCTCTACGCGATCGAATCAGAAATGAGAAGATCCGTAGAAGAACCAAAGCTGCCGACATAGCTCAAAGTATAAGCAAACTGAAGTGGCAGTAGGTGGGGCACATAGCTCGTAGAACTGATGGCCGCTGGGGGAGAAAGGTTCTCGAGTGGAGACCATGCACCAGAAAGCGCAGCGTAGGACGGCCTCCGAGATGGACGCATGACCTGATAAAATTCGCTGGAAGTCGTTGGACGTAGATGGCATATAACCGGTCCTTGAGGAAGACTATGGGATCAGCAACGGCTCAGGTGTTGCAGTCATGGGTGGTGATTTTGACTTACGACCAACCTGCCAGCAAGCCGAAGGACTGCCAACTCGATTGCCGGCTAAAATCGATAATACAAATCTACGATACGATGAGAAACCTAGCAAAAGTTTTGTAAACAGTATCTATCTTCTATGAAGTATCTTATTGTCTTTACACTTACCGCGAGCTATTTTATTGGTTGGAGCTATCTTTAAAAGTAATATGTCCTGCGCAACTTTATTACTCAGCCCGCGACGGTAGACTGATATTAAAAAACTTTGCGCTCAATCTATGTGCTAGGTATACGAGTCATCAAATTGTTTTTATTGTCTTACTCGGAAACTCGATATAGTGGATTTCAACTGAATCAATGTTCGGTATTCAAAATATACTTAGATTGGTGCCGCAAACAAATGCCTAAATCATCATCAATCAATCATTGTTTGTTAATATTATACTTATTTAATTGCAGTAATATCTAGATTAATTAATACTTTTTTTTTTCTTATTAACATTTGCATGTCCTGAAATGGACAGAACATGTTAGAACTGTATAATATATTTAATAAAACCAGAATGTACACATGTTGTGACAAATAAATGATCTTTAACTTTATCTAAAAATTGCAAAGTAGAACAAAACAGTTTCGTATTTCGTATTATTACCCGACTGCCGAAGGAGGAGGGTTATTTTATAAGTTGTGGTGTGGGTATTTCTTCTAAAATAGCCTGTTGCTCGGAACCTTAATATATAGTTTTTAACGGTGACAGAATTCTAATCTGTCCAGTGGTTTCGGATCCATACCATCTTTACCTAGGACCTTTAGCGTACCTAGCAGCCGCTCTTAGCACCACACAACTTATGAGGCAGTTAACGAGTAAGTTTCTATTCTTTTGTGAACGCGTTCGGTTGAGTTCTAAGGTTGAGCAAAGTGTTAAAGGAAAATAATAATAATAATATCGTTTATTTCCCTCCCACAAAAAATAAAAAAGTACAAAATTACGAAATGAATCTCTTACATAGGCCAAACTAAACGAAGCATAGGGACCCGCGTAAAAGAACACATCGCTGATGTCAAACACCGCCGTTCCGGAAAGTCTGCAATTTGTGAACACACCCTTGACAAGGCCCGGCATTACATCAGATTTGATCAACCACAAGTCCTCGCAAAAGAAAACCGATTCCTAACCAGGATGATTCGTGAGGCCATTGAAATTAAAACTACGAATTAAAACATCCAAATTTCAATAGAGAAGATGGCTGGGTCTTACCACCTGCTTGGAACCCGATTATAGATTCAATTAAATCTAAATCCAAGCCTAAAACTGCAAGACCGAAGGACACGGTGAGCTCGTTCTGCGTGAATCGGTTTGCCAACAATTAACAAAAATGTAGGGCAGCTGTTAGTAATTGAAACGTCAAGACGCCTACCACCTTAGTAACCCGAGGCCATGGACGCTGTAAAGGGTCCGAAACATCGGGATTAAAATAATATCAATATAACGCGATAAAATCCGTAAAAAGTAGTTTTATTTCAATTACTCAATGAAATTGAGATTAAAAAGTATACTGAATATGGAGTTACAATATATTTGTGGGATACCCTGTGCTATGGACTCCTGGCCCCACCTCTCAGAATTTCTAATACATTTCAATATAATGCCATAAATACTCTAAATTAGACTTTGTTATATTTGTTAAGTAATTAGTACTCGGAGGTCGGTTCTGTAAATATATAATTACACAAAAAATTACCTACTGTTAGCACAAATTATGAAAACATTCATGACACTGTTCCCCCCTTACCCTGCAGCTGACAAAAGATAATTTCTCCTTCATGACAACGAAGTTAAGGCAGCACAATTGATAGGCAGTATAGGCACTGATATTCAGCCATGTCTGGTAAGACATGAAGTCGAACACAAAATACCTATTTGGGAAACGGCTAGATGATAAAATGATAGTGATATCTATGGTGGCATTAGTTGAGGTGGTAAAAATCAATGATTATTACCTATGTCACGCCTATTGATGGTTTGTCGTTTGCGATAAGCTTGCGTTAGTAGTTTGTATGTATCCATTAAAAGAAATGGACGATATTTTTTTTTTCTCTTTATTTAATATAAAGGGTTTAATCACGCAGTGATTATGCCACCCTCATTGGAAAACATTGATTAGTACCTAATTAAATGTTACATTCTATTACTAAAAACTAAGTTGTATAACATTCTCGCTTCCTCCGATGAGGGGCAAGCGAGAATGCTGTTTGTTTGACATTTACTTATATCATATTTATTGAAATTATATTTTAAGAAGAGTTGTTCTCTTTCAACCCCGCCCCGAACGCACTCCATTATAATATGATACACATCTTCTACTATATTACATACGGAGCAATTAGGTGACTCCACTTTGCCCATGAGATGTGCAAAACAGTTCAACGGTATGTGTCCCGAACGGAGTCTCAGAGCCATGACAATTTCGGATCGTTTCATATTGGCTTGGTCTATCCATGAAAACCGTGAAATATGAGGTTGGATAGTTTTGTACCAAATAGCCTTAGTAAGTGACCTTTGATCGAAATATTCAGTCCACAATTTTAAACACTGGTTCCTAACAACATACAAGAGGTCGGTAAAGAAGGGTACACATGCAAAATCAAACCCATCAACTGTAGCTTCTTTGGCTAACTGGTCCACTCTTTCATTTTCAATCAAGCCAATATGAGCAGGTATCCACTGCAGGACTATATTCTTATTCTTAATGACGAGATCACATACACTTTGTAGTATTGTGTAGGCTATCGGTGTTCCTCGACAGTTCGAGGTACATCGAGCCAGGTGCTGAAGCGCGCTCTTCGAGTCCGTGAAGATAACATAGTTTCCACTTTTAAATGAATCAATATAGGCGATGGCTTCTGCAATTGCAATTAGTTCCGCATACATTACACTTACATTCGCTTTTATATTCAATTTGACATAACTATTCTCAAGTGGGTCAAAAATCGCCGCACCAACACTAGCACTATGTTTTGATCCGTCAGTAAATTTTTTATAAAAGTCTGTATAATTTTGATTTATATACTGTATACACATTTATTTATTTATTTATTAAACTTTATGCACGGATGGTACAAAGGCGGTCTTAATGCCATTAGGCATTTTCTGCCAGACAACCTTAGGGTGATGCAGAGATATTAAAACACAGTAGATGCACTATTAAAATTAGTTAGGAAAAAAAAACCTAAAAGAATTATACATATAATACAAATTAGGGACTAACTACATACATACTATACACAATATAAATATATAATACATATTTATATAAATATAAACATAAATATGAGGAGAAAGTAGATAGGTCAATGTCGAGATAATGAATCTGCCGAGGATACATCTGATTCAGGCTAAAAGGGTTGTATGTTTTTTTTGCTTTCTTAATCGCATCTATGTTTGTTCTAATAATTTTTGATATATCCACATTGCTGACCCAAGTATCCAAAGTAAACATTTCTAATTGAGGACTTGAATGAATTGCCAATGTTCTAAGGGATTCATGTAAAGTAATTAACAATGGAATTTTCTTTCTCTGCCAATATGTATTACCATGAATTAGGATATTTAGTTCATTTAATAGGGGTAATAATTTATTTTTTGCGTCGGATTTTTTCTTGCCAATATTTTCCTGCTAAGTAATATCTACGAATGTGTAACGGTTGGAGATGGAGTTTATTTTCCATAACATGGATCGCAGTACTTTTAACAAATCCACCTATAAGCCTCATAACTATATTTTGCATTCTGTCTAGTTTATTTATATGTGTTTGACTTGCATTATCATATAGAAAACTGGCGTAATCCAACCTACTACGAATTAACGAGATATACAACCGCCTTACATAAACAGGGTGTACTCCCCAATTAGAACCTATAAGAACCTTAAAAATATTTATATTATATATTTAGAAATTTTGTCCCTAGTCTCGTTTATATGTTTAGACCAACTTAGCGATCGGTCAAGCCACAACCCCAGATATTTCAGATTATCAACAACCGGTAATGATACATCATCAACTTTTAAATCTACATCTTCCCTTTTAAAACCACTTTTGAAAACGCATACTTTGCTTTTGGAGGCCGAGATTTCTAGTCCTAAATTTAATAGTAATTTTGATAAGATATTGAAAGACAATTAAAAAATACTATGCAGTATTGTAGTCTGTAGGCACTTATAGTCAGTGATTAAAGATCAGTACCTGTAATTGAAAAAAAAATACTACATTAAAATCTTGGCTATAACAAAATTTAAAAAAGTGTCAATGTAAATTACTTAATAGCATGTAAAACCAAGAACTTTTACTAGAACACGTCACTTTATTTCCTTAGCTATCGCAACATACTCGTATCAGGCACGCGATTGCTTAGACCAGGGTTTCTCAAAGTTTAGCCTATGAATGGAGTAAGTGCTATAAACTGGTTTTTCAGAGTCAAAGTCAAATTTTTTATTTAATTATATCCTATAAATAGGTAGTTTTAAAAAGTCAAACTACATTGCTGCACAGTTCAAATAAGTTGGTGTTATAGAGAAGAGATTATAGACGAGAGACTTCTTTGAAAATAACATAATGACAATGTTTAAATTACAATTTACGGATGCATTGATACTAATTTAATCCCGAAGTTTCGGACTCCTTACACAGTCCGATAAAAATCTATCGATCCTTAAAACTGGTTTTATTTCAATGTCAATATGAGAAATCAGTAAAATAAATATTATTCGATCAGAAGACCCTGATTAATTGAAAATTCATTGCTAAAGATTCTATCTCTGACATACTTCTTTATTATTAGTATGCTAAAGTCAGCCCTTTTGATAAGAGAAACGTTTGAGAAACTCTGTCTTGGACGGTGAGTAGGTATTTTTATACACCGAACTAGTAATACATGCCTTATCTTGAATAATTTACTTACAGTTACAAATTGCGGCTTTACTGTGGAAATAAAAATTGACGTACACGCAGTTACTGATACTTTATTATATCTGAGTTTAACTGCAAACTAGTTATCGTTTGCGGCTTTGTCCAAGTTGTAGATATATTTTGTTTCTCTAAAAAATATTAGTAGATATATATTTTTTTGTGATCATTGAAAAGGTTAGCGAGGTCTAGCGTTCAAAACCCGAGGTTCTCTACGTTATACTTTCTATGTTTTTTACTAATGCGAGACCATCGATTCTTTGAATTTGTTTTAACGTTTCTTCTCCAAGGTTGTCAGATTGAAAATGCCGGCGACCAATGACATTAAAAAGAGGATCATAATTATCAAACATGCATATTATAGATTTAAAAATAATTTTGCAAAAATAAATAGATTCAAATTATGAATATCATTGTTTTGAAAGGTTGGTACCTAGTTGAAAAAAGATGGACGACGATTAGAACTGCAAGGAAATTAATGGTAGAAACGGATACGAAAAGGTTGCACATGTACAATACCTGGTTTGATGAGCAGCATGCCAGCAGCAACGACACAAAGAGTTTCACACTTTCACTACAATTTTCACTCAAGTTCAACAATTATTAGCACCGAGACACGGAGCGACCCAATGACCCGGGCGGTAGGTCGGCCATATTTTTAACAATTTGAATTTTGACAGAACGTTGCGTTGAAAATGCGTGTGATGGCGCCACTCAACAAGAGTGACACTGCGACGCTCTCGCTCTCGCGCGTTTGAAATGTACTGTGCGGGAATGGGATGCAAATAGGAAATTGCAACAATTAAATAAAAAAAACTTAAAAAATATATCGTATGTCACAGCAAGTATACTGTGTTATATTCACGATTTTTTTTTATTAATTACACTCATTGTTGTTACAAGCAGTTTTGTGACAACTAAATAAATATAATAAATAACCCACTCGCATCCAACGACTCCCAACAACCTTTACCTACCATCGGTCCATCTCGTTGGAGGCCGTCCCACGCTGTGGGACCGTCCCGGTGCGTGGTCAAGAACATTTCCGCCCCAGCAGCCATCAGTTCTGAGGGATTGATGATGATTGATGATTATCACTAGTGCTGATGATGAATGATGAGAATGTGCCTGAACAGTGAACAGTGAATAGCCTGTATACCTACTAGTGTTTTTTCAAATCAAAATCTCTTTATTGTGGGCATAGGTACAAACAGGCAATACAAACAGGTGTTAAACATAAATGTTAGTTCCATTATGTCCTGCCTATTAGATAAACAATAATAAAATTATATTAATATATAAAATACAAAACATTTTTGTCTCTTTTAACCTGAACTTACATATTTGTGATTTTAACTTTAACAGGCTTTATATGCCGTCCATCAGTGGACAATCAACAGCGCCGCTGAACTGTTCCGTCTCGCGAAGGACAGACTGGAGTTTTCCAAAATGACACCCAACCTCCAGTAATTGGAGAGGCACTTCGAAGAAGAAGAAGAAGGCTTTATATCAGTCAATATTATTTAAGAAATCTTGGATCGTGTAGTAGGCTTTGGTTATTAAAAAATACGCAATTTACTCTTATACAGTGGCAATTCGTTGGTGTTTAAGATGTCTAAAGGTAATTTGTTAAAGATTTTCGATGCCACACCAAAAAAGCTTTTACCTTTTTGGTGACGGTACCTACCCCTTTATAAATAAGCTTGTTATCAAAACAAAACAAAACTACTTCATTGAAATTCAGTAGTTAACAATACAGACCGTTAGTTTTTATATTTCAACTTTTTGGCGGAATTCCAGGAGTCAAGCCCGGAACGCCATTTTTGGTACGCTTTAATTAAATTTATGTCAGGCGTAAAATTTTATCGGTTCAACTCCGATGTCGGTGTAGTTAGTACCGTAAGGTCATGGGTTCAGGTCTGGGTAGGGTTAAATTTATTTAATAATGTCGGGATAACGTTTTGATAAAGATCCTTTTGAGGTAGAATTGTATTTTAAATTTTATACTGGAATTTTCCAGAACTGCTACGCTCGGGGTCCTTTGTTCGATTCCCAGGTCGAGCAGTGTTATTAGGTTTTCTAGGAAATTCTCAACAGCAGCTCCGAGGTTGGATTTGTGCTCGGTCAATGGCAATAGGCAGAACTGTGGTGTACATTAGTACACCTCTGCCTAACCTTTCGGGGAATACAGGCGTGATGGTATGTTAGAATTGACCAATTGATAAGCAGGAGTGATCGCGTTTATTTTCAGTAACTAAAAAAATATAAGGTCTTGTAAAAGAGTCTTTAAAGGATCTATTTACAGAAAAAAATATATTCATCCTATTAATCCTACCAATATAATAAATGTGAAAGTTTGTATGTATTTTATTGATGGATGTTTGTTACTCTTTCACGCGAAAACTACTGAACGGATCTGGATGAAATTCGGCACAAAGATAGATTATAGTCTTTTTATCCTGGTAACATGTATGGTACCCGTGGAATAGCGGGCGAAGCCGCTGGTAGCATATAATTTTAACTAAAAATATTCATACATCATTTTGCGGGAATCGACCCCGCGATAACTCGCCCAGGAGCCGATCGCATACATATTCCACCGTCATCTTATTGCATACAACCCGAAAGGTAATGATTAATTGGTTGTAGCTCAAGACTAATAAGAAACCAATAAGGAAAGAGAAAGGGAAACTCAACTCCGGATGGAGCGTAATTACGGCCATTAGGCTCACTATCTGAACGAAGTTACAAATGGAAGGTAGTAAACTAATAAAGTTATTTTGTTAAGGGCCTATTTTACTAACTCTGGATATCTGTTAACTGCCGGATATATAAAAAAATGGAACAAAATTTATATGAAATTATCTGTGAAGTAGTTTCACCACCTCCTGACAAGTTCACGTTAAATTTAACGGGAACACAGGGATTGTCATCATCGTCATATCAGCCTACAGAGGTCCACTGCTGAACAAAGGCCTCCCCCATAGACTTCCACGAGGACCGGTTATATGCCACCTGCATCCAACGACTTCCAGCGACCTTTATCAGGTCATCCATTCATCTCGTTGGAGGCCGTCCTAAACTGCGCTTTCCGGTGCGTGGTCTCCACTCAAGAACCTTTCTGCCCCAGCGGCCATCAGTTTTAAGGATTGTAAAAGCCGTATATTGCCTTTGACTGCCTCCTTGTTCTAGTGGTCCTAAGCGCAACTATTACACTAGAGGTCCTGGGATCGATTTCCGGGTCGAAGTATTGCTGGGTTTTTCTGTGAATTTCCCAGTTGCAGCTCGGCTCGCTCCCTATTACATGGGACCTAAACATACCGACGAACTGTGTGCACGCTTTGTGGAATACACGGCCCAAATTCAAACTTACCCGGGTCACTGATTTGCACACAAATATTTCTGCATAGCAAGAATGTTTGCAAGCATGTGAAGGGCCGTCAGACATTCACAAACTTATCAAAGTATCGAATGTAGCGAAAACTTTGCCTAATCATTAGCAAACGTCATTCTACACGTCTTGTGGGTTCGTGTATTCGTATTTCGCGAATGTGAGTGACCAACTTGCTACTAATAATTTTAGAGAATAGGTATTTCAATAAACCTCCTAGCAGTTCTAGAGTAGCAGGCGTTCTAACGACTACTAGGCTGACGAAGCAGTTCATTTGGTCAATTAAAATTTTATTCTGTTAATTAGCCACGAGCCCCTTTTTATACAGATTTATAGTCTGAACTAATGAGGAATCGTCAAGCAAAGAGCTTACGGGTAAGTCATTAATAGTAATAAATTAACGGGTAGTAAAATAAGGTCGTATTTTACCGTTGTGTAATTTATGGCGGTCATAAATTCAGTGTTGGACAAAGCTTTCAATAAGGTGCGTGATACACGTTTTTGGATAAGCTTTTTTCGTATTTCGTGAACTTAATCTTGAGTAAAAGCACCTTTGGTGGATTCACAAGCGATGTTGCAGATCTCAACATCTTATCAACGTGACCAACTCTTGTAATTTAAAGATTCTACCACATACACCTAGTACCCATTTAGAATCCTTAATTTTTTTTACCTCACAGGGAAAAACAGAATTTCATGATAACACTAACCCCGCCATTATGACGCGTCTTTACAATTACAACACTTGGATGTTAATCATTCGATTCTCATGTTTATAATACCTTAATGACATTATTATTGAGTTGTTATTTTAGAACTGTACACAGAAGCAGATCGGAATTTGGATTTGGGCCCGGTTAATTGAATAGGCTCTTAACATGGGACCTAAAGTAAGCACTCTAGTTCATTGATCACCTGTAGTGATGGTATCTAATACGTTGCCAACAAATTACTATTGTCATTTACTGGGCACAAATACAAACAATATTGAGCTGCTTTGAGACGTTTTCAAACGAAAATACATTTAAGCACTCGACCTAATTGAACCTCAATATTACGGCCAATGAGGCATTGTAGATATAGTATTTTTGGTCCTTCGATACAATATTTAATCATCGATAAAAATAATATTAGATATCAATTTCTGCCTGACATTGTTTTGTTAATTTAATGATCATAAGTTTGTGAGAGTATTATTATTAGGTAACTTGAATATTAATTGGAGATCGTAATCAAGCATTTAATTGTACTCCTCAACATTATTAGACTTTAAACTCTAAAGTAACTTCCCCACTTTGATCTCAAATTTCACTTTAAAGTTGACTTTAATCTGCTGATACATTTAAAAGTTGTGAAAATAGATCGGAGAGCGAAATAAACTTCAATTTTATCAAAACATTTAATTAATTTTAAACTTATTTTAAAGCATTTTACATAAATTCACTTAAAATTAATAAAACAGTACATTTATTTTGACTTTGATAGGTATTTATTTATATACATTAATGACACTTTGTAATTCCAACTAACTTATATAACTATTCGTTTTATTTATAACAAAGTTTATACTTTTATAATGATTACAACTTGAATGTAATTCGTTAAATATAAAATCTTTTAAAATATTCATTTAAATTATATCGTATAATTCGATGTATATAATCTACTTTTGTTTTAACTACTTCGTACATTTTAGTTTTACTAAAATTTATACTTTTAGACATCGTGAATTTTTTTGATAAATACATTTTTACTATTTACATATTTTTTTTCGATTTGTCATACCCACTTCCATATTGGGCTCACGATATAGAAGTGTGTTACAAGTATCAAAAAATGATTAAAGAATAATATTTCTATTATATGAAATTACAATGATCTATACAACATTCTACGTAACATATTGTTTTAAATCTATGAGAACTAACAAAAAAATATTTACATCGATATTTTCTATTTTTTTTATTTCACTTTTTCATAGTTCTTTTAATTAAAGGTACGTTCACACTACAGTGGCTTGGTCCTTCGAGTGGTAACGTGCCCTGTTCTTCACTGAATCTCAGACTATGTCATGACACGAGTTCCCGTTGCCAGTGCGGGTGGTTTTTGTCGGCTGTGGACGACCTGACATCCCATCGTTGTACGGCGGCGGGCAGTACATTACCTGAGAACAAAATTGGACTATTAGATATTTACTTTTGCTACAATCTCGGTAAAATGTGTTTCGAAGAATTATCCAAGTGACATTGGCTATCTTGTTTTTATTTTTATGTTATGTGTCAATTGAAAGACGGTTTGGAGTATAAAACTCCAGCTTGTAAATCAAGAAATCACAGTACTTTTAATAAAAGATAGGTAGTTGAAGTCAATGCAGGGAGAATTAAATATTAACTAAAAAAAGTGGTAATAGGGATAATTAATTGCACCACCAGAACCGGAACGACCTGGCCATATAATTTCCAGTTAGAATTGATTCCATGACTCGTGGTGGACATACTGATCAGTCAGTCTCCGTGCTAAACATGGCCGTTCCTTCGTATTAATAAAATATAATAATAATAAATATCTTGGGACATTTTTACACAGCACCATCTAGTCCCAAACTAAGCAGAGCTTGTACTATGGATACTAGACAATGGATATAATACTTATATACTTTTTTTTTGTAAATACATACTTATAATATATAAGAAACACCTGGACAAACACAAACACCTAAGTTCATCACATAAATGTTTGTGTCTTGTGGGAATCGAACCCACGACCTCGTGATCAGCAGTCCGGTACTCGAACCACTAGACCACAGACATCGTATTAGTCTTCTCAATCCTGATTAGCAAAGTCCATACCCTTTAAAATATACCAATAGATGTGGGTCCAAGCCTCTCTATAAAATTGAGACAAACAAACTTTCAACAAACAGCAAACATTATTATAATACCATGATCAACCTCATTTACATATATACCGAATTCTAAAAGAGAGGTCTACGTGGGTTCGTTATCTGTGCCACTTCCATTTCCTCCCTTTCTAATCAAAACTTTGAATCACATAAAATGTGAATAAGTACAATGATTGAGCTTCCTTAGTTTTATTTGTTTAGCCTCTCATACTTTATGTATAAAACATGAAAGGAAAGGGTGACTGATCGCCTGATCTGTAAATACACAGCTCAAAATACTCAACGGTAATGGGCATACATATAAGAGCCTTTGTCATTGTATTTCTCTCAAAACTATCTAAATATGTATAGCTGTTGGTATACCAATAAATAAATAAATAAATAACGGTACACATAGTTAATATGGCATACGCATTTGAGGCAAGGATTTTGGGAAAAAATATATGAACGCGTGGCAACACTAGTACCTACGTTGATAAGTTAATAGGGAGATAAAGATGAGTACTCTTTCGATATTTAAGTAACATTATGTCACCATCGTTATTTTGATATATGCGTCTCATAAGCTGTTTTATTTTACGATAAATACAAAGGAATATATAAAAAAAATACATATTTTATCGCTATCAAAATGAGAAAAAACGAGGTCCTTATTGTTGTTATCCACAAAATAACTTAATAACGAGTGTTATTACGTTTTTTAAAGTTATGATAGCCTAGGGATATGTCTATTATACTACCAAGTCGTAAGTCTCAAGTTCTAATCCAAAGCACACACCTCGGACTTTTTGAAAAGAGGTACAGTCCTCGCCAAACTTATTGTCCGGCTTGAAGTTAGCACGAGCTAACTTCAACCCGGCTGTAAAAATCGGAGAAAGAAAAATATCACGATGTTTATTTATAAAATCTTTGATGTATTTGGCGATGCCAAAGAGTACGGGTGGGTACACACAACCTTCCTCGCTGTAGCGAACGACGTTTCGGATTGAATGCCGAGCTACGTCAGTGCCGCGTGGGGGTAATGTATGACAACCTCGAAAGACCATTCCAGAAATCCAGACGTTCTATATTACCAGTGTACTTTGATGTTTGTAAGTACTTTTATAAAAAAATAACCTTTGTTTCGGTATTTCCTTTGAAAATATATTACAAAGAAAACGTCGGCACTGTCTGGAGAACTTCTGAAAGTTATTTTTTTACAAAAAATGATTGTTATTATTTTTAAGTCCAGAGTTCAAGCAACTACTTTTTAATTCACGTGCGAAATAAATAAAATGGATTTCTTTATCATCACAAAGTTATTTTAATAAAGGAAAAAATCTTTAATGATGATTGAATGATTTTTCATTCATTAAAATAACAAAAAAAAAAAACAAAAAAAAGATCATTACAGCAACAACAAAAACAAAGTTCCTCATCGACCTTTTGGTAAGCGCAATTGACGTGTGTAAGGTCCTGGATTCAAAGTAAATGTCCCGGGTGAAATTGTTCGCATTTCTAATTGTTTGCGTCTGCCATTTTCACAAGAATAAATTGTTTTTCTTTCTTTATTTATGTGAAGGTAAAATGTAAGTTAATAATCTGATGTAATATCCAGAACACTGTCAGAAGCTTATGAAACCAGCCCTCGTCTAATATGTTTTACATTTATATCAGCTTACATTATAATACTCGAGGCCTCTTTCATATCTCTTTAAGTCTACATCTTCGGCCTGCCTCGTTGGTCTAGTGGTCCCAAGCGCGACTGCTACGCTAGAGGTCCTGGGTTCGATTCCCGGGTCGAGCAAAGTGTTGTTGGGTTTTCTGTGAAATTCTCAATAACAGCTCGGAGTCTGGATTTGTGCCCGGTTGATGGCAATAGGCTCGCCCCCTATTACATGGGACCTTAAGCATACCGGCGAAATGTGGGTGTACATTAGTACGCCTCTGCCTACCCCTTCGGGGAATACAGGCGTGGTGGTATGTTACATCTTCGGGGCAACGTTTTTGGGAATATCGTTTAAAGTAACCTACATAAAATATAGTTATTTGTTCATCATTTTCCTAGCCTTTTCCCAATCATATTGGGATTGGTTGCTGAACATCAATATTTTATACGAAGCGACTGCCATCAGACCTACGAATCAAAACAAAATATATGAAAATGGCACAAGCTTTTGACAAATCGGCCTGTCACTAATGTCATTTCCATACATTTTGTTTCTACTCGTTTGTTAATTCGAATATCAAATTGCAACTTGTTTAGCCTCCCCTACGCATACAAGGATAGACTGGTCGTCAGATTTTTTGGGGCTCAGACTACTCAAATATGACTCGGGGTTCAAATATGACGCGAGCGAAGCTGCGAAAAAGGTAATAAGTAATCAAATTATGATCCTTTGCTACTTGGCAACCGTTGCACTATAGATTAAATTAAATTTAGAGCTTACCTACGTCACAGTACATAACACAGTCAAAGTCCACTACAGTTTAAATTAATAAAAAGCAATGTCTGTCAATCTGTCTGTTCGTGGATTATCTCGAGTACCACTAAAAGCGCACAGATTATGTTCATTTGAGATAAGTTTATAAAACGGGACAAATTAATATAAACATTTGTTTGAATATATTTACAGTGAAATACGTTATTAAGACTAACTAAAGGTTATGAACTGAGTAATATTCATTATTTTATAATTGGTACTTAGGAAAAGTAGAATTATTAATGCGATAGAAACTAGAGCTTTGATAAGAAACAAAAAACAGAATCGTATTTTAGTTAAAAATTATAATTATTTTTATTTCCAAGTTGAACTTGAATAGGTACTTGTTAATTCTACCTTTTTTAACTTTAGCTTAAGTAGTACAAAAATAAAAGATAAACGGTGGGACTTTAGCTAGTACCAAACAAATGTTTCATAATCAAAACACATAACCCACCTTTGGCAGACGGGTAAAAAATGACGTATTAACTAATTTAGGGTTAATGCATGTGTCTAGTATTTGTATTTTATTTATTTATATCTATATTATAATAATATATATTTATAATATTGTTATAAAATAAATAAAAAGGTATTGCCAACCCGCATTAGGCTAATCCCTCTCATACTGTGAGGAGACCCGTGCCCAGCAATGGGACAGTATATGGGTTGATGATGATGCATGTGTTGTCATTTAATGGGTCAAAAAAGTTGATTTCTGGACGCTGGTTTTTACCTGGACCGCTTATGCTTAATATTGCTATTAATGTAAAATTCTTACTAAAATCATTAATTTTTCATTTCAGTGATTCTTATGAACTGACTTCCAAATTAACTGGATTACCCATTCCAGTTAATTTGGCAAGAACGCAAATAGACTATACTGTAAACCTTTTAAATTCCCACCAAAATAACCATTGTGTGTCTGTCTGATAGCTATAGTAGTTTTGGCGTCTCATCTGAATTCCAGATCAAAACGTTTCTCCGTTGAAATAATAATTTGTGCTTTTAGCCGCCTACTTGAGTATGCAGTCGACTGAAACTTTGGGAATCTGTCGCCCTCCCCCCTCTCTTCCAAACAATGACCCCAGTGGAAGGTGTTTACTACACGCGCGCCTTACTTGAAGGTTTTCAATGACAGATGATTGTATGAAGATACTGCTCTTTTTTAACCCAAAGGTTGATTAGGACAGAATGCCTCCGCCTTATATCCCATCAATGTGCATTTAAGATTAAATAAATAAATATAAAGGACAACAGGAAGAAACGTCCCCACCCTCCAACAGATTTCAAATAGTTGTCATGTAAAAATGTTCTCGTCTAAATATGATTGTACTTATGTTTTAATAATGGATTGATCTTACTATGGCGACAATCCTCAAAAACAAAAGAAAAATTCTATCTTAAGCAACATTCGAACCTGCGACGTTAACGCTCAGGGGGGCTAGACAAGTTGTATTTTGACATTCGAATCGACAAACAAAATGTATGGAAATGACACAAGCTTCCGACAAATCGGGCTGTCACTAATGTCATTTACATACATTTTGTGTCTAATTGTTTGTCGATTCGAATGTCAAATTGCAACTTGTCTAGGAAACGCTCTAATTGATAAAACACAAATTCCAAGAAAAATTCAACTTTCGGTTTTCGCACAAGTAAATTAATTAATTGCCCAATTAATAAAACTGTCGAACTTCATAATAAAATCACTAACCTGAATTGGCACTCAATATAAACGGTGGCAATTTACTGGCATTCAAAACTGGCGTTATAGACTGTAACTGGCTACTTCTGGCACATTGCCAGGATGCCAGTCTAACTCTGAATTAAACCGTTTATTCCCTTTCATCTTCGTGAGATGAGCAGTCAACAGCGGTTCGAATGTTCCCGTGAATTGTTTGTGTTAGTAAAAATAAACTTAAATCTTTAGTAGTTCAAACTGGATGTATAATTGTTTATTTATTCAATATTTTTTTATTTATGTTATGGAAAAACTTATATTATTTAGTGTGTGGTTCTTCGTTTACTTCGAATTTATGAAAATCATTCAATCGTAAATACACTCAGTAGCACGGAAACTGGCCCAAGCGCTCATATCGCGATGGCGATAGCTTGTGTTTTTAAGGATTGTTTCTTATGAAGGTAGGTCAGAAAATGTTCTCCCTTCGTTATTTTTTAGTGCACTGTGACGTTACTTTTAAGTTTTAGTCGAATCAGGTGATGTGAGCGACTAAGTTGAAGCTTGAAGCTTGAAATTTGTGTGTTGTGCGTGTTTTCTATGTTGTCCAATTATTATTGTGATTCCGTGCTTTTAATTCCATTAATAAAGGTGCTTAAAAACAGTAATGATGCCATTAATAAACTTTTCACATACACTCATACAATTTTCTCATTAATTTTTTAGGGTTTTCCATACAAATATTTTACGGCGTCGCTAGCGATTTTAGTGAGAAAAACTCATGGTTGAGGCATTGGCTAGTTATCTTTAAGGAACAGTAAGATACTGATTTCTGACACTCTTTGGGTCTTACCACCTACTTGGAACCCTATTTTAGATTCAATTAAATCCAAATCCAAGCCTAAACTGCAAGACCGAAGGATACGGTGAGCTCATTCTGCGTGAATCGGATTGCCAACAATTAATAAAAATGTAGGGTAGCTGTTAGTAATTGAAACGTTAAGACGCCTACCACATTAGTTACCCGTGATCCGAAACGTCGGGGTTAAAATAATATCAATATAACGCAATAAAATCCGTAAAATTTATTTTTAAACAAAAAACAAACCGCCTCCAAAAAAGAACTAAAAAGCAAAAAATAACATAATTTACATTATGATTTCTAACTAATTTGGAGGCGGTGCCAAACAGACAATCAACGAAAGTCATATTTAAATTAAATTAGTAGTTTGGCACCGCCTCCAAATTAGTAAATAATATAAATATGTTATGTAAATGATAATGTGAAAATGTAAATGTTATTTTTTGCTTTTTAGTTGTTTTCTGGAGGCGGTTTGTTTTTGGTTTAAAAATAATTTATTTTAATTTTTTTTTGTGGAATATATATTATATTATACGGAGGGGGGGGGGGGGGGGTACAGTCTTATTAAGGACCTCCTCCTTTTTTGAAGTATGTTTAAAAGTAGTTTTATTTTACTACTCTATTACAAGTGACTAGTGCTTGGGCTACACACTTAACACAATAGATAAGTTCATAATCCATGGCTAACACAGGCCATTCAACTTTCACATTCAATAACAATAAACGGTTCTCCGTTGCGCTTGACAAACAACACTCAATCATAGCATAAGTATCACACACATCATCGGTCACCCTCACACATTGTCACCAACCTGTTGTAACCTTTACTTAACCCCTATCAATCGATCACAGTTTACACGATAAAGCTGTACCTAGGTTCTTCAAAAATGTATAAGTTTGTATTCAATTTGTTCAATAGCGACGTCGTTCTCGTAGAAGGTGAATTTTTTCCCCCGTTTTTGCAACATTTTTAATTGATACTCTGCTCCTATTGGTCGTAGCGTGATGATATATAGCCTATAGCCTTCCTTGATGAACGGGCTATCTAACACTGAAAAAATTTTTCAAATCGGATCAGTACCTAATTCGTGAGATTAGCGCGTTCCGCCAAACAAAGAAACTCTTCAGCTTTATCATACTAGTCTATCATACTATCATACTATCTACTATGGATTCATCATCATCTTCTATCGACCAACAGTCCCACTGCTGGGCACGGGTGTCCTCTCAGAATGAGAGGGGTTAGGCTATAGTCCACCACGATGGCCTCGGGGGGTTGGCAGACTTCACACGCGCATTAAAAAAATCTCTTAGGCATGCAGGTTTCCTCACGATGTTTAACTTTTCCTTCACTGTTGTAATCATCATCATCATGTCATCCAAAAGAGGTCCACTGCTGAAAAAAGGCCTCCCCCATTAATTTCCACAGGGACTGGACGCATGCTACCTGCATCCAACGACTTCCAGCGACCTTTACCAGGTCATCGGTCCATCTCGTTGGAGGCCGTCTTTTGCTGCGCTGTTGTAAGCGAGTGATAATTTATTATTAATATTAGTCCAGTGGTAACCTATCATCGCTATCACTGCTTAAAATGATTAAATATAACTAAAAACAAGTTCTATTATTATTATAATATCGGAAATGGTACTTGAATGTGTACTTGAATGTATTGCAGGCTAGGTATTATTTTATTTCATACTTTTTAAAATGGATATTTCTATTTTATAAACAATACTGTACACATGCCACGTTTCAGGTTTCTAGGTTGTAGTTTTTTTGTGAATCATGATAAATCAGTGGCGGAGTGAGTTTTATTTTGCACCCACACGAACCACCCAATGCTTGTAAGTACATCTTCCATGTAAGTCCATTCTTATAACCACTTTAAAAATGAATCAGTTAAAAAAATATATCAACTGGCGAGTCGAAGTATATCGAGTGATTTCGACTGGCGAGCGGGGCTCGCGGTAGCTTAGTCAAAGCGTCTGGTGTACCGAACCAGAAGACGCAGGTTCGAATCCGCCCCCAGCCGATTTTTTCTTTCATTAAAAAAAAGGTAAAGCTTTATTACTTTTGCTCTTATCAAAGACTAGGATTAATTAAGAAAAGTGTTTCATAAAAAATAATAAAATAATTCTATTAGATACTTAAACAAACCCACACAATAATCATGAAATTTCATTTTATCAGTGGGAGTATTCCAAGAAGGCTCTTTTCGGTATTATTCTGGACTACTTAAGGGCCCTAAATACACTTGTTGTTTTGTAATCGGCTTTATTTCTGGAAATACAATGGGAAAATTTTATTTATGTAACTGTTTTGGGTGAAAATAACAAACAAATGACACTTGAAATTCCTCGGGTTACAAAAGAAGTTATTAGTAATAATTTGAGGTTGGATTTGAACAAAAACACTGATAGTCCAGGCAGAGGCAGAGGAGTACTAATATACCCATAGTTCGCTGGTATGTTTAGGTTGTATGTAATAAGGAGTGAGCCTATTGCCATCAACCCGGCAGAGATCCAGGCTCCGAGCTCCTACTAGGAGTTTCACAAAAAATCCAATAACTTCTTGCTCGACGTGGGCGTCAAACCCAAGATCTAGCTTAGAGAATTCGAACCTATCAATTAAAATAGTTTTATTTTCATATAAACCATATACAGCCACTTTTGAAATGTCGAGTCTAGGTGAGTGTATGGTTAAAACTTAGTTATTCCTTTGATCGAAGGCACGCACCGCTGATTTTTTCAAATCATCATCATCAATTGGGCACAGGGATCTCCTCAAACAGAGAGAGTGAGGGGGGTGAAGAATATAATTTAATGATTTATCACTTTCAATCGCTTGCTTGAGAATTACAGTTCACCATCGTGAAAATATTGTGTGCAATCTATTGAGGCACAACAACGAGCGCGTTAGATCGGCGCAAACAAATTCGTGTCATTAAGTCGCGCCCTGAGAGATTTTCTCGGCAGCGCCAGCGTGTTAAGTCTGTGTGAATCTACCGCACCCCAAAAATAAATCATGTGTCAACCAACACTAGATTTGTAGTTCACTAGGTGAAAATATACTAACCCCTCTCATTCTAAAAGAAAACCCGTCCCCAGCTGGCATAGTATATAAGTCGTGTTTTTATTTTCAATTATTTCTTTACTACCTATATTGTATCTTCAGCAATTTCGCACAATAGCCTACTTAAACAAAATTGTTGAAGGCGTATCGATAGGTCAATAGATATAATAATATTTATGGCACACTGAAAACTAAATAGAATTTCATGATTAATCGAGATGGTAAAATGGGCGGTGTTATCTCTCAGACAACCTTGGGATGATCTCAAGAGAGGAATGCCGATACTAAGTTATTTATAGCATACCTACTTAAAAAATATAATATAGTAAAACGTTAACTGAGATATTTAAGAAAAAATAATATGAGAGGTAATTGCCTAGTTAGCCTAGTGGTTATGCGACTGCTACGCTAGAGGCCCTGGATTCGATGCCCAGGCTAAGGCAGTGTTATTGTTTTTTTCTATGATATTCTCAGTACGATAAGCTCGCCATTTGCCACGACCCCAAAAGGACTTAGCAATCGCTGGATCCCTTTAAAGGTCTTGTCTGATATCCCACACGAAGACACACGCGTCGCAAACTGGGACCAATTTTATTTTATTACAATATTGAACCGACGCCGGCGCACTATATTGACAATATTTTTGATATTGTCGATAAAAACCGTAACATTACGTCTTGTCATGTAAAGTTAGGCTTGTGCGCATAAAATATGGAAATTTTATTGGTATTTGCCTTATCAACATTTTCTAGATGGGCTATGAAAAATACCGATTAGATCTGGTTCTATATGGGTCTATCTATAGGTATATACATAGAATATGAATACAGTTCTCGCTAAACTTATTGTCCGGGTTGAAGTTGGCACGAGCTAACTTTAACTAAGCCGCAATAATCGGAGAAAGAAAAATATTGGATTAAAATGATTTAAAACGACAGCCTACGACTTGAGCTTTCGTTTTTATATTTATTACAATCCAATATTTTTCTTTCTCCGATTTTTACGGCCGGGTTAAAATTAGCTCGTGCCAACTTCAACCCAGACAAAAAGTTAGGCGTATGTATGAACTGACATACGGACGAACAGTAACGCTGACTGACATTAAAGACTTACATACAACATAAGTACAGCATAAACCAGTAAATCTTAAAGCACAAAAATATGGCTTGGTTGGGAAATTCTCATGACTTGACAAAAACACAGAATAGAGACTGGAAAATTCCCATTGGATTGGAAACCATTTACACAGACTGTGTACCTACATAAGCGTTAAAAGGTTGCTTTTAGCTAAAAGACACACAGTTAACATAAACACTAATACAAAAACCATTGTTTTTCGCCGAAAATGCTATCGTTCCAATAAAATATTTCACCGTTAACACAATAAGGAAATATGGGGCTATTCTCAAGCCTAAGACAAGCTGCTGCAATGGCAGACGTAAGGCCGATATTACGACGCACAACGGGTTGTACGCCAAACGACCAATCAAATTAAGCTTAACCACTATAGAAATAAGATTTAGAAGGCTAGTTCTGTGGACGAAGCAAAAGATTAAACATACCATCACGCCTGTATTCCCCGAAGGATTAGGCAGATTTCGCCGGTATTTTTAGGTCGCACGTGATAGGAGGCGAGCCTACCAGGCACACATCAAGACCCTGAGCTGCTACTGGAAATTTCAAACAAAAACCCAACAATACTGTTCCTCTAGCGTAGCAGTCGTGAAGCAAACCATGCATGCAAGAATCGGAGCAAGTGGCGTTCTGTAGTTTCTGCATGTATGAATATGTATATGTAGTTCAGTAGGCTAACAAATTTTGCAAAAAACTTGGCTCAAATTTTGTCGTGCACGCAGCTCGACACATAATATTTTGTCTGGCTTTTCTTCGTGCAAATATGAGACAAGCGTCGACAAAATAATAATTATGATCGCGTTAAGTCAGCGTTAGACGGTATTGTTTCTAACTATAAATCCTAAGAAAAATGTGTATAAAAGATAGTTCAACGTCCCTGAGGTAGTCAGCTTTGACAGGTTTTTAGTTCAACGTCCCTGAGGTAGTCAGCTTTGACAGGTTTTTATCTACTAGATGCATAATAGGCTATATATACTCACGCCTTTTCTTCACACGGGTAGGTAGATCCTACAAACCAATAGAAAGAAAGAAAGACATAAATAAAGTTTATATTGACAGTTACAACACAAGACAAAATACCAAACAACAAAACAAAAAGTAGATACATTCTTAACCTAAGTAAATAGGTACGTTATATTATGCGATGTCAGAATGGGTCTGTATGTATGCTGCAGCAAGCAAATCAAGCTACAGCGCTGATATATTACTAGCTACACTACTTGCTACAATTCATATTTTTTGAGAAATGTGGCTTTTCTGCATGTAACTTACACTGTGGTCGTATCGTGAATGGGATGAACATGCCATTTGTGTAATCGGATATTTCTTCTCGTAGTGCGAGAAAATGATCTAAGAAGGTTGTAATAAAAATAAAGGGTTTGTATTATGATACCGGTGGTGATACCAGATTATGTTTTTTGGGTGGCAACATCGATTCATAAAAGGAAATGGATAACAAAGTAATGGGAATCGAGTTAACTGAGGTTTCTCGTAACACCATCACGCTTGTTTTCCCCAAACGGTGAGGTAGAAGTATACTGCTGTACATACATGTATGTTAAGGTGTCGTGTTATAGGTAATGAGCCTATTCCCACATAAACTTAAATTCCAAGTTGGGAATTTATTTCACAGGAAGACTTAAGACTGCTCGGCTTGGGAATCGAAACCGGATAGCAGCCGCGCTTAGAACACTAGACTACATGACATAAATAAGTCTTTATTCAAAACTAGCTGTTACCTATGGTGTTACTCGCGTCTATCAATTTTTCCCAATCCAATTAAAAAAAATTAAGAGAGGTAGGGCACAGTCATTTATGGCTCAAATCTGGAGCAGCCCATCTGGGGAAGTACCTCCATCTTACAGAAAACTGCAGCACATAACACACTTTATTGTGTGTTGTGTTCCTGCAGTGAGTAAGGTCGCCAGAGCTCCTTCTAAGGATGCGCTGCGCTGGCAGTAAGAGGAATATTCCCTCAAACTGTCGGCGCAGTGAATCCTCCATAAACCTCTAAGTGGTTTTTCGGGTCGGCAACGCGCGAGTGATACCCCTGGTGTTGCAAGCGTCCATAGGCTAAGGTAACCGCTTACCATCAGGTGGGCCGTACGCTTGTTTGCCACCGTAGTTGTATAAAAAAAACCCGTGGGAATTTCCCAAAGCACTTTCTTAATGCATTCGTACGTCGCTTTCGCTGAGTGTACCAGTTAGGTTTCAGCTGTGCTGTTACAGTCATTAAAGAGCCTGATTCACCACCCCAGGATAGCAGCTAAGCTTCGGATAAATTAAAAAATTATACAGAATTTGTATAAAATAATCTGCTAAGTAATTTAACTTGTCAGTACCTCAACCATGAGTTCTATCGAATAGCTTTCGATAGGTTTTTTACGCATCGAAACGCTGTAATCCCATAGCAGATTTTAGTTCCTTACGTAACCGCTAGAGGAGCTGCGAGGGTTTTCCATACAAATATTTTACGGCGTCGCTAGCGAGTCTAGTGAGAAAAACTCATGGTCGAGGCACAGGAGGCAGTCAAACAGGACCTATCTTTAAACCTCAACCTTAAAAGTTATTATTTATTGTTCAAAAAAGTGGTACAACGTAGTCTTCTTTTTAGGCACAGAAAATTTAAATTTTTAATCTGCGCACAGTAAAACCTCGAAGCGTCAGCTGTTAGTCATTCCTCTTTAGATATAAAAGTAGATCCAGACAAAATTGTGAGGAGTAAAATTTTTTATCCTGTCGAAACATCTGCGCAGCAATCGTGGCCGCCTGTAGATAACAGGTTGGGTGAGTAATTTTTATACCGAGTCCCAAAATTAATTCGCCCGCTTTTTCGGGTTTAGGTATAATAAATCAAGGAAGGTATGATTAATATTATAATGGCTTATTGGCTAGCTGGATTAATTGATTTTGATGTGTTTTTTAAATAATAGGATATTTGATAAGTTTTCAATATTAAACAAACAATGTTGTTTATTTTTAATGAAGGAAAAAATCGGCGGGCGGGCAGGATTCGAACCTGCGCCTTCTGGTTCGGTACACCAGACGCTCTGACCACTAAGCAGCACTAACTATTTTTCTCTTCATTAAAAATAACTTGTAATCTTAGCATGGAAAATGCTTAAAAAAATACAAAAAGATAATGTTGTTTATGTTAAGTCCTGCTAAAAATATCATCATCATCAACCCATTAACTGTTCCACTTATGGGCACGGGCTTCCTCTCGTTATGAAAAGGATTGAGCCATAGTCCACCACGCTGGTTTAATGCGGGTTGGCAGAGTTCACATTCCGTCGAGAGAATAATCTCTCAGGCATGCAGGTTTCCTTGCGATATTTTCCTTCACCGTAAAAGCGAGTGATAATTACGGGGCGTGCCTTGGATTTGAACTCGAGACCTTTGATTTGGTAGTCCAGTGGTCATTCTCCTTGGCTATCTTTACTTGTATAAAAAAACGCTAACGCTCAAAAAGTAACATCAAATTGACATGGAAAACTGGAACAAAAGTTTCCTAACATTACACTGAAACTTGACCCAAATTATATTTTAAACGTTTAATAAAATATCACAATTACGCACCCATCTTTTACATTTTTTTTGGTACTTAGTTAAAAACTGTGCCGATATAAACATAATATATACTAGTACGTATTATAATAAAGTTGTAGAGCTTATTCATCACATTAATGACTACGGAGACGACGGAGCAATATTAAAATATTTTAATTTAAATAATTCATCGAAGTCAGTCCACGTATTGCACGAAATTAATATTCAAAATGTGCTTGTGCTTAATGGCTTGCGAAGTAGATTGTGCGATAACAACAGAATTTATAATGTTAATAGAAAAATAAATTATACTAATTTTAGTGACGAAATGACGTATTTCCTGTTTTTGAAGTCTACGTCAAAATTAAGAGCGATTGTGCACTATACGGAATTTTACTGTCAGTCTGAAATGCATAGAATAGTATACATTTTCCATCCACTTCAAAAAAAGGAGGAGGTTCTCAATTCGACTGTAATTAAAAAAAAAAAAAGGTTTGTTCCCTCAGAACTTTCGGCTGGGTGAACCGATTTTGATGATTCTTTTTTTATTCGAAAGCTAGTGCTTCCAGATTGGTCCCATATTTTATCGAAATCCGGTGACAGGTTTTAAAAAATCGACGAAAATTTTAAATAAAAAATGGATGTGTAGATGATATTTTGGTTTTCTCAGAAACCTCGCTGTTTGTGCCGGGCAGTGCGTTTAGTTGGCCTCCCCATATAATATAATAGGTACAAAACAAAATACATCTATATTCCACTAAAAGCTCTCAAAATAAATTATTTTTGGGGAGGCTTAGTCCGAACCTGCCTGAGTTATGGAGCTCAACTCAGCTCTTGAAGAATAATTAAAGTCTCACCTTCCTAAACGCGACCCTGAAGTTCTCGGAGAGGAAGGCGTACAGCACGGGGTTGACGCAACTGTTCATGTATGCGAGCACGTGCGAGACGATCTGCGCGGTCACCGTGAAGTATGTGATGTTGTACTTGTCTAGCGCCTTCACCAGCAAGATTATCTGGAACAAATAATATCATAATTGTATTAAAACATGCCATCACGCCTTTATTCTCAAGGCAAGGTTAAGAGCACCCTAAACCGACGAGCATGCATGGGGAGGTTGATGAACATAGATGAAGCGAAAGTGGTGTGCCAGGATCGTAGCAAGTGGAAATCTATAGTCTCTGCCTACCCCTATGGGAAACAAACGTGATGCTATTATGTATTCAGTTTTTATTCCCTGAAGGGTTAGGAAGAAGTGTACTATTGTGTACCCACAGTTAGCCAGTGGGTATGTTTAGGTCTCTGAAACGACCACTGCTCGGCGGAATGGAACCCAGGACCTCTTGCGTAGCAGCCAGGGCAAAATACCTGAACCGATTTGGCTGAAAGTCGAAATGGTGATGACTTATACCTTGGATTAGGACACAATTTGATCCCGAAAAATTCAAAGTTCTTACGGGAAATAGGGTCAAAGTTCCTAACTCCACGCGGGCAAAATCTATACAATATAAAAACTATTAAAATAAGTTTCATCATTGTAGCTCTTTGTTCTAATATCAAAGCTCTTCGGAATAATAATACATTCTATTCACTTCCATGTACAAGTGCTAACATACATTGTTCGTGTTCGCAAAACCGCCTAAAACAGAACATTGCACTGTTCAGCATTCAGATCGCTTAAATTAAATCCTTTGGGGTCGGTCTAAACCACATATTGCAGTGGCTAGTCGGATTTCAGATAGTTATGTGGGAAAATCGTGATAGAAGAGAATCGCGGTGTCCGTGAACTCATTCTAATTTTATTTTCACCATCATTACATCAGCCAAAAGAGTTCCACTGCTCAAGAAGGGCGACTGGTCCTTGTGGAAGTCTTCCGATTCAAAGAGAAATTTAGCCAATGAAATGACTGATTTTTCTCTGCGCGACCAAACAGGAATGAGGAGATCCGTAGAAGAACCAAAGTGACTGACATAGCCGAAAGGATTAGCAAGCTAAAGTGGCAGTGCGTGGGGCACATGGCTCGTAGAACTGATGGCCGCTGGGGAAGAAAGGTTCTTTAGTGGATACCATGCGCTGGAAAGCGCAGTGTGGGACGGCCTCCAACGAGATGGACCGACGACCTGGTAAAGATCGCTGGGAGTCAAAGGATGTGGGGAGAGTACGACCGGTCCCGGTGAAAGTTTATGGGGGAGGCCTTTATTCAGCAGTGGACCTCTTTTGGCTGAGACGATGGTGATGATGAAACTACTGAGCAAATTACACATGTAAAACAACTGGTCTCCAAATGACAACGAGCTAATGATACCAGTAAAGACCGTGTTTGTTTAAAAACCATGATTTTATTGGAATTCTACCTATTTTCTTTAAGATACCAGCCCAGAACCCCCTTGTGTTGTGCAACGCCTAATCCAATTACCTAAAACCACAATATTTTACTCTCCCTAAAAAGCAAATAACATAATACCTTATGACAGAGCGATTACTAGAATGCTTAATATGGCTTAATAACATTAAGGGGCATTATACAAGTATTAATGTATTAACAATATATCATGCGAAATAATATAATAATGTAATTTTCGTCTTCTATTCAATTTCAATGTAATTATGTTTCCAGATGAATGGTTTTGCTAAATTGATTAGATTGAATGGTTTAGTTATTTCTGCCGATCTCGCAAGTCAAGAAATTGCGGTCGAGCTACACAATAGGCTTTTTAGACTGATTATTTATTATGACCTTATAAAACAGTTAATCTTAAATTAAGCGTAGTGTCACTATCACAGTACGCCAAATTCTATACTAATACTCGTTTTACGGGAAATGGACAGAGCATCCCCTTCCCCTCTTAATCCCTAGCAAAATACTTTAAGCACTGATGAATTTTAAAATTTTAGGCTATGGATCTTTCTTATATAAAATATCCTTTCCTATAGGTATACATTGTGACATTCACATAGTTTACACAGCTGGGTCTGGACTTCAAAAGTAACCATGATACCTAGAATTTATTAAGATGCCTTTTAGAAAAGGTCGACAGTCAGTTAACGCCAGCGCCATCTAGTACTAAAATCTAAAACATTTACTTGTAAAAGCGTAGTTCAAAAGTAAATTAATGTTCACTTTTAGTACCTATCTTTTATTGATCATTTCTGGATTAGTTATGATAGATATATATTTCCACATTTAATAATTTCTCTTGACTACAATTTTCCCTCTTGTTAATCCTACTTCAAATTTCGGCTTTCCTTATTTAAGTGGTTATTAAAGCGTCTATTAATAACTTCCGCCTTTACTTTAATTAAACATTTAACATCTCATCTCGTAAATTCTCAGTGCCGCCAGAATATAAAGTACGAAATAGTTGAACAATTTATAATAGGCTAGTTATAAATTGTAAAAATAATACGATTAAGTACTAAGTTAAAAATATAGTAAAAAATATATCAGGGACTAAGACGTTTCTAAGACATAATAGTGTAAAGTTTTTGGTGGGGTTTGAGAAGGGATGATCCACAACCATGATACTTTTCCCCTAAAATGAGTGTTAGTACAACATTTATTGACGACGTCTGTGGTCTAGTGGTTCGAGTACCGGACTGCTGATCACGAGGTCGTGGGTTCGATTCCCACAAGACACAAACATTTATGTGAAGACCTCAGGTGTTTGTGTTTGTCTGGGTGTTTCTTATATATTATAAGTATGTATTTACAAAAAACGTTGAAGTTTGGGACTAGGTGGTGCTGTGTAAAAATGTCCCAAGATATTTATTTATTTATTTCTATGGCGTACAGAGTTGTAGTACGCTGCCTTTTTCGCATAAAATTAAAATGCTTATTACTTTCTTGTTTATACATAATTTTTTTTTTGATCGGCTCTGTTTTTTTTATCAGGCCACTAAGTAGTCATGCCTATTGTTTCTAGCAAATTGTTTTACATGTTTTGTATTTTTTATAATAATAATACATTTATGCATTTATTTCTCTCTATTCTATAATCTTCTCTATTCTTAATATTGTAATCCAAACTTCGAGAAAATAATTTCGAGAAGTTCTTGACATAATATAGGTCTTGATAAACGTAAGAAACTATGTGCGATACGGTAGGTTTCATCGTACTTATATATTACGCCCAAATAGAAAAAAAAACATTACTTTTCATTACACAACCACTTACATTTAAGCCCAAACATAATCACCCTTTAATACACTTAAAGTGTCTAATAACTAGATCGTAAAGAAAATGCATGAGCAATGTTGAGACAAATTGCCATCCATTACTGGCCTAAAAGGGCTAGATTTATTTCCGACCACAACTAATTCCTAATTTCAGAAATTCCTTTTCCGTTAGGCAAAATTTATTACTTGTAACAAGTGGAAGAAATGAACATAAAGGGCACTTACTTAGCAATGATGCTCAAACATGCCGACTCATTTTTTATGTCGTATCGGGTTATTATTAATTTTGTAAGATAAACATTTGATGGCAAAGATACAAATGTTTCCGAAAAAAAAATCTAATGTAAAATATATGAAATTTTCTTTCAGAGATTGCCAATAGGCTTTGCACGGTTAGGTTTCATGTTCAAACCGTGGGTGTACATTAGTACGCCTCTGCCTAAACCTTCGGGGAACATAAGCGTGATAGTAAGTTGTTAAAAATTTCGAACCATGGCAGAATTCACCACCAGTGCTCCTCCCGTTGTTAAACCACAAAATTAGTGAATTAGTGAAGTTTTCTATCGACATAGCAAAGAGATAATAATATATTGCATTTTGAGGAAGGAGGTAAATATAGGCTGATTTTAGTCTCAAGAAGATAATAGTACCTAAATAGTGCTTGTGAAACGCGAGTAAAACCAAAAATTACCCAAGAAACCGAAAATAAAGGTCATCATCAACCCATATACTGTACCATCACTGGGCACACGTCTCTCCTCTCAGTATGAAAGAGATTTAGTCCATCACGCTGGCCTAATGCTTGTTACCAGACTTCACACGCCGTCAAGAAAATCTCTCAGGCATGCAGGTTCCCTTCGATGTTTTCCTTCACCGTTAAAGCGAGTGATATTTGCGCACATGATTTCGTAAAGTCATAGATGTCTTGGATTTGAACTCGAGACCAGTGCAATGGTCACTAGGCTATAACTACTTTTAGACACTTTCGAATTTAAATATACAAAATTAAGACACTTCAGTTCAATGAAACGATTGAATCGGACATGCCGATTAAAACGAATCTAATCGAATTGATTGATGAATTCAATAATGGCTTTACAAATACCAGATTATAAGATGATTTCGGAAAATCGTTCATGTAAGTAAATATCATTTGTGAGAACCAGTTTAATTGGCAATTACTTCGAGTTTTGCGAAGGAAGAGAATAACTGCTTCAGTGATTTGTCTTGATTGAGCAAAATAGCCTAATAAAGTTAAAATACTAATTGACTGTTTCCCGGTACGTTTGTTTAAATTAATTATTGTCAAAACTGGTCTAGCGGTCACAATTGATACTAGTGGGCGTGAGGTCTTCGATTCATTGGTCGAGCAAAATATTATCGAGGTTTTGTCATCGAACATTCTGTCGGCTCGCCCCCGTTACATCGGAACTACCAGCTTTCTATGAGTGTATAGCAGTAAACCTCTGCCTAACCCTTCGAGGAATATAGGCGTGATGGTATGTTATCAAAAAAAAAAATAGATAAGTCATTTCTGTCATTCTGGATTACATTGTTTCATGCTTTGGGACATTTTCTTATAAGCTTTTCACTGCCCAGTTACTGCATCAATTGTAGTATCAAATGCCAAATGTAGTTGCATAATGCAATTTATCGATTAATAAACAATAATAAGAACTATTAATCTCTACTGTTAGTGCATATATCACTTTTTTCGTCTCTGCATCACCCTAAGGTTGTCTGATAGAGAATGCCTAAGGCATTAAGACCGATTTTTCTACACTCTTTGGACATAAAGAATAAATAAATAATATAGCTATTTACCTGTATTGGGCACCAGCAGACAGCAAACACCACGACAACAACAACCACCATCCTCGTCACCTTCTTCCTCCCCCTCCGACTCTCAGCCGACACCCTTCCTCCAGGGGCACTCTTCCACAACCTCGTCAGCATACACATATACAACACACTAATCAAAGCTAAAGGAATCACGTAAGAAGATAGAAAGAAAGACATCTGGAAACCCAGCTTGCTGTACCCTTGTTCCTCCAGAAACACACATGAAGAATGGTTCCTGTGGAAATAGGAGTACTCTCTCTCCCCGTGGCAGATGCCCACAGGTATCGCTGTGGTTAAGATCACCACCCATATGCAGGCAATAGCTAATAAAGCATTCTTCTCTGTTCTTATAGACATGGAAGCTATAGGATGTACTACAGCCATGAATCTATCCAAAGACATGAGGACGAGGGTGTAGACTGAAGCATGAGCAGTGACTACTATGAAGTACTGGACGACTTTGCACCACCAGTCTCCGAAAGGCCACCTGGGCATGACGTAATCAGTAGCCGTGAAGGGAACACAGAAGATAACGAAGAGTAAGTCAGCGACAGCCAAGTTGATGATCAGGAGGTTCGTGGTGGATCTCATGCCAGGGTTGGCTGCGACCACGAGGACGACTAATGCGTTGCCAACTAATCCAACAATTCCAATAAATCCAAAGAAGATGGGCACGACCCTCGAGACGACTTTCTCCAATAATTCTCCATTCTCGTATTCGTTGCTGTAGTTGCATCCTCCAAGTAGAGCTTCTTCGCTTGTCAAGTTGAGGCAGATACTCATGAATTCGTCTTCTGTTGACTCCATTTTGGTAGATTTTCTGTTTAGTTCTTCATATCTTGGAAGTTTTCTGGAACAAAAGAAAACAGTCTTAAAATTTGGATTGATTAACATGAATATGGAAAACATTTTGAGTTTTTAACATGTTCTGCGAATATTGCCTTGGATTCCAATGTAATTTTTCACGTACCTATTGATATTTTGAAATAAACATTTTTCGTAATATGAGATTTTTTTTTCGTAGAATCAAGTATATTTTTGTATGGCAATTTAAATATTCGCGTGACCGCTAAAATTTAAACTAAAAAATAGCTATGGCGATTATCCGCCCACAAAATCCTGGTTCAACTGTATAAAATAATAATAAGTAAATTGCCGTAAATTCCAAACGAGTAAAAATAAGTAACTTGAGGACGCCGCATTTCACATTTTGATCTCGGAATTGTAAACTCAAAAAAGCGAATTCATAAAACATTATGTTTTGTTTGAATGTCTTAATTTATTTCTGCCTTTCTGTAACACCTCAAATAAAACCCACAGGGATTGTGTAAGAACGCGCAAAATATTGCCGTTTCAAAGTTTATTTGTAAAAATATTTTCTTTCCGAGCACATTTTTTCTTGTACTGTTCCGTTACCATAATTTGCAATTTACGAAGCATTTCTTTTTGTTATTATTCTGTTTTTCTGCGCAACGGCAACCTCCCTGTTTCATATCGTCGTATTATTTGATCTTCGTCACAAATGATGCTCTTTGTATTCAAAACAATATCGTTATGTTCAGGCACCAGAAGATTTTTATACGCCTGAAATATATATTAGTGGCAGGGTGTCTAATTGTGTGTTTAGTATGAAAAAAAGATAAATGAATGAACGAGAACAATGCTCATTACTATAGGATATTCTATAGGATGATTTGTTTTCATTGTCTGGGAGTAATGAGTCGTTCTGTAATATTGTCATAAATTATTTTGATGTGCTCATTCAATGGCCACAGGAGGTGGCGGGGTGTATTTGACTTCTTCCCTTTTAAAACAACACTGGCCTTATCTTGCCCTATAGTTAGGGCGTTGCGGACTGGAGATCAGATTCACCAGGAATCCGCCATATCTTAAGTCTTGCTTGTCAAAACGCACAAAAAAGTAGAGCACCCAAATAAATATCAGAGGACTTCCTCTTTACTAATCTGTTATAATAAAGACGTGAAAGTCTCGCAACTTTCGCAGGATACTAGCTAAGTAGGTATAGTTCTCGCCAAACTTATTGTCGGGCTTAAAGTTGGCACGAGCTAACTGCAACCCGGCCGTAAAAATCAATGAGAGAAAAATATTGGATTAAAATTATTTAAAACGACAGCATATGACTTGATGTTTCATTTTTATTTATATTTTTCTTTCTCCGGTTTTTTACAGCTTCAAGCCGGACAATAAGTTTGGCGAGAACTGTAGATAGTTATAGGTGTACCAAAATTCGTTTGCATGTATTTCGGTGTCATGGGAATGAGTCTATTAATAAATAAATAATCATTTTTTTTTACACAGCACCACCTAGTCCCAAATTAAGCAGAGCTTGTACTATGGGTACTAGACAATGGATGTAATACTTATATACTTTTTTTAAATTAATAAATCAATAATGTCCCACTGCTGGGCACGGATCTCCTCTCAGTATAAGAGGGAGTACGCTGGCCTTATGCAGATTGGTAGAATTCACATGCCGTCGGGAAAATCTCTCAGGCATGCAGGTTTCCTTACGATGTTTTTAAGATTTTTATTAATAAGCCAAACTTCAAACTGCTGTTGAGAAATAAAGAAACTCTGCTACCGCAAAGAAACTAAATAGCATTGTGTTCGACCTCAAAATCTAATCTAAATAATATAATAAGTGCGAGAGTAACTCTGTCTGTATGTCTGTCTGTCGCGCTTTCACGCCAAAACTACTGAAAAGATTTAACTGAAATTAGGTACACATATAGTCTAGAGCCTGAGAAAGGACATAGGCTACTTTTTAATGTGAAATAAGAGTTGTAAGGGGTTGAAATAGGGGATGAAAGTTCTAAGAAATACCCATACTCGCCGGCGTAAAGCTAGTGTTTTTATAATACGTAGTGATTACAACATGAGTGTCATCCTAGAGGAGACGGTTTGTATCTGAACTATGTTCTCACAAGATAATATCAGCCTGATTCTAAGTGTCACGCCATATTATATATACCAATTATGGCGCCTTTGATCAAAAGTTCTGTGTGTCGCCGCTCTGTGCCCGACATTGTGAGACGTTCGTAGTCAAGTCTCATTTGTCCTGTGCCTCGACCATGAGTTTTGTTCACTAGACTCGCTAGCGACGCCGTAAAATATTTGTATGGAAAAGCTCTAGCGGTTACGTATAGAACTAAAATCTGCTATGAGATTACAGCGTTTCGATGCGTAAAAAACCTATCGAGAGCCGTTCGATAGAACTCATGGTTGAGGTACTGTTTTCAAGACTGTTTTCACCGTGAAGTTTTTATCTGTTTATTTACCTACCTCGTTAGCATAGTACTTGTAAGCGCGACTGCTACGCTCGATATCCTAGGTTCGATATCCAGGTCGAGCAATTTTTTTTTTTCTCAGTAGCAGTTCGGAAGTTGGATTTGTGCCCGGTTAATGGCAAAGGCCTGATAGAAGACGCTAGGATTCGGTTGGCATTCAACCGTTCCTTGTAGATGTATTTGGGGTGGCCTTTGTTCAGCAGTGGACCGCTTGGCTGCTATGAGAATGGTGATTATTGATTATGATTAATGGCAATAGGCTCGCTCCTTATTCTATCTTATCTATCGTCGTATCTATCGTCTATGACGACGTCTGTGGTCTAGTGGTTCGAATACCGGACTGCTGATCACGAGGTCGTGGGTTCGATTCCCACAAGACACAAATTTTTATGTAATGAATATTAAATGTTTGTCTGGATGTTTCCTATGTATTATATGTATGTATTTACAAAAAAAAGTATATAAGTATTATATCCATTGTGTAGTACTCATAGTACAAGCTCTGCTTAGTTTAGGACTAGATGGTGCTGTGTAAAATGTCCCAGGATATTTATTTATTACATAGGACCATAACATATCTGTGAAATCTAGGTGCATATTATACATCTCTGCCGTACCCTTCGCGGAACACAGGCGTGATGGTATGTTAGGTTTTTTATCTTTTTCAATAACTTTATTGTTGTTTCTTGTTTGACTTTTGTAAAGTTTTTTGGGTCTTCTTAACTAGATACGAAAAAATTCTCAGTTTTGCTTGTTATACAAAAGTTTACCCAAAACTATATAAGTACCTATAGTTTGGTTTGAAAGTTGAACAACTCTTCAAGCAGGTCGCCATCATAAATCACCTTTCAAGTTCTAAAGATTTTTTGGGCCAGAAAAAAGACTTTCGAAACTAAAATTGTAAGTACGTTAAAGTCATTGTATGTCTATAAAAACTTATTTTTACGCGCTCAAATAGCAGTCGGTGCCAAACAGACAATCAACGAAAGTCATATTTAAATTAAATTAGTAGTTTGGCACCGCCTCCAAATTAGTTAGAAATCATAATGTATATATGTCATATTTTGCTTTTTAGTTCCTATGTGTTTTATGGAGGCGGTTTGTTTTTTGTTTAAAAATAATTTATTTTAAAAGTTTTAGTGGAATATATGTATTGTACCTATTATATTATACGCACTGACAGCGAGGTTTCGGAGAAAACCATAATATCATCTATGTATATATTTTTTTTAATTTTCGTCGATATTTTTACAACCACTCACCGGATTTCGATAAAAAGAATCATCAAAATCGGTTCACCCTGTCGAAAGTTCTGAGGTAACAAACATAAAAAAATACAGTCGAATTGAGAACCTGGTCCTTTTTTTTGAAGTCGGTTGAAAAAGTGTTTTAGGCTGCGAATGAAGACGGGAGCAGCAAGTAGTTTATCTTCCATTGTCAAGTTATTTTTATTTCTTTCAATATCTCACACACAAAACCTCGATAAAAACCGAAACGAAATATTCCTTTATACATTCAAAACATATTCAACCCTGCTCAATAATACAGACAGTAGGAACATAGTCATAATAGTTGTCTGACGATACCCTCAGAATCCTAAGTACCCTGGGTTTGCGCTACAACCGGTTACAATAGCAATAACAAAGATATGACATGTGTGTTATGCTCAGTCGTAAGCTACAAGGAGACATTGTTATTGAAGTAATCCCCCCTTTTGATAGCGAAATCCGTGCGGTTACATGTGTATTAGATTTGAATACTAGTGTCGTGATGGTTATCCGACCACAAAATATTTTTATCGATAGAATTATCTAAACAACATTTTGAAAATACTATTGGATTTGCCAGCAACGATTAAATTAGTTGTCGTAATAGAAGTATTGATTCTTTTGACGAAGTCTGGTCTAGTGGATCGAGTACCGGACTGCTGATCACGAGGTCGTGGGTTCGATTCCCACAGGACAAACATTTATTGTGATGAACTTAAGTGTTTATGTTTGTCTGGGTGTTTCTTATGTATTATAAGTATGTATTTACAAAAAAAAAGTATATATGTATTATATCCATTGTCTTGTACCCATAGTACAGGTTCTGCTTAGTTTGGGACTAGATGGTGCTGTGTAAAAATGTCCCAAGCTATTTTTTCTATTCCCCCCCAAACCACTACCGCAACCCTCAAGACCAGCCCCTTGTATACTCTAGTAGCACTCACTCACATTAATAACATATTGCATTACAATGAGTCGCTAGATGCCTTTGCGAGCACGGAACTGAGATTCCTGAGTACTGCTACTCGCTACCTAGAATCTATAGCCACACCTAGTACAATTTTATAGTTAATAATTTACTAGTATTATTATTCCTTAATTTTATATAAAAAAATACATTGTTCTGTATTATATTATTACCGATAACTTGTGTGTGGTGTAAACTGTTAGTATACGTTGGTTAATAAATAAATTATTATTATATTATCTATACCAGAAAGATTTGATAACCTTCAATAACTCAACATCGATGGCAACTTATCGATACTAGAATTATCGATAGTTCTGCAACACTATTCAATATTGCATGACGACGTCGCTTTGCGTGTTGCCAATAACTCGCTCTATATGTGACGGATAAAAGGATGAGCTTTAGTTACCATTAAATACACATATACCACATTTATAACGTCATAAACCCAATGTACTGAAATAGTGCTTAAAAACACGATAATTAACAACTGTATAGTTCTCTAACTTTTGTAAAGGAGGTCATCCAAAGCCCATACAAATGAGCCCAAATTTGTACCGGAGGTACATGACAGCTGTCAAGTTGATAGTTTTTTTTTTAAGGGTTATGGCTCCAAAGTTGATAGTTTTTTTTTTACCATGAAATCACTATGAAACTGATCTGTCGTAATGGCGTGCGTTTGACATTCCGAAACTGACACTGACAGTTTATACTATGAAATCATTACGAAACAGATAATAGTGTACCAAAATGGCGTGATTTTTCTCAAATTAAAAGTTTTTTTTCTCATCCTCCAGTCGACATTCCAACACCTATATACAGTATGGAATGCAATAAAGAGTTGAATTAAAAAGTACGACTAGAGTTTTAGCCAGCGTAATACAGGGTATTTTTTCCAGTAAATTCCTTCGGAAATCGTTTGGGCCGATTTCAATGACCATCTTTGTACGGGCTTCTGATATTATACTTTGTAAGTGTGGTTTAAGGTCCCATGTTTTTAAGAGCAGCGTGTGTATGACAAGATGTATGAACGTGGAGGAAGCTAAAGAAGACGTCTGTGGTCTAGTGGTTCGACTGCTGATCACGAGGTCGTGGGTTCGATTCCCACAAGACACAAATATTTATGTGATGAATATAAATGTTTGTGTTTGTCTGGGTGTTTCCTATGTATTACAAGTATGTATTTACAAAAAAAAAGTATATAAGTATTATATCCATTATCCATTGTCTAGTACCCATAGTACAAGCTCTGCTTAGTTTGGGACTACTTAGATGGTGCTGTGTAAAATGTCCCAGGATATTTATTTATTTATTTAAGTATGTAAGAATCGTAGCCAGTGGCGGTCTAGTTTCTGCCTACCCCTATGGGAAATAGTGTGAATATTTTTTGAAGTAGCTGCACTGACATCTGTCATTCACTTATCTAAGATTAGAATTTAAGAAATTACATTAAAAAAAAGTACGTACCGTTTTCTTTCTCTTGTCTATGGCATATATATATAGTTATATTTCTTATATGTTTTCTATACATATATGTATATACATTATAATATATATTAAAATATTATATCTTCTTCTTATATATAAAAATGAATATCCCTAATAATACCCTATTATCTTCCGAGTCAGTAGTATCCTATCACCTATCTCCTTTACTTAACCCACCAATCTTCCCTTCCCAAATATCCAGTCCTCACCTTGGTCCCTCTCCTTTCCCTCCGCCAATCTTAGGTCTGCCGTGCCCAGAGATGCGTGGCTAGGGGCGCGCCTAGTCTTAAGCGTGCCATTTTGCCCTGGGGTCAGGCGCCCCCAGAATCCGGCTAGCCTTACCTGGTATGCGGGGCTCTGCCAGGCTCGACAGTATTTTTTCCCTTGCTACTCGTGGGAACGCTATGATTTCAAATTTAAGTAATCGCAATGACGGCGACGCGGTTCGCCACTCGTCACGTCTCGTTTCTCATGAGGGCGAAAAGCGGTCTATGGAAAGCCGCTTTGCTACATTGAATGTTAGAGGGGGGATGGATGATAAAATAGATGAGGTATGTCAGATGATGAATAAAAGAAAGATTGATATATTATGTGTGAATGAAACGAAAAGGAAAGGATGTAATACCACTGCATGTGGGACATACACTGCATATTGGTCTGGAGTAGACCATACAACCAGAGCCTGTCAAGGAGTCGGCCTCATCCTTTCCGAGAGAATGGCAGAGTGCGTGAATGAGTTTGAGTACGTGAGTCCAAGGCTCCTCTGGATAAGACTTAAAGTCGGTCTAACTCGAATCTTCGTCTTGGGAGTATACGCTCCTACAGATGCAGGCACGGGGATGTCCCAGAGAGTCCAAGAAGAGAGAGAAAAATTTTGGGATAATGTTAGGGATGTCTTGCGTATCTGCAATGACAATGAAAGGATAATTCTGTTAGGAGATTTTAATAGTTGGATTGGGGTTAAACGTGATGGCTATGAAAAGGTGATTGGAATGTTTGGAGATGATAAAGTGAATGAAAATGGAAGATGTTTACTTGAGATTTGTTTGGAATGGAATCTTTGCGTGACAAATACTATGTTTGACCACAAAAAGATTCATATGTATACATGGGAATCAGCCAGCGTGAGAAGTATGATTGATTTTGTGATAGTGGATGAGAGATTGAGAAAGAAAGTTATAGACACTAGATCATACCGAGGAATAGGAGTCGATACAGATCACTTTCTGGTAGTATGCCGCATAAAAGATCTGTTTAAAAGATGGAGACGCCGAATTCCAGAGTCTTCTGGGGTACTAGAAAGAATAAAAGTTGAAAATTTGCAAGAAGATGTAGTAAAAGGAGAATTTAAGAGAAAGTTAAGTTTAAAGTTTGGTGGATTAGATGATGTATGCGAGATAGAAGAGTTATGGAAGGGTTTGAAAGAAGGAATCGTGAATACTGCCATAGAAGTATGCGGAGTTTCTAAAAGAAGAAATCACAAAGTGGTGGAGAATGTATGGTGGGATAAGGATGTACAGGAAGTTGTTTGTAAGAAGAAGAAAGCATGGGTTGATTGGTTGGCTATGAGAGCTAATCAAAGAATTCAAAAGGCTAAGGATGAGGATGTGGCCAAGGCCAAAGATGAATATAAGAGAATAAAAGGTATTGTAAAAGAAATTGTGAGAAAGAAGAAGGATGAGCGGAAGAATAAGTTTGATGAAAGGTTGTCTGAGGATTTCCAGAGTAACATTAAGTTTTTCTGGAAATCCATAAAAGGTGCCCGAGGAAAATCTAAGACCTCGGAGCTAAATAAAATCAGAGACCAGGATGGAAATATCGTAACAGGAGAAGAATGCATGTTGAAAAGATGGAAGGAATATTTTGAAGGATTGTTTGATAAAGAATTATTGCATGTGAACACGGTGATGGATGAAACTGTAGAGGACAGTGAGGACAGAATTGATATGGATGAAGTTGTGAAAGCGTTGAACAGTATGAAATCAGGAAAAGCTGCAGGATATGATAGGATATCACCCGAAATGCTGAAGGCCGGACAAGGCGTGGTAGCTAGTCAGCTGTACCGCCTCTTCAACTTGTGCTGGACTAATGGGCGTGTGCCAAAAGATTGGTGCAAGGCCGTGATTGTGCCGCTGTACAAGGGAAAAGGGTCACAGCAAGACTGCAAAAATTACCGGGGCATTAGCCTTCTTAGTGTTGTCGGCAAACTGTATGCTAAAGTCTTGATCGAAAGAGTGATGAAAGGAACAGATGAGAAAATATGGGATGTGCAAGCGGGATTCAGAAAGAGCATGGGATGTACGGATCAGGTCTTTTCCTTGCGGTGCATAGCTGAAAAAATCTTGGCCAAAGGCCAAAAAGTCTATTGCGCATTCGTGGATTTGGAAAAGGCCTACGATAGAGTAATCAGGCATGAATTATGGTCAGCACTGTCCGTGTATGGGGTGGGTGGCTGCCTGATTCGGGCACTGAAATCTCTTTATGAGAGTTCCAGTGCCTGTGTCAGGATAAACGGGGCCTACACTGAATGGTTTGGCATCGATAAGGGTGTTAGACAGGGATGTGTAGCGTCACCGTGGCTGTTCAACCTATTCATGGATAGTTGTCTGCAGGATTTGAAAGAGAGTGAATGTGGCTTAAGAATGAATGAGTTACTCGTCAAATGTCTCCTCTACGCCGACGATCAAGTTATACTTGCATCGTCGGAGGAGGGGTTGCAGAAGATGGTAACAATGATGGATGGTGCTTTGAGAAAGAAGGGAATGAAAGTAAATGTAAGTAAGACGAAAGTTATGGTTTTTGAAAGGGAAGAAATTATGACTGTGTGCAATATTTTGATAGGTGGCGTAAGAGTGGAACAAGTGAAAGAGTTTGTATATCTGGGGTCTATGTTTACGAGGGATGGTAAGCATGAGAGCGACATGGAAAGGAGAGTGAGTGCTGGTAACCGGGTGAATGGGGCGCTACACACTTTTATCAGCAGCCGGAGAGTGTCCGAGAAGGCACGACTGGCGGTGGTTAGGGGAGTGTTGGCGCCGACACTAATGTATGGTAGTGAAAGTTGGGTATGGCAGAAGAAGAATGAAAGTAAAATAAATGCCGTAGAGATGAGAGCTTTGAGAAGTATATGTGGTTTAACTTTGAAAGATAAAGTGAGGAATAGCGTGATAAGGGAGCGTTGTGGCATGAAAGATGATATAGTAACTCGGATTGAGAAAGGTATGTTAAGATGGTTTGGGCATATAGAGAGGATGGATGAACGGAGGTTGACTAAACAAGTATACATGGCGAGTACGAATGGAAGAGTTGGAAGGGGCCGACCTCGGCGAACGTATCACAACCAGATTGCGGACGTTCTCAAAAAAGGCAAGGTTAAGAGCACCCTAAACCGACGAGCATGCATGGAGAGGTTAATGAACATAGACGAAGCGAAAGTGGTGTGCCGGGATCGTAGCAAGTGGAAATCTATAGTCTCTGCCTACCCCTATGGGAAACAGGCGTGAAGCTATGTATGTATGTATGTATAAAAATGAATCGCAAAATGTGTTGGTAAGCGCATAACTCAACAACGCCTGGACCGATTTGGCCAATTCTTTTTTTTAAATGTTCGTTGAAGTCCAACGATGGTTCTTACGGCGAGAAAAAATCGAATAGTTGCCGGGAAAACCCTAAAAACAGCCCTTTTCTTTTTCACATACAAACGTTTTCTAACTAAAACGTAGAATCAATTTGAGCTTTATTGCTATTGTATAAAGTTCATATCAAATTTCAAGCACTCACTGTTATCTAAGAAATGTAGGTGTGTTCCTAACGTCAAAAAGGAAATTTGCACTTTCTTACCGCTATACAAAGTTCAAATTCAATCATATCTATCAAAACAGTGTGCGTGTGTGCGTTGGAGCACAGAATACGTCGTTGGAGGATTTAATGTCGCGTTCCGAAACTAAAAAAAAGTGATCGCGGACCCGACCAAATTGAATAGTCTCAAAATATAAAATATCGTTTATCACAAAGCACTACAATGAAAATAGAACTGATTTTTTTGTTGTTTAAAATTACTTACTTTTAAATGCTTAAAGTGTTTTATTTAATTATTTTTAATTCACAGTCGAATTATTACCAGGGTGACGGTTCTGTTCAGGATAATTTTTTGCAAAGAATATAAATAAGGTAGGAACAAAACACTGCCACATTACAAATTTTTTTGACAGGACGAAATCTGTCGGGTCAGCTAGTATATCCATAAAATCTTATAATTAAATATTAAAAGGTTACCCTATTTTGTTACATTACTTATTCAATGTACATTTTTTGTACCTATTTTTACTTGATTTATTTAACCCAAAGGTAACTGGCATAGAATGCCATATGGCATTAAGTCCGCCTTATGTGCTAGTGTACATAAAAGTATAAATAAATAAAAAGGCGTGTGTGTATGTATGTTTATTACTAAACTTCGAAGTTCAAAACATCGAAGTACGGTATTCATAAAGTTCACATAAGTACGAATTACGTGAGGTAGAAAGTACGTTATGCCGAATTATTTTATTGCCGTAATTGGACACCTAATAGGTTACACTTGCCTGGATTCAATATTGAATTCAAAGCCTTGCGACACAACAAAGTGAAAGGGAAATGGTTATTTGTTATTAAACCTACGTAAAATTATTGTTATCACCATTGTGTCATAACATAATATACCTATTGAGATATAACTTTCCGCCCAAAGTAAACATCGTATTGTATACTGTCGTCTTTGTTTACTTTTGAACAACAGAATTTCTGCTTAGCGCACAAACACATCAAACTTGTGCGGAATTATATTTAATTAATTAATATCACAATACAAATCCACCAAACAATTTATGAAATGTTAATATCAATAATTAATCATTTAATATATCAACACAAATTCGATGTTAAAATGAATAATCCTACTCTATACATACGAAAATAATTATATAATAAGATTATTAAAATATTAAAAGGTAAACATTTTTAACATTACAACGAAAAGAAGAACTTATTTTAAAACGTTTGGGGAAGCTACGTCCTTAAAACATAAGAAAAGATATATTTTTAGGAAACACAGAGATAAAGGCGGTGTTTCACCTCCGCTTAGTAAGTCCCCGCTAATTTAAATTACTTGACTGATTATTTTTGATACTAATATTGTTTATTTTTAAATTTATCTGGCGGTTAGCAGCTATCCGGAGGTGGTAAAAAAGGCCCTGGAAGACCTATTACCATTAACCAGGCACGAATTCAAACTCCGAGCTTCTATAACTGTGACTTTTATAAAAAAAAACAATAAAACATTGTTTGACCTGCGAATCAAACCCTAAAGAAGCAGTTTCAAATTTTCAATAGGTTATAAATATTATAATAAATATTAAACAATTTGACATGACAAATAATTATTTTCATTTTCCCCTTAAAAAATTACAAAACAAAAGAGAAATATCTTTATAAATATATTTTTAGAAATATCTAAAAACATGTACCTAGACATTACCATATGGTTTGAATCTGTTGAAAGAATAGGAAGATATATACTGTGGAAGACAAATGAACAGGCCTTGAAGATCAAAGCTATTAGGTGTAATAAACAAATTATGATGGTATTTCATTTGAAGTTTTAGATAAGAAACTTCTTTTCTTTGAACGTAGCGACAAGTTCTAAATAGACTAAAGTTTTTTGCGGTTTTACATACAGAAGTGTTTGTGCTTGTCCGTATGTTTTATGTATTCAACTACACAAAAGTATATGACAAGTATTATGTCTATTGTTCAGTTATATAGTACAAAGCTTTACTTTGTTTAGGACTAGATGGTGCTGTGTAAAAATGTCACAATATTTTTAAGAATTTATAAATTCTCCTCAGAGTTTAATTCCTTGCAACATTTTTTCGATACTTTCTATATTCAGCCGTGCAACCTCACAATGTTTTCGTTCACCGTTTAGGCAAGTGACTGAGTGTAATTCAAAGGTGCATTGGATTTGAACTGGAGACCTCTGACTCTGCAGGCCAATGATGAATCATTAGGCTATCACTGCATCCCAAAAGTAAACATTATGCTCTAAATAATTCAAACCGGATCTGACGTCATAAGAGTTCCAGTTGTCAAGTCATAATGGTCGTGTTTAGCATCGGTATTCTCCATTATAATACTTTCACGCCACATTAATGTACAGTGAAGGAATTTATGTGTTCGGTATGCGGTTGCATTCGTTTAATGTGCTTGAACATTTGCAATTTTGCAGTAAGATCTCTTTGGTATGTAGAAACTATTAAAACAGTAGCTGTCCCGCCAGACCCTTTTCTGCCCCGTTACGATTATCTTTTGTATGCCTTCAAGTTGATAAGAGATTGCATGTCATTTCTATTTCTCTAATAATCCTAACGTTTTGTTTTGATTACGTCAATTGTTTGACAGCGGGCGACAGAGTGGTTTGTATGGGAAAAGAAAATTGTTGTTTTTACTTCTTTCTTCTTATTTTTTACATTTTTGCTCTCCATAAGAACCTTCCTCAGACTTCATCTAGCACAACAAAAAAGAAATCAGCCAAATCGGTTCAGCCGTTCTCGAGTTTTGCGCTTAGTAACACATTTAGTGATTCATTTTTATTTATATATAGATACTATCACGCCTGTATTCTCCGATGGGTTAGGTAGAGGTTTATTTATATTCACCCACAGTTCGCCAGAATACTTAGGCCAGAGTCGATCAAAATATCTGCCGATTACACAAATGTTTGATCATATATACCCACCCCTTTTCCCGAAGAAGCGGTTCCCATAGTTTACCCGTTTGTTGTAAGTAGTAGTATGTTTAGGTCCTATTTAACCGGTATGTTTAAATCCCATGTTATAAGGGGCGACCCTATTGCTAGGACCACTAGACTGACGAGGTAGTGTGCCCTTTTACTATGAAATTTAAGTTTAACTCACACAGGCCAGGGATCCTGTGACGTTTGCTAGATGAACTGCTCTTCTACAACACCATTTATTGTCCTACTCCTACTGCTTTGCACGGATCTCCTCTTAAGAGAGTGGTTGGACTATAGTCCACTATGCTAGCCTACTGTTGATTGGCAGACTTCACATGCCGTCGACAAAATCTCTCAGGTACGCATGTTTTCTCATGATTTTTTCCTTCGCGCGTGGACAAACCTGGCTTAAACCATCACGCTTCTTCTACTTCGTGACGATGCGATGAATTAAAAACTTTCGCCACTTCAAATTCATTCTTTTAATTTTAATTAGACCATAGAAGTAGGTACTTTTGAAAAGTCAAACTACTTGCACGGTTCTAAAGAGTGGGATTTATGGAGAAGAGCCGGCAATAAAACTCCATAGTCACTCTTTTTTAAAAAAGCGTCTTCGGCCTAGTGTTACGCGTCTGGCGTCCTTTCTCCAACTTCATGGTCAATTCTTGGTCCTACTGGAACGTTTTCCTTATTTCTATGCTAATGCCAGTAGGGAAGGTCTGACAGCCACTTATTATTCTGAATAAGTATTACATAAAAGCCCAAGATTTCCTCGACATAAAGGGTTGTATATGTTTATGGAGGTGCCTCGTAAATTGCATCATAACCCTTTTCTACTTTTACGAGTGACTCGCATGAATTTTTTATGCGTCATGTTAAGTTTCCCACAAATCATGTTATATTCTTCGATACAAGAGGAGAATGCAGCATTTCTTGAGACCCCAACTGAATTTAATGCGTGACACTATTTACAGTGGTCGACGTGGAGGTCGAAATCGAATTCGTGCCTAGATTGGTAGATACAGCCGAACTAACATTTTTATTAAAAAATAAAAACAGTCAACACGGTTTGGTTGTGGACTCCAATTAACAAACGTCGTTGGTTGCAATTAATAGACACAATCTACAACCAGACTAGAAACAAATATCTAAGGAACACACAATATTTGCCACGGCTGGTAATCAAACCACGACAGGCAACACAACGGTATTGAGGTAATAAAATCAAATAATTTTCCCGAACGGATTTTCATAACGGTTTTCACCAATGGACAGTGATTCATGAGGTAGGCTTAGGTGTATAATCCATTAAGGTTTTGTGCGAAATATGACGATAAAGTTAGACGTGTGAAGCAGGGGGGGAGGGGGGGCAAGTATTAAACAAGCAGATATCCAAACTTCGAGCTGCTACAGAGAATTTCTGAATAGTCTGTAAGTATAAGTTGGTTATTGAATAAATAAATAAATAAATTTCATAGAAAAGCTCAATAACTGTTGGCTTCCTCACTCGTACCCAGGACTTCTAGGATAAGGCAGTTCTTAAATTATCTTTTTGTATTTTTTAAGCATTTTCCATGCTAATATGTTAAATGTGAAGAAAACTTCAGACCTCTGGGGTAATTCTGTTGACGTTACCAAATCAATCATTGACATTGTGGCACCTACCCTAACCGTTATTTTTAATGATTGTATTGACGTTGGTAAATTTCCTGATCTTATGAAAAACAGCAAGATAATACCTTTGTTTAAATCAGGCAGCACAACTGACCCCACTAATTTTAGACCAATATCCGTGCTGCCTACTTTTAGTAAAATTTTCGAAAAGCTCTTATTAGAACAAATGCAAAGGTTCTTTAACAAAAATAAAATGTTACATTCTAAACAGTTCGGTTTCACGAGGGGTCGTTCAACTACCGATGCCGGAGTTGAACTTTTAGGTCATATATTTGACATGTGGGAGGAATCATGCGATGCCTTGGGCATTTTTTGCGATTTATCTAAAGCCTTTGATTGCGTGGTTCACGAAACATTGATCAGGAAGTTACACCACTATGGCGTTAAAAACACTTCTCTGAATCTTCTTATCTCATACCTGGGTAATAGGATTCAGAGAGTGGACTTTAACGGAAATCGATCTTCCGGGTCTGTAGTTACTATGGGAGTGCCGCAGGGCTCAATTCTTGGCCCCTTTTTATTTTTAGTTTATATAAACGACTTACCTTATCTAATTAGGGATAATCATGAGATAGTTCTGTTTGCTGATGATACATCACTATTGTTTAAATTCAAACGTCAACAAATGGTTAGCGACGATGTAAACAGTGCTCTCTCTAAAGTAGTACACTGGTTTAATGCTAATAACTTACTTTTAAATGAAAATAAAACGAAATGTATTAAGTTTACAACACCTAACGTAAAACAGGTGAAAACCAGTGTACTTATAAATCGCAAAGAAATGGAGCTTGTGGACACTGCTGTATTTTTAGGCATCACCTTAGATTCAAAACTTCAGTGGGGCCCACATATAGATAATTTGTCGAAAAGGCTCAGTTCTGCAGCATACGCAGTCAAAAAAATACGTTGCTTAACTGACGTAGATACTGCGCGCCTAGTTTATTTCAGTTATTTTCATAGTGTGATGTCGTACGGTATTTTGTTGTGGGGAAATGCGGCCGACATACAAACTATTTTTGTACTGCAGAAAAGAGCTATTCGTTCAATTTATAATTTAAGTCCCAGATATTCACTGAGGGATAAATTTAAGGAGATTAATGTTATGACTGTTCCATCACAGTACATTTATGAAAATTTATTGTATGCTCATAAGAACATTAATCTTTTTAAAAAACGTAGTGATACACATAATATTAATACAAGGAATAAAAATAAATTTATTGTTCCTTCAACTAGGCTCCAGAAGATAAGTAATTCGTTCAAGTGCCAGTGTATACGCTTGTACAATAAAATCCCAAGCAATATTCAAAATCTAAGCTTGAACAAATTTAAATCTGTTGTCAAGCAGAAGCTATGTCTTAAAGGTTTTTACACAGTGAAAGATTATATAGACGACAAAAATGCTTGGGATTGAGCTGTTCCAATGAACCGGGCTATTGACTCCATAATTACAACATTTCAGGCTGACATATATTTTTATTTTTATTTTATTATTACTATTTGACATTGCAATAATTTATAACTTGACATTGCAATAATTATACCAATTAATTATATCTTATATTGTAACATTTAATTTTTTACCTGCGAACTTTTAAATTGAGATATATTTTAACCGTAAATCTTTTATTATTGAGAAATTAACAATATGAACTGTAAAGTATGAGTACTCTGCAGGCTTAGATGTTACATAAATATAACTAGCCCCGCAGTCTGAGCCTGTCATTCTCACTTAAATGTCCTGCTGATGGTGGCGTTGTGTGTCGGGTCGTTTTATTCCCTGCAACATGGTTGAGTCAAACGGCGCCGATACACACGTCATGCTCGTGAACGAGTGCTGTCTGTCGGGACTGGTCGGCCCTAATTGCTATGGCACTAATTTCAATTCTAATACTTACGTACTCTTTAATCTCTGAATTTACACATCAAACTGCATCATCCTCATTACTATTCACAACAATTGTTACTGTTACCACACATATTTTTTTTAAAAAGAGTATCTATGGAGTTTCTTGCCGGCTCTTCTCCATAAGACCCACTTTTTTTGGAACTGTGCAACTAGTTTAACGTTTCAAAAGTACCTATTTATATGGTCTAATTGAAATAAAATATTTTGAATTTTGAATTTTTTGAATTTTTAAGATTACAAGTTATTTTTAATGAAGGAAAAAATAGGCGGGCGGGCAGGATTCGAACCTGCGCCTTCTGGTTCGGTACACTAGACGCTCTGACCACTAAGCCACCGCTCGCCCTGCTCGCCAGTCGAAATCTTCCTTCACATTCTAATTTACGTCTTAAAAGTGACGTAGCGACATCTATGCGTATGCGTAGCGAATCCTGCCCGCCCGCCGATTTTTTCCTTCATTAAAAATAACAAGTTCTTAAATTATTAGTACACTATTATAGCTGCTGAAATGCCTATACTATAAATATCAAGGTTATTTGCAGCAGACAATTCATAAAAAGTACCTACTCAAGAAAATTACCTTACAAGATTCCTAAAGCGTGACTTCAAAGTTTCCACATTAAAACTCCCTTCATTATCTTTCTGATCACGCAACCTAAGGTAATCTGAATACCTACTTGAGATCTCCACCCAGATCGAGGAGCAATCAGCTGAAGGTTTTGATGAGAAATTTTGAGTACTTTGTCAATTGAGTTGAAATGATTTGTTTTCGTAAAGCAATGTAGGTACTTTTGAAATATCCGAATATAATATGTTCAAAGATCAAACTTTCATACATCAAACCAAATGTCAAAACGGGTGTTGAAATGTTGGGTATTTAAAAATTATAATTTTGTGTAAATAATTATTACAATATTGTTATTGTTTTTTGGAAAATTAGTAGGTTTTGTGGACTGCGGTTGTATACAAGGTGGAAGGGACATCGACGCACAAACGTCGTGACAAGGTTTCACTCAAGGTCGAAAATAAAATGACCTAGGTCATTTATAATGTAGAAAATGATCGGTTATTACAGATATTGTCATTTTTGAGCGCGCAGTGTATTGCTAAAAACGCGATCTTAACGCTCCGCGGTGAATGTTATCGCGCGCGCGAGTTGTAATAAATGAAATCATGTTTTTTTATTTATAAATCTACTTTCTATCTTAGATAGAAATAATGTTTTTTACACGTTCAAATAAAAAAACACGTTCAAATGAAAAATTTAAAATATTGATGAAAAAAGTAACGAAAAATCTCAACGCAGGGGGATCCAGAATCATATACTGAACTCATGGTATTCGGATGTGCGTCGATGTCCCTTCCACCTTGTATGTGTTATGTATTTTGTGCCAAACTTGGTGAACCAGCTGCAGCGTAAAATCGTCTTCAGAGTGCGTCGTCATTGTCTTAAGATGTATTTTAAAATGATTTTAAATGAAACATTGACGATAGCAGGATACCATTTATTTTTCAATTAACAATAGAATATTATTTCGATAATTTTGGTATTGTTTTATCAGAATTCAAGAAACATGGAAAAAATATGTTTCTACCCAAAAACTTTTTTTGTAATATAATGGGCTAAGTTTTGACTAAAAATAAACTTTTGGAATACCATAAGTACAAGTATTTTATGTCTAAGCATAATCATTGTCAAAACTTTCCCTAGAGATTTACTTATTTTTGAAGATAAGCGACAAAACTTAAACAAAACGTAAGTAATAAGTTGTAGAGTTTTCCAAAGAGACTGTCTCGACTCTAAATTACTTCAGGATTTGTATATAAAACCACCAACAAGAGACACCCAGAATTTAAATGTCCATTTACAGCCAACCAGCCTGAAGTTAGGAAATTTGAACCCGTTTCTCGTAGGAACTTTGAAATTTTCGGCATCAAAATACCTACCTAAGGCATCACCATTTCAACTTTTAGCCAAATCTGTTCGTATATTTTTTTGCTAAAAATATACAAACTTAGGTACGCTTTTATAATATTTGTAAGATAAGGTAATTTTGTTATTACTATAGGGTTCTTAGGTATTCCTTTTGTTTTCAGTCGTATTCCTTAATTATCAACTACAAAATGTTTATTACGCACTATTTCCCTTTTCTTTAATATCTTTGAATTATTTTGTTACTTAACAAACCATCACGCCTTTATTTTCCGAAGGTTTAGGTAGAAGTATACCAGTGTACACAGCAGCTCGCCGATATGTTTAGGTCCCATGTAATAGGGGGCCTATTGCTATTAACCGGCCCCAAATAAAACCTCCGAGCTGCTACTGAGAATTTCAAAGGAAAATCCAGTAACATTTTGTTCAACCTGAGAATCGAACCCAGGACGTCGAGCAAAGCAGTCGCGCTTAGGAGCACTAGGCTAACAAGGCAATTATTATGATTGTGTATATAGTCATAATTATCAATATACAATATACCTACGTATTATTTTCGAAAACATTCGCACACATACACACACACACACACACAGAGTACATAATATTTATAGTAGGTACACTATAAACAAATAAACCCTGGAATCGTCTAAATACCGTATTTTATTTGTGTAGATAAATATTTATCTTGAAACCCACTTGCGTTTTATACCCAAAATAATTTAGTTATAAATTCTTTCAATTCATTTACCATGATGTAAGAACTCGTAAAAATAATTTATGAATCCATTAATTTGACAGAACCATTGTAGATTATAATATATGTATTATTTATTTGTGTTTAAATTCTTTATGTTTCCTATGACCATGTTCTTCAATTTTTAAGAGTCTGTCTATCAGTTATTCGTCTTCCTAGCCTTTTCCCAATCATGTTGGGGTCGGCTTCCAGTATAACCAAATGCGGCTGAATATCAATATTTGAAGCGGCTGCCAAAAGACCTCCACATCCCAATTTCTGGGCAATACCGATAAGCATAGACTAGTTGTCAGGCTTTTTGGGCTTCTGACAACCACTAATGATTGTCATAGGTGTTCATATTATGACAACCCGGACCGACGGCTTAACTGTATGCTCCACGACGCACGGAGGGGTCTGGACGTGTTAAGAATGGTCTCCCATACACAGATGCGTAACTTAACCTTGCAGAACGATTGATCAGCGTAGATACGAACCATGGCTTCGCCATTTAGGTAAAAGTGAATATAAAAGCGAAATGAGCAATAAACAGCCGTAATTTGCAACTATATCAATAGAAACTTTGACGCTATTAAATAGCGTCGAAGTTTCTATAACTGCGGGTAAATAGCCGCTATTTACCCGCAGTTAGAAAAGAGAACACTTCTCAACTTGGAACTAAGTTGACTTAATAAAGTTATAAGCTCGAAACGTATGCGCATAATCAGGGACCTTTTCATACTCGAAACACATGAGCGTGTATTTTCAAAGTTATGCTTTTGTAACATAAATTGTGTCTGCTATTTCTATTCATATTAATAAATATCCTTTAAATGATTGGTTGGGCCCGAAATGAATCGAACAATCCCGTTAAAAATTAGACGTTGGTATTTTAATAAGCTTTTGTTTGCGTCTCCGCCAATCAAAACAAAAAACTAAAATCGAATCGGAGTAAACTGTATCAGTATAAGCTATCTCTGTTTCAGCCAAACCCATCCAGCTGTTGTAGTGTAACAAAGGTACAAACATTCATACAAAACTTTAACATACTATCACAGGGGTCTGTGGGAAACAGTTATGAAAGAGGCAGAAACTTGAGACCCCTACTTGCTACGATTCTAATTTTCACATTTATAATACCAGTGGGAGTCCTTATTAAATAAATAAATAAATAAATATTTGGGACATTTTTACACAGCACCATCTAGTCCCAAACTAAGCAGAGCTTGTACTATGGGTACTAGACAATGGATGTAATACTAATATACTTATTTTTTTGTAAATACATACTTATTATACATAGGAAACACCCAGACAAACACAAATACTTATATTCATCATCACATAAATATTTGTGTCTTGTGATCAGCAGACCGGTACTCGAACCACCAGACCACAGACGCCGTCATATTATACTCTTGACATAGGGCACAGGGACTTTCTTGACGCTATAAGTATCTAATTTATTAGCTAGCACTTCCTCGAGAAGCCATAATTTAACCCTCGCAAGAGGAGGTGGAGGGTTATCAAAAACAGAGGCCTCTGACCTTCGAACAAACACAAGCCATTGTCATATTGAAGCCTTAGTGGTTTAGTCTTATTTATAGTCTATATCAACTGAAGCACAATATTTGACAAAATATTTGACAAAGCAGTGGTACCATCACAAATATACTCCAGCAACGGAGTGGCACCTACCTTATAAAATAATAAAATATACTTGTATATAAAATATACATATCAATTTTGAATTGTACCGTTAGCCTTAGTGGTCCTACGCGCGACAGCTACGCTCAAACTCCGGGGTTCAATTCCCAGGTCGAGTAAAGTGTTATTGGGTTTTTCTATGAAATTCTCAGTAGCAGCTCGGAGTTTGGAGGTGTGCCCGGTTAGTGCCAATAGACCCCTATATATATACATGAGGAGTGATAGCATGCTATATTATATTTATTTTATAATATATTTGCTGTTACAGGGCTTCTTGTGAAATCGATTTCTATTTACAAAGCAGTACTCAGTCTATTGGCGGCCTTTATTTGTTTACAATATTTCACTTTAGTACGTATCATTGTTTATGTTCTCGATCGTTAATCTTTATGTGGGTGCAAATTTATAATTGTTTTTGTATTACATTGAGGTAATAGGTACTAGAGATAACGCTGCAAAACAGAACGACGTGGGAACACTCAACCAACATTGAAAAAAAAAAGACTTATTATTTGTAGCTCAGAAATTATGGCATAGGTATATGAAACACTAATTCGTAAATGTTGCTACGATAAGCTGGTCTTATTTTAATATACGATCAAAAACTTGAAAGCGTATTTACTTGAAATGCGTACTCTATCTTAAACCCTTTTACGCTTACCGTTACGCAAAAGTCGGGACAAAATAAAGTTAAAAGAAACAAAGAAAAAAAATTTTGTATCCATTAATTGTTAAATTAAAGTTTGAATAAAATAAGTCAAGACTAAAATTTGACTTTCCACTGCAGAATGTTTTTTGGGCACAGATTTCATTGATTACGACGGTACATATTACCTCAATATTGTATGAGTGTACTTAAATTCTATTTTTGTGCCTAGTTCAATGTACTAAGAGAAAAAGATTTTTATTGCTAGCGGCGTTTTGTGTTTTTGAATGGACTCGAAAGATTTACTTTTTATTGATAGATTTGTTGCCCGAAAATTCTATTTAGCGAGCTAAATATAGCATACTAAACATACAGATTGATTTTGACTGCTATTGTTTATACTATTCAAGGGGGCCCGTGGTTCAGCAATACCATCATCGTCAACCCATTTTACTGTCTCACTGCAGAGCATGGCCTCATGTTATTGTGTATCCACGGGACTCTGAACAGTGGAAACATTAGCAGTTTACAGAAAATCAATATGTATTAATGATGATTTTGACCACTATGTTACTTGATTTAAGGTGACGCTGCGGTTAACAACTAAATATATTATTACTTTTTATACATGAGGTCCGCTGCCATCTTCGAGTGATTTGGGTATTAAAGCTTACAATTCTGATCTTTTCTACATCATCGTCTTAGCTGCCCTCACCGACAAAAGCTACTTAAAACTTTTACAACCTTTAGAAACTTCATGAAGCAAGATGAATAAAGCTTAAAACAAGGATTTTCTGAAGCCACAAAGAACACGTTGAACACATTTTCTACACCGCAATAGATAAAATCCTATGAAATTCCGAAGTGCTGACGTCGCGTGCACTTTGCTGGAATTGCATTTTTTCACACTGAGCCATTGCGCTCGTAAAATAGTTAAATTATGATCGGGTTTCGCAAGCGGTGATAAAGCTTTTGTTTTAAGGTTAAGGCGTTCGTATGACCCGTCAAATTCTTTCAATTGTGTTTTTTTTTGTAACTGGGTCATTAGCGTATTCGACCTACGCGCGATTGCTACACTCGAGGGTCGAGGAAAGTGTTATTGTTTTATAAGTGTGTTAGATTTTTCTATGAAATTCTTAGCTAGCACGAAATTTGGATTTTTGCTAATAAGCTCGCCCCCTGTTACAGAGCAGTGTTGCAGCGTGTTCTTTCCGATTCAGTGTCAATATAGTCTTTTTTCTATTACCGTTGAAATATTTTTAACGTCAAACTTATGTGGTCAGTAAGAAAAATCGCTGCCGTAAAATTCTACCGCCTAGTCTTAAATCTATGGATATGGACTATGTAATATATTATACTTATAAATATAAATACTGATAAATTTTAATTTATACCCCGGAATAGATTAACGACATTAATCAAGTAATACATTGTCACTAAACTTTGTTTACTTCCTCGTTTCTTTATTAATGAAGTGCTAACATACATAAAGACTTGGCATCGGGATATCTATAATTCAAGGTGTTGGATAGCACTTAATAAATTGTTTTGTTTTTGTATAGTATGTTTTACTATAATATTTTAGTTTGTAATTTATGATTTCTATATGCTGATATTGTAGAAAACGTGAAACAATAAATTGAAATGTTTCTTGAGAATTTTTGTTTTTTGTGATTGATTTATTTGGATGATATGTTTAATTGGTTTTTGGTGTGCTATAAAGATATTCTATTTCTAAATGTATTTCAGTGTGTGTGTGGCACAATGTTGTTATGTATAGAAAAACTGAATATCTACAAAGAAATTGGCACGATAAGAAGAAGAAGGATGTTTTATTTTGTTATGTTTGTAGTTAACTACGAATACCCTTGTATTCATTGTATTCCTCGACATGTAAGGCAGAGTACTAAATATACCGGGGAACTGTGGGTGTGGATAGATACTATTGTATTTCGTCGGTATATTTACCCCCCATGTAACAGAGGGCTAGCCTAACCGGGCAGAATTCTTAAATCCGAGCTGCTACTGAAAATTTAATAGAAAATCCCAATTATACTTTGCTCGACCTGGGAATCGAGCCAAAGACTTTAAACTTAGCAGTCGCGCTCCCGACAACTAGGCTAACGAAGCAGTTATGTAATATTTGTAGTATATCAAAAGATTTACTCTCAATTCAACACTTCAACCTGTCAGTATCGGAAATAGTTCAATGATGAAACGTACATTTTTCTTAGTAAAACTGTACTGTTTGTTTTTGTTGACCGAATACTTGTAGAGGAGAAGTTTGAGTGTATATTTCCTTTAAAACTGCGTAGTTATCACTCAAATTTATATTTAAATAGAAGATAGCTAATTGATTTTTACTATTAGACTGCCAAGTCAATAGGTTTTAAGTTCAAATTATTATCTATACTAATATTATAAATGTGGAAGTTTGGATGGATATATACTCTGTACTGTTAAAAAAAGTATAAAGTATTATATCCATTGTCTAGTACCCATAGTACAAGTTCTGCTTAGTTTGGGACTAGATGGTCCTGTGTAAAAATTTCCCAGGATATTTATTATTATATTATTATAAACTTTCACGCAAAAACTACTGAACGGATCTGGATGAAATTTGGCACAGATATAGATTATAGTCTGGAATAGCAAATACGCTACTTTTTACCGCGGTAAAATATATAGTATGGGAAGCCGCTGGCGGAAAGCTAGTTCATTATATTTTAACTGACTCGCTTAAATGGTGAAGGAAAACGTCGTGAGAATACATGCACGCTTAAGAGATTTTCTTAACGAAGGCGTGTAGTCTGCCAACCCTCACTAGTCCAGTGTGTGTCCGTGCCCAGCAGTGGGACAGACAGTTAAACTTTGATCTTGCTAAGCATTGTTGTGGGTAACGAAATCGTTTTCAGATAAACGCTACCCTGCATTCCCCGGTTAGGTACACCACGAGTGTCAGCAACTTCTGTCAATATGACTGCCTGTGATGTCGAATTCCTCTTTCACATTGTCTAATGTCTATCGTATAGCACCGTCAGCAACGTTTTGTTGGGTTTCGTTGGGTTTATGCCAAATACAATAAAAAAACTAAACCAACGGCCAATCTTTGTCATTGTTTATCTTAACACGAAGAATATCATACACACAATTGAACAAAAGAAAATTGATCTTTATTTCATTTCTATATTACAAAAAAGCTCAAGGGAATCTCAGTTGGTATTTGTATCACAGAAAAGTGAATTTTCTCCAAAAATAATTTGATTTATGACAAAATCATGAAACATGTCACCAGCAAGTACGAAGTAATGTTTTTTCGGACGCCCCGGGGCACAGAAAAAACTTTTCTCATACTTACGTAAAAAATGCGCGAATCGAGGGTTGGACTGGTTTAGCATTTTATCTCAACACTAATGGCTCGAAATGTCTTTAAAATTCCATTGAATTGATAAAAAGAACATATTATATTCTATAATAACTACATCTTTTTGTATTTTTTTAAGCATTTTCCATGCTAAGATCACAAGTCACCTTTAAGACGTAAAATTAGAATGTGAAGGAAGATTTCGCCTGGCGAGCAGGGCGAGCGGTGGCTTAGTGGTCAGAGCGTCTGGTGTACCGAACCAGAAGGCGCAGGTTCGAATCCTGCCCGCCCGCCGATTTTTTCCTTCATTAAAAATAACTAATAACTACATCGTTAGTTAGTGGTCCTGAGCGAGTTCTAAATGCGATTCCCGGAGTGCAAGTTTGGATTTGTGTCTGTTTAGTGACAATGGGCTCACCTAGAGGGTGAGCCCATTGTCACTAACACTGGTTACATGGGACCTAAACATACCAGTGAACTGTGGGTGTACATTAGTACCCATAAGGTCCGCGATAAGGCCGCCATTTGTATATTTTAAAATCATGTTGTTCTGTCCGTGTTAATGTTTTGGTGTACAATAAGGAGTATATAAATAAATAAATACCCATCTGCCTAACTCTTGAGGGAACAGGCGTGATATATGTAATAGGTATTCATTGCGAAGAGAAAGATAGATAAAAGAAAGAAGAAAAGATTCTGTAGACAAAACATGAATTATCCTTAATAATATTATAAACAGGTAAAGTTTGTGAGATTGCAGAGGTAAACTCTGGAGCTAAAACGGTTTTGAAAATTCATTCAGTGTTACATTGTCCCTGAGTCCTATAGACTAGTTTTTACATAAAATTATAATCATCGTACCCGAAGCGAAAAGCGAAGCCAGGGCGGATCGCTAGTTACAAATAACGATAGTAATATCGTAACTTTAAAGGTTGAAAGATATTTAACTTTAAATTAATTTCCAAGTCAAACTGTAATTGAGGTACAATGTTGACGGTAATGCGGGTTACGAGATTGAAGTTGAATCGCAATGTGAGTCCCACGCGCACGCAAGTAATAACATATTATATACCTACATCACTATTCCTACGGTAGGTATTACGTTACATTGTGTGGTTATTGATATGTTACCTCAATTTAAACCTAATTACTGATGATGTGGATTTGAGATTTGAACAAGGTCTAGATTTTTCTTACTTTCAACTATCTAACGCGTCATCACTATCAAGCCATTTGTGTAGCGGGTTAGCACTTAGCAGACTTCACACGCCATTGAGAAAATCTTTCCGATCAGGTTTCCTCATGATCTTTATTAGCAAGTATTTATTCATTGTAGTAACGAACATGATCCTGGACAGGTGCCCTGGAATTTAATTTGACCTACTTATAACTGACAGTTCTTGATTGTATATTTAGGCTACGACTGCTTTCCAACGATCGCATACTTCATCTTTATTTATTTTTTGTATTGGAACTCACAGTATTTTCCAGAAAAATGACTAAGTTTGCCCAGTCATAAGTATTCTCAGCGTTCGCAATTCTTTCTTGTTCATTTTATTGCGCCAACAATGAGTGATATTAGAATTCTACCTGTAATACTAGAAGCAAAAAAGCTAGTCTTGAAGAAAGTAGGTATAGAATTTCAAAACCTAGTTTTTCTCTATTTTCTGCGCACAATTGTGCAGAAAATAGCCGCACTAAGAAATGAAAAAAGCAATGAAAAAGTTTCTCTACTAATATTATAATTGCGAAAATAACTCGAGCTGTCTATTGTTGTTGATTTGTCGATTTTGATGAAATTTGGAACAAACATAGATTAGACCTAGTAGAAGGACATACTTATTTCGCGAAAAATGGCTTGAAGGGGTTCAAATATGGGGTAAAAGTTTGGATGAAATAAATAAACATTTTGTTCATGTGTTTTTGAAAGTTTGACCTACATGGGGGTGAAATAGGGGACGAAAGTTCATATGTTAGTCCATACACATATATCTATGCTTACCATATTTATGCCCAAAGTAACTATACAATTAAGCATTTCATATTGCAATAAAGATTTTGAATTTGAACTATACCAAAGCAAAAGCTACAAATAGTTATATTTGAAATAAGCATTCACACAATAACATCGTATGAGAAAGCGCAAATGTTATACATTTTTTAACCCAAATATTTGTAGAATCATAATTTAGACCGTAATAGATAGATTTAATACAATTTACTGTAAGTGTTATTTCATCGTTTAACTGCGAATTAAAGAAAAACATTTTATGTATTAGTTTTGCGTCCTACGCATCGAGCTTTCAGTGAAAACGGTGCGTAATGAGGCATTTCGGTACAAGTTTTGTTGTGTTTAGTTTGGTTTAAATATTTATAGATGATGAAATAGCAATGGCTGTAGAGTTGTGTTGTATCTAAAGTTGTGTGAAATCCGTATCCGTGTGGTTTGGTGCTGAGGAACTTCATTGTCATCCTGTCCTTATCCCAGTTGACTGCTATTTGGGATCGCTAAGACTGTCTTATTGAGAGACATGTTTGATTCAGATGTATGAAATGAATTCGAGTAATCTACTTGATTTTTCTGTTTCACACTTTATTCATAACCTATAAGTACAATCTTGAAACTTATTACCGTATAAAAACTGACTTATTGTTTATGAATGGAGACTCGATTCTCACGCAAGTGTAGTTTAGGACGCCCGCCGCAAGTGACAACTTGTTGAGACCAGCGGGCAGCAATCAAGCTCTGTGATATTCACTGAAGGCCTACGTCCAGCACTGGAGGAATACGAGCTGAGCATGATGATGATGATGATAACGATGATGTTGATGAACTAACAGCTATGATGGCGCTAGTAAAGGAAACTGATATTCTTTAAAATGAAATGAATGAAATGTGTGAAAGAATATCAAGTTCACTAGCGCCGTCAAGTCAAATAAATTGAGATTTTTTTTATCTACATTAACTTCAAAATTAGATAAAAGCTTCGGAGTCTCACAAAAAGTTTTCATGCGATATTATAATTACATGGAATAAAAGCTTATTCTAAATTCATGCATCAGCTAACTTGAATCTTGTTAATTCAGTTTTCAGCTTCCAAGAGTAATTGAAATGGATATCCATGTATGTTATCTCGACTTTATTGACTACTGCACTAAGATTCAATTTACAATGTCTGTTCACAAATTTGTCACTATTAAATTAGATTGTAACTTTCAAGCAGTAACTCTCAAATTAATTTGGTGCGCCTAACCTGATCAAGAATTTTGTGCAAAATTAGATTGTAATATTTTCTAATAAGGTTTAAAATAGTTTGAAAGAACAGGGAAATTTATTCGAAGGTTAGTCTACCACTGCTAATAAACTTTTGTTCTGTTTAGAAGTTCTTAATGTTTTTGCTGAGGGATCGTAAGTAGGTACCTATCCGTTAATTAAAAACTATGAAACAACGAAAATCATACTCAATTAACTTTAAAAGTAACACATAATATTTTACATACCATTTTAGGCATAGGTGTAGTAATGTACCCCCATAGTTTTTCGGTATGTTTAGGTCCCATGTAATAGGGGGCGAGCCTATTGCTACAACTCTAAAATTCAACATTCAAATTGTTTTTATTTCAAATAAGCTTTTACAAGCATTTATGAAACGTTACATGATTCTAGTTGCATGGTTCAAAAAGGTATGGAGAAGAATCCGGCAAGAAACTCCGTCCTTAAACTCTTTACTCTTAAACTCCGAGCTGTTACTGAGAAATTCATAGAAAAACCATAGGGAGGGGAGACCTTTTCTATGCAGTATGATCAAAACGGAAAAGAGCAGAAAATGAGCTGATATTTTTGTTTCTGCAGATATGGGAGTCTTTTGAAGATACTTTTACAAGTCAGTATTTATTGATACTTTAAGAAAAATGTTAACAAAAAGAACTCTTACATCACCATTAGCACTGTCACTTTCAATGCATCTATTTATTCCAGTCGTCCCCGTTTGCCTGCTCGGGTTTCAGCCAAAGGAAACATCGGAGAACTTTGTTATTGATGTATTTCCTTACATACGAGGAAAGTCGTTTCCAATCAACGGAATGTGTACTTACTGGGGTTATGTTACTGTTGAGGGTAGGTAATCAAAAGAGCTTGGGGTCTATCGACTTTTAGATGGATAGAATATTCTTAGAAAGCTTCTTATTATACCAAAGTATATGGATGTCTTTGATTGGTTTATATACGCAAGCGAAACAGAAATGAGGAGAGGATTCGCAGAACTAAAGTTTACGATGTAGGCTTAGTAAGTTGAAGTGGCAATGGGTGGGACACAGCTGACTGTAAAGGTACCTATATCTGTTAGGGTAAAATACAAAGGTACTTATATCTGGTAGGGTCAAACAAAAAGGTACCTGTATCTGGTTGGGTAAGATAAAAAGGTACCTAACTCTGGTTGGGTAGTACAAAAATGTACCTACATCTGGTATGGTAATACAAAAAGGTACTTATATCTGGTAGAGTAAGACAAAAAGGCAACTAAATGGTATAGGTGAACGAAAAAGGGAAGGTGAATCAAAAACCAAGACCCTGAACGTAACGCACGCCTTGAGCTTATGACTACGACCTCGAGGCAGTCTAATAGAGACAAACAGACAGACACGAGACAGTAAATATCAGTATATTTTTATTTTATACCACAAGGGTGGCAAACAAGCATGTGGCCCACTTGATGGTAGGCAGTTACCACAGCCTATGGACGTTTACAACACCGAAGCATCACTCACGCGTTGCCCACCCTGCAAAAACCGTTCCCTTCATTTGCTTGTAACACAGTTTTATAATAATTGCTGATGCATGCTTTAAAATAAACAAAATGGCGCTGAATTTTGCAGTTAAAATTGTTCCATGAGCTATCTCTTCACATTTAGCTCGAACGGAAACGGGAAATATTAGTGGGAAAACTTTGAATTGAGAATTTCGCAGTAGCAGTAAATGAAAACCCGAAAATCGAGTGTTTGGCATTTGTGGTGGATATTGCATTACCCAAAAATTCAGCTTTCATTTGTTTTTGGGTCGTTTTGAAGTCTGCAGATTAGGTTTTGAAACCGAATGCGAATACCTACCTATTAAATTACTGATTTTAAATGCGCACCTGATGTTTATTGACGCAGGTAAGTGCTCCTACTAGCAATCTTCTGTATATTATATGTCAAAGGAAAAGGTGACTTACAGATCTGAATTGTGCAGTAGCGAAAAAAATTAACTTGCTATGTGTCATTTATTTCCACGTAGTGAAAACGTTGCCGCGTTTCAAACACGTGACCTATCTGTTATCTGCATGTACCTACAATATGTTTATTGTACTAGGGGATATCTTCAAAGTTAAGCTACAATTCATTAAGAGAGCCCTAAGGCTTATTTGTCATTTTATTAAAATGAAAAATCTACCTAATCTACCGGCTTTACCTTTTAAATTCAACAGTATGAGCAGTAGTTATTAAACCAAGCTTCCTTGTCCAAACAAATCCTGTTTACATAAAAGTTAATTAAGTTTTCCCAACAGATAGCCCCGTATATAAAATGTATAATTTTAGAAATAATTTTGTTCAACGTTTTTTTGGCTGAAATATTATTTCCTCAATGAAATTATGACAAAATTTTCGTTATAAGGCGAATGTCAGCGGAAGCGCCGGGAGGGGTCGCCCTACAATACACCAACCTTGTTGACCTGGTGAGGTCCTTCAGAAAGGTAAGTTGCGTGATATGGCCAGATGAACGAGGACGAAACAACAGAAGTATGCGAAATCGTGGCCTTCTGTAGTTTCTGCCTGCCTCCATAGGAAAATGGCATCATTGTATATAGGTACTTTTAAAATACTCGTAATATTAGACAGAACAACCAAACTAAATTGCGGGTTGATGCAAACAGGTTTCTTGCCGGATTCTTCTCCATATAGGTATTATGATGATTCCAGATTCCTTTCTTAAAACTTCTTCCTTAAAACCATGCAAATAGAATAATTTAACGTTTAATAAATAAATATATAAATGTAAATGATTGTAATAGCTTATTTGAAATATAACAATTTGAACTCGAACTTGAGAAATTGGATCAGTGGTCCTAACTGCATTTTCTGATCAAGTTTTAATACTAAGACAATCTAAAATATCTAGAATCTCTTTTTATCTACAGTAAAGAATTTAGCATTATAGCAGTAGGTACAATACAACCTTGAATATCTTTCATTTATCATCCTGAAGTCAGTAAAAAGAAACATACTTTATGTAACTTTACCATATTTTTATTTTAATAACGCTTAAATGGAGTAAGTACGGCGAACCGAAAAATTCTAAAAACATAATTAAATAGAATTTCGTTAACAAAAAGCTAATAGACGGTCTCAGCTTGCGGGCATTCCGCTGAAGATAATCTTGTAACAACTTTGTAAATTCCAAAAACCTTAATTAATACGTTCACAGTTTGTAACGGACGTAAAAATGTCTCCGAAATTTTCTTCTAAGATAATGGTTGTTATCCACTACGCCGTAATCGTACTACACCGCGAACATTACGTCATTTACTTATTTTATTTATTTTATTAATAACTACGAATCCACCAATTACAGTAACTAAAAAAACTAAATTTATTAAAATCTACAAAACAAAGCAAAGTAAATAAAAGAAGGTTCTTGGTAACTTCTGACATAACAATATAATCTTCGTCCACTCATCCGCAAACAGATGTCTGTTGGAATACAATCCAACGAGATCGTTTAGTTATCGCGGCCAGGGTGTGAGGAATTGGCGACTTATCATCAATCATTGAAATGAAATGAAAATGTATGTTTATTTGCATTAAATGTTGGTTAAATTATAGGACCAGGGGGGCTACACAAGTTGCATTTTGACATTCGAATCGACAAACAAAATGTATGTAAATGACATGAGGTGACAGCCCGATTTGTCTTTCGACAAATCGGGCTGTCACCTAATGTCACTGAACAAATTGTATGGAAACAAAATGTATGGAAATGACACAAGCTTTCGCTTGTGTCATTTCCATACATTTGTTTGTCGAATCGAATGTCAAAATCCAACTTGTCTAGCACCCCAGTGCCTGTAGATAAGTTGCAATTCGACATTCGAATCGACAAACGAATAGAAACAAAATGTATGGAAATGACATTAGTGACAGCCCGATTTGTCGAAAGCTTGTGTCATTTCCATGCAGTTTGTTTCTATTCGTTTGTGGATTCGAATGTCAAATTGCAACTTGTCTACAGGCGCTGGTCCTTAGTATTGTGAAGTGAGCGGCCTCCTTTATAAGGTTATCGTTATGTTTCGTAAAGGATGAAACTTGTTACGAAATCTACGAAACACTGTCAAGCTTGGGGACAATATTGTGGGTTATATTATTATTATTATATTTTATTGGTTTCTAAAATATTTTTTAGATAAAGGTCGACGATATCATACTGTGTAGTTCAGATAAGTGTAGTTTTAGACTAAGCTTCATACTTCCGTCGAAAGATAAGATCGAATTTGCTGTAAACAGACACGACCGGCACGACACGCTTGTTAGATCATTTTTACGTATGACGTATGACATAGTGCCATAATTAGCATCGTTGAAACTTCGCTAAATGTTAAATTAAGTTAAGCAACACGGAAATAATAAATAATAAATCCTTACTAATAATCATTCTAAATGCAAAAGTCTCTATTTGTCTGTCGCGCTTTTACGCTAAAACTTCTGATCCGATTTAAATTAAATTTGGTACACAAATAGTCTAGAGCTTGAGAAAGGACAAAGGCTACTTTTTAATGGAAAAAAGAGCTGTAAGGGGTTAAAATAGGGGATGAAAGTTATAAGAAAATAGCCAAAACACGTGGGCGAAGCCGCTGGCGGAAAGCTACGATCTAATATTTTCATTCATGGTTGAAGTCACTGCACATGCATATTGGCGTGTCAAGAGCTTCTATGGCGTTTGGCACGACAGTTGTGTTACAAAATATTTAGTTAGGCGCCATTGGCAAAAGTGTGTAATAAATAAACAAATATAGAACTAAATAATATAAATAAGAACATAACAACAATGTGGGGGGAGAGAATTGGCATAAAGTTAAGGAGGGGCGTAGATTTTTCGTACAAAAGAATAATTATGCTGTATCTCTAGCGCATACTTACATTCTATTTTTTTTTTAAATCCTGGCATTTGGCACATATTGACAAAAAAATAATACTCACTATGTCTGCTTCAACTGTAAATCCAGCGTTGTATGTTTAAATGATAACTTTTTTAACGTTTAAAAAACAAAGACGCTTCTATCAACTCGAACAAAAATTCAAGGTTGCTTCAAATCATCTGACTTTTAGTATGAAGGGCTTAGTTTGGCTCTCGATTTAAAGATATTTTTTCTATGAACACAATAATTCTACGAACCACGAGCCATTTCCCCTTCTCCAATATATAAGTACCGAAGTAAACAGCGAGTGCTTTCTATAACCCAAACAAAACAATAGTTCACTATATTCCATTCATATCGACGCGGTGCCTTAGAAGCACCTTATACAAATAAATAAATTAACACTAAAAGCTAATAACTCAGAAAATCCACAATGTCGGCGTTGATTTCCCACATCAAAGAGTATAAATTTAGACTGGTATACACAAAACCATTTTAGTTAATTGTACTCTGATGGAAATAGGGTACAGTGTGGGTGGGCTTAATTAAAAAGACATAGCGAATTGGATTTCGATTACGATTCTGTTGGAACATTAATTTCCGAATTCTATGTAAGATTAAAAATAAATAACTAGAAATGTATACGGCTGTGTACACAAAACTTATTAAAGTAAAAACAAAATATATATAATAATATTCAACCCATATACTGTCCTGTCCCACTGCTGGGCACGGGTCTCCTCTCAGTATGAGAGGGATTAGGCTATAGTCCACCACGCTAGCCTAATGCGGGTTGGCAGACTTCACATGCCGTCGAGAAAATCTCTCAGGCATGCAGGTTTCCTCACGATGTTTTCCTTCACCGTTAAAGCGAGTGATAATTACGCACATGATTTCGAAAAGTCAGAGGTGCGTGCCTTGGATTCGAACTCGAGACCTTTGACTTGGCTGACTGGCTTGATCTTTTGTATATTCAAAAAGTTTTCAACAAAAAGTTCTCGAGACTTTATAGACTCTTAAAAACGATATTATGTAGGTAAAAGTAACTATGTAAATCATAAAAACAACACTAATTTATACATTAAATGCATTACAAGTATAAACAGCTAGTAATGCATTGGTGATTCAGGTAAATTCTTACCTAGGGAAGCAAACATCAAAACATTGAATTATAGACAGCAAAACAAAGTACCAACATAAAAAAGAAGTAAACAATTCCCCTAATCTTGATGCTATAAACTCAGCAATTCACGATCGAAAGCAATGAATGCTACAATTTAAATCCACAAATTGCCATCAAGTATTTTATTTTATTCTCCAACCCGCCTCCACCAACAACTCAAGCCAAATCGCAATAAAGTTGCTATAATCCCTCATTGTTTGATCGATGATCGGCGCGGATTAGATTGGCAAAGCAGCGCTTACAGCGATGTATTCGGATCATGATTTATCTCCTTGTATTACAGTTGAAGCGGCTTAGCGCTGTCGATGTGGTGGCACAAAAATATATGCAAACTTGGATTACGCTTGAAGGACAGGAATGGAGATCGAATGTTCTGGGTAAGTCAATAATACGAGATTGATGGCACGTGTACGTAGATTATGTGTGTGGATAATTTGTATTCTATCTATACAGAACCCATGTTCATTAATTAACAAAGGGCGTTCCCATGAACTCTTTATAATATATCGCCTATAGATACTGAGGGCTTGTTTCATCGCCTTATAGTAAGTTCCTGTTAAATTATTTGTCAGATAATGTTATACAATTTAAGTTCCATTTTTTTTATTCAAGCGGTAAGCGGCTATCCCGAGGTGGGGAAACAGACCTTAACTATTATAACCCAAAACAAAATATAATTTTATGTTCAATTGTAATAAAAAAATAATAAAGATTCGTTTCTTTTCTTTTATTGTAATGTTTTCCGACCCTTAAGCGACACACTATTTCGTGTCACTATTTTGATTTTTAACACATTTATATTGTGAAGTGCTTTTTATGTTAATTTTTATTTTTATTGTTGTTTTTAATTATATTATTTCTGGTGTAGATCAACGGTTTTAAGGGAACGCCCTCTTTTATTAAAATTATTACCAAGACTGTGTTTTAAATCATCGTCAAAGACATTATGACAAAGAGAATCATACACCTACAAAGATTACAATGATAGTTGAATGACAGCTTATCTTCAGAAATTTTTGACGTGACAAACACAAACATTTTTTTTGTTCAAATTTTTGTACTGCCAGGTTTCTTCTAATTGGCATCCGTTTCATATCCAGATTATTGGAATATCGAACTATGCTCCAATTGTTAGTACAAACTCTACCAGTGCTAGCACAAATCAATAGATTTTATGTAGGCCCGCGTGCATATTCTCGAATATTTTAGCATACTATAGCATAACCGGTTTTTAATGAACAGCCATTATGGTAATAACAATAATAAATGCTACCTATTGTGCCCATACCTTTAGATTAGTTATCATGTATTTTGTAAATTCTGCATGCCTACTTGTAAAATATGGCTGAACTTGTATTTTCTTCTTTTATATCATCATGTACTGTACCCATATTTGCAAAATAAATTATCTTATCTTATCTCGAAACAATCTCCTGTAACTCGGAGTCGCGATAATATTTATTTCTCTCTATATATATATATTGAAGATACTTGAGCATGTCAAATATACTTAGTTAAAAAACAACACAACATTAACTTGTAAGTGTCTATAGATTTATTTACAGTAATAAATATAATTTATCATTTGTCATTTCTTGGCTGAAAACCTCTAAAAAGAACCACCAAATTAAGGAATCCATGGTGTCTCTTGTGTGTCTCAACGGCAGATTATCAGATTTTTGCAATGGTGGAACTATGGTACTATGGTAGGTAGTATTTTCGAAAAACTTTTTGAAAAAAGTATCATAACGTCGTAGAAGCTTTGAGCTACCTGTCTTGACTGACGGTATACCTATATACATCAGTCATCGTGTAGTTCAACCAATATTGGAGATCTCATCGACTCGTCGCCCGACTATCCAAGATCAGCAATACATTTGCGTAGGTTTCTTGAAAATTAACTACATTCTGAAAGCAAATTGAAAGACGAATTTGTCTTCCTGAAGCTTTTGTCTCTTCTAATTAATTTTGCTACGGGTTTAAGGCCGTATAGTATTTCCCCTGAGATATTATGGCTTCATTGCCTGAAATAGCGTTTTATTGTTACATTGAGCTAATATAAATTTGTTGTAATAATTTTATCAAGACGACTGAATATAGAGAAAGTAACGAGAAACCTGTTCTTTTTTGATTAAATATTACTAGAAACTTTAGTTCTCTATGTACGTAATGCAAGTATATGTTGACCTCTCACTGTAAGGAAAGTCTATACAATGCGAGGTGACCCCGTATCGGGAGTCTAATTCCAAACCACGAGGCCCGAATTAAGAATGAAAGACAACATAATTTAACAGGTACATACTCCTGATGCTTTTGTCCGTTCGAAAATTATTACCTAACACTTGTTTTAACCGAGCGTTATGTCTGGGCTACTTTCGGACGGGCCCAGAGGGGGCTGCCTGAGGTCTACTCCTTATCTCCGTCGACGAAGTAACGTTGAGAGAGATAAGACCCCCTGCATAGTGTTCAGCTTCGTGTAAGCGTTTCATATTATGATTCATTTAATTCCCTGTTAGTGTATTGCTAGTGTTCCTATGTCACGCCAGACTCTATGTCACACCAATTTGAGGATGATTCTTCAAGATGGATAGACTGTTGACGCCCCCGAAGATAAGATGAGAACCATTCCAGTGCTTTATCAGAAACCATAAAATGGGAGAGAAAAGACAGGAGAATATCGTGACTGACGGTGTTGAAAGCATTAGAAAAATCCACCAACACTAAAATCGAGACTTTGGATTCCTCCATACCAGTTTTTATATCGCCAGTCACTTTAAGGAGTGCGGAAACTGTGCTATGTCCTGGCCTAAACCCAGACTGAAAAGGACTTAATAGATTGTTCTGGTGAATGAATTGGGAAAACTGTCCCATGTAATCGCAAGTGCTATTACATGGGACCTAAACGCATCAGCGAATTAAGCCTAGCTCTTCAGGGAATACAGACGTGAAGCGTATGTTTTAGATGAACATGATGTCTTATATATAAAACAAAGTCGGGTTTGTTTACAACAGTTATAACTCGAGAACTGCTGGGCCGATTTTCACGGTTTTTGATTTGTTGGATTTGTCTCCGCCCCGAATAACAGAATAACAATTAAAATGGGGTTCAAACTTGACGCGAGTGAAGCTGCGGCAAAGAGCTAGTGTAATATATAAAACAAAGTCGGGTTTGTTACAACACTTATAACTCGAGAACTGCTGGACCAATTTTCACGGTTTTTGATTTGTTGGATTTGTCACCACCTCGAATAACAGAATAACTAAAAGAATTGGTGTGACGGGGTTCAAACGCGAGCGAAGATGCGGGAATCAGCTAGTTAATCATAAAACAAAATCCTAAATCAAAATTCAGGTCCAAGCCACGGATAAGGCCAGCGTGCCATTATCCACTGCGTCCGTATCAAAAGACAATGATGAGTCGTCACAAATCACGACTGCTTTATAAGCCAGCCATAACATTAAATTTGCATGACCCAGTTTCTGTCAAAACCTACACAGATCCATCAATTGTCCAACCAAATTGTTTGTCGGAAATTGTATTTTTTTTTCACCTTTCTTTTTCGAAGTGAGCTTCCTTTATGATTTTTATTTCCAATTTTCCCTTTGAAGTTAGTCGAAGTTCTTTGCAATATTCATATTTTTTTATTAAACATTATCTAATTAGTCGTCTTTTTATCGCGAAACAAAGTGGAACAGATTGACTCATACTGTGAGAATTTACTGAAGGAAGTAACTGAGAATGAAAGGAATACAGTAGGTGAGGTCAGTCAGCCGCGTTGACCTGGTGGTTTTACGCACGACAATAGGCTCGCCCTCTATTACATGGGACATGGGTGTATGTACATGTTCACCTCTGCCTATTATGTTATTTCATGAATCAGTAAACTTCCCACGCATACATTAGTCATTACTTCTAAGATTTGAAGCCCATTTTTTTTGTACTTTTACGGGTTATTTCATGTTTACGAAAGTGTAGAGCCAGGATCGTAGTCTCTGCCCGCTACAGTGAGAGAAAGGCGTTAAAATATGTATTTAGGTTTACGAGTACCTACTTACTACAGTTCAACGCACAGCATGAATTTGTTTTAATATTACATACCTGATTATCGATGCATATTATGTATAATCTATTTATCGACAGCCAATCCATTAACGACCCACATCTTATTAATATCGGGCCGTAACACTTCGAGAACATTCCATCCTTTATCGCCGCCATTAATCTTAGTAACATCATCACAGTTGACGGGCGCAGGACCGTCCAAATTGATAAACTTCGTTACTTCTACTTCCCTCAAGGGGTTTATGTGCTCAAAACTATAGTTAGTTTTGTATGCATCTGTTGAACTCTAGAAGTTTTGATAGTGTACGTGGATTAATACATAGACTAAGTGCTAGCAGGGCACTATGCTACAAATTACATGCTCCATAAAATGAAGCTGGATTTGAACATTGGGTTGTTGGGATTTGAGTCATGCCTAGCATAGGTGGAGCAGCGTATTCTAGGAATGTATTTACAAAAATCTCTTTATGTATTACTATATACTAAGTGTGCTCAGTTTGGGACTAAATAGTGCTGCTGTGTTAAATGTAACCTAACAAGTATTTATTATAAATTATTACCTATTCCTATATATGAAATATGCATATGTATTAGCAGTGATAGCGTAGTGATAAGACCATCGGAGAGCCAAGTCGAAAGTCACCACTTCGAATCCAAGTCCACCGCTGACTGTTCGAAATTACGCGCGTAATAATGATCACCCGAGGAAAACATTGTGAGGAAACCTGCATGTCTGAGAGATTTTCTCGATGGCGTGAGAAGTCTGCCAGCCCGCACTCGGCCAGCGTGGTGAACTAGAATAACAGCAGTAGGACAGTATATGAGTTGATGATAATACGTGAAATATAATACGATTTTCAAGCGAATCAATTAATGAATTAATAGGTAACATAACATTATACCGACACGTTAGTATTCCACGCGAATAATTGAGCACAAGTATACACAAATCATTTTCGAAATTAAAGCATTCCGCGGCATTTCGTATTAATGGAACAATACTATGAACTCTGGTTTCACTGATTTATTGAATCTAATTATTGGATGCCAAAATTGAAGCACATGTTTTAATGTGCTTACACTTTCATCATAACATAGCATACCATCACGCCTGTGTTCCTCGAAGGGTGGGGCAGAGATGTACTTATGTACACCCACAATTCCCCGGTATGTTTAGGTGCCATGTAATAGAGGGCGAGCCTATTGCCATTAACCGGCCACTTACGAAAAATTTGAGAGAAAAACCCAATAACACTGTGCCCGACCTGGGAATCGAACCTAGAACCTCGAGTGTAGCTGTCGCGCCTAGGACCACTAGGCTAACGAGCCAGTATTTATAAAATTACATAATATCAAACTTTTTTTATAGAAACTCGTTTAGCTAAGACAATTTGTCTACATAAACAGATTATCTACAAAAAAATATATCTAAAAAGTTTTATTTTGCTTAAGTTTCATAATTTTGTCTGGCAACTTTACCACATGCTTTCACTAACTTCATAGAAGTACGTAACATAAAGGAAATGTTGCCATACTGTGAACATAAACAAAGATGGCGTTGTGCGATGTGCCGCCGCCAGACGAATACTGAGAGTGGCAGCCCTATGGCAACATCTGCTGGTACTAGTACAGGGTTGACAGCTGTGAAAACATTATACGCGGTTACAATTTTGGGTCGTACTTTTAGAGAATTTTATTTTCATAAAATGAATTTCAAATTCACTTAGGTAGGTGCATGAGAAAAAGCATTTTAATTTAAATTGACAATAAGGCGGCACTACAGTTCAGATTTTCTTCAGAATAATACTTAGTTGGATATTTTGACTTAAACTTACGTAACGGAAAGAATGGCAAAACATTTATTCATTGTTGAAAAATTGCAATAGGTAAAATAAAAAATAAAAAGTTTTTAGAGCACCCAATACATTGAGCACTTAATATATTCTCAAATGGGAATTAAAAAAACAGGTCCTCCAAAAATAGGTGCTCAAACGGGACTACTAATTCAAATCCACCCAGATGGCAACCCTACGAAATTAATTGATATGGTTATGTATGTGAAAGGTTTGTTGCGGAAACGGCGTAGATACATCGAAGTTAATCAAGTTTTGAATAATTACTAAAAGTTTAAACTTCTGTTTACTCGGGAGTGGCGCAACAAACTTCCCATCGACACATTTCTATCTTCTAAGGCTTCGTATACAGAGGGGCTAGATAAGTTGCAATTTGACATTCGAATCGACAAACAAAATATATGGAAATGACACAAGCTTTCAACAAATCGGGCTGTCACTAAAGTCTTTTCCATACATTGTTATTATTATTATTATTATTTTAATGCTATTTATTGTATAATTGTGTTTATTGTATAAGGTGAGTACCTAAATTGTAAAGACCACATTACCGCATTGGGATGGGATCCTGTAATGATAGTGTGATTGTGATGACAAAAAAAGAAAAAAAAACATTTTGTTTATCTTGTCTTCGCCAACTGTGCGAGGTAGAGAAGCGGTTTACAAACAAAATATCCACTTCTAGAATTACTTAATTTTCCTAAAATCGTGTAGAATACATGCATAGTTACACACCTGTGTCTAGCAGCGGCAGGGACTATAGATTTCTAATTGCTACAATCCCAGCACACCAGTTTCACTTCATATAAGCTCATTATCACTTAGCTCTAGTGAAAATGGGCTAGCGGAACTAGGTATTTGTACATAAGCAGATGTATGCGTGGGGTTAGCGAGGAATGTGAGTGAGGGATCTGTGACAACCGTACCTCATCCCGCACAGCTATAAATAGTCCGCTACGCATCCTCGCATCACTTAGCTATACGCATCCTCGCTTATCTTATCTTATCTTGCTATGGGGACTGGTATACTGCCGTCCTCAAGCTAAAATGCCGTTATGTACCAAAACAAATTTTTGAGTTATGCACAAAAAAGTGGGCAGTTTTAAAAAATGTACGCTACTTAATAACTAGAAGTCATATTTGAGACTTAGAAGTACCGACTAACAGATCTCACGAGGACATCTCACGCCTTCTGATTGTGTTGGCATTAAAAATTCAAAATCAGCCAGATGTTAGATAACGGCATTTTAGCTTGAGGACGGCAGTATAGCCAGTCCCACACTTCGACCCAGTGGGATCTTTTGTGTTGTTCCCATTACCGTATATTCCTCACTCTTTGAAGACGTGGTTCATGAAGGCGGCTAGCCCACTTAGAGGAAGTTTAAGTCTTCAGGATTGGGGTTTGCCAAGCAGACTCATCCGTCGCCCGTTGAATTCACCACTGACTCATTTTTCAAAGCCAGCTTCATTTTATGGAGCATGTCGTTTGTGGCATAGTGCCTCCAGTAAGGGCTCCAATAACAGCTCGGGATTTGTCTCTTCTATTCCCCGCTTACTCACTACTCATCCTCGCACCTCGCAATCTCTTCGCGCAGCTTCGGTGGAAATCATAACAACGTTTCAGAGGGCTGAAACACCAAAATCCTCGCACCGCTTCGCTACCTCGCTCATCTTTGGTGAATCCGCAGCCTAATACTGTGCCATTCAAAGATACAAAACAAATGTTTTATTATACCACGAAATTTCGATTGAAAGTGAGTAATAACTGTCATTCATTGCCTATAGTATGCCTACGCATAATGTAAATATTTTAAGACCAACATAATTTTATTGTTATGTTAACAATGATTTTATTCAATAATTTTGGTATTAACCGAAACCAAATAAACTGAAATGTATTGCATAACTTCACAATAATTATTGGTTTTACCGAATAATTCAATATTGTTTCCAAGTAGAGACTTTGCAATTAAATTCATTCCATTCATGCCTTTCTATTATATTTACACACACACATAAAATAATGTCGTCAACAAAAGAGGTATTTATGCAGCAAAGGTCATTGCGTTAGTATTTTTTGTTAGGTGTGTGTTTAAAGCGCTACTGCTACGCTAGAAGTCTTGGTTTCGATTAACAGGTTAAATCTACAACCACAGAATAAATAATAACAGAATGGCCACTCTCCGCCCCTCCCTAACGTCAGATACCTCAGGTCCCCCGCATCCTGCCGGTGTTCTTCCCGGACTGCCAACAAACCCTACGCACCTTCACGCACACATTCGCACGTGTACAAACGTAATTTTGACAAGTTTGACATTTGGTATTGTAGTGTGCAGCGGTATCGGAAAGTTTCAACAACTGGGGCTGCCACTGGGGAGTCTGCAGACCCGACCAGATAATGGCCACAGTGGACAGGAAGAAAGCGAGAACACGAGGACACGAGGAGCCTCCCCTCCTCGTGTCATTATAGTCGTGTTGAATGTTTCTGATTGCATGGCCAGTCATACCGTTTAATAAAAAATTAATAATAAAAAAAAACAATAACATTTAGCCCGACCTAGGAATCGAACTAAAGACCTCAAGCATAGCAGTCGTACTTAAAACCATTAAGATAACGAGATAGTTCGAGGTTTTATTATTATATTGGTGAAATCATCGGTTTATATCAAGCCTTAGGTCAAATATATCACTCTAGATTACCCCCCAATGACATAATGCATTGGTAACAGTTTGTAGCTAAATCTGAGCGGGAGGTGCCTGACCGCAGCTTAGGGGGATCATTGGTGATTGAAATGCCTTGAGAGCAAATCCCTATTGAACTATTAGTTTGTGGCTTACCCAACTGAGACGTAAGCCTCAGCGCGGTCTGATGTTAGCTTTGCACCTTTATCTGTCATTTAAAGAAACAGTCGGATAAATGTTATACTTGAACTGCTTCTGACGACGTCTGTGGTCTAGTGGTTCGAGTACACTGCTCATCACGAGGTCGTGGGTCCACAGGACACAAATTTTCATCAAACAAAGCTAAGAACACTCCCGACTAATTCACCTTTCAAATAAAAAAATCAAAATCAAAATCGGTTCATCCGTTAGGGAGCTACGATGCCACAGACAGACACACACACACACACAGACACGTCAAACTTATAACACCCCGTCGTTCTTGCGTCGGGGGTTAAAAAAGTAGTATATACATTGTCAAGTACTCATAGTACAAGCTCTGCCTAGTTTGGTACTAGAAATTGCCATAAATGCATGACTAAGAATTAGATTGAGATTAACTTGAAGTCGAGATTATTAAAGAAGGTTCATATCTGTGCTAAATAATTTTATTCCTTGCTCTCTTTATCCGAAAACTCCATGAAAAACCAATGCGAAAATACTCTTCATAATATTTCACTTTAGACATATCCCACATTTATGGCGACACAAATGGTTGAAACATTAGTGATATTGCAGTATTTCTCATAAAATATATTCATGGCATCTTGCAGTGTTCCCGGGCCGCCATATGTCTTGTTTTATCGTCTTAAGCGAATTTATTAAGTGCCAAATACCATGCCAAAACCAAAGAACTGGAAAAATATTCACTTTTACCATAATAATCTTACATTTATTAATACCGATAAAGAAACGACTGATTATTTTATTTAAGATTTTAAAATGCTACACTAGGATCTTGGGTTCGATTCTCGGTCCAGCAAAGTAATTTTAGTCTGGATATACGTTTCTCAGGAAGTTTTAATTTTTATCCTTACATTAGTAGACCTCTACCTAATACTAAGCAACAGAGCCATGTAGGTGTGTATTATAAGACTGCTACGTTAGATTCCCGAGTTCGATTCTTAGGTCGATCAAAGTAATAATGGGGTTTTCTATAGGATTCTCAGTAGTAACTAGGAGTTTGGGTTTTGCAACAGGTTCGTCCGGTATTACATGGGATCTAAACATAGATACCAGTGGCGAAATGTGGGTAGATACACCTCTGCTTAATTCGTAGTGGATTACAAAGCTCAATAGTTTGTTATGTTGACATTTTATGTTATTTTATTAACCCACTAAGTACTTGGCACTTCATAAATTTCTCTTATGTCGTCTTAAACGGTAGTTACAAGCATAAATTACGACTTAACCCCTAATAAGTCACAGGCTACTTAAACGTTATCGCATATAGTCGTGTTCCCAAAAATATTGTAATATTATGTAAGCTAAGACCCTCATAAATAACAGCTTAAATAAACTATTAAGGTCCGGCACACACGGCGCCGCTTTTACGTACTCGCCCGCCGACACCGCGGTTTCGGACAAAAACTGCGCCTCTATAGACTTACAAGTAATAAGTTAATAATATAGAATACTTTTTTGTAATTTAACGGAAGGGCTCGTGGCTAAGTTAACTATGCTACGCTTTGCGCGGTCAGTCAGTGGATGAGTAACCATTCTTAACATTTCGAGACCTTTGTGATCCGAAGAGCACGTAAAGCCGTCGGTCCCGGTTGTCTACTATAACAATTGTTAGGGGTAGTTAGACGCCCAAAAAGCCTGACCTGACAAAACACTTTCACTTTCGTTAGTGTATACATATTTTTGCTCGTGACTCTACCACCTACAAATAAAGTATTGTCTTTCATTTCTCGAGGTTTGATGCAAAGGCTCTCCGTAAAAAAAAGCTGTGGAAATGTTATAAAAATGCACTACGTGGGTAGTAAAATATCTACCTACGCCAACGCCATTACTCTCTAGTAGTAATCCTTTTATATTTATAAGGATTTTTTACGAGTTGATGTTGTTAACGCATATATAAAATATGTTATGATAACTACTTTATTATGCTCTCAGAGTGGGGTTAAAAACAGTGCTTGATAGCGTATTATCACTCGATACTAGACAACAGATCAAGCACATATGAATTTTCGTAATCATGTTAATGAATAAAATTTTACTATCACGCACTCAGGTCTCAGCCATAGACGAAGAAGAAGCAGTGATAGCTGAGTCATAGGTCTCGAGTTTAAATCCAAGGCACGCACCCCTGATTTTTTGAAATCACGTGCGTAATTATCACTCGCTTTAACGGTGAAGGAAAACATCGTGAGGAAACCTGCATGCCTGAGAGATTTTCTCGACGGCATGTGAAGTCTGCCAACCTGCATTAGGCTAGCGTGGTGTACTATAGCCTAATCCCTCTCATACTGAGAGGAGACCCATGCCCGGCAGTGAGACAGTATTATAGGTTGATGATAATGACTCAGATAATTCTGGTATATGGTGAAGAAAAACGCTGTGAGGAAACCTCCTTCAGAGATTTCCTCGGCGGCATGTGAAGTCTGCCAACGCTCACCATGCCAGCTTAATTGGCTATAACATTCCCTCTCATTCTGAGCGGAGTCTCGGAATGAGAGTCGTGGAGACAATCGTTAGTGGTAGTCAGAAGCCTAAAAATGCCTGACAACCAGTCTTTTCTTCGAATATCGGTATTGCGTAGAAATTGGGTTGCGGAGGTCTGATGGCAGTCGCTCCGTGTAAATAACTGATATACAGCCGCATCCTGGTTAGACTGAAAGCCGACCCCAACATGGTTAGGAAAAAGGTTAGGAGGAAGTTATAAATACACAGAAAACAATTCTGCAACATGTTTTGTAAAATCTTCTAATTACTCATTTAATTACTTACTTGATTAATTATTGTCACGCCAGGTTTCCAGCGGGGTAAGCAGAGGGGTTCTATCCCACATGTGAAGAGAAAGACTATCGTCTCTATCTCGTCAATCTGTAAACAATAAAAAATAATCTATTACATTACTGTCAGACTATGAATACCGTTAGATTATAATCTCCTCAAAAAGACAAGACAGGCAGACAATTACGCACCATCACGCCTGTCTTTGTCGAAGGGTTAGGGAGAAATGAACTAAAAGTAGTTATAGAACTTTTTTAATATTACAAACACAGTATTTACGAACCAACACTGTAGTGACATTGGTGATGGTGACATCTCAAAGTTGCAATCGTTAATTCGTGAAAAAATCGCTTCAGCATTTTTGTTAGTGTATACATGTTTTTGCTCGTCACTGTACACCCATAGTTCGCCATGTATGGGTCCCTTGTAAGAAGGGATGAGCCTATTGCCATTAACCGGGCACAACTCCAAACTCCAAGCTGATAGGTACTGAGAATTTCATAAAAAAAAAACAATAACACTGATCGACCTTGGAAATAAACCCCTAGCCTGTCTAACTAAGCAGTGCTTTTTAAACAAAAGAAAAATAAAAAGTCATACATACAAAATGACCACAGATGCAATTCAAAAGTTTGTAACAACATTCTACTATAATAATTAAGTTCTGGTTTCACTCTCTCACTGCATACCCAATGCAACTAGTTATACATTTGTTGTAGACCAATCAAAACACAGCACGAGTTGCGAGCTCGATCGAACAGATGATTCAGATGCGTTTGTAATCACATTCATCTGCATACGATCGCATGTTGTATTATGGAGGTGTTAATAGCATTATGTGGCTGTATTATAGCCGTGGGTGGGCCGATTTAGGATGCTGTCAGATTTAAGAATGTCAAGCATTGATTTGAAATGAGTATCGGAGTCTGAGGCGTTTTCTAAAAAACTTTAGGCCAGAATTGGACGAATACAGGTTTATGATTTTGATGATGATGATTACTTGTGATAATCTTTTTCTGTTTATGTGTCATTAACATCAACTATTTGGCCGCGCCTTAGGTATGTGAGGGGCGGGGTCGCCTGCATGCGGTGGGACGGAGAAACGGGGGCGCTTGTTTTCGTTCACAATAACCCGCCACCTCACCCCCGTCCCTGCCTAAGGCGCGACCAACTAGTTCCGCGCGGACTATAGTTAAATTTTACATAACGCACACTGCACTATTCTCAACAAAATTGTCAACAAAACATTGTAATAGTATTTTTTGAAAAGAGTTTTAGTGACTTTCATGTCAGCTAAAAACTAGTTGCACGTTTCCAAAAAGTGAGTCTTACGGCATTTACGGTTCTCCATAGGATCCACTTTTTGAATCCTTTACTTTTGCCTATTATTAGGCAAAGTATCTATTTCAAATCAAAGTATTTATTTTATTTATCTAAATGAAATTAAACTTTATTTATAATACGTCTTTCAGCTACTGCAACAATCGCTTCATCGACATTGAAGCCTACATTAGATAAATAATAATAATAATAATAATATTCTGGGACATTTTACACAGCACCATCTAGTCCCAAACTAAGCAGAGCTTGTACTATGGATACTAGACAATGGATATAATACTTATATACAATTTTTTTTTGTAAATACATACTTATAATATATAAGAAACACCCAGACAAACACAAACACTTAAGTTCATCACATAAATATTTGTGTCTTGTGGGAATCGAACCCACGACCTCGTGATCAGCAGTCCGGTACTCGAACCACTAGACCACAGACGTCGTCATATCCTATCACTTATAACATCCAATATTCCTAGCCCAATATTGAGTTCTAATATGTCAAAGCGATGCATATCAATATCACATTGCTTTCATGATACTAATAATAATATGTATTATTGTAGCTACCCGTGATTTTACTTTTTTCATGTAGAATACTGATATTCAGCTGCATCTAGTTGGAAGTCAAGCCCAATATACAAGGTGGAAGGGACATCGACGAACGAACGTCCTGACAAGGTTTCACTCAAGGTCAAAAATAAAATGACCTTGGTCATTCATGTAGAAAATGATCGGTTATTACAGACATTGACATTTTTGAGCGCGCAGTGTATTGCCAAAAACGCGATTATATATGTATGTTGATATAACGCTCCGCGGTGAATGTTATCGCGCGCGCGATCCAAAATAAATGAAATAATGTTTTTTTAATTATAAATCTAATTTGGGTAGATAGAAATAATGTTTTTTACACGTTCAAGTAAAAAACTCTGCAGAATCATGTTCTGAACTTATGGATTTATTCGGATGTGCGTCGATGTCCCTTCCACCTTGTATTTGGGATGTGGCTAGGATGATTATGAAGTCCAATTGCAGTGCAGGCTACGTGTTTAGCCAGTAATGATTACGTTCCTGTTCACGACACAAAATGCAAAAGCTTTAATGTAGACGCCGCCGAACAGAATACAAACAAGTGACGTAATAGTGGCGTCAATCAGTTCACTGTGTACTGCAGACACATATAGACTATCTGTATCGAAACCAACCCACTATTTGTTGCCAAATAGAATTTAGTCAAAGGAGTAAGTGGCGTTTGTATTTTATATACTGAAATCTGTTTGCTTGAGAGATTTTCTCGACGGCGTGTGAAGTCTGCCCGCACTAGGCTAGCGTGGTAGACTATAATAGCCTAACCCCTCTCATTCCGAGAGGAGACCCGTGCCCAGCAGTGGAACTGTTAATGGGTTGATGATGATGACGCTTGCTTTTGTTCACAGTAACCCGCCGCCTCACCCCCGTCCCTACCTAAGGCGCGGCCAACTAGTTCCGCGCAGACTATAGTGGCTCTCAGCGCATTCAAAAGTAAAAAAGTATTTATTGCAAATAGACGCAACAAAAAGTCAATACCAATACCCTGAATGTCACTAACTATTTGCCGCTGACTGTACCGTCCCGAGCCCCGTCCATCAAATCAATGAGCGTCAATCAAATCCTGCAGCCATGCCTGACGGAGCGCTTGATCAAATTTCAAGCTTCCTGTGCGTTCGGAATAAAAAACTCTGCTATGGGTACCTAACTGAAAATTTTTGACTTGACTTTTTGTGGTTCGAGTACCGGACTGCTGATCACGGGTTCGATTCCTACAAACATTTATGTGATGAACTTAGGTGTTTGTGTGTATCTGGGTGTTTCCTATGTATGATAAGTACTTATGTATTTACAAAAGAAAAGTATTACATCTATTGTCTAGTATATTGTATATTTCGATCAGGTCAGCTAGTTTATAACATACCATCACGCCTGTATTCCTTGAAAGGTTAGGCAGAGATGTACTAATGTACCCATAGTTTGCCGGTACGTTAAGGGCCCATGTAATATGGGGCGAGCCTATTGCCATCAACCGGGCACACATCCGGACTCGGAGCTGCCTTTGCATACTGGGAAAACCCAACTACACTGCTCGGCCCGCGAATCGAACCAAGGACCTCTAGCGTAGCAGTCGCGCTTGGGACGACTAGACCAACTAGGCAGTCTAGTCATTTTAGACCGGTGAAAAGAATCATTATGAGGAAACCTACAAACCCCTGAGAGGTTATTGTTATATCAAGTATTGTGTCAAGTCTGCCAACCCCCATTAGGCCATAATAACAAAGAATCACGAGGTCCCCAACAATATTTAAAAACACAAACAGCAATATTTTATCTACATTCAATTAATGGTTCATCAATTAATTCAATGTCTATTAAATAGACGAGGGTATAAAAGAGCCTTTCATTTAAATTTAAACCTTAATATTTAGACAAAAGAACTTAATTTAGAATGACGCTTTTCTTGACATGGTTGTCAATTGGAACGGATGTCGCTTTGTCGCTTAATAATTGAGACGCGCATTGATAAAGCTTTGTTAATGTAATTCATGGTATAGGCACTTAATAGGGTCGACTGTCTCATTGGTTATAAGTACAGCTGTGTAGTGTGAGGGCCTGGATTCTATCCCTTTATCGGGAAAAAATATGTAAGGTTATTTAAATGAAGGAAAAAAACGACCGACGGGCAGGACTCGGACCTGCGTCTTCTGGTTAAATACACCAGACGCTACTGACCACTAAGCCACCGCGAGTCCTACTCGCCAAGTCATCGTTTTTCCTTAAATAAAATAACTGGTAATTTTGGCATGGAAAATGCTCAAGAGAAATACAAAAAGATATGTTAAGTTAGTTTAATTTACCCGTTATTTTTAAAATTTCGATAAAATACGAGTAGATTTCATCCTGCCGAAAAACAGGCTTTTGTTTTAAAAGGTGGCAAACAAGCGATGGTAAGCGGTTACCGTAGCCTATGGAGGCAACATCAGGGTATAATATCACTCGCCCGTTGCCGACCCTGTAAAAATCTTTTCACACCGTGTTTAAGGAACCCCATGCTGTCGTCTCTTGAGAAATCCTCGGTGGGAAGAAATTCGACTAGAATTGCAAAGTATGGGACTAGAATGGTTCTAAGGTATCTTATTTATTTAATTAATTAATTACTACGGATCCACTTATTACAGTAACTAAAAAAAACTAAATTTATTAAAATCTACAAAACAAAGCAAAGTAAATAAAAGAAGGTAAAAACACTTTCATACCTTCCTCTCACAGTACTTCTGACATACCATGATACCAATATAATCCTTGTGCACTCATCCGCAAACAGATCGCCTGTTGGATTAGAATCCAAGAGATCGTTTAGCGCGGCCAGGGTGCAAGGAATTGGCGACTTAGCACGTGCCGTTGTATAGCATGGGGTACGGCAAACACAGGCTGTGTTTCTTGCCGAGTAATTGAAAAGTCCTTCAGGATGCGAGCGACAATGAATACAACAATATCCTACTAATCATATAAATGAAAAAGTTTTGATGGATGGATGGATGTACGGATGGATGTTTGTTACTCTTTCACGCAAAATCTACTGAACGGATCTGGTCTAAATTTGGCACAG